>CAWUFW010006665.1:0-710000 GCA_963921515.1 Calotriton arnoldi
GTACTAGGCGCCGCCCTGCAGCGCTGACGTCAGCTCTGTACACGACTTTCCGCGCCAGGAACGCAGAGCCATGCAAGAAGCTGACATAGGTGTCTGAAAAATACTAGGGCCCTGAAAGGGATGTCCTTAACCCTAGAAATCAGTTCGCAGAACGGGAGGATGGTGGGGCGGTAGGAATCTGTCACTAACTACTGTCTCTTACAGATATATCGTTACACAAGTTAGTAACTTGTGCATCTGAAAGAGACACGTTAGTGACAGATTCCTTACCTTAGAATAGATACCCCAGCAATACCAACCCCGGTGGTGGGTCTGCGAACAAAGATCAGACAAGGAAGTCCTGGAGGACAGAACGGCCAAAGAAGCCGTCCCTCCGGACCTGACTGTCAAGGCAGTAATGCTTTGTAAACGTGTGCAGCGAGGCCCACGTAGCTGCCTGACAAATAACCGGCAGCGGAACACCGCGGCCCAAGGCCGTGGTAGCAGCCGTTGCTCCTCGTGGAATGGGCACGCAGCCCAACAGGAGGCTCCTTCTTCGCCAAAGAATAGCAGGTCTTGATGCACAAGGTAACCCAGCGGGAGATGGTCCTCTTGTGCACCGCCCGACCTTTTTGGCGCCCACGTAGCCAACAAAGAGCTGGTCATCCACCCGGAAGTGTTTTGTGCGGTCAATATAGAAGGAGAGCGCACGTTTTGGGTCCAGACGGTGGAGCCTCTCTTCCTCTCTGGAAGGATGCGGAAAGAAGGTGGGCAAAGTGATGGTCTGCCCAATATGGAAAGCAGTAACCACCTTTGGCAAGAAGGACGGACGCGTCCGAAGAACAACCTTGTCTGGATGAACAGACAGAAAGGGAGGTTTGTAAGATAGAGCCTGGAGCTCACTCACCCGCCGAGCGGAGGTGATGGCCACCAGAAAGGCTGTCTTTAGAGTCAGAAGACGAAGAGGACAGTTATGTAGAGGCTCAAAGGGAGCGCACATTAAAAGGTAAGAACCAAGTTCAAGTCCCACTGAGGCATCACAAACGGAACAGGAGGAAAGAGGTGAGTAATGCCTTTTAAGAACCTGTTAACAACAGGGGACTTGAAAAGGGAGGGCTGATCAGGGAGCCTGAGGAAGGCCGAGATAGCACAAAGATAACCCTTGATGGTACCCAGGGCAGAACCCTGTTGGGCCAGAGAGAGAAGGAACAGAAGGACCTCAGACAGAGGGGCAGAAAGGGATTCACAGCCTTTGCTGTGCACCATGCCACAAATTTGTTCCACCTGCAGGCGTATACCACCTTAGTGGAGGGACGCCTGGCTGCCAGAATTACATCACAAACTTCGGGAGGCAAGTCGAAAGGAATCAACTGCCGCCGCTCAATCTCCACGCAAGCAGGTGTAGACTGGACAGGTTCGGTGGAGGACCGTCCCTGCTGCTGCGACAGAAGATCCTCCCGAAGAGGCAGACGGATCGGGGGATCTACGCTCATATTGAGTAGCTCGGGATACCAAACTCTTCGAGCCCAGTCCGGAGCCAGAAGAATGACTTGGGCCCGGTCGTGCCGAATTTTCTTCAACACTCTGGGTAGAAGTGGTATAGGCGGAAAGGCGTACAATAGACCGCAACTCCACTCGTGACGAAAAGCGCCGCCGAGCGAGTGCCGCCTTGGAAATTCCAACGCGCAAAACTGATGACATTGCGCGTTCTCGTCGGGTGGCGAATAGATCTAACCAAGGCTCTCCCCACTGTAGAAAGAGTCCTTGCGCCACTTCCGAGTGAAGACGCCATTCGTGATCCATCATGCACCTGCGGCTGAGTTCGTCCGCCCTGGCGTTCAGGGAACCTGCCAGGTGTTGAACCATCAGGAACATGCCCTGATGTTCCAGCCATGTCCAGAGGCGCAGAGCCTCCTGACAAAGGGTCCACGACCCCACCCCGCCCCTGTTTGTTGCAGTACCACATGGCGGTGGTGTTGTCGGTGAACACTCTGCACCACCTTCCCTTTGACAGAGGGAAGGAATGCCTTGAGTGCAAGTCGGATCGCCCGGATCTCCAGAAGGTTGATATGGAGCCGGGACTCCGCCGGAGACCAGAGGCCTCTGATCTCCGCCTCTTCCCATGTGACCGCCCCATCCCAGAAGGGACGCGTCCGTCACAACAGTGTGCTCTGGCTGGGGAAGGGAGAGGGATCTGCCCATGACCCATTGCCGGTTCGAGAGCCACCACTGCAACTGTCTTGCAGTCCCCTCCGAAATCTGGACGTGATCGGACAGGTTGCCCTGGTGCTGCTCCCACTGGAACTTCAGGTCCCACTGCAGAGCCCGCATATGCCATCTGGCATGATTGACCAGCAGGATGCAGGAGGCCATGAGGCCCAGCAGCCTCAGGGTCATCCGTACCGAAACCCAGGATAAAGGCTGAAAGATCGGAATCATAGCCTGAATATCCCGGACTCGCCGGTTCGGGAGGATAGGCCCGAAACTGCGTCGTGTCCAGAACTGCTCCGATGAAAAGGAGCTGTGGAGAAGGAATCAGATGCGACTTCGGCACATTGATGGAGAACCCCAGCGAGTGCAGGAGTCCGGCCGTAGTCTGGAGGTGGGAGACGACTGCCTGGGACGAGCCCGCCTTCAACAGCCAGTCGTCGAGGTAGGGGAAGACTGAAACCCCTGCCCGGCGCAGATGAGCTGCGACCACCGCCATCACTTTCGTGAACACCCGAGGGGCACTTGTAAGGCCAAAGGGGAGCACGGTGAACTGAAAATGCTCGAGGCCTACCGTGAACCGAAGGTAACGCCGGTGGGCCGGCAGGACGGGGATGTGGAAATAGGCGTCCTGCAAGTCCAACGCTACCAACCAGTCTCCGGGGTCGAGGGCAGTCAAGACCTGAGCTAGGGTGAGCATCTTGAACTTCTCCTTCCGGAGGAAGCGATTGACGTTCCGGAGGTCCAAGATAGGACGCATGTCCTCCTTGTCCTTTTGGGCACCAGAAAGTAGTGGGAGTAGCAACCACGCCCTACTTCTGGGGTCGGAACATGCTCGATGGCCCTCTTGGCCAAGAGGGCCGTGACTTCCTTCTGTAGAAGCACCAAGTGATCCCCTGACATGCGGTGGAATTGAGGTGGCATGGCTGGGGGTGGCCTCGAAGGGGAGGGAGTAGCCCCTTCGGACAATGTCCAAGACCCACTTGTCCGAGGTGATGGGACGCCAGTGGTGAAGGTGATGGCGGACCCTGCCTCGACTGGCGTGCTGTGCACCTGAAAGGAGGGACTAGGAGGGCTTGGAGGCCGCGGACGGGTTGGAGGTGGTGGCCTGACCCGCACGTTGGTTGCCCGAACCGCCACGGCGGTATCCACGTCCTCGGCCACGCGAAGGCGCTTGCTGCGCGGGCCGTTGGCCGGGCTGTGGACGTGACTGGGCGCCCTTCCGTGGCCACGAAAGGGGCGAAAAGCAGACGTTTGCGGAGGGCGCACAACAGCAAGGCCCAGGGACTTAGCAGTAGCCCGTGAGTCCTTGAAACGCTCCAGCGCATGGTCTGCCTTCGAACCAAAAAGACCGACTCCATCAAAGGGCATGTCCATGAGTATTCTGGACATCCCCTGAAAAACAAGTGGTTCTCAGCCAGGCGTGGCGACGCAGCGCCACCGTCGTTGCAAGCGATCTGCCCAGCGAGTCGGCGGTATCAAGGCCACAGCGGATGGTATATTTAGCCGCATCACGCCCTTCCGCAATAGCACGGGTAAGCAGTGTCTGGACCTCCTCAGAACACTGCGGCAAAACATCAGCCACCGAATCCCACAGGGAGTGGGTGTATCGGCCCAAGAGGCAAGCGGTATTAACAGACCGCAAGCCAGCACTGGAGGAAGAGAAAGCCTTCTTCCCAAAGTGATCCAGGCGCTTGGATTCCCTATCCGGAGGGGCGGTAGGGAAGGCTGTTTGGGAGGCAGAGGCTTGGACAACCAAGCTCTCAGGGGTGGGGTGTTGGGAGAGAAACAGGGGTCGCCCGGAGCCGGGTGATGGCGTCGGGCCACGTTCCTATCCACAGGAGCCCCTGTGGTGGGTTTGGACCAGGCACCCAAAAGAACGTCAGTGAGTGCATCGTTGAACGGCAGCACAGGCTCCGAAGAGGAGGCCGCCGGCTGAAGCACTTCAGTCAGGAGGTTAGTCCTGACGGCCACTGTAGGCAACTGGAGATTTAAGGCTCCAGCAGCTCTACGCAACACCGTTGCAAAATTAGCCCCCTCCTCCGTTGCCACGGGAGGAGACAGCATGCCAGAGTCGGGGAGGTATCCAGCCCACTGGCATCCCCAAGTTCCTCAACCCAGTCCGGGTCAAACTCGCACTGTTGTGTGAGAGGGTCGTCAGACCCCTCCCAGCTCTCCTGGTCCTCCTCAGGTTGAAAATATGGAGGAGGAGGGACATAAGGGACCCAAGGTCTCATCGGCGCCGGAACCGGCGTCGGGCGACGCCGCGGTCCGGCTCCATGTCCGGACCCGGGAGAACCGGGAACGACGCCGCCCGGAGCCCCGGACGGCGTCGGAAACGGCACCGGGGACATCGGCGTCGGCGGAGGCGTGGTTAGGTCAACCGGCGTCGATGGGGTTGCGGCACCACCGGAACCGGGGTCGAGGCCGGGACGAAGGCTGGTGGGACAGGCGACGCCGGGACCGGAGTCGACGGCGACGCCGGAGCAACCCCATCAGGGCCCGCGGGGCCCGAAGGCGCACCGGAGGGACCTTGAGGCCCGAAGAGGCGGGCCATGGCCGACAGGAATTTCTAGTAGTTCGGCCGGAGTCGCCCGAACCCGGGTAGGACGGGTAATCGCGGGGGCAACTCGACAAGCACGTCCGGGGCCGCGGGGACGGTGCCGACAGGGACCTCAGCCGAGTCGCGCGACCGGCGAGGCGAAGTCTTAGAGCGATGACGCCGCTTAGACTTCTTGTGCTTCGACTTACCGGAGGAGCGCGAAGACTTGGATTTCGACGAACGGCGGGGACTCCGCGTCCGGCCCCTCGACCTCTCCCGGGACCGGGGCTTGGTGCGGCGCGGAGCCGACTGCCGGACTTCAAGGAGCTTTCGAGACCGCTCTCGCAAAGCCTTCGGATGAAGTTTCCGGCAGTCAGGGCACGACTTCGTGTCGTGGTCTCGGCCGAGACAGAAGAGACACTCGAGGTGGGGGTCCGTGATGGACATCATACGACCACATTCCTCGCAGGGCTTAAAGCCGGGCATCCCTACGACACCTTAGGAGTCGTGAAGACTCGTTGAAGAAAACAGTGAAAAATTTCACAAAAAAGATAGTCAAAAAGTGACTAGGGCACTGCTCTTCCCGGATCTGCGCTTACTGGCGCGGAAAAAGAAGAACTGACGTCAGCGCGCAGGGGCGGCGCCTAAGTACTGCCCGCGACGTCATCCCGGCGATCACGACGCGGAGCCGCACGACGCCGCCTACCGACGCGCAAGGGTACTGCTACGCAAAAAACTTTCCGGATCCAGCCTGACGCCTGGGGATATTCTAAGGTAAGGAATCTGTCACTAATGTGTCTCTTTCAGATTAAGGCTTCTTCTAAGTCTTTTATTTTATAACCTCTAGCTAAAAATCTCTGTAGAGCATCCACCTGACAGAGATCGAGGTCCGCTTCAGAACTGCAAATCCTCCTAATTCGCAGAAATTCTCCATATGGGATGCTGCGAGTTAGATGGTGGGGATGAGCACTGCTGGCATGCAAAATAGAATTGCCTGCAGTGCTTTTTCTGTGAAGTTTGGTTTGGATAGTATTGTCGTTGATCTATAATTCCACATATAAGAATTGTACACAGTTGAAGCTGATATGTGCCGTGAATATTAAATTCAAATTGTTGTCATTGATGTCGTTAACAAATTGATGTGCAGAATCCTCAGACCCCTTCCATATGACGCAAACGCCGTCTATAAATCTCCACCAATGGAGGACGTGTGAGTCATACATAGCCCTATGGGCAATTCTGAGGACATGTTCCTCCCACTAGACAACGTGGAGACACGCATAGCTGGGGGAGAAACATGCCCCTATCACCACCCCCCGTAACTGTTGATAGATCACCTTGTTAAACAAGAAAAAGTTGTTGGTAAGACATGTCTCAATCATTTTAAGAATCATCAAATTATGCTCATAAAATTCAATGTTACGATTGCCCAGGTAGTATTTGACTGCCTCCATACCATCTGAATGATTAATGCTCGTGTATATATATATATATATATATATATATATATATATATATATATATGTTATATAATTTAAAAAAATTGAAAATATATCAATTAAAATTATTGGTTTCATAATTGTTTTTAAGTAGATATATTTATATATATATATATATATATATATATATATAAATATATTATAAACGTGTTTACCTTTTTATTTTTTTTATTATATTTATAAAATATATAGTAAATCTATTTTATTTTTTAAAATTAATATTACTATTTAATATATGTAATATTTATTATTTTATATACATTTAAAAACAATATTTAATACAACGTATATTAATGACCGATATATTTTTGATATTTTTTTACTTACCATTATAAGTATAGGATGACAATATTTTTGACCTGAATATTTTGAGGGTCGATATTCTGCCAGTGACCCACCCAGACTCTAGTCTTATGCTCCAAGATTTAAAGAGATACCCATGTAGTGGCAAAATTGCATAGTGAAAAACTGGTAAATCTAGGATCAATCCCGGCTTCCCTGCTTGACCAAATTGTGTGATCCTAGACAAATGCTTTATTTCGCCAACCTCCATTTTGTTCATTATTGCACATCAGAGCACATTCAAATATGAACAGTCAGGGTGTGTGATGTGTTTGATGTAATATACTATCATTTTGCTGCATGTTTCATAAGACTGTAACACACATATAGGGTACACTTGAACCCTGACATGCCTCCAAGCCAGGGCTACTGCAATCATTTGATTATTGATTTGCTGCATAAGCATAATGTGCCGCTTTTAATGAAAAAATAATTTTGTTTCTAGCTCAAATGGATCAAACGTTACAAAAAATGTAGCAACACTTGTTCCTGCACAGTGGAAAGCCTTTCACAATGGTTAACTGGTCATTTTTCTGTTGCTTATTGATGTATGAGTGAAAGAGTTAATACTATCACAAAATGTGCTGCTTTATCTCACATAATTTGCCCTTTCTTGCTGCATAAATTAGTAAACCCTGTAATTTGGTCCTTTCTTGCCACATAATTCCAGTAGCTCTGCTTTTAGTTCACTAATACCATGATCAACAGGGCAGGAGCAGCAGTGTTTCTCAGTTCATGTTTTAAAACTCTCACTTTTACTAAATACATCTCAATCCAGGGATATAATTCCACGTACTAAGGTAAAACGCTTCTGTTTGTTAAAGAAATGTGCTTTTTTTGTATTTTGACGACACCAGTCTCCCTTTCCTCCATTGTAGGTGATGGGACATGATACTTTCTTTTGTTGTGAGCCCTGCAGGACACCCTGCTTTAGTTATCAGCAGGAGTGGGGCCCTGGGCTGCTGCCCACACTGCCCATGCATAGCGCCGGCCCTGATGCAGGCAGAAGGCTGGTGTCCCACATACAGGGCAAGTGTTCTTGGCTTCCAGGGTGATCGCCCCTCACCCAGATGGGAGACTGCCAGACCTTGATCCCCAGCCCTGGTTGCAGCAGCTTGAAATCTTGATGATTGTTCTCTTGATGACCAGTGCTGTTAAAAGTGTGGGACTCATGCTCCCACCTTTATAGTTCAAATCCAGACACAAATGTGATTTAGGGTCTGGTCCTTTGACATTTGGGTTGCTGGTGTCAGTTCCTTTGAAGTGCTCTCTCATCTGCCCTGCCCTTTATCAAAGGCACAACATAGCACAGTAGGAGCAGATCCAATTCTGAATGACTCAAAACACAGGCCAAGGGAGAATCAGAGATCTCACCTGGTTGTCAGCGTCCACTAAACTATGCCTCACAAAGTTTCTAAGGTTTAAGCCTTCCCCTCTATCAAGTGCCAACATTATCAGTTCCACCATCTAACTGACAGTGAGACCAGGCCTCACTAACCAGTAACACTTCCTGGAATCAAATAAATCTCTGATATGCACAGAGGAGGCTCTGTTCCCCTTACTACAGTGTGTTCCAAACCCAGCCATCAGGAATATTAGCAATCTACACATCCTGTTGGGGTTGCAGTCCTCACCTCCACTATACTTTCCAGGCCCTGGGCTTCCAAAACACAAGCCTCCATGTTATGTACCATACACAGGCACACAAACATCCCAGCATGCACACGCATGTATCTCACGTAGTCCAGCCCTACACACAATCCATCCAGACCAAGGGTGAGTTAAGTACACAGCAACGGAACTTCACAAGTTGGTCAGTAAGCGCCACTCCAGTGACACAGGTATAAAGGCCTGTTCACACTAGTGATTGCTACTAAACACAAAATGGGTATGCTACCACCACTTAACTCCAGGTAAGCGCAGTAGTCCTCTACCACACTGTTGATAGCACTTGGATAACCCCTTCCCGTCTAACATTAACGTGGTGCACATGTGTGATCTGTGTTGGCCCATGACCAAAAATTAACAAGGGTCCAGATATTCATGCAGCAGGGGCACTCAGGGAAGGGTTACACGTCGGTCACCATCCAGGGGCTTTTCTGTCCCAACAAATGTCCTTACCAGTTCAGACTCCCCCAAACCAACTTCTAATCTGAAGAGGTTGGGTCTTCAGATCGGCAACAGAGAAGGCAAAGTCTATCTGCATTCTGGTGGCTTAATCAGGCAGTGCACCACTACAAATTCGAACACTTGCAGTGAAATAGAACATCTCAACAACTTAGGGTTTCTCTTCCTTCATAGCAATCAATCACTTTAATGGCTTATAATCTGTTTGCATTACAAATTTAGTGCCAAACAAGTAACAGTGGAACTTCTGCAAGGCCCACACTATTGTAAAGCACTGTTTTTCAATGGCTGCCTAGTTAGTTTCCCTAGGTAGTCATCTACTATTAATGCACAAGTTACTACTTGTGTAACGATATATCTGTAAGAGACATTAGTTAGTGATAGATTCCTTACCTTAGAATATCCCCAGGCGTCAGGCTGGATCCGGAAAGTTTTTCGTCAGCAGTACCCCTGCGCATCGGTAGGTGGCGTCGTGCGGCTCCGCGTTCGTCGCTTGCGTCGTAAGCGCCGAGATGACGTCACCGAGACTACTTAGGCGCCGCCCATGCGCGCTGTCAGTTCTGTACACGACTTTCCGCGCCAGGAACGCAGAGCCATGCAAGAAACTGACAACTGGTGCCATGAAACTAGGGCCCTGAAAGGGATGACCTTAACCCTAAAATCAGTTCGCAGAACGGGGAGGATGGGTGGGGCGGTAAGGAATCTATCACTAACTAATGTCTCTTACAGATATATCGTTACACAAGTAGTAACTTGTGCATCTGAAAGAGACACGTTAGTGATAGATTCCTTACCTTCGAATAGATACCCCAGCAATACCAACCCCGGTGGTGGGTCTGCGAATAGATTACACCAGAAAGTCACGGAGAACAGAACGGCCAAAGAAGCCGTCTCTCCGGACTTGACTGTCAAGGCAGTAATGCTTGGTAAATGTGTGCAGCGAGGCCCATGTGGCTGCCTGACAAATATCCTGCAAGGTAACGCCCCGTCCCAAGGCAGTAGTGGCTGCCGTTGCCCTGGTAGAATGGGCACGCAGCCCGACAGGAGGCTCCTTTTTAGCCAACGAGTAACACGCTTTGATGCACAAAACGACCCACCGAGGAATGGTGCGTTTGTGCACGGCCCGTCCTTTTTTTGGCGCCCACGTAGCCAACAAAGAGCTGGTCATCCACCCGGAACTGTTGTGTGCGCTTCAGATAGAACGAGAGCGCACGTTTTGGGTCCAGACGGTGGAGCCTCTCTTCCTCTTTTGAAGGATGCGGAGGCGGAAAGAAGGTGGGCAAAGTGATGGTCTGCCCGATGTGGAAGGGCGTGACAACCTTTGGCAAGAAAGAAGGACGGGTCCTTAAAACCACCTTGTCCGGATGAACAGAAAGGAAAGGAGGTTTTGAAGAAAGAGCCTGGAGCTCACTCACCCTTCTGGCAGAGGTGATAGCTACCAGGAAAGCCGTCTTTAGAGTAAGAAGACGTAAAGGACAGTTATGAAGGGGCTCAAAAGGAGCGCACATCAGATAGGTCAAGACAAGATTTAAGTCCCATTGAGGCATTATGAAAGGCACGGGAGGAAACGTGTGTGCAATGCCTTTCAGGAAACGGTTAACAACCGGGGACTTAAAGAGAGAAGGCTGATCTGGAAGCCGGAGAAAGCCGGAGATGGCCGAAAGATAACCTTTGATAGTGCCCAGAGCAGAGCCCTGCTGGGCCAAGGATAGTAGGAACAGAAGGACCTCAGAAAGAGGGGCAGAAAGGGGATCCACAGACTTCGCTGTGCACCATGCCACAAACTTGTTCCACCTGCAGGCGTATACCGTCTTAGTGGAGGGACGCCTGGCTGCCAGAATGACATCACAGACTTCGGGAGGAAGATCGAAAGCTGTCAACTGTCGTCACTCAATCTCCACGCATGGAGGTGGAGGCTGGACAGGTTCGGGTGGAGGACGTTCCCTGCTGCTGCGACAGAAGATCCTCCCGAAGAGGCAGTCGGATCGGGGGATCGATCGCCATGTTGAGTAGCTCGGGATACCAGTATCTTCGTGCCCAATCCGGAGCCACAAGGATGACTTGGGCCCGGTCGCGCCGAATCTTCTTCAGCACTCTGGGCAGAAGTGGTATAGGCGGAAAGGCGTACAACAGACCGCAGCTCCACTCGCGACGAAAAGCGTCGCGGAGCGAGTGCCGCCTTCGAAATTCCAACGCGCAGAACTGATGACATTGCGCGTTCTCTTCGGTGGCGAATAGATCTAACTAAGGCTCTCCCCACTGCAGAAAGAGACCTTGCGCCACGTCCGAGTTCAGACGCCATTCCTGATTCATCAAGCACCGGCGGCTGAGTTCGTCCGCCCTGGCGTTCAGAGAACCTGCCAGGTGTTGAACCACCAAGGTAATGCCTTGATGTTCCAGCCATGTCCAGAGGCGCAGACCCTCCTGACATAGGGTCCACGACCCCACCCCGCCATGTTTGTTGCAATACCACATGGCGGTGGTGTTGTCCGTGAACACCTGCACTACACTGCCCCGGACAGAGGGAAGGAATGCCTTCAGTGCAAGTCGGATCGCCCGAAGCTCCAAAAGATTGATATGGAGCCGGGACTCCGCTGGAGACCAGAGGCCTCTGATCTCCGCCTCTCCCAAGTGGCCAACCCAGGCCTGGAGGGAGGTATCCGTCACCACTGTGTGCTCCAGTTGGGGGAGGGAGAGGGATCTGCCATTGACCCAATCGCGATTCGTGAGCCACCACCGCAATTGTCGTGCAGTGCCCTCCGAGATCTGGACATGATCGGACAGGTTGCCCTGATGCTGTGCCCACTGGAACTTCAGGTCCCACTGCAGAGCCCGCATATGCCACCTGGCATGTTGCACCAGCAGAATGCAGGAGGCCATCAGGCCCAGGAGCCGGAGGGTCATCCTGACCGAAACCCAGGATAGAGGCTGAAAGATCAGAATCATAGCCTGAATATCCCAGACTCGCTGCTCGGGAGGATAAACCCAAAACTGCGTCGAATCCAGAACCGCTCCAATGAAGGGGAGCTTCTGAGAGGGACTCGGGTGCGACTTCGGCACGTTGATGGAGAACCCCAGCAATTGCAGGAGGTCGGCCGTAGCCTGAAGGTGGGTGACGACGGCCTGGGGCGAGCCCGCCTTCAACAACCAGTCGTCGAGGTAGGGGAAGACTGACACCCCTGACCTGCGCAGATGAGCTGCGACCACCGCCATCACTTTTGTGAACACCCGAGGAGCGCTTGTAAGGCCGAAAGGGAGCACGGTAAACTGAAAATGCTCCTGGCCTACCGTGAACCGCAGGTAACGCCGGTGGGCCGGCAGGACGGGAATGTGAAAATATGCTTCCTGCAAGTCCAACGCTACCATCCAGTCTCTAGGGTCGAGGGCAGCCAAGACCTGAGCCAGAGTCAACATCTTGAACTTCTCCTTCCGGAGGAAGCGATTGACGTTCCGGAGGTCCAAGATGGGGCCCTTTGTCCTTCTTGGGGACCAGAAAGTAGTGGGAATAACAACCATGTCCTACTTCTGGCCCAGGAACGCGCTCGATGGCCCCCTTGGCCAAGAGGGCCGTGACTTCCTGTCGGAGAAGCGCTAAGTGATCCCCCGACATGCGGTGGAACTGAGGTGGCATGGACGGGGGGCAGACTCGAAGGGGAGGGAGTAGCCCCTTCGGACGATTTGCAGCACCCAGCTGTCCGAAGTGACAGAGCGCCAGTGGGGGAGGTGATGTTGAATCCTGCCGCCCACCGGCGTGGGGTGCACCCCAAAGCGCGGACTAGGAAGGCTTTGAGGCGGATGCTGCCGGAGCGGAGGTGGGCTGACCCGCACGCTGGCCCCCTGTGCCGCCACGGCGGCCCCGCGGCCGCGCTGAGGCTGGTTCTGCGCAGGCCTTTGGCTGAACGGACGTGTAGGGGCGCCCCTTCCGCGGCCACGAAAGGAACGAAAGGTAGACGTGGCTGGGTGTGTGGTGGAGAGACCCAAGGACTTGGCTGTAGCCAGAGTCCTTAAAACGCTCCAGCGCACTGTCTGCCTTATCGCCAAACAGGCGAGTACCATCAAAAGGCATGTCCATGAGGGAACTCTGGACATCCCCCGAAAACCCCGTGGATCACAGCCAGGCATGTCGCCGCAATGCCACCGTTGTGGAGATGGCTCTTCCCAAAGAGTCCGCGGTGTCCAACCCACACCGAATGGCGAACTTCGCGGCATCGTTCCCCTCTGCACCAGCTTGGGAAAGCACAGCCAGAACCTCTTCCGGGCACTGGGGCAGAGTTTGCGCCACCGTGTCCCACACAGCGTGAGAATAGCGGCCCAAGAGGCATGCGGTTTTGACTGACCGCAGCCCCAGGCTGGCAGAGGAAAACAACTTTTTGCCAAGCTGCTCCAGCTTTTTTGATTCCTTATCCGGCGGAGCGGTAGGGAATGCAGTTTGGGAAGTGGAAGCCTGAATGACCAGGCTCTTCGGTGTCGGATGAGTTGTCAAAAAGGCAGGGTCACTCGGTGCCGGGCGGTGACGCCTGGCCACGTTTTTATCCACAGGAACCCTTGTGGCTGGCCGAGACCAGCTACCCATCAAAACATCCATCAAGGCCTCATTGAACTGAAGCAGAGGTTCCATAGAACTTGCCGCCGGCTTAAGCACTTCAGTAAGGAGGTTAGTCCGGAGGGTAACAGTAGGCAATTCAAGGTCAAGAGCCTCAGCTGCTCTACGGAGCACCACAGTGTATGTTGCGCCTTCCTCCATGACAGTGGGAGGAGACACAAACCCAGGCTCAGAGGAGAGGTCAAGGCCACCTGCATCCTCCGAGTCTTCTGCCCACTCCTGTTCGGACTCACACTGCCGTGCAAGAGGGTCCTCCGACCCCTCCCAGTCCTCCCCCTCCACAACAGCCCGAGGCACAGGCTGCAGCAGCGGGGGAGGCACAGGGGAAACCAAATGTTCCACCGGCGCCGAGAACGTCGCCGGTCGACGCCGTTCCGGCTCCAAGGCCCAATCAGGGTCCCAAGCCGGAGCAAAATTGCCCGGAAACTCGGGCAAGGGCGGAGGTGGGACGAACGGAACCCAGGGCGGCGCCGGGAAGGGAGACCCAGGGCGGCGCCGGAGCCGCCGGCGGAGGACTTGCAGCGCGGGGCCCGAAGGTGCACCGGCGGGAGCCCTAGGCCTGAAAAGGCGGTCCATGGCGGCAAGAAACTCTTGCACCTGGGCTGGAGTCGCCGACGGACCCTGGTATGGCGGGTAGGCCGCGGGACTGACAGGCTCCAACGGTGCCGCGGGGGAAAGACCCCGGGCCCCCTCGTCCACGCCCGAAGGCCGACAGGGGGAGGTCGGAGAGCGTACGCGCTTCTTCGACTTCTTTTTGTGACGTCGCTTACCCGATTCCGAGGGCGAAGACTTGGACCCCGAGGAGTGATGATGATGACTCCGCGGCCGGTCCATTGAGCGACCCCTGGACCTGGAACGGCGTGGAGACAACTGTCGGGCCTCCAGCAGCTTTTGGGACCACTCCCGCAAAGCCTTCGGAGCCATGGCCAGACAGTCGGGACATGACCAGGAGTCATGGTCGCGCTCCAGACAGTAGAGAGACAGACGCCATGGCGTCGGCCACCGACATCGTACGGCGGCAGGCCCTGCAGAATTTAAACCCAGGCATCCCTACGTGGCACCAGGAGTCAAGATTTAAGAAGTAGAGACAAAAGTTCCAAAAATAACTAGTCAAAAAGTGACTAAGGTACGTCCTCTAACCGGATCTGCGCTTGCTGGCGCGGAAAAAGAAAGAACTGACGTCAGCGCGTATGGGTGGCGCCTAAGTAGTCTCCGTGACGTCATCTCGGCGCTTACGACGCCAGCGACGAACGCGGAGCCGCACAACGCCACCTACCGACGCGCAGGGGTACTGCTGACGAAAAACTTTCCGGATCCAGTCTGACGCCTGGGGATATTCTAAGGTAAGGAATCTATCACTAACGTGTCTCTTTCAGATAAAGGCTACAGGACTCACTCTACCGTTGTCAAGTCAAGGTAAACTTTATTCGATTGCTTTTTAGACAATCATAAAAGCACATAAAACACACAATTCATTACACAAAATAGGTATAAAAGGAAAGAAAAATAATTTGTGCAAATTGTTCTAAAAAGTCAGACTTGATAAAAATATGACAATGCGCCCTTGATCTCAGTACTTAAATTACAATACATTTCCTTTGATAAAGTACTTTCTTCAAAAACATCTACCTTTGTCAATTTAAGGCTAACTGTAGTCAGTTGCTCTCAGTAAAAATGCATTGCATAGTGCCTTCTTCAACTTCTCAAATGGCATATGACACCCCACAGTCCATATTACTTTCCTTAGCTGCTTCACAGTCAATGGGCCAACTATACTCCCATAGTTAGCCACAAAGGTCCTGTAATACCAAGTGAGTCTTAAAAATGCCCTCACTTTAGCCTTGGTAATAGGCATCTTCCACTCCATCACAGACTGTATCTTGGCATCCAGTGGGCAAATGTCCTTGTTACCCATTGTATGCCCAAGGTAGACTACAGAGAACTGCCCCACCTGACACTTGGTCACCTGCCTCCTGTATCCTAGCTAACACCTGTCCTAGCTGTTTCAGGTTGTCTTGCTATGAATTGCTGAATACCGCAATGTCATCTAGGTAGGCCACACAGAACTCCTTCAGCCTTGCAAGAAAATGTTTCACTAGGCACTGAAAAATGGCAGGAGAATTCTTACATCCACAGGCCCCTTGAGAATTATTCTGGCCTATACCATCCAGTTTGGAATCAGTCTTTGGAGAGTTTCTATCCCCTCTTGGCTTAGAATCATGATGCTCTAGCCCCTTGTGAGCCCCGTTAGCTAACCAGTTGTCAGCCAACACTCCACTTTTCTCTGGGTCCCTCTCAGTCAGATAGGACAAGTTTTGCCCAAGTGTGGTAGGGCACCTCTTCCCGAGTCACTTTGTCACCATCAACTGGTTAAGAGAAAAAAATCCTTGCCCTCCATCCCACTCATGCAACACACTATGAATAAAAGTCTCAAACAGAACACCATCCGCTCTCTTTCAGCCTCTAAACCTCTGAAGGTACGGAGCTGGCTTTAACCCACATTGTCTAATAAGCTTCCTTCATGCTCTCATAGACCATCTGGTCTGCCACAGGCATTCCTCCAATGACGGCTGTCCCGTCCAAGGCAAAAGACTCATTAAGAAAGCTGTCTTTATCTCCTCATTCAATGTTGTGTCTTACTAGCGACCTTAAAGTTCACAAATCATTCCAATATTTCCTGCCCCTCCACATACATGTGTACAAGCTCTCCCGGACTCTTGACCACTGTCTAGCTGGAACAGGAGTTGCTTCTTCCGTGTGGAGCTGTTCTTGGTGCCATCCTAAGCTCTGCCTTCTCAGGGGCAATAATCTTCCTCTCCAGCTCTCTTTCCCCTCTCAATTTCTTTTCCAACTCTTAATTTCTTTTCCAGGCCCATTCCCTCTGTCGCTTCCTCCTGCTCTCCTCTTGTTCATGGTGAGCTAGCCTCAGTTTCTCCCTCTAAAATTCCCTGGCCAACTCCTCCTGCTCCGATTTAAATTTCTGGAGAGCCAACTGCAACTTCAGGGTCTCTACTAGACTCAACTCATCCAAGGGATTTACTTTCACGGCTTTGCTCTGAGGAGTGGCCCCGGCTCACGTAACTGCCCGGTCCTGAGCCTTGGTGTGGAGCTGGGCTGTGACATTGGGGGGGTCTCCGTCCCTATCTGGAAACTACCACATAGTGCTTGGCTGCTCCTGCGAGGGGTCCCCCGCATAGAAGGCGCGGCTGCTGGTGAGCCCCTACGAGATCGTCTACAGTGGGTGTTTTGAGCTGCGACGCCGCCCTGCGTTGGAGTCTGGCTCGGGCTGCCCCCTTGTTTGTGTCTGCTGCCTCTTGCAGTTGCCTACTACATCGCCTGCCAGGCTGCTCCTGGTAGCCATGGGCAAGGATAAACAGGGTGCGGCGGCCCCCAAGCAGCATACTATGGACCGCTTTACCACCTCTGCTAACCCTCCCGGGGGGGGAGTCCGCGGAAGGCTTATCATCAGATGCGACGAAGCTGTTGGAAGCGATCACACAATCGCGGACAGCCCTCGAGACCCAGATCGGGGCCGTGGGCGCAGAGGTGTCTTTCCTTCGCCAAGATCGGCGGAAGGCGGTCGACCGCATCACGGAAGCAGAGACCAGGGTCTCCACTGTCGAGGACTCTGTTGCGGGACTACAGCACAAAGTGGACAAATTGACCAAGCAATCACAGGAGCTGGCGGCGCGGGTCGAAGATGCAGAGGGGCGGGCCCGCCGCAATAATCTGCGCCTGGTGGGCTTTCCGGAGGGCTGCGAGGGGGCCTCCATGGACAAGTTCATATCAGACTGGCTAAAGTCACTGTTGCCCCGGGAAGACATGTCCTCCTGTTTCGTGGTTGAGAGGGCCCACCGTGCTCTGGCTAAAAAACCACCACCGGGGGAACGCCCGAGGCCAGTGATAGCCAGAATCCTTAATTACGCAGATCGGGACGCCATACTTCGATATGCCAGGCTCCATAAAGATAAAATGGTCTTCGACTCGCGCCCCATCATGGTTTTCCTTGATTACACCAAGTTGGTGCAGCAACAGCGTCAATCTTTTGCGGCTGCCAAGAGAAGGCTCCGTGAACTAGATCTATCCTATGCCTTGTTGTTTCCGGCCCGGATGAAGGTGATGTTCAATGCAAAAACATTTTTCTTTGAAACCCCGGAGGAAGTCTTTGCGTGGACTGACGAGAGACGGATTCTTAAACCTCACACACCGCCTCCGGTGGACTCTGACTCCTCCCAGGGCTCGCATCGGAGTGGTCGACATGGTGGGGGTGCGACATCTCGGCGACATCGATCCCGCTCCAATTGGCGTGCCCCAGAACCGACGGGCACTGGAGACTGAACTGCATTGGGTTACTTTGCCTTGTTTTCCCTATATTCCCTTCCTGGGGCGGGTTTGCCTAAGGGCGGTGGCCGCTCACTAATTTGATTGGGTCATAAAGATGGGGTCTTTCTACAGGCCCTGGAGGGATCTGAACATGGCTCGCCTTGGACGTTTTGGGTGATGTTGGGTAAGTTGGGTGGGGGGATCCATTGGAGGGACCGCTTGGGTCATCCTGTTGGGGGCCTGGGGTGGGTTTCTACCGCGACAGATACTTGGTGTTGCAGGAAGTATGGGGGTTGGGGGCAGGGGGGACGAGGGACAGTTTCTCAGTTGTTTTTCTCTTCATTGAATGTTTCTGCACCATGCACTAATCACATTGCTTCACCTTGCACGCCTCAGTTGCAGTTATCTAGTTGGACACCTAGGGATGGCTCACATGACTGGTAACACACCTCTGGGGGAGCTTAACGTTCTTGCCTGGAATGTGCGAGGCTTGCTAAGTAAAGTTAAACGAGGGGCAGTGCTCCACCAGGCAAAGCGGTATGCAGCAGATGTCCTATTGCTCCAGGAAACACATCTCCTAGGCACGAAGGCCTCATGCCTCGCCGTTACGGTTACTCCACAGTATATCATTCTGGCTTTACACGGGGGGCACAGGGTACAGCCATACTCATTCACCGTAGGGTGCCCCTCCAAATCACACGACATTGGCTGGATCCAGGGGGTCGATACACTGTGGTCTCTGGTACCTTGGCCGGCGAACACATCACACTGGGTAGCGTATATGCCCCTCCGCCTCTCGGTCAGACGTTTATAGATAAAATAAAGCAGCTTTGGGGGGACCTCCCGGGTGGCCTTGTGGTGTTGGAGGTCGATGGGAATGATACTATGGGTCCATTAGATAGGTGGCGAGCCCGACAACCTGATACACCCCCCACTACATCCAAATTGAATGTACTTGCACATACACTGGGATGGGGGACACGTGGCGTGCCTTACACCCGGCGGACGCTGGATTCTCATACGCGTCATCGGTTCATCCCACTCTCTCACGTCTTGATTATTTATTCCTTCCACATACCTATATGCACAGGGTGGCACATGCATCCATTCTGCCCCGTGGCCTGTCGGACCACTCGCCGATCCAACTTAAATTGCGACTGCTAACTAACAGGGCCCCCTATCGGTGGAGCATGTCCCCCTGGCTGCTCCGTGATGAGGCATACAGGGAGATGCTTAGTCAGGCAATCCCTGATAACTTCAGATACAATGCCGGCACATGCCAGTCCTCAGTTATATTATGGGAAGCGTTTAAGCCCACACTTCGGGGTGCAGATATAAGCTATCGCACCGGGGAAAAGCGTCGCCGCCTGGCCCAGGTATATGACCTGGAGAATAGGCAGGAAGAACTTCAATCCCTCGTGGTGGGAGGCTCAGACCCCGTGGCCCGCCGGAATCTGCTGCACGTGCAACAAATACTCCATCAAACCCACATAGACTACGCCAAAGATGCCTGGCTGGCCACCCAGCATAGAATTTACCAGTGGGGCGATAAGTCTAGTCAAATGCTTCATAGACTTTGCCAGGCTAGGGTAGCCCCGACGCAGGTACCTCTTCTGCGGTCCCCCGCGGGGGTTGCCTGTACATCCCCTGAGGCGGTTGTGCAGGCCTTCGCTGATTTTTACGCGGGGTTGTATGAAAAAACAGGAGGTCATCTCCGAATCCCTCATAGATGCCTTTTTAGTGGATATCCCTCCCCGCCGCCTATCGGACGAGCGGCGTGCTGCCCTGGAGGAGCCCATTTCGATGGAGGAATTGCGGTCGGCCCTCTCCAACATCCACCCTGGCCGTGCACCGGGCCCGAACGGGTTCCCATGCGACTTCCTGAGGCCTCATCTGGAGACTCTGGGACCGCATTTGCTCGAGGTGATTCAGGACGCCTCGGAGCAGCATATTCTCCCTTTGGATTGGAGACACGCGGAGGTCGTGGTGTTTCTCAAACCGGGCCGCCCACCGGACGACCCGGGGTCCTATCGCCCCATCTCATTATTACATTTTGAGCCCAAACTACTAGGGAAGATCCTGGCAGACCGCCTCCGTACCTGTATAGAGGAGCTGGTACATCCGGACCAGTCGGGCTTGATGCCACAACGCTCTACCAGACATATCAGACGAGCTCACAACGCGGTGGCGGAGGCTCACCGTCTGGGACGTCCCGCAGCAGTCCTGTTGGCTGATATCGACAAGGCGTTCGATTCACTAAGCTGGACGTACCTTTTTAAGTTGTTGGAAGCGGTTAACTTGGGCCCCCAATTCCGGGCCTACGTGAAATTGCTTTATACGGACCTCACGGCATCGGTCCGAGTGGCTGGACGATGCTCAGCTCCCTTCCCCATTCGAAGGGGCACTCGACAGGGTTGTCCGCTCTCCCCACTGCTGTTCGCACTGGCTATTGAGCCCCTGGCGGCGTGGGTCCGTCTGGACTCTAGCCTGCGGGGTTTGGATTGGTCTCCGGAATGCTCGGATAAGATTGCGCTTTACGCTGACGACGCCCTGTTTTTTATGTCGGATCCGTGGGTCTCCGGGCCCCGGGTGCTGCAGATTCTGAGGGCCTTCGGGGAGACCTCCGGCCTCTGCGCTAACCCATCCAAATCCATATTATTTCCGATCTGTGGAGACCAGCGGTCCCAAGTTTGGGCCTCCCAGTTGGTGATTGCGGAGTCAGGCTTCCGATACCTTGGGGTGGTTATTACACGGTGCCCAACTGAAGCATGGTCACGGAATATTGCGCCGCTACTGACTACAGTTCGAGATGAGACGACGGTATGGTCCCAACTCCCTCTTTCGTTATATGGTAGATCGGCCATTTTTAAAATGGTGTCTCTACCTCGCCTGCTCTATAGGCTGCAGAATTACCCCTTTCCAATCCCCCCGTCCTGGTTTCGTCAAATTAATGCATTACTCAATAGATTTCTCTGGGGGGGAGGAGTGGTTCGGGTGGCGCTTGCGACCTGTATCCAATCCACCTATTGCGGTGGGATAGCGGCGCCGGATGTACAGGCGTATTACCGGGCATCGCATCTCCTGGTGATAAATGACTGGTGGTACTGCTCACAATCGAACCCAGCCTACGCTGTGGAACGACTCTTCATGGCCGAAACCCCATTACTCTACTTTCTGTATAGCTCCTCGTCTCTGACGGAACTCCCCCCGGCATGTAGGACGCCCATTCAGATTTGGAGGCGAACGGTCCGACAGATGGGCTGGTGGGGCAAACTCACCGGTGCTACGCCTCTCTGGCGCGGCACATACCTTCGGCCAGTCGCGGCTCTGGCGGGCTTCCGAAGGTGGGATGACATTGGGATTTCTGTGTTGGGAGATGTAATGCGGGGGTCCACACTCAAATCCTTTCAGCAGCTACAGGCTGATTTCGGCCTCCATAAAACGCAATTCCACAGATATTTGCAACTCCGACACGCTATATCCCCTCTGATACGGGGCCTCACAGGTCTCCCGGAGTTCCACCCATTGGAGGGCCGGTTGCTCATGGGGGACCTGGGTGCCCACAAGATTCGTCAAATCTATCAAACACTGATCACACATTCCACAACCACTATACACCGGACCCGGGCGGCGTGGGAAGCAGATGTGCCCACACTGACAGATGACTGGGCGGAGGCACTGGCTAGCCCCCGGTACTCTGCGGTCTCCACCCGATATCGATTGATCCAGTTCAAATATCTCCATAGGATTTACTTTACACGTCTGCGCCTTTGCAAGATGGGGGCTATTCAGTCCCCTATGTGTCTCCGATGTGATTCGGATGAGGGGTCGTTCCTCCACACTGTGTGGACTTGTGCGGCACTGCAGCATTTCTGGTCAGGAATAAGGTCCTGCTTGGGGCAAGTGCTGGCATGGCGCATTCCTGCAGACCCTCGACTGATATTCCTGCACAGCACCGAGGACATTGGGGGGAACAGATATAAAAGGCATTTATTGTTTCTAGGGCTTGCACTAGCTAAGCTCGACATTGCTCAACATTGGAAGGCGACACTCCCACCCAGTATAGGTCCCTGGAAGAAAGCAATGGATAGGTGCCTGTCCGCTGAAGTGGCAGTATTTCAGGCTCGGAGATGTCCGCAAAAACATAAAAAGATTTGGGCCAGATGGGCCACGTACCGTGGCATAGACTTGTCACTCCTGGAGTCAGTGGCTCCCCGAGATCCAATTGATAGGCTGGTTGTGAGCAGCTCACCGATATAGGTTCATGGGGTCGTGTAGAGGTGAAGAAGCAAGATTACACTACGTTTGTATAATGTTGTATAAGCGATGTATGGTGCATGGTTGGGGGCGGGAGGTGGGGGTTTGGGTTTGCAGTTCTGCAGACACCATAGGGATGTTATACGGTGCCTTGCTAGTGTATTTTGTATCTATACATGCTTCGCAGCTCGCTGGGCCTTGCCCATTTGGTACCTTGAAAATCAATAAAATTTGTTTAAAAAAAAAAAAAAAAAAAAGGCCTATTCACACTACTGATTCCTACTAAACGCAAAACAGGTATGCGGCCACCACCAGGCTCATGTCACATAATTTCAGTAGCCCTCTACTATGAGGGTAGCGCTTGGTTTATCCCTCCTGGTCTAACAAGTCCGCTTTACCACGAGACAGGAAAAGGCCATGGCACACATGGCCATGACCTACCAAAAATTATTAACAAGGGTTCAGATGCCCAAGCGGTTCGGGAACTCAGGGCAGAAGTGTACTTCTGTCACCATGCAGAAAACCTTTCCCTCTCAGCAAGCATGTTCCACTGAAATGAATTAAATGCAGTGTGATTGTGTAAACCAACATTTAGATTTTATTTTTGAACAGACGAGCAAAAGAACAGTATGCAGACTTTGGCACTTGTTTGTTATACCGACGGAATTTAGTCACCTGCACTGCAGCGCTTGTAGTTGTAGGTGGCGAAGTGCCTGTAGGCACAATGGGGAGGACAGAGGGGTAGAAAAGGGGGGGGGGGATCCCTCGTAAAAAGAAGAAAAAAAACTGCAATTACCACAGGGCAAACACCAGTGTCCAGAAGTGTCAGTGTTTGTACGAGGTGAAATGTCCACAAAGCCAAAATAACAAGTTACTAACATTCAGCAATACACTTTCTGGTCGGTACTCTAACCACAGAATTCTCCAGTTTAGAATATCCCTAGGTGCCATACTGGATCCAGAAAATAATTCCAGCAATGCTCCTGCTGTATGGCTTTGCAGTGACTCCACATCGACCAGTTTATGACGGAGTGGAGAAACCTATAAGTGCCACCCCATGTGCTGACATCCGCTTTTTGTGTCCTCCTCCTTCTGCACCATCAGAAACTGAGTGTAGAACAAACTGTCTGAGACAATGTGTCGATTCTACCTTAGCACCTTTCTAGACAGAAAAGAGGCCACTCCACTGAATGGGGAGGTGGGAGGGAAGTGAGGAATCTGCAGTTAGATATCAAACTTGATTGTGACCTTTTTAGATGGAGTCCAGTTCACAGAACAGGGCAGTGGCAGATTAAGAGACCTTCCCGGCAGACATGGTTGTCCAGTCACTACTACCGTATCGACGCACACTTAACAGCCAGGCAGATATCAAGAACAGGTGCCACCCAAGCCAACACATTTGTAGTAGTCTTGGCCCTGTTACCAAAAGTAAGTAACTTATACTCTGATGGATACTTATAACCACAGATTCCTCACCTTGTTAATAGATATCATACCAGTACCTCCCCAGATAGTGGATATGTGAATTGGCTGAGACCAAAAAGTCCTGTTAAACCGAGCTGGCAAATTGCCCTCCCTACCAGATCTATTGATGCAGTAGTGCTTCTTGAACATAAGTACCGTCGCCCACGCAGCTGCCTGAAAAATATCCAGGACATGCACACTGTGTGACTGCACAGTGGTAGCAGCTTTGGCACCAGTGGAATACGTATGAGCCTTCAGGAGGTTGCTTCTTAGCCATTCTGGGAACCCCATATAGAGCTGATCGTCAACCCCATGTTCTTTGGTAAGTTCTATATAAAAGCTTAGTGCCCTCTTAGGGTCCAAACAATGGAGTCTCACTTCCGCCTTAGAGGGATAAGGTGTGGCAAAGAATGCCGGAAGGATGTTAGTCTGCCTGGCATGAAATGGAGTGACCACTGAGCAGAAAGGAAGCTCGGGTCCTCAACACCAACTTATCTTGGAACAATGCTGTATAATGTGGGTTGACAATAAAAGCCTGCAGCTTACTCACATGCGGATGAAGTTATGATGATGAGATGCATTGTTTTCAATGTCAGAAGTCTTAATGGACACTGCGCAGCAGCTCAAAAGGAGTGCACATCAGAAAAGCGAGAACTAAATTAAAGTCCCACTGTGGCATCAAAGTGTTGCAAGCCTTTAAAGAAAAATCTCATCACAGGAGATGATTTAAATGAATAAGACTGATCAAGCAACTATAAAAAAGCCGAAAGAGCGGACACAACTTTAACAGTGCCGAAAAAAAAGTCCTTGCTGGTGCAGGGACAAAAACTTCAGAAAACCTGGCTTAAAGTGGATCAATATGACGCATTACGCACCAACTCACAAATTTGTCCCAAATGCTAGTGAACATTGATTTTGTAGAGGGACGTTCGCCACCAAGATGACATCAATGGCCTCAGGAGGAAAGTCATGTAGTTAACTGCTGCTGCTCAATCTTCACATATGGAGATGCAGATTGCGCAGGCTCGTGTGCAAGACCTTGTCCTGCTGCTACGCAGAAGATCTTTCCGAAGTGGCTGCTTGCTCAGAGGACAGATGCTCATGCCCAGGAGTTTCTGGTACCACACTCTCCTTGTACAATCCGGAGCCACTAGTATGACCAGGGCCCGGTTGTTCCTGATCTTCAGAACTGAAGGCAGTGGCAGGAAGGCAGACTAGAAGTCCTGAGCTTCACTCTAGGCGGAACGTTCCACCGAAAGACAACCTTCTTGGAAAAAGTCAAGTGGTTTAACACCAAAGAAATTCCCAGGCGGTCCAGCCACTTCCAGAGGTGTAGAGCCTCTTGGGACAAGACCCGACCCCACCCTACCTTGCTTGCTGCAGTACCACATGACAGTGGTGTTGTCTGTGAGCACCTGCACCAGCCTTCCTCTGATGGTGTGAAGGAAGGCTTTCAATGCCAAGTGAATCACTCTTAACTGCAACAAATTAGTTTGGAAGCTTTCATCGGAGACCAGAAGCCTCTGATCTCCACCTCTCCCAGATGGCATCTCCAACTCAGACACATCAGTCATTACTATATAATTTGGGTGGGGTAAGGGAAGGGGTCTGTCGCCGAGCATACGTGGTCCAGCATCCACCACTGCAGGTCTTTTGCAGTCTCCTTTGACCCCTGAACGGACTCCGACAGGTCCCCATGGTGCTGAGCCCACTGAGACCTCAGATCCCACTGCAGAGCTCGTATCTGCCACCTGGTGTGGTTCACAAGCAGGAAGCTGCATGTCAGGAGGTCCAGAAGCCTCAGAGCCGCTATAACTGAGACCCAGGTCAAGGGTTGAAACATAGGGATTATAGCCCAAATGTCCTGGACTCATTAAGGCGGAGGAAAGGCTTGGAAAATCACCATATCCAGGTTGGCGCCAATGAAGAGTAGCTGTTCTGAAGGAATCAGGTGTGATTTTGGCACGTTGATGGATCATCCCAATGATGTCAACAGGCTTGAAGGTGGCTTACGACTGCTTGAAACAAGCCCGCCTTCAGCAGCCAGTTGGCAAGGTATGGGATTGACTGGTATTCCCAACCATCGTAGATGGGCTGCAACCACAAACATCACCTTCGTGAACACCCAGGGTACACTGGTAAGGCCAAAGGTGAGCACCAATGGACAAGTTACTTACCTTCGGTAACGCCTTATCTGGTAGAGACATGATCTAGCTGCAGATTCCTTACCTTTGAATTTCCAGGAGTCAGGCTGGATCCGGAAGATTTTTCATAGCAGTACCCCTGCGCGCCAGTAGGTGGCGTCGGTCGACTCCACGTGACGTCGTCGTGGTGACGTCTGAGTCATCAATATAGCCGCCACTCCGGCACGCTGACGTCAGTATTTTTCACGACTTTCCACGCCAGAAGCGCAAAGCCATGAAGTGACTGACCATGGTGTGTTAAAAAATGAACAGCTAGGGTCCTGAAGGCAAACATCCCTGACACTTAAAAACAATTTCACAGCGTGGGGAGGATGGGTGGGTCGGTAAGGAATCTGCGGCTAGATCATGTCTACCAGATAAGGCGTTACCGAAAGCAAGTAACTTGTCCATCTGATAAAGACATCTAGCCGCAGATTCCTTTCCTTTGAACAGATACCCAGGCAATACCATCCCCAGAGGAGAGACTGCGGAAAGGTTTTAGACCAGAAAATCCTGCAAAACAGAGCGACCGAACAGGCTTCTGCGAACCTGGGAATCCAGGCAGTAATGTCTGGCGAATGTGTGCAGTGATGCCCACGTGGCTGCTTGGCAGATATCAGAAACGGGAACACCAGGCTGAAGAGCCATGGTGGCCGCTTTTGCTCAGGTGGAATAGGCTCTAAGCCCTTCAGGGGATCTTTCTTCGCTAAGGCGTAACATATTTTATACAGAGGATAACCCAGCGGGATATAGTCCTCTTTTGGAGAGCACGCCCTTTCTTTGCACCCACATACCCTATAAAGAGCTGGTCATCCACCCCGAACTCTGGTTCGATTGAGGTAGAACATTAGCGCTCTTTTGGGTCCAGACGATGGAGACGCTCCTCTTCCTTGGAAGGGTGCGGAGGTGCATAGAAGGTGGGTAGAGTAACCGACTGGCCCATATGGAAGGGTGTTAGCACCTTAGGCAGAAAGATGCCCTTGCGCGGAGCACCACTTTGTCTGGAAAGACCGTCAGGTAAGGAGGCTGTGAAGACAGTGCCTGCAGTTCACTCACCCTGCTGGCAGAAGTCATTGCCACCAAAAAAGCTGTTTTGATGGTGAGCAACCGCAGAGGGCAGTTGTGCAACGGCTCAAACGGTGCACACATCAGAAAGGTGAGAACCAAATTAAGGTGGCATAATAAAAAGTGAAGGAGGAAACAAGTGGGTTAACCCCTTCAAGAATCTCCCCACCAGAGGGGATGTTAAAAGAGGAGGCTGATGAGGCAGTCGAAGAAAAGAGGAAAGAGCCGAAAGATAGCCCTTCAAAGTGCCCAGAGCAAAGCCCTGCTGGGCCAAGGAAAGTATAAACAGAAGGACTTCAGATAAAGGGGCAGATAGGGGGTCAATAGACCAGTCTGTACAATATTTACAAAATTTGTTCCATCAGCAGAAGTATACAGATTTTTTGGAGGGACGCCTGGCTGCCAAAATAACCTCACAGACTTCGGGAGGGAGGTCAAAAGCTGTCAACTGTCGCCGCTCACTCTCCATGCAAGGAGGCGGAGAGTGCCCAGGTTCGGGTGGAGAACCCTCCCCTGCTGCTGCGACAGAAGATCCTCCCAAAGGGGCAACCTGATCAGAGGATCGATGCTCATGTCTAGAAGCTCGGGATACCAAACTCTCCATGCCCAGTCGGGAGCCACAAGAATAACTTGTGCCCGTCGCTCCTGATCTTCTTGAGCACTCTGGACAGGAGTGGTATGGGCGGAAAGGCGTATAAGAGGCCTGAGTTCCACTCACAGCGAAAAGCGTCGCTAAGCGAGAGCCGCCTTGGAAACTCCAATGCGCAAAACTGCTGATCTCTTCGGAGGCGAACAGATCTAACTAAGGCTCTCCCCACCACTGAAAGACCTTGTGCCACCGCCGGATGGAGATGCCATTCGTTATCTGCAAGGCACCTTAAGCTGAGCTCGTCCACCCTGGCGTTCAGAGAACCGGCCAGGTGTTGAACCACCAGGGAAATGCCCTGTTGTTCCAGCCAAGACCAGAGACACAGGGCCTCTTGACAAAGAGTCCGCGACCCCCACTTCACCCTGTTTGTTGCAGTACCACATGGCAGTAGTGTTGTCCATGAACACATGTACGAGCCTTCCCTTTATTGACGGGTGGGGAAAAGAGAGGGGTCTGCCCTTGAACCAATTGCGGTATGTTAGCCACCACTGCAGGTCTCTCGCAGTGCCATCTGAAATCTGAACCAGGTTGGTGAGATTTCCTTGATGCTGTGCCCATTGGAACTTCAGGTCCTACTGCAGAGTCCGCATGTGCCACCGTGCATGGGTCACTACCAGGATGCAGGAGGCCATGAAGCCCAACAGCCTAAGAGTAATTCTCACCGAAATCCAGGGCAGAGACTGAAATATCGGTATCATAGCCTGAATATCCTGGACTCGCTGCTCGGGAGGATAGGCCCAAAACTGCACCGTGTCCAGAACCGCTCCAATGAAAGGGAGCGTCTGAGAGGGGGTCAGGTGTGACTTCGGCACGTTGATGGTGAACCCCAGCGAATGCAGGAGGTTCGTCGTGGTATGGAGGTGGGAGACGTCTGTTTGGGGAGAGCCCGCCATCAACAACCTGACGCCGAGATAGGGGAAGACTGGAACCCCTGATCTCCGCAGATAGGCTGCGACCACCGCCATCATCTTTGTGAACACCCGAGGGGTGCTGGTGAGGCCGAAAGGGAGCACTGCAAATGGAAAGGGCTCGTGGCCCACCGTAAACCACAGGTAGCGCCGATGGGCAGGCAGGACGGGGATGTGGAAACAGGCGTCCTGCAAGTCCAACACTACCATCCAGTCTCCTGGGTCCAAGGCAGACAGGGCCTGAGCTAGGGTGAGCATCTTGAACTTCTCCTTTTTGAGGAAGTAGTTGAGGGCTCTGAGGTCTAGGATAGGACGATGGTCTCCATCCTTCTTTGGGACCATAAAGTAGCTGGAATAACAACCACAGCCTACTTCTGGCCCGGGAACCCTCTCTATAGCTCCCTTGGCCAAGAGAGTCTTGACTTCCTCGCAGAGTAGGGCAAGGTGATCCTCCGTCAGCCGATCGTATACTGGAGGCATGGATGGAGGGGTAGTCTCAAAGGGAAGGGAGTAGCCCCTTCGGACTATTTGCAACACCCACCTGTCCGACGAGATGTCCTGCCAGTGGTGGAGATGATGGCATCCTCTGCCACCAACTGGCTGTAAATGATCCTGGAGGTTTGGACTAGGAAGTTTTGCAGTGGAGGAGGGGGTGGGGCTAGGCTCAAAGAGCAAGTAGTAATCTTGCTCTCTTTAAACCTTTCTAAGGCCAAGTCAGCCTTCACTCTAAAAAGCATAGAGCTGTTGAAGGGCATGTCTGTAAAGGACTGTTGGATGCTGGAGGAAGAGACCATGGAGTGAATCCAGGTATGGAGCTGAAGCCAGTGCTAGTTCGTACTGCCCTACCCAGATAGTCAGTGGTATACAGACTCGAGGTAACAGTGTACTTCGCCGCATCCTGACCATCTAAAATCAAATGACATAACGTTGGTCGGATTTCCTCCTTGACAGCTGGCAAGACGTCCTCCACTCTGTCCCACAATGTGTGCGAGTATCTGCCTAGGAGGCAAGAGGTGCTTAAGTATCTAAGGTCGAAGCTAGAGGAAAACATTCATTTGATGAAAGTTCACATCAGTTTAGTCTCTGTCGGGGGGGGGTCGTGGAATAAACTGGGGTTCAGGGTACTGGTGGACTTATGTATCACCCAGCTCTCTGGAGTAGGATGCTCGAGGAGAAAATCCTGATCTACAAGAGCGGGTTTGTGTCACCTTGTCACTTGCTTATTCACTGTTGGGGCAACATCCTAGTTTCACCCAGGTGCCCACCAGGACATAAGTTAGGGCCCCCTTAAAAGGTAATGGAGGCTCTTGGCTGGTTTGTCTAGGGTTAAGGTCCTCAGTAAGTATGTTTGTTTTCACCTCAATGGAAAGTAAAGTACAAACCCCTTACCGCCCTTCCGATCACCATGGCGAAGGAGGCGGATTCTTCTACTGCCATATCAGTCAGGGATGACAGGCCAATATCAGGATATGAATCCAGACTACTTGTATCCTGAAGGTTATCAAATATATTGCCTTCATCATATTGGTCTTGATCATCATCACCATCAATATATTGAGGGACGTATGTATCAGGTTCTGATTGGGCGTACTGTTGAGGTGTGGGTGGAAGGGCATGGGTCTGAGAGTCTGATAAGGCGATCCGCTCCATTTCTGACATCGGTACAGGCATCGATGTCGAACCAGTGGCATCGGGCATGACGCCGTGAGTGGTGGAAGTCATGACTTTGGGCTATAGTCGGCAGAGAAAATGTCAAGGAAGGGGCTATCCTCCAATCGGGGTTCACAGTCTGCGTTGGGGATGGGTCCGCCGCAGTAACCTAACTGGAGGCCCTATCCGATCCTTGAGGCACAAAGGCGTGCCAGGTGTCTATAGCCTGTTCATCTCTTGCAGCTGTGGTGCCATTGAGGGCTCGGGGAATTTTTGGCACATTGGACCAGCACTGGAATTGGTTCCAATGTAGAGGACCGATTCGGTGTAGAGGTGCCAGGTGAGTCACACAAATCCAAGTGCTGAGAGTGGTGGGACAATGGAGACCCATGACTGGACTTATGTTTCTTGGCCTTTTTCGACCTACCTAAACACTTTGATTTTGATGACGACCGGTCACAGGAGTGGTCTTGGCAGCCATACGTGCCCTTGACTTCGACCTACGAAGTTCAGTGACAGCGAGTTTTGCTTTACGAATAGCTTTACGGTTCATGTTGGTGCAGCAGTCGTACGAAGCCAAGTCATATTTGGAGGTTGGAGTCGAAGCACCCGAGACACAAATCGTGGGTGTCAGTCACTGAAATTGAAGAGAACATTCACCATACAGCTTAAAACCTGTTGTTTTCGGGGGAGACATACTGCACACTGACGAAGTTTAGAGGGAAATAAGTCTGCCGGAATGACAGGACTCGAAGCTACAGATCTGCGTTGGAAGGCGTGGGAAGAAAGGAATGGACATTAACACACAGTTGCGGCGCATACAACATATCTGGGGCGGGGTCAGATCCAATGAAGAGCCACACAATATCACCTACCGACGTGTGGGGGAATTGCTACTAAAGTTTCAGGATCCATCCTGGTGTTTGGGGAAATTCACAAGGTGAGGAATTCGCAGTTAGAAGTCTATCAGAACACTGATTTTGGACCAGTTACTAAATTGGTCTCATGCAATCATGCACAGGGGAACAGTGGGATGCAGGAGGCCATCACGCCCGGCATTTTCTCCACCATCCTCACTGGTATACTGCCCCCTCCAGGCGCAGCGAGCTTGTTCTGCTAGTACCAGGATCCTCTTGGTAGTGTGGAAGGCCATTATCTTCACTGTGTTGAGCCTTGCTCCCAGGAAAGTCTTTTCCCCCTCCGGTTGTTGTAATGATTTTTCAGGGTTTGTTGTAAACGCTAGCTTGTGAAGTGTGTCCATGACCATGTGGATGATCCTCATGCTCTGGGAGAATGAGTCTGCTTATACCAGTCAGTCTAGGTAGGGGTAAAAGTGTATCCCCTTTCTTCTCAAGGGAACAGCAACAGCAGTTAGGCATTTTATAAAACACCCTGGGTGCTGATTTGATGCCAAGGGGAGCACCCTGAACTGGTAGTGCACTGGTGTCTTGTGGTGGGGATGTTTGTGTGAACTCACTTGCTTCAGGAGTGTGCTTCTCTAGAGGGCTGTCCCCTGCCCCTCGTACTCCCCCCAAAAGGGTTGGCACTGGGCTGTCAGAAGCGGCCACTGCTGTGGTGTTGCTTGTTGTGGGGCTGCGTGCTGGTAAGAGGATTGTGGTGTTGAGCTTCATAAGCTCCCCCATCCTATTGGCCTTCTCATTGGGGTTTCCCTTTGTGGGAGTCCTTGAAATTGCAAAGCACCCATGGCCTTTGCAATGTCGTTTATTTATTTCTCGCAGTGCGTCGACCACTGCCGACCCAAACAAGTGTTCTCCAGTAAAGGGTGCGTTAACGATGTTGGCTTGTCCCTCATTTTTGAAGTCCGACACCCACAGCCAGGCGTGTCTCCTCAGGGTTTTCCTTGTGACCACCTGCCTGCTTTGTCGTATCTGCGGCGTCCAGGGCAGATTTCAGGCAGGTGTTGGTGATCGTTTTCCCTCTTCTAGGAGGGAAGCTGCCTTCTCTAGTACTGCTCTGGGAGGTGCTTTATCAGTTCTTCCACATATAGTGGGCTTACTAATTGATCAACAGAGCATTGGGAGTTCTAGATCCTCCACAGAGTTGCTGCTCCTCTTTCCACTTTCCGTCCTACTAACTCTAACCTCTTACTCTCCTTCTCAGCAGTGGGCCAATGGATGTTGGGACGTTGGCTTTTTTCCTCGCTGTGGCCACTATGATGGAATCTGTCACTACATTACCCCGCATGTATAGGGAGTCCTTGGATGAATGCTTATATTTTTCCTGCACACTTGGGAGTTAGTTTTGCAGCCCGTTGGCTCCCTGAATTTCTTCTTTCCCGATCTAGAATGCTAGGTAGCATAGGGAGGAAAGGACTCCTTCTCTGTGAGGGTAGGAGACTCTATAGAAGAGAACAAGCTTGTGCCTTTCTCTTCCTCAAGTTGGACCCGTACTTGTCTGCAGCTCCTCTATCACCGAAATGTACAGGGCATCCAATGGTCTTTAGGAGTATGAGTCGACTCCCTCCTCTGGTGAGTCGGGGTCGCGTACCTGTCAGTGGTCGTCAATGCTTTTGGCACCCTGGAAAATTCCCTGGCCCTCGAGGTCTTCCTCATGGAAGAACATCTGCTGTTCTTTTTCTGGCTCAGGCGTAGTGGGAGGTTCAAGTTCAGCCTGATCTTCTTCCAACAGACTCCTCTTCCTGGATGGCTTTGTAAAAACTCAAAATTCTCGTGGGGACAGATTGAAATTTATCTTGTTCTGGGATGAATGTTGCCATTTCAGCTTTGAGGCATCTTTTCTTACACTCTACCTCAATAGCTTTTTTTCAGCGTTGAATGCTGTCGACTGCCTTTTCTTCTGAGTTGGGCATTGATGCCTTAGTCTTCCTTTATCTTTCCACGTCAGGTGTTCACTGAAGGGACGTCCTCCTCTCATGCCTCTGTGTCGGGACCTGTGGGGCTATTTCTGTATCGACGTCCCTTCGGTCAACAAAGTTTTCGTGCCAAGGTAGTTTTGGCTCGGCTCCACTGGGTATTTTAGGTGCTACCTGGGGATGTTTTTGGTGGTCTCCCTGCTTGGTTTTTTTTTGGAGGCTGTTCCGGCTCAATCTCATTGATGCCCTGCTTCTGCGTCAGAGCCTTCCCCGGTGGACATCTGAGATAAGACAGACTGCACAAGTGTGGAGTTCAGCGCACCATCTACCTCATAGGCTAAAGGTGAAACAACAAAAATGAGTTGAGTGCCCAAGTGAATAGACAATGTTATGTTATATGAACAATGTTAATTCGGCTCTCATCTATTTCAGAGGATGGCAATGACGGTCTGCCTCAAAAAGGAATGATTCAAGCTGTGAAGCTATCAAATACTCAAAGCTAGATAGGACATTGGATAAAGATTGGTTTAACTTAAAACACAGTTTTTATGAGGGCCAGTACCTGAGAACTACTTGTTGTATCTAATGCTCCGCAGAGAGCCCCTTGTATGAGGAATGGGCAGCAGAGCGACGGAAACACTTTTTTTGACGTTTATTATTGAATAAGCGAATAAATATACCATTTCCTGAAGGGAACACCGCAAAAGAACTCGAGTCAAAAAAGAGACACCACAACGAAAAAGATCAACAGGAGGGTTCCGGAGGCATAGATTTTTCAAGGCACAGTTTATATGCACTTTTTACTCAATCGCGAACAATATAGGCAAATTCAACAAATTTGACATTTAGAAACTTTTTGAGGAAAATCTTTTAGCTAGTTATATTGCTATCAGTTAGAGTTACTTTGGGTGACCCACTCCGATAGGGGGACCAATTAGGTTCTCAGAAACAGTTACCTCAGCAGGCGAAGCAGTCTTCAGTCAGTACCAGGCACTTTTATCCTTTGATATAGGTTTTTATGGAAGAGGTCCTGATGCAGGGGATACACGATGCTGAAGATGCTCAAGGATGCTGTGAATTCAACGTGGTCGACAGGAGCCTTCCTGCAGCTACTTTACAGCCCATGGAGGGGGTAAGGCTGTCCTGGCCATGGGGTCAATCTCCCTTGAAGTCCTCTCGGGTATGGCGGAAGTCCAGTCGCCACTGGACTTCCAGTTGCCCGGTATGGTCGGTCACAGCCAAATCCTTCCCTGTGTGATAACTTGTCTTCTGGGAGACCAAGTTGCACTCCAATGACTCTCCCAGATATAGCAGAATCGGGTTTAACTTTTGAGCGTCCGGTTCTGGCCTCTGGTGCCTCCCGGCAGCAGTCTGAAGATTCTGGTCTATCAACTTGCCCCAGCAGGCTTTTTCAGCTGTTGTGGCCCCGTGCTTTGAGAAGATCAGCCACCTGACCCTTGGAGTCTCTTGCCTCAGCTGGGCTCTGGAGACAACTCCTCCATGAGCAGGACACAGCAGGTACAGTCCCTTCTCCTTTGCTAGCAACCAGGTTCAGTAGGTGCAGTCCACGCTGGTGCAGTGTTTCTTTGCTGGTTCCACGGTGCAGCAGGGCAGTCCTTCCAGTCCAGTAGAGATCGGAGTACTGGGTGCCAGGGGTGCCCTATTTATGCTGAGAAAATGCCCTAAGGGTAAGATGTAGCTGATAGCCAATGGGCTACCAGGTTCTCTCCCTCCTGATGAACACTTCCTGTGAAGTGTGGCATCTGGTTATCTAAAGATGCACCATTCTGCTAACTTCAAACATGGAAGAACCCCTCTCAGCGTCCAAAGCTCCCTAGCCCAACCCAGAAGTGTGGCTACACGTCCCTAGAAAGCTAATGTGGCAACCGATTTCCCCTTCCCTGTCCCTAGTGCCAGCCTGTCTAACTAGACAATGGCGCCGCCCCTCTCCCAAGAGTTACCAATTTCCTCTTCAAAGGTGACTTCCACTTTGAAGCTCGCCTTTTGGGTCACAAGGAGTGTGGCTTCCTACAGGAGGCAGGTAACACCTCTCTCTAGTGCAGGCTTCTAGTGTCTCCTTTACTGGGAGTTGTTAGCAAGCCTACCCAGGAGGGCTGAAAACTGTCTTAGGACAGGTTTCTTGTGCAACCGTTAAGGGCACAGGAGATGAAAGTCAACAAAGTGGAAACTTTGCAATAGTTGCACACTGCCACGTTACATTAATTTCAACTTGAAAACCAAGACGGGTTAATGTAATGAGTGATGTGATACCTTGGAATATCAACTTTGGTCACACCATTCATGAGTTAGCACAGCTGAGGGGGTCAGTATGTAACTCTGCACTCGCCAACGGGGTGACCAGTTCTTCCCAAAGTAAAAAAACAATGGTTTTGCGCTTTTATTGCCAGGACATGAAAAATCCACGTTCTATCTCTGAAATATGTTGCACCTGCCTTAGGACTCAGTAGGCCTGCCACAGAGGTGACTTGCACATATTTCAGAGGGAGATTTGGCTTTGCCATTGCTTTAAATGGCAAAGTTGGGCTAGCATTTTAAAACTGCTGTTCCAGTCTGCAATTTCAGACTGGGAGGCTCGTTTTACGTGTGTCACACCCAGTGTTGCAAAACCAGTGGTGCAATCCCTGGGATGACCTTCCAACTTACATGCCCTCGGTACCATAAACTAGGGACTTAAAGGTAACTTTCTTATGCCAACTGGGTATTACAAAAGTAACGTACACGTTTTGGGGGTCAGGGCACTGGCATGGAGGTCTGATTAGCAGGCTTCAATCCACAACCAGATTCGAAAAACCAGCAGCATCAGTCCAAAAACTTGTGTGTTACCATACAAAAAGAGGCATTTCCTACAGATGAACAAGTTACTTACCTTCGGTAACGATATATCTGTAAGAAACATTGGTTAGTTATAGATTCCTTACCTTAGAATCTTACCCAGGCGTCAGACTGGATCCGGAAAGTTTTTAGTCAGCAGTACCCCTGCGCGTCTTAAGGTGGCGTCGGTCGGCTCCGCATCCGTCGTCGGCGTCATGGTCGCCGGGATGACGTAGCGGAAGTTACATAGACGCCGCCCTCGCGTGCTGACGTCAGTTCTGTACACGACTTTCCACGCCAGAAGCGCAGAGCCATGCAAGACACTGACCACTGGTGCACAAAACTAGGGCCCTGAAAGGATGTCCTTAACCCTAGAAGTCAGTTCGCAGAACAGGGAGGATGGGAGGGCGGTAAGGAATCTATAACTAATCTATGTTTCTTACAGATATATAGTTACCGAAAGTAAGTAACTTGTTCATCTGAAAGAAAGTTAGTTATAGATTCCTTACCTTAGAATAGATACCCCAGCAATACCAACCCCGGAGGTGGGTCTGCGAACCAAGTTCACACCAGAAAGTCCTGGAGAACAGAACGGCCTAGGGCCGTCTCTCCGGACTTGATTGTCCAGGCAGTAGTGTCTCGTAAACGTGTGCAACGATGCCCACGTAGCTGCCTGACAGATGTCATGCAGGGGGACTCCTCATCCCAAAGCAGTAGTAGCTGCCGTCGCCCTGGTGGAATGTGCGCGCAGCCCCACTGGAGGCTCCTTCTTTGCCAAAGAATAGCAGGCTTTGATGCACAGAACGACCCACCGGGAGATGGTCCATTTGTGCAAGACCCGACCTTTCTTAGTGCCCACATACCAAACAAAGAGCTGGTCATCTACCCGGAATTGTTTTGTGCGATCCAAGTAGAAAGAAAGCGCACGTTTTGGATCCAGACGGTGGAGCCTCTCTTCTTCTTTTGAAGGATGCGGAGGCGGAAAGAAGGTGGGCAAAGTGATAGTTTGGCCAATGTGGAAAGAAGTAACCACCTTGGAAAGGAAGGTCTAGTTCTCAGGACGACCTTGTCCGGATGGATAGCCAGAAAGGGAAGCTTAGAAGAAAAAGCTTGTAGCTCACTCACCCTGCGAGCAGAGGTGATGGCCACCAGAAAGGCAGTTTTCAGAGTTAGAAGCCTGAGAGGGCAATTATGAAGCGGCTCAAAGGGAGTGCACATACGATATGTAAGAACCAAGTTCAAGCCCCACTGGGGCATTACGAAGGGAACAGGAGGGAAAAGATGAGTAATGCCCTTAAGAAATCTATTTACAACAGGGGACTTGAAAAGAGAAGGCTGATCAGGGTGCCTGAGGAAGGCTGAAATGGCCGAGAGGTAGCCCTTAAGAGTGCCCAGAGCAGACTGGGCCAAAGATTTGAGGAACAAGAGAACCTCAGAAAGAGGGGCAGAAAGGGGATCCACAGCCTTTGCTGTGCACCATGCCACAAATGTATTCCATCTGCAGGCGTATACCGTCTTAGTAGAGGGACGCCTGGCTGCCAAGATTACATCACAGACTTCGGGAGGCAGGTCAAACGACGTCCACTGCCGCCGCTCAATTTCCACGCAAGGAGGTGGAGGCTGGACAGGTTCGGGTGGAGGACCGTCCCATGCTGCTGCGACAGAAGATCCTCCCGAAGAGGCAGTCTGATCGGAGGATCGATGGCCATGTTGAGCAGCTCGGGATACCAGATTCTTTGTGCCCAATTCGGAGCCACAAGAATGACTTGGGCCCGGTCGTGCTTGATCTTCTTCAGCACTCTGGGCAGAAGTGGTATAGGCGGAAAGGCGTATAGAAGACCGCAACTCCACTCGCGACGAAAAGCATCGCCTAGCGAGTGCCGCCTTGGAAATTCCAACGCGCAGAATTGCTGACATTGCACGTTCTCTTCGGTGGCGAATAGATCTAGCCAAGGCTCTCCCCACTGCTGAAAGAGTCCTTGCACCACCTCTGAGTGAAGACGCCATTCGTGATCCATCATGCACCTGCGGCTGAGTTCGTCCGCCCTGGCGTTCAGTGAACCTGCCAGGTGTTGGACCACCAGGGATACGCCCTGATGTTCCAGCCATGTCCAGAGGCGGAGGGCCTCTTGACATAGGGTCCATGGCCCCACCCTGCCTTGTTTGTTGCAGTACCACATGGCAGTGGTGTTGTCCGTGAACACCTGCACTACTCTTCCCCGAACAGAGGGAAGGAATGCTTTGAGTGCAAGACGAATCGCCCGAAGCTCCAGAAGGTTGATGTGGAGCCCGGACTCCGCCGGAGACCAGAGGCCTCTGATCTCCGCCTCTCCCATGTGGCCGCCCCATCCCAGAAGGGATGCGTCTGTCACCACTGTATGATCTGGTTGGAGAAGGGAGAGGGATCTGCCGTTGACCCAATCCTGGTTCGTGAGTCACCACTGCAATTGTCATGCAGTGCCTTCCGAGATCTGGACGTAATCAGACAGATTCCCCTGATGCTGCGCCCACTGGAACTTCAGGTCCCACTGCAGAGCCTGCATATGCCACCTGGCATGATCGACCAGCAGGATGCAGGAGGCCATGAGGCCCAGCAGCCTCAGGGTCATCCTGACCGAAACCCAAGATAGGGGCTGAAAGATCGGAATCATAGCCCGAATATCCCGGACTCGCTGTTCGGGAGGATAAACCCGAAACCGCGTCGTGTCCAGAACCGCTCCGATGAAGAGGAGCTTCTGAGAGGGGGTCAGTTGTGATATCGGCACGTTGATGGAGAACCCCAGCGAATGCAAGAGGTCGGCCGTAGTCTGGAGGTGGGAGATGACAGCCGGGGGCGAGCCCGCCTTCAACAGCCAGTCGTCGAGATAGGGGAAGACTGGAACTCCTGATCTGCGCAGATGAGCTGCGATCACCGCCATCACCTTCGTGAACACCCGAGGGGCTCTGGTAAGGCCAAAGGGGAGCACGGTGAACTGAAAGTGCTCGTGGCCTACCGTGAACCGCAGGTAATGCCGGTGGGCCGGCAGGACGGGGATGTGAAAGTAAGCGTCCTGCAAGTCCAACGCAACCATGCAGTCTCCAGGGTCGAGGGCAGACAAGACCTGAGCGAGCGTCAACATCTTGAACTTCTCCTTCCGGAGGAAGCTGTTGACGTTCCTGAGATCCAAGATAGGACGCAGGCCTTTGTCCTTCTTGGGCACCAGAAAGTAGTGGGAATAGCAACCATGACCTACTCCTGGGGCAGGAACGCGCTCGATGGCACCCTTGGCCAAGAGTGCCGAAACTTCCTGTTGGAGAAGGGCCAGGTGATCCTCCGACATGCGATGGTACTGAGGTGGCATGGAGGGAGGGGTAGTCTCGAAGGGGAGGGAGTAGCCCCTTCGGACTATTTGCAAAACCCACCTGTCCGACGTGATGGTGCACCAGTGGGGGAGGTGATGGCGGATCCTGCCGCCCACTGGCGTTTGGTGGCCCTGAAAGGTCAGACTAGGAGGGTTTGGAGGCTGCTGCAGAGGGGCTGTGGTGGACTGGCCCGCTCGCTGGCCCCCAGAACCACGCCGGTGGTTCCCATGTCCCCGGCCGCGCTGAGACTGTCCAGCTTGCGCCGGCCTGTGGCCCTGGGCAGGACGTAGTGGGGCACCCCTTCCGTAGCCATGAAAGGGGCGAAAGGCAGACTGCACAGGGCGGGTGGTGGAGAGGCCCAAGGACCTGGCTGTAGCCTGTGAGTCCTTAAAGCGCTCCAGCGCGTTGTCTGCCTTGTCGCCGAAAAGGCGACGGCCATCAAAGGGCATGTCCATAAGGGTGGATTAGACATCCCCTGAAAAACCAGTCGAAAGCAACCAGGCGTAGCGTCGAAGGGCTACTGACGTTGAAATCGTCCTATCAAGTGCGTCGGCGGTATCCAGCTCACAGCGGATGGTAAACTTCACTGCGTCTCTCCCCTCGGCAACGGCACGGGAGAGTGTGGCCCGGGCCTCCTCCGTGCACTGAAGCAGCACCTGCACCACCGTATCCCACACAGAGTGGGTGTAACGGCCCAACAGACATGCGATGTTTACCGACCACAGTCTCAAGCTGGCGGAAGAAAACATTTTCTTGCCAAGGTGGTCCATCTTTTTGGATTCCCTTTCCGGAGGTGCGGTAGGGAGGCTTGAACCACCAAGCTCTCAGGGGTGGGATGTTGGGAGAGGAAAGTGGGTTCACCCGGGGCCGGGCAGTGGCGTCAGGCAATCGTCCTGTCCACAGGAGCCCCTGTGTTGGGCCGGTACCAAGGGCCCAAAAGGATGTCCGTGAGGGCTTCATTAAATGGGAGCAGGGGCTCCGAAGAGCTCGCTGCCGGCTGAAGCACCTCTGTCAGGAGGTTAGTCCCGACTGTCACCGTAGGAAGCTCGAGGCTGAGAGCCTCGGCCGCCCTACGCAACACAACTGCGTATGACGCTCCCTCCTCCGTAGCCACGGTAGGAGACTACAACATGCCTAGGTCTGGGGAGGTATCCAGACCACTGGCATCCCCCAGTTCCTCTCTCCAGTCCGAATTGTACTCCAACTGGTCTGTCAAAGGGTCACCAGACCCCTCCCAGTCTTCACCCTCCTCTGGCTGCCAATCTGGTTGAAAATGGCCAGGGTGGAACACAGGGACAAAAGTACCCATCAGCGCCGGATCCGGCGTCGGCCGACGCCGGTCCGGCTCCGTGTCCACGTCGAGGTGGTCGGCTGTGGACGTGGTGCCGGTGGAGTCGGCGCCGGTAGAGGTGTAAAGAAGCCGACCGGCGCCGATCTGGATCCAGGCCCTGTGGTGCCGAAGCCGCCGGCGTCGAAGGCCTAGGGCCCCCAACCGAGTCCGCGGGCCCAAAGGCGCGCCGGAGAAGTCTGGCTGCCCAAAGATGGCGTGCATCGCTTTGTAAAATTGACGAAGCTGGGCAGGGGTCGCTCCCGGGAAGGCCGGAGTCGACCCTGAAGGCTCCGCACGCGTAGCCGTGGGAGGGGCACCACCTGCACCCTGCGTCGCGTCGGCCGACGGGAAGTCGAAGAGCGATGATGCTTCTTCGACTTACCTGACCCCGAGTGCGAAGACTTAGAAGAGGAGTGATCATGATGACTCCGCGATCGGTCCCTCAAACTCCACGCGACCGGGACCTTGCGCGACGCGGAGCCGACTGCCGGGCCTCAAGGAGCTTTCGGGATCACTCCCGCAAAGACTTTGGGGCCATGGTTCGACAGTCGGAGCATGACTTGGGGTCATGGTCGTGCTCCAGGCAGAAGAGGCACACGCTGAGGATCCGTCACCGACATCATTCGGGAACAGGAACCGCAGGCCTTGAAACCGGGCATCCCTCGTGCACCAGGATTCAGTTAAAGACTCAAAAACGAAGTCGACAAATGTCGCAAAAAACTCAGTCAAAAAGTGACTGGGGGTACCGCTCTTCCCGGATCTGCGCTAGCTTGCGCGGAAAAAGAAAGAACTGACGTCAGCGCGCGAGGGCGGCGTCTATGTAACTTCCGCGACGTCATCCCGGCGACCAAGACGCCGACGACGGACTCGACCGACGCCACCTTCAGACGCGCTGGGGTACTGCTGACGAAAAACTTTCCGGATCCAGTCTGACGCCTGGGGGCGATTCTAAGGTAAGGAATCTATCACTAACTATTTCTTTCAGATACTAGCATAGCAAAGCTCCAAAATGTCTAAAGGGATTGCATTCTGGATTGTTGCAGTAATTATTATAGCAGGAGAAATCCATTCTGTTTTGTGTGAGCAAGCGCATTAAAGTGTAATCACAAAATACGTGTTTCTACAGAAATTATTCAAAATCTAAATAAAATACCAGTTCCTTTGAGGGAGGAGGTTTATATCTTCTGATGACTATTGAACAGTAATTTCCTGTATTCATACAATACAGACACTCGTGCACAGGCTTTTTAAATACAGTAAATACATGAGTATTTCAAATTTTGCTTCCAAGTGCACCATTGGTTTCATAATTTTATTTGGTTTCACACAAAGCAAAAACATTTATATTTAAACTATTTAGCACTGCGGATGGCCTGCAGAAAAGTGTGCGCTGCGCTACTGAGCATCTGGGTATGATGATTATTACTGTTTCCTGGTAAGCCAATTTCTTAAATATTGTCGTTTTAATAAAATCACACAAAAAGCTCAGCAAAGTTTACCACTCAAACTGTATTTACATCCCGGTGGAGCTTCAAAGATAAAACAGAGCGAAATCCTGGTCAAAAAGATACAAGCCAGAGTTATTTTCAGCAATTAAAACAGAAACCGTAACTACAAATAGTTTGCTGTGATTTCGACTGCTGTACACATGAATTACAATCAAAATTCCAAATACAGCCATTCTCGAACTGGGTCTTCTCCACGTTACAGTTCAATTTGCTCAAGCCGAGTTGTTCCTGCACACTCTCTACAGAGAGAAACAATTGAGCTATGTATAATAATTAAACAGATGTATGAAGTCTAAAATGCGCAGTTTTAAACTCCAATAAGGTTTGGTTATGTATAGTTGAGGTACATTTAAAAGCACTAGGGAAGTTAAATCAATTACTCATCTGTCCTAATTTCTTGCATGCCCGGATCTAGGCGGTTTGAAGTTAGTCACGAGTGTTGAGCTGTTCTAAACAAAGGTTCGGTTTATGTCCCAAACCTCGCCTCAGAAGCATCATACTTGTCTTTCAATCAATCAAGCAACAACAGCAGATAAGGGCTTCTCTCTGAGTTTCAACACATCCATGTTGAACAAAGGTTTAGAACATGACCAAATCGGTCAATTTTAGATGGGATTATACAACAAAAATAAGTTTTAAACTAGTGAAAGGGGGACACAATGAAACATAAAAGAATCCCTTGGCTTAATAATTAACTGAATGAGAATACTTTGAAGAGTGTTTCAGCAAAATTCAGTCAAGATTTAGAGAGACTAAAATGGCCACAATCAACAACACATTTTTTTACACTTTCATTAGTTTAACATGTTGATTTCTAGAAGTAGCACTCTGAAAATGTCCTCTCACCTTTTGTCCCAATTTCAATCTTGTACACAGTTTGCTCTTCAGCAAACCAATACTCATACAGGTTGCTGCTTTCATCAAAGAAAATAGGATTTTACAAGCTGACCTTTCACCAACTCCAATACATTAGATGGGAAGTAATCACCACAGTTGGCCCGGTGGAAGAAACCTGGACAAGGGTCAGTCACAGCGAACCACAAAGGAAAACATGAAACATCTAGTATTGGCCAGCACACTGTAGCAATGGCACAGGCTACAGTACTGGACTTAAGCGAGAGCCAGCAGGTGCCTTGGAGGACAGAGGTGCAGGAGCACCAGTAAGCTGCATTAACAGCGCAGGATTCAAAACAGCGGCTTATGGTGGGGTTAAGTGACATGGGATTTTAAAGAGCACTGCACCAAGTCATGACCCAGGAAGAATACGTGCAAGTCAGGACTGGAAAGAGTCAGGGAGTGTAAGTTCAAAAATTGGTTGAGACATGTATAAGAAATTCGACTTAAACATCAAGTAGGTCAGTAACTAGAAAAAATCATTGAGAATGAAGGAGTGGAAAGTTAATCCAAGCATTAGAGACTGAATAGAGCCAGCAAGAGTACACATGCAGCGAAAGGCTGCGTGAGTCAAAGATTGGCAAAACAACCGGCACGGGTACCAGAGCAGGAAAAGCATTGGTAAATCATGGGGTCAAAAGAAGGATGGAGAAATGTAGGGAAAACTAATTTTAATGGTGAGAATTAGTGGGTAGGAAGCGCATTACTGAGACCGATGGTCCCAGAGACTGTCGCTTATTGTATATGCAAGAGTGCTGGGAAAAAATAAAAAAATAAAAAAAATCGCGGGAAGAGGAGCAGTGCACATCAGTGGCCACAGAGGGGAGCACCATGAAAGAGAGGACATGCACCAATAGGTGAAACAAGAACCACCAAGTATTAAAAGGATAACAGGCCATCATAGAAGCTTAACATATAACAACACATCAAAGAAATGATACCGTTTGGATCTACTGAGATGGAAAAAATAGACCGGTGGTCTTAAAGAATATAATCTCAAGATGCTAACATTTTCAGGTTATGGACATTGTTGGACCCATTTTGGCATTCACAACCCCTCGTATGTGCTTTACTTGAGAAACTGAAAATCAGTTGATTTCCCTGCACCAGGCACAAAAAAATCAGAAAGTGGCAGAAAAATGTCGAAACCATTTTCATTACAATTTAGATACAAACTAAAGCACAGTATTTGGAAATTAAAATAAAGGCGCAAAAAGTTAAGGAGAAGAATATAAACGAAATGCACCACGTGCCTTTTCCCTCTACGAAGGAAGACAAACGTTGCATTAACTGTTCTTGCACCTATTTTAACACACTTTAAGCAGGTACAACATTAGTACTGGTTCTACGCCTCAAATGTGTCTGCGGACAAAAAAGGAAACTTTTCTTTGTTGGTGTAACTGAACTGTCATAAGCTCAGCAGATTGTCCATAAAGTGTTAGCTTGTGCTGTAGCCTGAGCACGATTCGACTGTGGTGTTTTAAACACAATACAGGCTAAAGCGCTGGCTCTGCATCGCCACTTCCTATGCCATGGAATTTTCATGGAAGATTCGGTTGAGCTATTTTCACTTTGCTCATCGTCTGGCTGTAGGGCTAGTGGCGGTAGTGAGGGCTCCGTGAGCGGGATCGCCTGTAAAGAGACGGAAAAATATAAAATAGACTTGAGATGAACAGTAGTTATATCGGACGCACTAAATCAAGTTATTGTAGGCACACAGATACATAGCTGCCAAAGTTTCAGATTGCTTATGTGTGACATTTTCATAATTTCAGTGCAATTATGAGTGACATTCAACGACTATGAGTGACACTTTCTTGCAAGCAAAAACAAGCAATGAAGACGAGGAAACAAATATCAGAAATGATACCCATTTGAGCAAAGAGAAACTAAGAAGACCTTAAAACTGCTGCAAAGCACCAGAAATGGAAGGGTACTAACCGACATGACACAGAGTCCATAGCTGCCAAGTTTTCAGATTGCTTATTTGAGACATTTTTATTGTTTCAGTGAACCTCTTAGCACAATAATAGAGCGGTCACTATTCCCCATTGTGCCAACCAGGTTTCCACGGTTTAGGCTAAGCTGAGTGATTCTTCAGGTGAATTAGGAACTGATGCTCTGTTCCAGTGAGCACAGTCTTTTTTTTTATTTGAAACTAAAACCTGTAAGTTTTGGATTTCAAAATGTTTATTTCTGGTGCAGTAACGACGACCACAGTGAAGAGAGCCAAGATAACGGATTACCATGCACCTGACAGCTCCATGCCCCAGCAATGATTTCGAGCATCCAGATATCGCTTTGCCCCTGAAGAGTAAACATTTTAGCTAGGAAAGAGAAGGCTCTGCAGGAGCCAGGCAATCCAACTTCTTGTCCACATGCTGAATGTTTACATTACGAAAGGTTGTAAAATTGTCGACCTCGTATATCAGCTGGTTGTTGCAGGCGTCTCAACCCTTGCACTAAGAAAGCGAGTAACGTGACCAGGCTCACATATGTTTTTAAGCTACATATCTGCTAAAACGTTTGCGCACATTTTAAGTAACTGCACTGCTTGCACGTTTCTATTAAATGAGCGCTCAACTGCCTGTGATGATATTGTGAGATGAGAAGTGTTCTTGAATCGGGCTCTGGGTGCACATTTTCCTCACGCTTGAAACGAGTCTAAAAGCTTCTGCTTAGCAGGGATTTTGTTTGTTTGATACTTTATTTTGACTTTTTTGTCATAAAAGGTTCGCTGTAAACAGCCCTATACAAATTGCACCATGTATCACGTGTAGTGGAGTCAAAGGCAATCATAAGTTAACCACATCTCTGGTAAAAACCATAAAGCTGGTCGGCAGGATTATATAAAAATGACCATCAATAAAATATACAGTAAAAATGGTAAAATACTGTAGTGTAATATGTAAAATTTAAGTTCACATAAACCACATTCCTCCGATTTCAGGGGCCGCACAACCTATTAAAACACTTGTATGCAGTCAACTATCATTCGCCTTCTGTGCTCTTTTCCTAATGCCCCACATTTGACCCGAAAATATAGCCACCCCGCATGCTAAGAGAGGCCTGGCATCGGACTTCAGAATTCGCAATGCTTCCTTATGATTGTCGGTTCCCAACTGGTTACAAATTGGACTCAGCCAGTTTCTCCTTGGTATTGCGTACAGCGTGCAAGTGAACATTGCATGAGCTAGAGTTTCCATGGGAGTTTTACACCTGGGGCAACAACTTGTTGGCACTAAACCACTATTCCATTTCCCAGTAAAATCATGCAAGGGCAAAGTGCCAAACCTAAACTGGATATAGAACTTCCTATCCCTCGGTATTTCTATAAGGTCTATGTAGCCATCTAGGGATCGTTCAAGTTTATGGGTCATAAAGTCTAGGGTGAGCTTCCCCCACAGCCTGCTACGAAGCTCACCCTGGATTACCCAAGGAATTTGGAAATTACCATTAAAAAACGCATTTTTCACCAAAAATAGAGGTTTCCTCTTAAAAAACGCCAGACAAGCAGCAAAAACTGTGCAAATTGTCATTTGCTGGAATGCTGCACCTAAATTTCTTTGACCAAGCACCAGAATGAAGCCTACGGACAATGCTTGTTCAAAGAAAGCCAAATTATTACACTCACTTTTCAATGGGAAAACACAGACCAATTACCTGTTTTTTTCACTCGACATTTGTACAGTGCACTGCTGCCACGTTTGTATCCTCGAAGTGCTCAATCGTGTTTTGTTTTACACACTTGCGCAGACCTGCATGGCTCAAAGTGTGCGTGGTTGCAATATGGCTAGGCAACATGGGAAGGTTACGGTGGCCTGTAGAACGTTCTATGTAAAAGCGTGTAGATTGATGGTGCGCTCAGGCTTTGTGGCCTACTCAAGGCTTTATTAGTTCTGCAGTATAAACACTATGGGCTCGATTACAGCAGCAGACCTGCAAATTGCATGTGTAAATTGTGCACCCACTAATTAACAGCACGGGGTGGGCTAATTAGCATATGCTCAGTTAACACCTCATTCCAGAGAATGCAGAATAACGTTATGCCCATTTGGATGTGCGCAAAAAGCTCATGTATTCCATTTTCTCCTGTCATTTGCACAGGGTTAGACAAGTTGCTAGTTACGAGCAATAAACTACTTTCAATATAAGGTAAAAGGGAGAACGGGCATTCCTATGTTCCAAAGCAGGAGGTTAATAAATAAGCATAAATAAATGAGGGTATGGTTATGACTCAATTTGTTTCGTATGAGAAATGTAAGAGATTCTTAAAATTGAATGCAAGGTGGGCCAATTTCGGACCTCCTCTGATGATCTGGCGGCAGCAAGAAAATACAGAACTGCCGCTCACTGCATGCTCTGGTGGACGTTGGGGCCAATCAAACGCTGTGTAGTCACTGTGGGGCAGGCCCCTTGCCCTAAAATAACAACAGGCACAGCGCCGCCCCAGGATTGTGTCCATGGCCACGAGCTGCGCTAAAGAGACCACGTGGTCCACTCACTCGGAGCCAGGCAGGGCAGCTCGGCTTCCTGAACTGCAGGGTAATAATTAATGCCGCTGCCTGCAGCGCAACGTGGCACCTAACAGACTCTTGTTGACGGGCTAGTGATTAATTAAACTAGAGAGAGGCACTGAGTTTAGGAATAACAAAGCACACAGCTCTCCTTTGGGAAGCACAGAGTGGTTAAATTGCAGAGCACGCCTCGCGATGGTCCTTTGGGCGCGGTAACCAGCACTAAAATGCGTTAGTCTAACCCCTGATGCGTGGTACTCGGCAGGGCTGCAGATGAAGCTACTTTTTGTTTTAAAGAAAAAAGTGGGACAGCACTGACGCCGCACAACTTAAAAAGTGTGTTATTATCAACGCTCTGTATAGATGGCCATGAAACATTACAGTACGTTAGGATAGCAGTCACAAACGATGACTGAAATTTCTAGCTCCGCACTTATCTGATATTAAACACCTTCTTACAGGAGGGATGGGGGATGTGAATGTATGGTTATCATATTGCCCCTTACTCGGAAAAAGAGTATTCTCAAGTCAACAATGACAGGGCTGGGTTCATAAGCAGCAAGAAGGTGCGCCACAAACTCCAGAGATTACTGATTTTATTTTGGAACTTTCAGGTCTGACTTGATAGCACACCGGTCTAATCGATCTACCATTCCCAAGTCTTTAAAATGTAGATAGAGTAGCTTTGTCTCTATCCAAAGGTATACTACCCTCCCACTCCATGCTACTGGCTGTATGTTGCGTTATTTCACCTCATATATAGTGCTAGCATTGTAAAGCAAGATGGTATATTTTACACCTCAAAAGTATATTGAATTATTACACATGTAACGGTTTATCGCAAAGATGTATTGTATACAGAAAGTTTTTGTTTTGTTTTGGCGTTTCATTGTGGCAAACCTATTTAATGCTTTCATCGGGACTCAAAATGCAAACCAGACCTATTGCCTTTGCCAGTGTTTGTTTGTAATAGTTAAACATGCTCAAAGTGATAACTTGATTCACTCAAAGTGGTCTGAATTGCCGCTATTAGCCATACATTAACTTTGTCACTTTGAAAGAATTCACTGAATCAGCAAAGTACACGTTACAAAAGTGCTCTGTATTAGGCATTCTTTACTACACACATGGTTGCTCCTTCAGACTACGAGGAAAGGAAGACCGCATTGGCCAAGCGGGGGAAGGCTAACATCTTTTGGGCATGGTCAATGCTCTCTGTCATGATTTTTGTAAAACTTTATTGTTGAGAGAGCTGCTGGGCACTTGCCAATACTATAAGAAACATGCTAAAAGCAAAATTATTTTTAAGTTTCAAAAAGCACTCATTGCCATATAGTCCCTGGCACTAAATGGAACAACGTAGGGGCCAGTTTACAAAGGTAAATTTGGTTGTAAATGTGAGTTCATGACCAAATTTACCTTCAGTACTCCTGCCAGAAATTCATAAAAGGCAGGCATAAATCCATTTATGGGTGCATAGATCCCTACAAAGTGTAGTGATCTCCACACCCATAAAGCTCACTGAATTGACTGCCAAGTGAAAAGGGTTGCATTTTAACACCAGCCGAGGTGGTGTAAAACCTTTTCACGAGAGGAAGTGGAAAAAATGACCCTCAGATTTCGTGGGGCTGTAGAGGGAGAGCTTTCTCCACGCGGGCCAATATTCTACCTGCACAGAAAAAATAAATGTGCGCTTGCACATGGGATCCTATTTACCCTGCTTAAGTTCTCCCCTATGGAGAACTCTGCACAACATGAATGTTTTCCTGTCACAGGTTTAACATGACATTCCCAGGAATCCTCTCAGAAACCTGCCCCTAGTACTGATTTTGTGAATATTCCTAGGAATTTTTGTGAATTGCATGCATAAATAAGTAAAGCTACACTTGGACTCCGGTGTAAATCTATGAGTGTACATTTACTTCTTTGTGAGTTGGCTCCTTACTGTGCAGATGTGATCCTTGTGAAAGAGTAGATTGCGTAACTCACAGTGAAGTTTGTCAATGGCTGAAGAGGATTGCCCCATTCTGTATGCTGTTGTAGGCGGAAATGTTGTGGGCGGAAGAAAAATGTAACTCACACAAAAACTGACTAGTGGATGAATAGGACTGGCTGAAAGCCCCTGTGAGTATATTGTATATATACACACACGTCCCAGTTGCTGTTTGAAGGGCTAGACCACAAGCCGTAGGATCCTCTGTTGTGAGGAGGCGGAGTCTCAGTGCCATTGGGCGCAAAAAGCAGCCTCTGTCTACCGCAGCGTGGGACGCACCTTGGCACATGCCCGGGCAAAGACTGGGCCAAGAGCAGGCCCGTCGGAGCCTGAAAGAGCTAAGCTGGTTGCCAGAGTTCGCTATGGAACTTCGGGGGAATGGACTGGTTCTTTTGATCTTTCTTGGGGGTTTGCCACGGTGGTATTCTGGTGCCCGTATTGTTTACTCTTTATATTAATAATCTTTTCCCCTCTAATGCCTAGGAAGATATTCCGATGATGGGGGCGACCCCCATCCCAGCCTTGTTATATGCAGATGACGCAGTACTTATGGCCAGTACACCAAATGCTCTCCGTAAGCTGGTGGGCTCCTTTGTATCTTTTATGGGGGAACTGGATTTGTTACAAATTCCAGCAAGTCTCATATCATGGCCTATGGCCCGGGTAAAACTAATATTTATTATTGATCTATTGGCAGTAATAGCTTGAGCAGGGTCATTAGTTTCCCGTTCCTGGGAGTCTTTTTTTTTACTCCCAGGGTACTTGGCGCACTTAGATTAGAAACGCTTGTCTAAAAATGTCTAAATCTACAGAAGATCTATTTAACTTGCTGCAGCCTCAAGACTGCATGACTACACTGCCTCTTCTTACAATTCATAAAGCTCAATGTGTCACCAGTTGCTCTATATGGGGCAGGTGTTTGGGGTTATTTTAACTCAACATCGCTCCAGTATGAGGAAATCGCATCTGCAGATGACTCCTTTCTGTCCCACCATCTAGTTCACACTACATTTTGCACATGGAGATGTCCCTGCAGTATGTATCGTATCAAGTGCGCCTTGCTCCTTTGATGCTCTTGGTATCAATTTGGACCTCTTAGGAAGCATGTCTGAATAGGGATATTATAAGGGACTATTTATCCTGCGAGTACGGGCTGAGGTTATCGTGGCTTGCTTATGCGACGGATTCTTTAAGCAAGATAAGCTTCTCAAAATTCTTCGACAAACCAGAGTCTCTCTCTACTAAAGGTAAACGGCTGGTCAGGCTTAGTTTTTAGGAGTTTAGCGAGTCGGAGAGGCTAAGGGACGAAATAGACAAGAGTTCCGTTAAGGATTTTATTCAACTCAGAGGAGTTAGTGTTACAGTCCTTCATTTAGATCTCCCTTTGACTCAATAGGAAAGGTCACTTCTAGTCAGTTTTAAGGCTGGGACAGTTTGGAGATTATGTTGCCCTTACGAGTCTGGTGCATATAGTACTAGCCTGCCAGCGTGTCCATGTGACAATGCCTCCTCCCAGTCTCTATGACATTTTATGTTTTTTGTAAATTTTTAAAGTTGTTTTTTATCTATATTTAAAATCTTTTTTAAAGGATTTACCATCCTGGAATAATGCACAACAAAAATAATAATAGGAGCGACTATATTGATTTGTCCAAGCACCAAGTTTTAATCAAAGACTGCACAGTTTACCCCTGGTAGCAATAAAATGCTCAGCAACTAAAACGGTGAGCGTGAACCTGAGTACACTATGGGAGCGCTGGAACTCCAGGGGTTGCCAGCTCAGCATAGTTCAGTGTCAGTAGGTCTATAACGTTGACAAGAAGGCACACACATACTTAAAGCTAAAATAGAACTATGCGCCACCAACACCTATACTATTGCCATCAATCCTAAAGAGTAAACTTTACTAGGTTCAGATAGCACAAATATATGCCAGAGAGCTTAAGAGAGAGAACATACAGGAGCCCAGTCTGAACTGTTATATGCATGAATGCCACACCTCAAAATTTCCACATCTACATCAATTTGGCTGCAACGTTAGCTGGTTGGTGCCAAGGAGGGGAAGATGTGTTAGAAGCGAGATTGATACATGCCCAGCTCAGTTAAGCAGACACTCTCCAGGCAAAGAGTTGGCACAGGTTTGTTAAGGTGAAGTACAGCATGTTTTTCTGGAACCAATCATATAACAAAGGGGGTCATTTAGAACCCAGGCTGATGGATATATTTATAAACTAAAGCTTTATATATTTGCCAACACAGTGTCCTTTTACCACTACTCTGACAACAGGACATAACTTAGGGCTCAAGCTAGTATAGCTAGTATTTTTATTTAGCTCTAGGCCTTTTTAGGTCTCGCCTGGCGTTAGCAGCGCGCATGCGCTGCTCTCGCCATGCGAGGGCTTCTTGGAATCAATACGGTTCCAGAAGTCGTGTCTCAGCTCCGCCTGCAATTTTCATTTGTGCGCGTCATTTGTCGTCATGGATTTTGCTAAACATAGTGTAATGATTGCACCGGAGGCATTTTAATCCCTCCTGGTTGCCACCCTGTCCTCTTTTGGCCCCGCCCACCGGGATTGGATCTTTTACTTGCGACGGGAGACAGTGTCTCTTAATTAGCCGCTAAGCACTTATTTTGGTATTACCACGTTGATCTTCAACAATGGCTGACGCACCTTTCATTTCTCTGGCGCGGCTTGTTTTTCTTTGGCATTCAGCTCCAAGCGCGAGCGAAATGCTTTCACTTTCGCGCTTACTGAAGCTTCCCCAGCCGTCCACTGGTGAAACACTCCTCCGGACACCGTGCTTCATCTTTTTTCACGGCTCGTTTTCCATTAGTTTTATGCCTGATGTACGCATTTGGTTTGTTGTGCGGTTCTACCTTATCTGCTGCAAGCATGCCTTTTCTGCAGCTCCGCATTTCCTGCTACAGTCCTTTTATCCTTTTAGTCCTTTTATTGGCAGCAAACTAGCGAACCAGAGGAAGGGCTCTTTGTTTGACATGCAAATAGAAAAGTGCGGCTATTTACTGTGCCAGAGCACAAGAGAAGTGCTGGTACTCTCTTATTAAAGGCATAGCGCTCTGGCTGGAATGTCCAGGTGTCCTCCCTTCCAAATCACTGAAGTACAGCTACTCCGTTCCTGACCGTACCTGCCCGCTTAAAGCACAGGATTTAATCGAAACGTGTGACGTTGGTACTTAGGTGAGTATAAAGCGTACGTGTTAGCCAGCTCTAGGTCCCAAGTCGCTTTCATTTCGGAGTTTCCTCGCCACGTAAATGGACTGGCTGGGTCACTCTCAGCCCCAAATGGCATTAGTATGCCCTTAATTCAACAAGTACATTTGCTGCTTTTTTCATTCAACGTTGTTAAACTGATTCTAAGAGCTTCGTTCGCTAAGGCCACCGAGGTGCGGCGAGATAGTGTTATAACCAGGATCACACATTTTGGGTAAACTGTGACAAGGAATTCCTTGTTCTACATTGACAGCGTAATGACTTTGAACCGAGATATCGTATCACTAATGCGTTCATTTCACATTAACACATTTTGAAAAGCAAATGCAGATGAGCGACAGCGAGAGCCATGTTAGCCCCGAAAAGGAGCACAGTGTGAAATTCGAGCGATAAAAACACAACAGATAAAAACACTTTCCTAAAACAGTGCCATTCCCCTTGCACACAAGAAGGGTCAGTTTCAGTGACTCACGCGCTTCAGGAAACGGCGGAGGACGGATGTTAGGTACCGTTGGCTAAAGGGCAGGGCAGTTTAAAGGTGTCACACGTTACATGTTGGAAGCTTTGCTTTCCTACCCACTCCTCTGGCGAGTACATTTGCCCTCATAAATGCCATTAGTGAAGACGTGGCATTGCGTGACGTCATAAATAGAGCCAGTGCCATTGAGATACACTACCGCGGGACCCTAGCTACCGAGTCCCTAGTTTTTAGAACAATAGGCACCTCGCACATACACACACAAAACCCATACAATGCGCAAACAAGACATTCACACAGTAGATGCAAACAAATACCAAAAACAGAACACTCCCAGATTGATGAATATATCTTGCCTGTCACACAAGAGCCTCAGCAGAGCATTCAGAAAATTCACAAGATACAACACACCAAATGCACACACACACACACACACACACACACGTGTTTCATGCATATCTGATAGTGCACACTTGTTCAAATCACATGCACACGCCCTCGCAAGTCGGGTGACCCGGTGCCATCGAAAACGGGTGCTGTCCAGGCCCTCTCTTTCACTGAATGTTGCGCACGGAATCCCCCACCCCCTCCTGGAGATGAGCCGATCTCAGGCAGACGGGTGGCAGATGTGCTCTGCCCTGGAGATCTCCCTCTGAACAATGGGCCGGGAAGTGCAGGCCGGAGCCTGGGCGCCAACAGACAGTCTGCCCACCAGCAGCCGGGCCCGGCACACCCTACCCCCTGAAGGCATCCGCGGCGCCTCCGTCATCTGTTCAAGTGCCGACAGGCAGTGGCGTAGCATGGGTGCCTTGCCACCCCCATGCGAGAAAGGACTCCCACCTGGTGTGGTAGTGAAAAAGCCACATTTCCTTTAAAAATTGCCCATCACACCCCTGGGCCTTGGTGCCACTGCACCCGCTACACTATTGACAGCTACGCCCCTCCCAACCCCCTAGTTCGCCCAAAGAGCCACCCAGAGCATGTGATGCACGGTGTAGTGCTTGGGGGACACTGGTTGCCTCACCTACAACAGCGCTACAGTGACCACCTCGCGCTGAGGAAGGCTAACACAACGGGGCATAAGAGCTGCCATCACCTCTTTACCCCCCGCAGCAACGAGAGCAGGCGGCGCTAATTCTTTGATGTTTGTATTTAAAAGTATAAATTGTAAATTAAAGGGAAGCTTTTCCTCTTCTCATTCATGCGGCGTACGTTTGTTTTGCGTGCAATCTCCCACCCAGTGCTACACGTAGTAAAACCTGTAAATGTTAAGCACCCAGAATAATGTGCTGCATGGCTAAAAACTTATAAGGTCCCAAAGGCGTGACCTATTGGCTATGCCAATGCTTGTTTAGAAAAGAGTTAACTCCAATAGGTATGTAATATTAATAAGACATCCAGTCCTTGGAAAATTGTTAACTATTGGTAATAAGCAAGAAGTCTGACCATTTCTGTGCCAAGTCTTTCCTCTGCTCAAAATCCCATTTGCTTGTGGAACAGGATAACAATCCTGCACACCTTAGCCTTTGGGATATAGCAGTTCACTATCTGTATACATACAGAGTGGCATCTATGGTATATAGAAGCATTAAGTTCAAAAGGGCAATCTGAAAATAGGAGCAATGTTAGTAGTTTCCTTCCTGGTACAACTTACCTCCATGCCTCAAACATTTTAGCAGGAATAAAAAGTTACTTATTTATCACAATAATTCGCTACAACCACACGATTATCCCTAGTTCCTGGTGTAAATCTAAGAGCACTTTATTTTTTAGTCTTGCATTAGGAGAAAATCGGTACTTTTACATCATTAGGCCTCCTGTTAGAGAACACAATTTAAAGAATGCCTCAACATTTGACCATATTTATGCCATCCACATGTTAAAAGGATTAGGGAAAGTAAGACTTTTGTGATGAAAAGTATGGTAAGAAAACAAATCCCCAGCTCAATCGGGATGCAAAGGGCCCAAAATCTCTGAAAGAACACACTGCAGTCTCTCTCTACCCAGGCACTCAGTGAACATCCTGAAGGTCTGTACAAACCACACCAATCACCAACAAGCATTTGCAATGCAATAGGTCTCGCAGTTACGAGAGTGTAAGCTATTGGCATTGTAAATAACAATGCCTTTTATTTATGTTTTTAAAAAGAAAACAAAAATAAAAGGCATTGTTATTTGCAATGTCAATAGCTCAAACTTCACGTCAATGCGAGACCTATTGCATTGCAAATGCTCGTTAATACTTCTTGTAGTTTTTCTCGTGTGTGCGTCCCACTTTTGGTCCCTCAGACCAGCTGGGGGTCTCATCTAGGAATGTTCGGTGTCCTTCTGAATAGTACTGACAGTAACCACAAAGTGTTTCACATCATTGGCTAGAAAGGTTACAGCTCCTGTTCCACTCAAGGAAGCACTGTTCGTAAATCAGCCCCCAAAATTGATTTTGTTCTCGCCTTGAGTGATCCAAGCGGTCTCAAGAGAACCCTTGTGTAGGCAAACAGCTGTGCATCCGTGAGACATCCGCACCCAGATGGAGTGACGGGCATGCATAAGAATTTTCTTCAGTGCACATCAACGAACAGCGCTAAATAAAAAAAAAAAAGTCACAACATTTCATGGGTTCATCTTCAGAACAACCTGTAAAACCTTTGGCTTTTAAGGATGCATTTGGAAAATATTGCTGTACACTTTCTGCTGGGGTGTTCGGACTTACACTGTGCCCGGGAACTAGCTGCAAACACTTTCTCGAGCTTGAACACCCAGTCCGGGGGCAGTTGTCCAGCCTGCTGACTCCCCATCACACAACAGGCACTCAAATAACAAGTTAAATTCTTAGCAGCAAGCGCCAGAGCTATCGGACCAGATGAAGTGGGGCCCCGAAACAGCGAAAATAATTAAATAAATAAACAAGCGTGGCCGAGTAAAAGAGAATAATGTTCAGTCTACCCCCTCCCCCTCCAGATGCTGCTCCACAGTGTACTCCGGCCTCCCGTTCAGCACAAGGCCCCATCTGCCCCCTCTCTTCCCTGGGTCTGCTTCCCACAGACGCAGTAGGCCGCGCTGCATCACCAACCTTGGGTAGTTCTTCCGCGGGCGCCGAGCGTGTCCTACCTGGTCAGTGATGCCGAGGATACCCATTTCCCGGGGTGAGTCAGCATGAGGCGCGCGGCATGGGGGCAGCAAGCCCGGGGGAGGGAGGGACACAGGCCAGCTCCGAGGTCCACGGGAATTGCGGGTGCTGTAGGGGGAGGAATGGGAGCGCCCCCAACAGAAGGGACCTGATGGAGGCAGGGAGGGAGCGAGCAAGAGGGAAAGCGAAAGCGTACGCGTGCATATCTGCTGTCCACGCGTGCACATCCTGATGGAGACAGGGAGGGAGCGAGCAAGAGGGAAAGCGTACGCGTGCATATCTGCTGTCCACGCGTGCACATCCTGATGGAGACAGGGAGGGGGCGAAGCGAAAGCGCGCCATGCGCGCATTGTGCTAACGCTGCAAGCCGTACACGTGCACATCTGCTGTCCACGCGTGCACATCTCCTGTCCCCCTTCGGCAACCAAGTCGACGACAATAGATCTCGCATAGCGAGCAGCGCTTTGCGCTGCGTCGCTAGGCGAGACCTAAAAAGGATTATGTTACCCTGAAAGCATCAGTTCATTGCATATAGTGCTGTAGATTTACAAGCTCTGCATACTTGTGCCATCTAGTGCTGGGCTAAGGCAACAGCAAATTGTTTTTCTTTGAAGAAGTCTTTAGAGTCACGAGGTCTCTCTGACTCCTCCTCGTGTCGTGGATGAGCATGGGCATCGACTTCATTGTTAGATTGTATTTCGTCAAAGGGTAAGAGCAGTTATGGAGTATTGAGTATAAAAGAATAGTCACCATGCATGAAGGGATAGAATCATGTAAAGTGAAAGATATCCGTAACAAACACTGGCTTCTGGGGAGGAGGACAGGCACATGTGAATCAATAGCACTACATGCAACGAACAGATGCTCACAGGGTAAGTAACATAATTTGTTCGTAGCATGCGTCAACTGTAAAGCAGTACTTCCATAAGCTGAGGCTGGCCAGTGGATGCTGCTGAGGTCTGAAACGGACAGCTGACAGTTTATTCAACTCTAGCTTGCTGCCTTGCCTGAATGTCCACACAATAATGCTTTCTAAATGTGTGTGGAGTGGACTGTGTGGCAGCACTACAAATATCCGCTATGGGAATGTTTCCTGGGAAAGTCATAGTGGCATCCTGTTTGCGGGTGGACTGTGGTCTGGGGCTGGAAGGCAGGGTTCTTTTAGCTTTCGTGTAACAGGTTTGGATACATTTAACAATCCACCTGGCGACCTCTGCCTTAGAAATGGCATGACCCTTGTGAGTTGCGAAAACACTATAAAAAAGTGCTGCGTTTTGCACAAGGATTTGGTCCTTTCTATAGAATGCATAAGCGCACGCTTGACATCCAGTGAGGAGTGCTCTTTCAGCTACCAAGTTGGGCTGTGGGAAAAAGACTGGAAGCACAATAGTTTGACAAAGGAGGAATGGGGGGGGGTAAGTAAAAATGTGGGGTTGGTTCTAAGAACAATCGTAAGTAAAAATGTGGGGTTGGTTCTAAGAACAATCGTGTTGCTTTGGACCTGGAAAAATGATTCCGGTAGTGTGAGGGCCTGCAGTTCACCAATATGTCTAAGAGATGTGATAGCTCTCAGGAAGGCATCCTTCCAAGAAAGAAAGCAGGCCCCATAAGCTTGGTAAGAACAACATTGAAATTCCAGACTGATGCTGGATGTACCCCTTGGTGGAATGATACATTTAAGGCGGTCATTAAAAGCTTTGATTACTGGGATTTGTGTTCCCTGTTCTGCATGAATGCAGCAATGGCGGCTAGTTGTAGCAGAACTGATGTGTAGGCTAACACCGATTTTTGTAAGTTTAGAAGGTAACAAATAATGCCTTGAACTGAGCATAAGAAGGTGTATGTGTTTGGGTGTACCTGCTCCACCCAGCAGCATAGCAGGTACTATTAGTGCTTCTATGGGCTTCTTTGAGTATGTCCATACACTCTTGAGGTAGACAAAGGTAACCACACTTTAGGGCCTCAGGAGCCAAATTGCAAGGTTGAGCTTCCTGGCGTATGGGTGTCTCTTTCTCGTGAGGGGCAAAGGGACATTTCTAGAAGGGTTATCTGGCTCATGTTGGAGCCACCAGGGTGAGGGTAAAGGACGTTTGCCTCAGCTTCCTGACCATGTATGCCATCAGTGGGAGAGGTGGAAAAGCATACACAAAGATCCCTGATCAGTTCATCTACAGAGCATTGCCCATGGACTGTGGGCGAGGAAACCTGGTGGCGAAGTTTGGGCATTTTGCGTTTTCAAATGTGGTGCCCCATTTCTGAAAGTAAGGGAGCAGCACTTGTGGATAGAGTTCCCATTCATGGACTTGTTGCTGAGTCCTGCTGAGCAGGTCTGCAAAGTCGTTGTCCACTACCAGAAGATAGTCCACCAGGACATGAAAATGACGGTGTACTGCCCAATGCCATATTCTCTGCGCTGTGGCTAACAGCTGAGGGGAGTGGGTGCTCTCTTGCTTCTGTAGATACAACACGGCAGTCAGAATGTCTGTCCGCAAAATGACTACCTTACCAAGAATCTGTTGAAGAAAGGCTTTGAGAGCTAGAAGAATGGCTAAGAACTCCAGGTGGTTGATGTGGTTGCCCTGCTGGTGAGGTGGCTACAGACCCTGGACTTTCATGTCATTGTAGTGTGCCCCCCCCAGCCGACTAGCGATGCATCCGTGTTGATGATCACTTGCATAACAGAGCCTACAAAGGTCCTGACCCGCAACAGATTGTTGCTGTTCCACCACTGCAGAGAGTGATGAGTGCTGCCCCATATCGGACAAAGATATGTGGGTATAACCACAAGGAAAGCAGAAATTCGGATTCATGAACATTGTAGTACGTTCAGGTGCCAGAAGAACATAACAAAGCTAATGAGACATTTTATTGAAAAACCATAGACGCGTAGTTTCTTAACGACTGGAGATTAGGCATAATACAATTTACTCCACAAACACAATTGCCAGCGAGGAATAGGGATGAGGATCTATGTATAACCCTGACACATAATGCTGGTTTTCTAGGTCTGGAGTATAGAAGATCAACCAACAGAAAATAAGCATAGCCCCAAGCACAGCAGATCTCAGTATGAGGCGGTGGATAGAACAAAGCACATTTTGCCATATGCTTGATTACTGGATCCAGTCTGAGTAATTACTTTTAAGGATGTAATGTAAGCACAAAAACCAACCCCCCCAAAAAATATACACAACCGTAGGGTGGTCAGTACTTAAACAAGCCTCCACTATAGCTATTGTGCTCAATAGTTCAGCTGTTACCAATGATGCAATGAGCATTATTAGATGTACATGGCATAATAGAAGATAATTAATATCCTTATGAGCACCCACATACATTCCATGGAATTGTGGGGGGGTAGATGGGGGTCAGTATGAGAAGGTCTATTTCGAACCTCATTCCCCAAGTGCTCCGTCTCTACTACTTACGAAACCTGAACTACATGTCCCTACGGTTTTGTAGTTCTTACGGTTCCTTGCTCGCAATGATGACGCCAATACGCATGCGGGAGAAGGCGACCGTGGTTCACTCAAGTAGTGAACACAGCGGCTGCACGTTTCCCAGCTTACGGCAGGGGAGGGGGCACAAGTACGTGCAAAAACCACAGCATCCTCCTGACAAAGTGGGTGAAGAGGGTTACCACACAGAATTTTGAGATACTCGCGCAACGGATATTTATTTATGTAGGCATACCGCAACTATCATTCCATAGCTCTTTTGGGGGGGCACAAATATGAGATGGACCCTCCATTCTCCCACGGGAGGGAGCGTGGTGCATCACAGTCTGTACAGAGTAGTGGCATGCACCAGAACTCTACATCGAGGGTAATTAAGAATTGTGCATGTTGTTTTGTGTGAACGAGGCACTTTTTGGGTGCACTGGAATGTGAAAGAATATTTTTCCCACGCCTACACGTGCACTGATAGAGTATCTGGGATATAAATGGTTAATTGAATGCTTGTTGTACCCGCATTGAAGCTTGATGTTGCCATGAGTGGGACTCTGTAGTGATAAACGAATGCTACATTGTTATTGGGCTTTGATGGCCAATTGGCTTTGTGTATGTAATTAACTTTTGTATCATCAGTGTGAGACAACGGAGGGGACGCCCCTCACATTTGGACATGATGCCCGTAGTATAATAAAACTCTGGTAAGTGTAAAATTAAATTAATATCTCTTGCATGGGCGGTTGAGTTGAAAGACATGAAAAAGATTCACAGTGGAGGAGGTGTTTAGAATCAGGGCCCTCCTCACGGTGAAATGAAGATTTTTCTACCCTAAAAAATGCTACTAGTGGTTATTTATCATTGGGGCTTTGATAAACATTATCTATGGAGGCCTCCAGTATTTCTATACCATCCTTTCCATACCATTTTTCCATGCTCGTAATAGTAATGTCATGAAAGAGAATGGTGCGGATATTGTATCAAGACTTATTTTAAGAATGGACTGTGATAGTCCCGGATTGGTTCAAAGGTCAGGTACAAGCTCACCAGAGCATTATAGAAAATTGAATGTTTGGATCATCAATAATTAACATTGTCCCTTTTTAAATTTTTGTTTGTATTGTAGGTTGTGTTATTAACACAAGGGACTGGTAAGGTTTTATGATTTATCCTTTTTATGCACGGTGTGTTAAGATACCACAGTTGAATTCTCGATTACCCTGAAGACCCAGGACCTGTTGATGCTAGTATAAGGGTCGAAACATGTTGGCAATTACAGTATCCAAAGGTCAAGTGATTCCTTGTTTTAACATGATGACCTACATCTTATTATTTTAACCATACCAGAGGTACTCAGTAATAAAGTCAGGTTTCGAGTATACCCCTAGGTATTTATAAAAAAAAAAAAAGCTCCTTTCTTGCCAAAGCAACAGGACCCAAGACATTGTCCTGACAAGATTTCTAAAAACTCCCATGGTTAAGATTAGCTTCCCTCGGTTGAGTCTGCTGGAGTGGCACACCTACTCCAGTGTGAGAGGTTGTCAAATGATGAAGCATGCCTTGATAAGTTAAGGGTGAAATGACCTCTCAAAAATCTTTTGATGATCCTCTTCTTAAAGTCTTAACTGCGAGAGTTCAGCAGTGACTTCATTACCCTAAAGTAGTGTAGTGTTGTGCATTTATTGATAGGGGGATATACTTTAGTGGCCACCTCCTCCGCATCTCTTTGTTTGGGGAAGATGCTGGCCCATATCGACACTAGATCCAAATAACGGACCCTGCGCTTGTGACCATTGGCTTGAGAAACGCCTGAAGCAGGCGAAGCCTGGGTGTAGGCTAGGCATCCCTCTTTGCTTGTGCTCTTGATCAGCCAGTCGTCTAGGTAGGGAAAGACGTGGATTACTCCCCTTGAGGTGAGCAGCTACCACCGCTAAACATTTATTGAAGACCCTTGGGGCCGTGGTGATGCAATAAGGCAGTACCTTGAACTAGTAGTGTTGACCACTTACCACGAAGTGGAGGAAGCTCCAATGCGTTGGATGGATTGGGATATGAAAGTAGGCGTCCTTCAGTTCCAGATTGGGGTAGTGCAGTCACCTTATTGCAGCAGTGATGACATCACATAGCGTGACCATGTGGAAGTGTTCTGACAGGATGTATCTGTTGAGAGAGGGGAGGTTGAGGATTCGTCTGAGATCCGTCCTTCTTGGGAATGAGGAAGTATAGGGAGTAGACTCCTTTGCCCTGATGTTGACGGGGCACTGGCTCTCTGTCTCCTTTGAGTAAGAGCGCCTAAACCTCCTCCTGCAGTAACATGAGATGTTCTGGGATGAGTGTGTGGGTGTGAGGTGGGATGTCTGGTGGGGTTGAGATGAGCTTGAGGCAGTAGCTGTGCTCAATAATAAATAGGACCCATCGGTCTGTGGTGATTTCCTTCCAGTGGCAAAGAAATCCCGGACGTCTCCTTCCAACAGGTGTTGTGTGATCGGGAGGGATGTGGGGCAAGTCAGTTCTTAGAGGTAGAGGCTACCTTACCGGGAGAGCCTCTGTCTTTGGAGCTATTCCCCCCCTAAAGGAGCCCAGTGAGAAGCCTCTGCCACCTTGCTGGTGATAATCCTGGTGCTACCGATGGTACAACTGTGTTAGTTCCAGGAAAATGGCTTTGGACCCCCCTCTAGCCTGCCCAAAGAGACCAGGAGGGCACTGATTGCCTTAGCGGTCTCCGTGTCTTCCTCATTATTTCAAGCACAAAGTCAACCTGAGGTCCGGACAGGTGCTCAGCATTGAACTGCAGGGTTAACAAGGTGCTGTTGCACCTCTGTCTTGAACCCAAGTACACTGAACCAGGACAGGGGTGTGGAATTCTTATAGTTCGACGCACAGGACATATTGTTTGGGGTCAAGGACAACAAGTTTTTAAGTTTATTCCTTGGGACAAATAGGCCCATCCCCCTGCAGCGCAAGCTTTGTCTTCAGGCCTCTTGGAAGGCAAGAGAGGTACACAAGTGTCTAGTGGCAGGACTTTTTTTAAAAGCAATCCTGGCTTCTTGGGCAGGGTCTTTTCTGAGGCAGAGATCTTGAATGTGCGCTGGTAGATGATGATACTCCTTTGTCTTTTGTCCAGCTCCTGCAGCAGTTTCTCGAGGATTGAGCTTTCCTCTATCTTGCGAGTGCAGGGCTTCGGAGCAGACAAATGTTTTGATGTCGACGCAGGTGCTTCAGCGCTGATAGCGCCTTCGGCCATGATGGTGGGTGGTAGCTTTGTGGTGTCTGAACCGACAGGCGTCCTCGGAATTGAGGCTTGACGAGGGCTGAGGCTCCTCTAATGTTCTTTCGTCGACTCTGAGGTGTTGCTTTGGTGTCAACCAGTGCTTGAGGGTGAGGCATACCTAAAGGTAGTGGCAGCTTAGGCACAGGGCTCAACCCTCTTCCCCCGGAGCGGTGGTGTTCGGTTCCAACGTGAGGCTGTTTCTGGGCTTGGAGAGATGCTTGGATATCGAACTTATGCAAGGCATGATCTTCAAACAAGGACCAGAGCCAACTGAGTTGGATGGAGCATCCTCAGCTGCTTTTTCTTCCAGAAGATCTTCCTCCTCTGGCTCCAAGACGCTGAAGCCAAAGATCTCGGGACTGAGTTGGCATGCTGGAAGGTCGGGTGACTCACCAGAAACCTTTTCTTCAGCGCCGAGCAGGTCTGCCTCGCTGAAGAAGTCCAGAGTTTGAGGAGGACTTAAACATTCTGCTGTGGGCTCACCGTCAGTCTTGTTGCTGAGGCAGAGTTTTCTCGCTATGGAATGCTAAGCAGGAGTCACACCAGCTCTTTTCAAGTCCCCTATTGTAAATCGCTTCCTTAAGGGCATTACTCACTTTTATCCTCCAATTCCTTTTGTACCGTTATCTTTTCCATTCATACCACCTCCCATAACTTATGTAGCCAATCTAGCCTGGTTGGAATGCTTTCCTTACCCTACCTAGCCAATAGTACTTATTTAGCCGCTCCCAAGGCCAGCGTAATAGCGCGCCCTCGGCACGATTTAAGGGGATATGTTAATGTGTTCGGAAGGCCTAAAAGTATGTAGCTTGAAAATCTTGGCAGGTCGGTGTCGTATGTAGTGTTGATGTCCGTCAGTATGGCATCCCAGAAAGGCTGTTTCTTGGGGCATTCCCATAGCAAATGAGTCAAGGTGCCTACTTGGCCACATTGGCGCCAGCAATGAGCATCTGCCCCTGGTTTCCATCGCGCTACCCTATCTTAGGTATAATACCAGTAATGCGCTATTTTGAGGAACATCTCTTTACCTGCTGTGCTACAAGAGGAGGCTCTAGCTCTATGTACGATGTCCTGCCATTCCTTGGGGAAAATTCTCTCGCGCATTCTGTCTCCCACCTGCGCTGCACTGGTGTCTTATTGCGCTGTGTGGGTGTAATTAAAAAGGTGTATATGTCTGATAATAAACGCTTGTCTGAAGTCCTGGTTATCAGCCAATTCTCGAACTTCGTTAATGGGCACCCTGCGTGTATGCTAACATTCGGATGTGTCACCCAGTGCCTTAGGGCAAGGTATTGCCAATATGTTATTTTGGGGAGGCCGTATCGAGCCGAGAGCTGAGAGAAATTCCATTATCCCTTTCTCATCGAAGAGATCTCCCACCCTTTTGCAATTGGCCTCTTGCCATGTGAGGTAACTTTGTCCATGGTGCTCTGGCGGGAACTCCGGGTGACCTATAAAAGGAGTCAAAGGGGATGTGGGGGTACAAAGACCCTGTGACACCTGAACCCTGTCCCACGCAGTCATTGTAGCTCTCAGCACTGGGGAAATGTATACCCCTACCGGTCGGTGGTGTCTGGGCAGCCATGGAACCTTCCACATGTGTATGCCCGCTATTGCCCAATCAATGAAACACCAATGCTTCTCGGACATTGGCCTGTACCATTCGACCATGTATCGTAGTTGGGCCGCTTGATAATATCGTACTAAGTGGGGAAATGCCAGGCCCCCATCCGCTTGTTTTAGATAGGTTTGCTGGCGTGCCATACGAGCTTTTTTCCCCACCCCAAACAAAATCCATTAGGAGGTGCTGCAGTTTGGCAAGTGCCTGGGGAGGGGGTTGCAACGGGAGAGTTTGCATTACATACAGTATACGAGGCAATATAGTCATCTTGACAGCGGCCAACTTGCCCAGCCAAGACAGTGTGAGTGGTCTCCAACGCTGGAGGGCGGCCCGAGTGTTATTCAATAGGTTATCATAATTCTCGCGTACCATGCGATCCAACGTGGAGAATATTTGGAGGCCCAAATAAGGGACCCCTGAGTCAGCCCATCCAAAGGGAAAATCCGTTTTTAGTCGCTCTATATCGGCACTAGGCATGGTGAGGCTTAGGGCTTGTGTTTTATGAATGTTCATTTTAAAGCCTGAGACCCGACCGAAGTCAGCAAACTCCTGCATGAGTGGGGGTATGGAGGTATCCGGTTGAGTAATAAAGAGCACCACGTCATCTGCGTAAAGTGAGATCTTATGTTCCCTATCCCTCATATGGATTCCGGTAATTGCAGCGTGGCGTTTGATCCGCTCCGCAAAGGGCTCCATATAAAGAGCGAATAGGAGGGGAGAGAGTGGACATCCCTGTCGGGTGCCCCTCCCGATTTTAAAAGGTTGAGACCTGGTTCCATTCACTCTTGCCTCTGGTGCCTTATACGTGCTATTTACCCATCTCAAGAACCACGGCCCAAGGCCAAATCTCATTAATACCAAGGACATATAGGGCCACTGGACCCGGGCGAAAGCCTTTTCGGGCATCAACCGATGGACACAAGGTCGGTTTCTGAGAGCATTGGGTCTTGTCGATAAGGTGGCATAGCCGTCTAGTGCCATCGCGTCAGCTTCTTTCAGGTATAAATCCCGACTGATCGGGGTCCACCAGCCCTTGCATGTGTGGTGCTAATCGAGCTGCTAGTATGCTGGTAAAAAGTTTAAGACCCACATTCAGCAGCGAGATGGGGCGACATGATGTACATTTCTTCGGGTCTTTCCCTGGCTTTGGCAGGACTACCACCGTAGCCATACGCATAGAATTGGGTATCGCTTCTTCAGTGCTAAAGGAATTAAAAAGTCTCGTGAGTATCGGAATTAAGCTCGGGGCTAGGATCTTGTAAAAATCTGAGGAAAACCCATCTTCACCCGGAGCCTTGCCTGACGCAAGACCCTGAATCGCCCTCAGCACCTCATCTGGTTTGATGTTTGCATATAGTTTGTCTGCGTCAATGGCCGGGAGAGAGGCAACCTCTGCTTGGGGGACATATGCCGCTGCTGCTACTTCATCAGAGGGGTCCGCCGTGTAAAGTGCTGTGTAAAAGTTTGCGAACTCATGGGCTATTTAGTCATCCCCCTGTACCGTGTTACCCTGAGCTGTTTCTATCTCCACTATATGGCGTTGGAGTGTTTGGGAACGCAGCTGGCACACCAGCAGCCTCCCTGCCTTGTTTCCACCTTCATAAAAACGTTGCTTAGTACGGAGTAGAGAATACTCAGCCCATCAAGATCCAGCGCCTTCAGTTGCTTGCAAACATTGGTAAGCTGGCGCCGCACCCACATTGCCCCCGTATTACGATGCATCATTTCCAACTCTTTAACCTGCCCCTCCAGTCGGTCCCTTTTTTCTTTTCTGTCCTTGTTCAGTCTGGCCACTATTGCAAGAAACCGTCCCCGAATGACCGCCTTAAGTGTGCCCCACAGCAAGTGTATGAATGTGTGACCATCATCATTGCTCTCTAGAGAAGTTTGTATGGCCTCTTGTATCTCTTTAATATTAGCGTCATACGTAAGCAATTTATGATTAAGTCTCCTTAGCCTATGCTTCTGGTAGTCCCCTTCTAAACGGCAAGAGAGGTTAATGGGTGCATGGTCCGAAAGTGATGCCGTGCCTATAGTGGTGTCCAGTATCCCTTGAGTAATTCATGGTGTGGTGAGGAAAAAATCAAGCCGGGCATAGGACTGGTGCGCCGCCGAGAAAAAAGTATAGTCGCGGTCCGTAGGATTACGCTGTCGCCATGCATCCGCAAGTCCCACCTCTGCCAGCCAGCCCAGCATGGATGCCGACAATGCTCCCAAATGCCCAGTCCGTTGTGTGGTTCTATCTAGAGTGGGATCTTGTACTATATTATAGTCCCCCCTATTATGAGATTCTCACCAGAGTCTTCTAGGATCGAGCCAATTGCGTCCCTAAGGAATCCCTCTTGTCCCTCATTGGGCCCATATAGTGATGCCAATGTATAGGTGTGGCCTCCCACAACTACCCGAAGTGCCAGCACCCTTCCTGGTATTTCTGTTTGCACCCCCAGTATCCTACCTGGAAAGTGTGTTGCGAAAAAGCACTGCCACCCCCGCTTTCTTCCCTGGCAGGGACGAGAAAAATTGGCGGTCAAACCAGCGCGTCCCAGGTGCGTTTCTTGCAGGAGGCAGATATCACATTTAATTTCTTTGAGGTATGCCAGGAGTGCCCTTCGTTTTGCCGGGGAGTTAAGGCCCCGTACGTTGAAACTTACTATTAAGGGGCGCCATTGGAACAATATGAGTGTGTGTGCTTCAGGTCAGTGTTTCCCCTCCTCCCAACTTTACCTGGCCCTCTCGCTTGGTATCTTCTTGGTGGTGTGTATGACCCTGGTCCTTCCACTTGGGTAGATCCCAATCATAGGTCAGAATGGTGTTCGTCTCTCCCCTCTTGATGCATGAGATGTAATGGACCCCCCACCCCGGCTGTGGTAGCCCATCCGTGGCAGAATAGCCCTCCCTCACCCATACCTGCCCGAATCCAAATCCTGTAGATCCTATAGATAGGCCCTGTGTGCTATATAGCCAGAGATCCCCCAACTTGCGTTGGACTCACTTTCCCCACGTCATCGCCGCATTTCCATTCAGATGAAACCCGACCCCTCCTCGATCCTGGCTGGGAAAAGAGCATGCCAAAGAGAGGCCAGGTAGAGAGAGAGAAAAAGAGATATCTAAGAGGAAAAAACTTATAGCGTGGGTTGAACAAAAAGACTGCCCCAACCTGGGCATCAGGTGCGCATTGGGTCCATCTGGCCGGCGACAGTTCAGCACCATCCGATATCTCGATGGATGAAGAGCGGGCTCTGCCCGCAACGGCCATAACCAGTTCTCAACCCGGGATCACCAGTCCCCGGCATGCTTATGGATTTTGATAAGAGTCCCTGAAGACCGCTCATTCTGCTGCCTTATCTCCTCCGCCCTCTCCAGCTTGCAATTGCTTAAGAAGTGCCGCTCGTTCCTTCTGGCTTTCCGATTCTGAGGGTCGTGCGTGTGAAATCTTCCCAGTGCGGCGTCCTCCTCTCTTTTTCCCTACTTGTTCCAGTCCAGCCTCACTCGGCCGGTGGTCCTCCGATTCACCTGCCACAAAGTCAACTCCCAATGCTTTCTGCGCCTCTTGCAGGGACCTCAATGCATGCGCTTCTTTGTCCCACACAAAAAGTGAAGTGAAGGGGTGTCCCCACCTGTAGCGAATCTCGTGATCTCGCAGGAAAGTAGTGACGGGGTGCAGGGCTCTGCGGCGTTGGACTGTTAACTGGGAGAGATCTTGATAGATGCCCACTTGCAGGCCCTCGAATTGGATGGTCGCCTTGTCCCGGGTGGCTGCCATGATAATTTCTTTTTGGCGGTGAGAGTGAAGGCACGTGAGAATATCCTGGGGTTGGCCTGGGTTCCTTGCCGGGCGGCCAGCCCTATGTGTGCGGTCCAAAACAATCTCCTGATCTTCCAGCACCGGGGCGACATATCGAAAAAGTCGGGTCACAAAGTTCTCTAGTTTCCCAGCATCTGCGCGAAGAGGAACTCCGTTAATGCGTATATTCGAGCCAGGATCTGTTTTCCAGGTCTTCGAGACGCAGGCTTAGTTCCTCGTTCCGATCCCGCAGGTCTATCAATTCTCTTGCATGCGAGTGAAGTTCTTCCTCCCTGCTGTCTCATGCCTTCTCCAGGGTATCTACGCGGTCTCCCAGTTCGGTTATGTCTGTTCTGACCTGTTTCAAGTCTGCGGAGACCTCCTGGCGCAGTGCCGCAAAGTCGTCCCTCAGCGAGGTGAACAGTTGCTCCATGAAGCGCCGCGTGATCGGCTCCTCCTTTCCCTGGTCTGCGTGGCCTAGTTCCTCTTCCCGGGCCTGAGATGATGGCAACTCTGCCGCTTGACTCTCCTGCCTCTTGCCCCCAGGTTTCTGCAGGAGATCTTTAATGTTGGTCTCTTTTTTAGGACGGGTGGACGTCATTCTGCTAGCTTAGTTCGGTGTGTGCTGTATAACTTCCAGGCCACCTCCCGGTCCCGGAGTACTATGTTTACCGGTGCGGTCTGTTAGATGGCCCAGTGAGCCTCTTTAGGCGCGGGAGGGTGTCCTATTGGGGGCTCTGACTTTGTCAGGCCATACGGTCTCTCTAGGCCTCACTAATCTTGCCTGCTCCTCACTGGCTGTGCGGCCCCCTGCTTTGTTTGGCTTCAGTCCCTCAATCACCTCCTGCCTCGCCTGCTGGTACGTTCGGAAGGGATGCTGGCCCTCCCCATGCGTCTGCTGAGTAGTCTTGCCTCTTTTCAAGTGATTTAAGATGGTGGACGTCGCATCCCCTCTTAAACAAGGCCTGACGCGGCCTGTCGCACTTTGTTCATCCTGCCCTCTTAGACTTCAATAGCCGTGCGTCCGGGGGCCCTTCTCCTGGCTCCAATCCAGCTGCCCCCCAGTCAGGAGCACTCCAATCCCGGGGGGAACCTCCCCTTCCTCCCCTCACTGGTCCCACTGCTCCAAATCCAGGTGCCAGCTTACTGGGTTGCCAGGCTCAGTGTTTATTCTGCCTGCGGGGGCCTGCTTCACATCTCCCCCGCCCGGCCTCCCGTATACACCTACCACGGCCCGGGTCTTATTGTCAAGAGTCAATCTGTGTGCCCCCCTCTGCCATGGCTGCCTTACTTCTAAATCTGTGTCCTCCAAGGCGGGGCCCACCACGTCTATGCTCCACAGCCTCGCATCTCTCCTCCGGGCGCCTCTTGCTCACCGGCACTCCCCCGCGCCGCCTCCTCACAATCCGCTCACTTCACGGTCCTCCTCCGTCTCCGTAGCAGCTGGGCCTCAATGGTGCGGTGCCTCCGCGCTCGCCAGCCGACCTCCTGGGACCCAGCTCCTTTCCGCTCGTCCACGAGGCCGCAAGCGGCTCGTCGCGCGTCCCGCACCTCTCTGGGATCGCGACCACCGCTGCCTCCGCTGAGCTCCCGTCCAGGTACGGAGCTTTAAGCCGGTTCGGGGATTTCAGGGTGCTAAAAGAAATCCTTTATTGGGCTACGGTGAGCGGAGCTCCAGGAAGTCGCCGCTACACCGCCGCCATCTTGGCCACGCCCAAGATAGCCTTTTAGAGTGCCCAGAGCAGAGCCCTGCTGGGCCAAAGGAAGAATGAAGAGGAGAACCTCTGAAAGGGGAGCTGAAAGGGGATCCACAGCCTTTGCTGCGCAAAATGCAACAAACTTGTTCCATCTACAGGCGTATACCGTTTTGGTGGAGGGACGCCTTGCTGCCAAGGTAACATTACAGACTTCAGGAGGAAGGTTGAAAGCTGTCAGCTGTCGCCGCTCAATCTCCACGCAAGGAGGTGGAGGCCGGACAGGTTCAGGTGGAGAACCGTCCCCTGCTGCTGTGACAGAAGATCCTCCCGAAGGTACAGTCTGATCGGAGGATCGATGGCCATGTGCAAGAGCTCTGGATACCAGACTCTTCATGCCTAGTCCGGGGCCACAAGAATGACTTGGGCCCAGTCGCGCTTGATCTTCTTTAGCACTCTGGGTAGAAGTGGTATAGGCGGGAAGGCAGAAGACCGCAACTCCAGTCGCGACGAAAAGCGTTGCTGAGCGAGTGCTACCTTGGAAATTGCAACGCGCAGAACTGCTGACATTGCGCGTTCTCTTCGGTGGCGAACAGATCTAACCAAGGCTCTCCCCACCGTTGAAAGAGACCTTGCACCACCTCCGAGTGAAGACGCCATTCGTGATCCATCCTTCACTGGCGGCTGAGTTCATCCGCCCTGGCGTTCAGAGAACCTGCCAGGTGTTGAACCACCAGGGACATGGATTCACTGAATTGGGTGTAAGGGGTAACAGGCGCTAAAATAGCATTCACAACAGTTGATATTCTTAAGATAATAACAGAAATCATATATATCTTGTGGTGCGTTCAAAAGGGGAATACACACCCTAATTCCCCATGCATCAATCACAGATTGAACAAAACAGTTTACAATTTTTGAAGCACACGCATCCCTGGTCTAAAACAGAGTAAGATGCAATTCAAGAACGTGAAAACAGTAATAAGGGCTTTGTTTCTTCTTTAATGTTTTGATATCTTCCACTCCCTTTAGCCAACGCGTTTCGTCGTTTCTGGGTAACAACCCTACGACTTCCTCAGTGAAATTTTAGGATTATGAGGCACAGAACTGCACTGACAACTAAATATTTGTATGCTTGGATAGGCATAGATGTACTATTTGCATCAGGCTAGGATGGCGCCTAACTTATGAAAGGCTTAATTCACCGTTTCAAGATGGCGCTCATGCTTTTGCACGCAACTGCTAAGTCCCTACTTCGATTTCTTGTGTTTGGTTTATATGAAAACAACGCGGGCGGCTGAGTGCTCTTGCCTGTATTCGGGTGCGGCTGCCATTATCTTCAGGTATGTTGGATTTTGAATACTTCTCATTAGGAAGGCTTAGAACTTTGTGTGGAGATTTTGATCTCTTCATCATTTCAATTACAGGTTTCCCCGTACTTCAGGGACCTGACTCACATATTAGGAGTGTACTGTCTCCTAAGGGATTTACTGGTTACGGCCGGCGTCAATTTTCAGGTTTCCCCGTACTTCAGGGAGTTGACACTCATAACCAGAAGCTCCGTGTCTCCCATGATTTTGTTGTGCCATAAACTGCGGTTAGCAACTATTGAATCTTGATGAGATTCTGCCCAGATGCAATTTGGGGCGGTAATCTAATGATCGATTGTGATTCCCTTACAGAGTTGGCTGTTTATAAAAGTCTTTGAGACTTGCTTGTTACCCACTGGGATATCTATTGTATATTGGAAATAAGAAATAGTGCACTGAGTTTAATTCAGGAGGTAAGAACCATCTCGACATATAATTCATGAAGTGTTGCAATTTAGGATCAAAGACATCGCATTGAGATACTTGTGCCTCATGATCATTATGCTATATATATATATATATACATATATCTTTATCTTTTTGGCCATTACAGATCTTGATCTGGAATACTTCTCTAAGGTACAGCACATATCCCGGGTTTCCTTTTTCCTTGGGCGCATGTGATTCACGTTGGGTTTTAATTATAACAAGCACAAATACGGATATATGGTTTTCCTCACATACACTATAGGGGCATCAGGAAAATAGATTATGCAATCCGATTAGATTTTGAAGGACATGTCACCATCAATATAAATATGAATATGTTTTGAGTAAGCATGAATAGACACAGAATGTGTATCTGCTTTAAAGAATGGTACTTCTAATTCTTATAGGACACTATTAGGCACACATTTTTGTATTATTTAGATCTTTTGCACAGGGTTAATATTCGGGCTTGTATTCATTGTTAGAAAATCATGTATAACTCTTGCATTACAAGTTTGGTATTTGTATTACTTCCAGCCCTGAGGAAGTCGTAGGGTTGTTACCCAGAAACGATGAAACGCGTTGGCTAAAGGGAGTGGAAGATATCAAAACATTAAAGAAGAAACAAAGCCCTTATTACTGTTTCCACGTTCTTGAATTGCATCTTACTCTGTTTTAGACCAGGGATGAGTGTACTTCAAAAATTGTAAACCATCAGGGACATGCCCTGATGTTCCAGCCACTTCCAGAGACGAAGTGCCTCCTGACATAGGGTCCACGACCCCACCCTGCCCTGTTTGTTGCAGTACCACATGGCGGTGGTGTTGTCCGTGAACACCTGCACTACTCTCCCTTTGACAGAAGGAAGGAATGCCTTCAGTGCAAGACGGATCACCCGAAGCTCCAGAAGGTTGATGTGGAGCCCGGACTCCGCCGGAGACCAGAGGCCTCTGATCTCCGCCTCTCCCATGTGGCCACCTCACCCCAGAAGTGATGCATCCGTCACCACTGACCTCGGGCTGGGGAAGGGAGAGGGACCTGATATTGACCCAATCCTGGTTTGTTAGCCACCACTGCAATTGCTGTGCAGTGCCCTTCGAGATCTGGATGCAATCGGAAAGATTCCCCTGATGCTGTGCCCACTGGAACTTCAGGTCCCCCTGCAGAGCCTGCATATGCCACCTGGCATAGTCCACCAGCAGGATGCAGGAGGCCATGAGGCCCAGTAGCCTCAGGGTCATTCTGACCGAAATCCGGGATAGAGGCTGAAAGATCGGAATCAAAGCTTGAATATCCCGGACTTGCTGCTCGGGAGGATAAGCCCGAAACTGAGCTGTGTCCAGAACCGCTTCGATGAAAAGGAGCTTCTGAGAGGGAATCAGGTGTGAGTTCGGCACGTTGATGATGAGCCCCAGCGAATGCAGGAGGTCGGCCGTAGTCTGGAGGTGGGAGACGACAGCCTCGGGCAAGCCCGCCTTCAACAGCCAGTTGTCGAGATAGGGGAAGAATGGAACCCCTGATCTGCGCAGATGAGCTGCGACCACCTCCATCACTTTCGTGAACACCCGAGGGGCACTGTTAAGGCCAAATTGGAGCACGGTAAACTGAAAGTGCTTGTGACCTACCGTGAACCGTAGGTAACGCCGATGGGCCGACAGGACGGGGATGTGAAAATAAGTGTCCTGCAAGTCCAACGCTACCATCCAGTCTCCAGTGTCGAGGGCAGACAGGACCTGAGCCAGTGTCAACATTTTGAACTTCTCCTTCCGGAGGAAGCGCTTGACGTTCCTGAGATCCAAGATAGGACGCAGGCCCTTGTCCTTCTTGGGCACCAGAAAGTAGAGGGAAAAACAACCACGACCTACTTCTGGGGCAGGAACTCGCTCGATGGCTCCCTTGGCCAAGAGAGCCGTAACTTCCTGTTGGAGAAGGGTCAAGTGATCCTCCGACATGCAATGAAATTGAGGTGGTATGGAAGGAGGGGTAGTCTCGAAGGGGAGGGAGTAGCTCCTTCGGACTATCTGCAAAACCCACCTGCCCGACTTGATGTTGAGCCAGTGGGGGAGGTGATGGCGAATCCTGCCGCCCACTCGCGAATGTTGGCCCTGAAAGGTCGGACTAGGAGGCTGCGGCAGAGAGGGGCGCTGGTGGACTGGCCCCTAGACCCACGACGGTGGGTCCCACGTCCCCGGCCGTGCAGAGGCTGGACAGCTTGCGCAGGCCTGTGGCTCTGGACGGAATGTGGCGGGGAACCCCTTCTGTAGCCATGAAAGGGGCGAAAAGCAGATTGCGCGGGGCGAGGGGTGGAAGCAAGGCCCAAGGACCTGGCCGTAGCCCTGGAGTCCTTAAAGCGCTCGAGCGTGTTGTCTGCTTTGTCGCCAAACAAGCGACGGCCATCAAAGAGCATGTCCAAAAATGTAGCTTAGACATCACCCGAAAAGCCAGTGGACTTCAGCTAGGCGTAGCGTCGAAGGGCTACTGACGTTGAAATCGTCCTGCCTAGCGAGTCAGCGGTGTCCAGCCCACACCGTATGGCGAACTTCGCTGCGTCTCTTCCTTCGGCCACTGCACGGGAGAGCACAGCCCAGGCCTCCTCCGGGCACTGTGGCAGCACCTGCGTGTCCCACACAGAATGGGAGTAACGGCCCAAGAGACATGCAGTGTTCACCGACCGCAGTCCTAAGCTGGAAGAAAAAAACATTTTCTTCCCAAGATGGTCCAGCTTCTTGGATTCCCTATCAGGTGGTGCGGTAGGGAATGTGCACTTGGAAGTCGAGGCTTGGACCACCAAGCTCTCAGGGGTGGGGTGTTGGGAGAGGAAAAAGGGGTCATCCGGGGCCGGGCGGTGGCGTCGGGCAATCATCCTATCCACAGGAGCCCCTGTGTTGGGCTTGGACCAAGTGCCCAACAGAATGTCCGTGAGGGCCTCATTGAGCGGCAGCAGGGGCTTCGAACAGGCCGCTGCCGGTTGAAGCACATCGTTCAGGAGGTTAGTCCTAACCGCCACCGTAGGAAGCTCGAGGTTTAAGGCCTGAGCCGCCCTACGCAACACCACTGCGTATGATGCACCCTCCTCCGTAGCCACGGTAGAGGGAGAAAGCATGCCAAGGTCTGGAGAAGTGTCCAGACCACTGGGCTCACCCAACTCCTCTCTCCAGTCCGGTTCTTCCAACTGGTCTGCCAGAGGGTCCACAGACCCCTCCCAGTCCTCCTCACCTTCCTCTGGTAGCCACTCAGGGCGATAGGGAACACCAGGGGAGAACAGGGGTACAAAAGTACCGGTCGGCGCCGGTCCCAACGTCGGGCGACGTCGGTCCGGCTCCGTGTCCACATTGAGGGGGAGGCCGGGGTCGACGTCGGTTGGGGACACGACCGGCATCGGAGGGGGCGGAGGTGTCGCCAATGGATTCGGAGGAGGTGTCACGAGGTCGACCGGCGCCGATCTGGATCCAGGCCTGGGGGCCCTGCAGCGCCGGAGCCGCCCGCATGGAAGGCCTAGAGCCCCCAGCCGAGTCCGCGGGGCCCGAAGGCAGGCCGGCGGAGTCCGGCTGCCCAAAAATAGAATGGAGGGCTTCGTAAAAACCACAAAGTTGGGCAGGGGTCACTCCAGCTCCCGGGAAGGGAGGGAGGCTCCGAGTCGACCCAACAGGCTCCGCGGGAGGAGCCAGACGACAACCATCCGCATCCCGCGTCGGCCGACGGACGGGGAAAATGCGAAGAGCTACAGTGCTTCTTCGCCTTCTTTTTGTGCTTTGACTTACCCGAAGACTTCGACAAGGAATGGTGGTGATGACTCCGTGACCGGTCCCGCGACCTCCCTCTCGACCGGGACCTCGAGCGGCGCGGAGCAGACTACCGGGCCTCCAGAAGCTTTCGGGACCGCTCCCACAAAGACTTCGGGGCCATGGCCCGGCAGTCGGAGCACGACTGCGGGTCGTGGTCGCGCTCCAGGCACCTGAGGCACACAAGATGGGGGTCCGTCACCGACATCAGCTTGTGGCAGGAGCCACAAGGCTTGAAGCTGGTCCGCGAGATGACATCCCTGTGCACCAGGAGTCGTAACGACTCAAAAAGACCGACAAAAAGTCGCAAAAATAGAGTCAAAAAGTGACTCGAGGTACCGCTCTCTCCGGATCTAAGCTGACTGGAGTGGAAAAAGAAAGAACTGACGTCGGCGCGCAGGAGCGGTGTCTAAGTAGATACCGCGACGTCATTCCGGCGACCACGACGCCAACAACTAACGCGCAGGGGTACTGCTGAAGAAACAATTCTCCAGATCCAGTCTGACGCCTGGGGGTAATTCTAAGGTGAGGAATCCATAACTAATTGTCTCTTTTAGATATAATGGCATTATGGGTATTTTCTGACAGGCGTCTGTTCCATCACCTCGAGTGCATCTTCATTCTCTGAAGGTAGTCTGGAACACGTGGTGCCCCGAAGGGTATCAAGGGTAGAGACGCCTGGTCGCTCAATGACAATGGGATCGAAGAGCAGAGTTGGCGCTATCCAAAGGGTGGGCCCAAGTTTCTTCTCACAGCGGGATGGAAGGCAACAGACAGAGGCCACGACTGGCACAGACAAAACTCGTCGAGACCAAGAGAGACACCGATTCACATCCAGCCAGATGGCAGAGAAAAACAATCTAATAAAGGATCGTTGTCCATGCTCATCCACAACCAAAGAATGAATCACCGAGCCCCTTTGACTTGAAACACCTCTTAGAAGAAAAACAAGTTGCAATCGCCCGAGCCCAACATTAGATAACAGGAGTATGCAGAGCATATGATTCTACAGCCACACATGCTATGAACATTCTTTTTCTTGATGTCTACCTTTATCACTTCTGAAGGCTTTCAGTGTTTACCTGCTGAGCTTAATGTGCTTTTCCGTCCAACTCTTAATGACCTTATTTAGGGTCAGCACTTTCCAAAATATTAATTCATCAAATGTACAATACATTTAACGTATTTATCAATTTGTAAAACATCATATTCTCTATTTCCAAGAATACAATTAAGGAGCACTAAAACTGGATCTCTTTCTCAGGTGCTGCTTTTGAATTTATATAATATATTTTTTTAACACTTGGGCGAGATTACACTGGTGAGATTCATGCAAATTGAAAATTTTGTGTCAAATGAAATTCATTAATTTCAAATTATACAATTTTGCATAACTTTCTTTTTTGAGTGACAGCACACCTGGCCTATAACATATTTAGCCAGATATCAGCGAGAGATTAATTTGAATAGAAAATGTCTCTGGGAGAAATTTTCGTTTCAAATCAGTATTTTGTTGGAATCGCTCAAGACTTGCCTAAACAGCCATGATATAGGTAAACCAAATTTCACTCTGAAAGCATAATTTTCCAAAATTCTAACGGAATTAAACTAAGTTTTACAAAAAAAAAGGTAGCAATTACACACACCCATCTTTTACAGCCTTCTTTCCATTCCCCTCCCAAATCCAGAAACCTTTTCAAAATGCATCCACGAATTTACACAATGCAATTACAATGCTAATTTGGTCATATACATTTTTTTTTTATACAGAATAATGATTAAATACCTTCTGTATTAACTTATGAATTGTAATGACACAATTCATGTTACTTAACTGAACTAGATTTCACTTCTAGGTATTATAAGGGAACCAGCCTTTACCACTGATCTTTTACCACACATGATGTTTACCATGCAGTCTTTACCATGGTGGTAGGTATTTGTAGCTTTACCACGAAGTACTTCACCACACAGGTATTTTTAATGTTATTATTTTGTTTTTAAAAATATTTTAGGTGCAGGCAGAGGTAAACAGTGGTAAGAGTGATTGTAGGGTTTACGGGTGGGAAGAGATAAAGGGAGGTAAAGGCAATTTTAAGGTTTAGGGTTGGGTAAAATGGAGGTAAGGGTGATTTCAGGGTTAAGGGGATGGGTAGAGGAAAAGGTAGATAGGGGTTATTTTAGGGTTATGGGGTGGATAGAAGTAAAGGGAGGTAGAGATAATTTTAGGATTTTGGGTGATGGGTAGAAGTACGGGGAGGTAACGTGCAAAAAAAAAAAAAAAAAAAGTGGGTGTTGCCCCACCTGATATATATATATATATATTCACTGAAAAAACCATAGGTTTCAGGCACGTTATAGTTAGAAATTCGCATTTAAAAAACCTTAGAAATTCACTGAAAAAACCATAGGTTTCAGGGACGTTATAGTTAGTTGGAGATTTCACTCGTACAAAACCAGAGAAATTCCACCGTTATAGTTAGTTCAGCTACCTATAACTCGCGCCCCCGCAATGCACTGCTGATGACGTCACATATTACATCATTCATGACATGGTCAGTGACATCACTGATGACATCACTGATGACATCTCAAATGACATCACTGATGACATCACTGATGACATCATCCACGTGATAATCTGATGCACCTCCTCACACCCTAATATATTACTTATTGGGGAGGGGGGCCCCCCTCCCTTCATTTTAAAAGCCCCGGGGAGGTGGTGGTCCCCGGGGCCTGGGGGTCCGTAATGGACCCCCGAATTTAAATATAGAGTGCCCTGGGGAGGTTGTGGTCCCCGGGGCGTATTGGGGGGGGGGGCTCGAGCCCCACCCCCACACATCTTTTAAAAATACAAAATAGAGCCCCGGGGAGGTGGCGGTCCCCGGGGCTGCGGGGGGGCCGCGTGACATTGCGGTTTATTATCAAAGCCCCGGGGAGGTGGCGGTCCCCGGGGCTGCGGGGGGGCCGCGTGACATCGCGGTTTATTATCAAAGCCCCGGGGAGTTGGCGGTCCCCGGGGCAGCGTGGGGGGGATTGGGACCCCCCACGCTTTTTTTTTTACAGCCCCGGGGAGGAGGCGGTTGCCGGGGCTGCGGGGGCCCCCGCTATTATTTTTTGGGTAATGCCCCCGGGACCTGGCCCACCCGGGGGCCTCATTTAAATGAAGCGCGGGAGTCCGCGCTTCATTTTTTAAAAAAATTTCGGCGTGATTCGCGGCCCCAGCGCGAATTCCGCCATTTAAAAAAAAAATATGCTTTTTTGGGCCTTTGGGGTCCTTGTGGGACCCCCTGAGCAGGCCCAGGGGGTCAGGGTGTTTCTACCCTGCCCCCTTTTCTTCATTTTTCACTTAGTTTTACTGTTTTCTTGTGACTCGGTTCTACCGAGTCAGAAGATGGCTGCCAACACTTCCTGGTTTGGAGTGTTGGCAGCCAATTACAGTGAAGCTCGTGGTCGGGAGGGTTTGTGAATCCACTGCGTCCCTAGATATCGAAACTTTTATTTTTTGAATTTCTCAGCAACTACTGAACGGATTTACACCATTTAAAAAAAGGTCGCTTTCTAAACCAAGCACTACCTTTTTGTCAAATTTGGTGTAATTCCGTTCAGCAGTTCGGGCTGTAGCCTTGGCTAAAGTTTCCTGTGGAAAATTGATTATCCACCTTTCATTTTTTGAATTTCTCAGGAACTACTGAACGGATTTACACCATTTAACAAAAAGGACTCTTTCGGAACCAAGGGCTACCTTTTTGCCAAATTTGGTGCAATTGCGTTCAGCAGTTCGGGCTGTAGCCGTGTCTAAAGGGTCCTATGGAAAATAACATGGGGAAAACGCGTTTTGGGACCCCCCCCCCTTTTTTTCTTGGCCCCCGCTTGGCGAATCACCCCGAAACTTTCAAGACAGGAGCTGACCGGAGCGGGCCACTAGTTTTGAAAATTTCGCGAAGATTCGTCAACCGGCGCCAAAGTTATTGGGAAAACAAAAACGCTTTTCCTATGGAAACTAGGTCCTAACTATAACTACCTACTGGCGACCGCCAGTAGGTAATATATATATATATATATATATATATAAATAAATACATTTATATAGGAGTGTGTGTATGTGTATATGTATTTACCTATAGATCTCTATCTCCACAAAAATGGTGGTAAAGGCCCAGGATGAAATGCCACGCATTGTAAACATCAAAGCGTGGTATGCCTGTGTGGTAATGTCATACAACCGTATGACAAATAAATAGATTATAAATGGTTTGACCAAGATATCACCAGTCAACTGAGAAGTAAAAGAGCACAGTGATCTTAGTGCCCAGGTGAAATAGGAGTTCATTTGTAGCCATTAGCACATTTAAAACAAATCATTTATCTAGTTTATTTTAACATGAACACAACACGAGACTTGAGAAATCGTTTAAAATCTTGGAAATAGCAAAAAACAAGTTACTCCCCCATGGCAATAATCTTTCTGATAGACACCTGCAGACTGTTGATCTCTGCAAACCCCTTCAGGAACCAGACTAGATCCGGAAACCTTACAACAGCTCTTCTGTACCAGTCGGTATTACCACAAGTTCCTCTCTGCCCAGCTTCCAAGCCCTCTGAGGTGGAGAGAAGGCTATTTAACCCCTTCGTTGCTAGGCCTTTTCCCCCCCTGTGCTAAGCCTTTTTTTGGCTATTTGGGGTAGTGCGCGCTTAGGCCCCTGTAACTTTTTGACCACATAAGGTATCCACGCCAAATTTGCGTCCTTTTCTTCCAACATCATGGGGATTGTAAAGGTACCCAGGGTTTGTGGATTCCCCTGGAGGGGTCCCAGAAATTAGCCAAAATACAGCTCAATTTTGTTTTTTTTGGGGAAAAATGGGGAAAAAGGGCTGCAAATGAAAGCGTCTGGGTTTTTCCCTGCAAATGGTATCAAAAAAGGGTTTGTGGGACTGAAATCACCATTTTCCCAGCTTTTAGGGAATCACAGACTTGTCAGAAAACCAACATTTTTTACACAGTTTTGGCATTTTTCTGGGACATAGCCTATTTTTGCTATTTTCTGTGCTTTCAACCTCCTTCCAGTTAATGGGAGAAATGGGTATGAAAGCAATAATGGATCCTGGAAAGCTATACATTTGTATGATGTCACCTCAATACGTTTTGGGCCCTTGCCTGTCGCGGGTACTTGGGCCTCCCACACGAGTGAGGCACCGTTTTCATCGGGAGACCTGGGGGAACGCTGGGTGCTAGGAAATTTGTGTCAGCCCCGTGATGCCACAACTTTCCCACACAAAAATGTTTGAAAAAAGTGATTTTTTCAGCTAACTGAGGTTTGCAGGGGATTCTGGGTAAGGAAACATTGGGGGATCCACGCAAGTCATACCTCCCTGGAAGCCCCCGGGTGTCTAGTTTTCAGAAATGTGTGGGTTTGGTAGGTTTCCCTAGGTGGCCGCCGAGCACCGGGCCAAAAACCCAGGTGACCCCCTTGCAAAACCAGGTCGTTTTGAGATGGGCAATTTTGATGTCGCCTCAATACGTTTTGGGCCCTTGCCTGTCGCGGGTACTTGGACCTCCCACACGAGTGAGGCACCATTTTTATCGGGAGACCCGGGGGAATGCTGGGTGGTAGGAAATTTGTGTCAGCCCGGTAATGCCACAACTTTCCCACACAAAAATGTGTGAAAAAGTGATTTTTTCAGCTAAATTTGAGGTTTGCAGGGGATTCTGGGTAAGGAAACGTTGGTGGATTCACGCAAGCCATACCTCCCTGGAATCCCCCAGGTGTCTAGTTTTCAGAAATGTGTGGGTTTTGTAGGTTTCCCTAGGTGGCCGCCGAGCACCAGGCCAAAAACCCAGGTGACTCCCCTTGCAAAACCAGGTCGTTTTGAGATGGGCAATTTTGATGTCGCCTCAATACGTTTTGGGCCCTTGCCTGTCGCGGGTACTTGGACCTCCCACACGAGTGAGGCACCATTTTTATCGGGAGACCCGGGGGAATGCTGGGTGGTAGGAAATTTGTGTCAGCCCGGTGATGCCACAACTTTCCCACACAAAAATGTGTGAAAAAGTGATTTTTTTCAGCTAAATTTGAGGTTTGCAGGGTATTCTGGGTAAGGAAACGGTGGATTCACGCAAGCCATACCTCCCTGGAATCCCCCGGGTGTCTAGTTTTCAGAAATGTGTGGGTTTGGTAGGTTTCCCTAGGTGACCGCCGAGCACCGGGCCAAAAACCCAGGGGACCCCCCTTGCAAAACCAGGTCGTTTTGAGATAGGCAATTTTGATGTCGCCTCAATACATTTTGGGCCCTTGCCTGTCGCGGGTACTTGGACCTCCCACACGAGTGAGGCACCATTTTTATCGGGAGACCCGGGGGAATGCTGGGTGGTAGGAAATTTGTGTCAGCCCGGTGATGCCACAACTTTCCCACACAAAAATGTGTGAAAAAGTGATTTTTTTCAGCTAAATTTGAGGTTTGCAGGGTATTCTGGGTAAGGAAACGGTGGATTCACGCAAGCCATACCTCCCTGGAATCCCCCGGGTGTCTAGTTTTCAGAAATGTGTGGGTTTGGTAGGTTTCCCTAGGTGGCCGCCGAGCACCGGGCCAAAAACCCAGGTGACCCCCCTTGCAAAACCAGGTCGTTTTGAGATAGGCAATTTTGATGTCGCCTCAATACATTTTGGGCCCTTGCCTGTCGCGGGTACTTGGACCTCCCACACGAGTGAGGCACCATTTTTATCGGGAGACCCGGGGGAATGCTGGGTGGTAGGAAATTTGTGTCAGCCCGGTGATGCCACAACTTTCCCACACAAAAATGTGTGAAAAAAGTGATTTTTTCAGCTAAATTTGAGGTTTGCAGGGGATTCTGGGTAAGGAAACGTTGGGTGATCCACGCAAGCCATACCTCCCTGGAATCCCCCGGGTGTCTAGTTTTCAGAAATGTGTGGGTTTGGTAGGTTTCCCTAGGTGACCGCCGAGCACCGGGCCAAAAACCCAGGTGACCCCCCTTGCAAAACCAGGTCGTTTTGAGATAGGCAATTTTGATGTCGCCTCAATACATTTTGGGCCCTTGCCTGTCGCGGGTACTTGGACCTCCCACACGAGTGAGGCACCATTTTTATCGGGAGACCCGGGGAATGCTGGGTGGTAGGAAATTTGTGTCAGCCCGGTGATGCCACAACTTTCCCACACAAAAATGTGTGAAAAAGTGATTTTTTTCAGCTAAATTTGAGGTTTGCAGGGTATTCTGGGTAAGGAAACGGTGGATTCACGCAAGCCATACCTCCCTGGAATCCCCCGGGTGTCTAGTTTTCAGAAATGTGTGGGTTTGGTAGGTTTCCCTAGGTGGCCGCCGAGCACCGGGCCAAAACCCAGGTGACCCCCTTGCAAAACCAGGTCGTTTTGAGATAGGCAATTTTGATGTCGCCTCAATACATTTTGGGCCCTTGCCTGTCGCGGGTACTTGGACCTCCCACACGAGTGAGGCACCATTTTTATCGGGAGACCCGGGGGAATGCTGGGTGGTAGGAAATTTGTGTCAGCCCGGTGATGCCACAACTTTCCCACACAAAAATGTGTGAAAAAAGTGATTTTTTCAGCTAAATTTGAGGTTTGCAGGGGATTCTGGGTAAGGAAACGTTGGGTGATCCACGCAAGCCATACCTCCCTGGACTCCCCCGGGTGTCTAGTTTTCAAAAATGTGTGGGTTTGGTAGGTTTCCCTAGATGGCCGCCAAGCCCGGGGCCAAAAAGTCATGGGACCCCCCTTGCAAAACGAGGTTGTTTTGTGATAGGTAATGTTGATGTCTCCTAAATAGGTTTTGGGCCCTTGCCTAACGCGGGCACTAGGCCTACCCACGCAAGTGAGGTACCATTTTTCTCGGAAGACTTTGGAGAACGCGGGGTTTGTGGAATTTTGTGGATCCACGCAGATTCCAGAACTTTCCACCACAGAAATGTGAGGAAAATGTGTGTGTTTTTTTTTACAAAGTTTTAGATTTGCAAGGGATTGTGGGTAACAGAACCTGGTGAGAGCCAGTCAAGTCACCCCATCCTGGATTCCCCAGGGTATCTAGTTTTCAAAAATGTACAGGTTTGCTAGGTTTCCCTACGTGCCAGCTGCGCTAGGGCCCAAAATCCACAGGTAGGCAAATTGCTAAAAAAAAGTCGGAGCCTAGTGGGCTTTTTGCCGCCCTGGGGGGGAATCGGGGGAGGGGGATTTGTCCCGATATGCCCCCAAAGGGGGCAGAAAGACTGTGGCTATTTTTTGTGGGGGTGGGGGCATTGGTATGACCATTTTGGGCAGCCCCCACCCCCACGCATAAAAACGCCTGCGTACTCGCTGGCGCCTAGTGGGCTTTCTGCCCCCCCAGGGGGCAGATCAGGGGCCACTGCCACCATCTTCCCTCCCGGGGGGCAGAAAGACTGGAATTTCTCTGGGGGTGGGGTGGGGGTATTGTCATGCCCATTTTGGGCAGCCCCTACACTAATAAAACAAAAAAAATCCATGGTTTCTAGTGGGCTTTCTGCGCCCCCGGGGGGGCCAGATTGGGGGCTACAGCTCCCATCTGCCTCCCGGGGGGCAGAAAGACTCATTTTTGTGGGGGGGGGGGGGGGCATTGGCGTGCCCGTTTCGGGAAGCCCACACCCTAAAAACAATTGCGCAAAAACAAATCCCTGGTGGATAGTGGGCTTTCTGCCCTCCCCCGGGAGCAGATTGGGGGCTACTGTCCCCATCTGCCCCCCAGGGGGGGCAGAAAGGCTGTAATGGTGGCGGAGGGGGTGGGGGGCATTGGCATGCCCATTTTGGGCAGCCCCAACCCTAAAACAAATTGTGCAAAATAAAATCCCTGGCATTTAGTGGGTTTTCTGCCCCCCCGGGTGGGCAGATTGGGGGCTACTGCCCCATCTGCCCCCTAGGGGGGGCAGAAAGGCTGTAATGGTGGCGGGGGGTGGGGGCATTGGCGTACCCATTTCGGGCAGCCCCCACCCTTAAAAAAATGATGCAATAAAAAATCCCTGGCGTTTAGTGGGCTTTCTGCCCCCCCGGGGGGGCAGAAAGGCTGTAATGGTGGCGGGTGGGTGGGGGCATTGGCGTGCCCGTTTCGGGCAGCCCCCACCCTAAAAAAAAAACTTCAAAAAACAAATCCCTGGTGTTTAGTGGGCTTTCTGCCCCCCCGAAGGGGCAGATTAGGGGCCAATGCCCCATCTGCCCCCCAGGGGGGGCAGAAAGACTAATGATTGCGGGGGTGGGGGCATGGGCATGCCCGTTTTGGGCAGCCCCCACCCTTATTTTTACTTTCTAAAAAAATCCCTGGTGTCTAGTGGGCTTTCCGCCCCCCCGAGGGGTCAGATTAGGGGCCAATGCCCCATCTGCCCCCCAGGGGGGGCAGAAAGGCTGTAATGGTGGCGGGTGGGTGGGGGCATTGGCGTGCCCATTTCGGGCAGCCCCCACCCTAAAAAAAACTTCAAAAAATAAATCCCTGGTGTTTAGTGGGCTTTCTGCCCCCCGAAGGGGCAGATTAGGGGCCAATGCCCCATCTGCCCCCAGGGGGCATAAAGACTAATGATTGCGGGGGGGTGGGGGCATGGGCATGCCCGTTTTGGGCAGCCCCCACCCTTATTTTTCCTTTCTAAAAAAATCCCTGGTGTCTAGTGGGCTTTTGCCCCTCGGGGGGCAGATTGGGGCTACTGCCCCCATCTGTCCCCCAGGGGGGCAAAAAGAGTAAATGTTGCCAAATTAAATTGGGGGGAGCAAAGGCCCTTGCCCAAGGGGCCGCTCCCCCCTCCCTGGTGTCTAGTGGGTGGATCCCTGCTTGGGGATCGCCCTCCTGTGGCGATCCCCAAGCAGGGATCCACTGGGGAGGGGTATCACTGGAAAGGGAGATTCTCCCCTTTCCAACGATACCTCTCCCGTCTTTCTACGTGCTCAAGGGGCTGAGATAGCCCCCTGAGCACGTAGAAAGGGAAACTGAAATGAGCCTCTTGGCTCATTTCAGTTTCGGTTTCACTGAAATGATGTCAGCGCGACGTGCGCGCAGATCGTCATTTCAGGGAAACAAGGGGGGGGGGCCTCGGGAGCTGGGGAAGCGCTTCCCCAGCTCCCGAGGCTGTTTTGGCATAAAGGGAATCCCTCTGGTGCCCGCACCAGAGGGATTTCCCAGGCGATGTTTCATGACTCGTCATGAGCACACGACCACTGTGTGCCATGACGAGTCCAGCTCGTCATGAGCATGGAAGGGGTTAAAGTTGCAATCTATCAACTTGGGGCCTTATTTGTTTTTTAAAAATCTCATGACCACTTGGCGAGGCAGGTGGGATAGGCGAGGAATCTGCAGGTAGTTCCATTACAAAGATCATTACCATAGGTAAGGAACTTACTATTCTGATTGTCAGAATTGGCATCCAATGTGTGGTTTTCCCTCTAACTTTTTACCTCCAACCCACATGTTTTGCTGACTTTGTTTTTGCTGGCCTTATCCTGCGCATTTTACCATGGCTAACCCGTTCTAAGATAATTGTGCTCTCTCCTTTAAACATGGTAGAAGTGGCTTATACCCAATTGCCATATTTAATTTACTTTTAAATCCCTACTAAGTGGCACTACTTGTGCCAAGGGCCTGTAAATTAAATGCTACAAGTGGGTCGCAGCACTGATTGTGCCGCCACTTAAGTAGCCCTTTAAACATGTTTCAGGTCTGCCATTGCAGCCTGTGTGTGCAGTTTTAAATTGCCATTTCGACAACACCTGAGAGACACCTGGCTGCCAAGATTACATAAATCACCTCCAGAGGAAGGTTGAAGGTGTTCAGCTATTGCTGCTCAGTCTCCAAGCATGAGAGTGGAGATTGGGAAGGTCCGGGTGCAGGACCCAAACCCTTTGCTGAGACAGCAGATCTTCCTAGAGTGGCAGCCTGATCGGAGGACCGATGCTTATGCCAAGGAGCTCTAGATATCCTATTCTCTATCCCCAATCTGGGGCCACTAGAATGACTTGGGACAAGTCGGTCCTGATCTTCTACAGAACTCGGGTCAGGAGCGGTATCAGCAGGACTGCTGACATTGCGCGTTCTCAGTGGTGGTGAATACATTTTTGCCAGGGTTGCCCCCATTTGCGCAAGAGCCCTTGCAACTCCCACTCGTGATCTGCTAGGCATCGATGCCCTGGCATTCAAAGATTCTGCTATGTGGTTCACCATCAGGAAAATTCCATGACGGTCCAGCCATTCGTAGCAGCTCCTGGCGCAGAAGTCATGACGCCACCCTGCCCTAATTGTTGCAATACCACATGCCGGTGTTGTTTTCCGTAAGCCCCATTATCAGCTTCCCCCTGATGGATAGAAGGAATTCTTTCAATGCCAAGCAGATGGCCCTCAGCTCCAGAAGGTTGGTAAGGAGCCAGGAATCTGCAGGATCTCCACCTTTCCCACGTGACCCACCCACCTCAGAAGTAATACATTGGTCATCAAGTCTGCTCTGGGTGGGGTAGGGAAAGGGGTCTGCTGTGGATCAATCACAGTCCTGTAGCCACCACTTAAGGTCTTTTCATGTCTCCTCCAAAATCTGGACGTGGTCGAAGAAGTCCCCTTAATGCTGGGCCCACTGAAACTTCAGATCCCACTGCAGAGCCCACATATGCCACCTGGCATGCTTGACTAGGAGGATGCAGGAGGCAATCAGCCCCAGTCGACCTCACTGAAATCCAGGACAGAGACTGATGGATCAGAATCATAGCCTAAATGTCCAGGACTTGCCTTTCTGAGGAAAAGGCATGAAACTGAGTTGTTTTCAGAATAGTTCAGATAAAGGGAATCGTCTAAGGAGGCAGGTATGAGTTCAGCATGTTGCTTGAGAACCCCAAAGATGACAGGAGGTTCGTTATAGTCTGGAGGTGGTTGACAACTGCCTCGGGTGAGCCAATTGTCAAGGTAGGAGAAGATTAAAACCCCTGAACTCTGAAGATGTGCTTCTACCACCACCATCACTTTCGGAATACCCGAAGGGCAGTGATGAGACCAAAGGAGAGCACAACAAACTGAAAATGCTCCTGTCCCACTACAACAGGCAGTAATGCTTTGCGAAAATGTGGAGGGAAGCCCACATAGTAACCTGGTATATATTCAAAACTGGCACACTGTGCACCAGCACAAAGGTAGTCACCTCTGCTCTGGTGGAACAAGCACACAAACCCTCTAGTGGCCGTTTCTTGGCCAGACAATAGCAGATCTTGACGCACAGCACAATCCATAGGGAGGTGGTTCTCTTTTGTACCGCTTTGTTTTTCTAAGCTCAAGAGAAAAAACTAAAAATTGCTCATCCTCTCGATAAACTTTAGTCCGATGAAAATAGAAGCTGAGGGACCTCTTAGGGTTGAGATAATTGAGCTGTTCGTCCTCTTTGGAGGGATGAAATCCAGCAAGGAGATGTATTGCCTTATGCGGAAGGGGTTGATTACTTTAGGCAGAGATTCTACTTTGGTTCGAGAAGAAAAATGTGCTTGGTGGTACCATGGACAATGCTGTAATTTCATTCACTCGCCTGGCAAATGTTATGGCGATGAGGAATGCCATCTTGATGTTTAGGAGGCAAAGGGGACAACTGTGCATCAATTCGAAGGGAGTGCACATATGTTAAGTGAGTACCAAATTAAGGTCCACTGCAGCATCACAAAAGGTATTGGTGGGAACATATGGATCAGTCCTTTCCAAAAAAATGCATCACAACAGATGACTCGAAGAGGGATGGCTGATCAGGTAAATGCAAGAAGGCGAAAAAGGCTGACCTGTAATTTTTAATTGTTGCCACAGAAAGGTCTAGCTAGGCTAAGGACAAACAAAACAGAAGTATATCCGATAACTGTGCATTCAGGGGTTAGCTAGCTCGGAAAAAACACCAGACAACATACTTCTCCCAGCGACATACATAAACAGATTTAGTAGATGAACACCTGACTGGTAGGATGGCACTCCCATAGGTGCACGGCCTCCTGAAACAGGACCTACGACCCCACTCCACCCTGCTTTTTGCAATATCCTGGTACTATGCCCTCTTCGCCCAGCTCAGGGCCAGCAGGATGATTAGGATGGCAGAAGAGAAAGTGATACAGGAGTCCCGAACCCAATGTTGGCTGAAGGAGTCTCTGAGGGATGACTGTCTTGAGAACTCCAAGTGCAAAAGTTTTGACTGCATGTTTTTCTATGGTTGCGAACATATCGAGCTGAGGTTCTTCCCATTGCTGGAAGATGCCCTATGCCACTTCTGAATTTAACTGCCATTCATGATCCGCTAGGCAATATCAGCCTAATATGTCCACCCTGGCGTTTAAATATCCTGCCAGGTGCTGCGCGTTCAGCCACTCCCATAGGTGCACGGCCTCCTGAAACAGGACCTACGACCCCACTCCACCCTGCTTTTTGCAATATCAAATGGTGGTCGTGTTGTCTCATATTTTGCACCCGTTCACCCTTGATGGACAGGAGGAACGCTTTCAGTGATAAGCGGACCGCTCACAACTCCAGCAAGTTGATGTGGAGGCAAGCCTCTGTCGGAGACCAGAGCCCTCTGATCTCCATCTCTCCCAGATGACTTCCCTAACCCACCAATGATGCATCAGTCACAACCGTTATCTCTGGGGAAGGTAGAGAGATGTGTCTGCCACCAGTCCAACTGCGATTGAGCAGCCACCATTACAAGTCTTTCACAGTCTCCTTCGACAGCAGGAAGTAGTATGGCAGATTGCCACAGTGCTGAGCCCACTGAGCCTTCAGATTACACTCCGGAGCCCATAAATGCCACCTGGCGTGGTCAGCAAGCAGGATGCAGGAGACCATTAAGCCCAGAAGCCTCAAAGCACTTTCGTTGAGACACAAATCAGGGTTTGAAACATCGGGATCATAGCCAAAAAGTCCTGAACTCCTTGAGGTGGAGGGACACTTCGAAGAGCACCATATCCAGGATGGCTCCAATGAAGGTTGCCTAGGTGTCAGGTGTGACTTCAGCATGTTGATGGAAAATCCCAACAATGTACTGGTAAGGCCAAAAGGGAGCACTGAGAACTGACAGAATTCTTGGCATACCTGAAAATGTAGGTAACGTCTGTAGGAGTGCAGGATGGGGATGGGAAAATATACGTCACGCAAGTCTAGTGGTGCTATCCAGTCACCTGGATCTAGGGTAGACAGAACTTAGGCAAGGGTGAACATCTTGAACTTGTCTTTCGGGAGGAAGTTGTTCAGAGGGCGAAAATCTAGGTTGGGGCGAAGGCCTTTGGCTCCTTCTGCACCACAAAATAACTGGAGTATCAACCAGTCCCAATCTCTGATGCCGGCCTCTTACTCGCCCTTAACCTTTCAAGTGCCAAGTTTGCCTCGCTCCAAACAGCCTAGAGCCATTGAAAGGCATGTCCACGAACGACTTATAGATAAGAAGACAATGGAGGGAATCCAGGTGTGGCACCATGCAGGTACCAAATTCCCTACCCAGACAATCAGTAGAATCCAGACCGGATTTGATGGAGTATTTTGCGACTTCCTCTCCATCCAAGATAAGCCTTTGTAAGGTCAGACGGAGCTCCTCTGGGACAGCTTGTAAAATGTTTGCCACTGTGTCCGATAACACATGCCTGTCCAGGAAGCACGTTGTGTTGAAGAAGCATAGGGCTAGGCTGGCGGAGGAGAACATTTGTTACGTAAATGTCTCCGTCCACTTGGATTCCTTGTTTGGTGGCGCGATAGGTAAGGAACTGGGGTTCAGGCAACTGGCAGATGCTCTCTGATGCTGTAGAAGAAAGTTCTGGACTCCAGGAGCCTGTGCTGCCTCGCCAGTTACCTATTCACTGTGGCGCAAGATCCTGGTTTTGCCCGGGTGCCCACAAGAACATAAGTCAAGGTCTCTTTAAAGGTGAGCAGAGGTTACTGGTTGGATTCTGCCAGGTTGAGGGCCTTTGTAAGTACATTGGTTTTAACTTCCTGGTTAGGCAACCCAAGGTCAAGCACTTCAGCCACTCTCCAAATTACTTTTTGGAAGAGGGCGGACACCTTAGTTGCCATAGTGTCATTAGGAGATGAGGCATTGTCTGGTGAGGTATACAGACTACTGGCATCCCAGAGGTCAAAGATATTGCAGTCATCATGATCATTGTCCCCCAAATCATACTGGGGGGCATAGTCTGGTTCAGAGTGGGCATAATGTGTAGGTCTTGACAGTGGGGTGTGGGTCTCTGAGTCCGAAAGATCTATCTCCTCGGTTTCCTACATCGGTGTCGACACTCGAGCCGGTGGCGTCAGTCGTGGCGATAAGTGTGACGGCGATAGTGGAATTGTAGGTGGCACCAGGCCTGAAGTCAGCAGGGTCAATGCCAGGGAAGGGGGTTGGCTTCTTAGCAAGGTCGAGGTGAACAGTCAGATTGGACAGACATATCCGCTGAAGGTAAACCATGGCGTAAAGGTGCCTGGAGTGTTGCGTGACTCTGAATGGTGGGAGTGGCAGTTCTATGGAGATCCATGCTTTAATTTCTTATGTGTTTTTGTGGGACTTCTTAGACTTACCTGAGCCCCGTGACCTCAATGTTGATCAGTATTGAGAACACTTCCGCGATCTCGACTGAGACCTGCTGCGCCTTCGACTGGGAACACTTTTTGGACCTGGCTGAGGCTCGATGAGGATTCACGCTGATGAAGACGAAAAAGGTAAGTTTGTTTTTCATTTTATTTTTACCTTTTTCGCCCACTGACCGGCACTGTGAGAAATTTGCATTGCCTTCAGCCGTAATTCCAGATTTTTCAGTCATGGCCCGTTATAAAATCTGTTAACGAGCCATAATTGAGAGCTTTGGAATGTAAGCCTAAAGGCAGGGTGATTTAGTTAGGGTTTGGCACTGGCTCGATGACTCTCCACTTTTGAAGGTCAGCCACCGCCACTGGTCACCCCCAACGTTTTTCAACAGATGCTGCTGGTTTTTCGACTTAGAGTGCACTGAGGCCTGCTAACAAGACCTCAGTGCAGGTGCCCTGACCCCGAAGTGTATGCCGAATTGGCTATACCCAATTGGAGATGGCTAACTCACCTGTAAGTCCATAGGAAATGGTACCCTGGGCATGTAAGTTAGAGGGGTACCCCGCGGCTTGCAGCACTGATTGTGCCACCCAGGAGCCCCCCCCCCCCCCAAGTAAAACAAGTCCCCCAGTCTGCCACTGAAGGCTGGTAGAGCAGTTGTTCCCTGCAAGTCCGACTTTGCCATTGAAAGCAATGATAAAGCCACCACTTCCCTGGACATGTGTGTAAGTCACCCCTCTGGCAGGCCTACTGAGCCCTAAAGGCAGGGTGCATTGTACGATACCTGTCAGGACACAAACTTTACATGTCCTGACAGTAAATCACGCCAAACAACCGTTTTTACTGTGGAAAGACTTGGTCACCCAATTGGCGAGTAAAGGGTTACACGCTGCCCCCTCAGCTGTGCTAACTCCTGTACGGTGCGACTAAAGTGGGCACTCCCTTCCTCTCCGACAGGTCCTTTCAGGTGTCAGTCTTCCCCTTTTTCTTCTAAGGTGCACTCCGTCAAACAGGGCGTCCCACAGGGCTCTGCTTTAAGCCCTACGCTTTTTAACCTGTATGTCCAGCCCTTAGCTGTAATAGCTAAGAGGAGTGGACTGACTATAGTGTCTTACGCTGACGACACTCAACTAGTTGTCGCCCTGTCCAATGATTGTTTAAACGATGCTGCTAGGTTTCGAAGTGGGTTGGCGGATGTCGCAGGGTGGATGACCACCAACTGTCTTCAGCTCAACGCCAGCAAGACCGAGGTCCTGCTGGTAGGAAAAGATCCTGAGCTTTGGAATGGCCACTGGTGGCCCACTACCCTGGGTCCGGCCCCCACTCCCAAACAGGTGGTGAAAAATCTTGGCGTCTGGGTGGATTCGGCGCTTAGTTTCCGAGATCAAACTAAGAGGGTAGCTGCGACCTGTTTTGGTATTCTGCGCAGCCTCAGGCCCATTTTGGGCTTTTTTGACCCCTCTATCCGCCAGACGATCGTACAGGCATCCGTGCTGTCAAGACTGGACTATGCCAGTGTGCTCTATTTGGGGACCAATAAGGCCGAGATTGCTAGATTGCAGAGGGTCCAAAATGTCGCCGCTAGAACCCTTCTTGCCATGCCCAGATGCTGCTCCACCTCCAGCACTATCCGGCGGCTACACTGGCTGCCAGTAGAGAGGCGGGTGGAGTTCAAGTCTCTCTGCTTTGCGTTTAAGATTCTGAAATACCCGACCCCTGGGGTATTATCTGATCTACTCTCTGCCTATATTCCCATGCGTCAGTTACGTTCTGCAGATCAACAGCTTGCATGCATCCCACGTGTGAGGAGAGCCCGCGCAGATGGGCGATCTTTCCGCGTGATGGCGGCCAAGCTTTGGAATGGTCTTCCAAGCCAGATACGGAGCATGGGCAACTATTTTGCCTTTCGAAAGGCACTAAAAACCCACCTATTTCCTCACTAGGTTACCTGCTTCCCTGTCTGTTGTTCTCATATTCTTTGGGTTTTTTTCTGTTCTGCTAGATGGGACTCTCGCAGCCAGTTGCTACTATTGTTCTTAGCGCCGGGACGCCCCTTTGCTGGGGCAGCTGAGCGCTTTACAAAACCGCTTAACATAACATAACTCCAAGGTATCAAACAAATTGTTACATTAAGCCCTACTTGTAATTCAAGTCGAAATTAATGAAACTTGTTGCAGTGTGCAGCTTTGGCAAAGATGCCACTTTGTTGCCTTTAAAACTCCTGTGCCTTCCCGGGCCCACATGGAGCCTGCTCCATGAGACAGCTTTCTGGCCTCCTGCAGAGATGGGCCAATAACTCTTAGGAAGGAGAACAATGAGGGATTGCAAGCCAGGGAGGTCTCACCTAACTCCTGCAGGAAGCCACTTAGGTGTTAGCCCCAAAAGGTTAAGCCACTTTTGAAGAGCAGATGTGGGACACAAGGGGGGGAAGGCTGCCCATTGATGAGGTAGACAGGCTGGCATGGGGAGCAGAGAGGGGATACCAATTGCCCAACCAGTTTCCTCAGGGACATGTAGCCCTGAGGCAGCTACACCCTGGGGGTGGACTAGTGAGGTCTGTACACCAGGAGAGGGGTCTCACTATCTTGCAAGTGGGCAGAATGGTGCATCCTGGGATGGGCAGATGCCACACTCCAGAGGAAGTGGTCACAAGACGGGAGGGAACCTGGTAGCCCACTGGCTATCAACCACTTCCTGCCCTGAGGGCACCTTCCGAGCATAAAGGGGGCATCCCTGGCACCCAGACCTCAGAACTCGACCAACTTGGAAGGAAGGAATAAGGACTGCTCTGCTGCACCAAGGGATCAGCAAAGAGAGAAGGTGACTCCTAGGTAGTGGCAACGTCCTGTCTGAGTGAGGGTGGACCGCTTGCATCGGGATTGCAAGTGATGAGACTTCAGTCGAGGCCATGTTGGATTCGATTCAGAGTCAACCAAAACAACCGGCTCCTCCACTGTTGGTGGAGTTGATGGGGCAGAAACTGACATGAGTCTTGGTGTCAGAACCTACGTCTGGTTGAGTGTTGACCCTGGAGTTAAAGCAAATCCAGCAGCGGGATCAGGAGGCCCAGATGGTGTTGAGGACAGTTCAGCTGACGGTAATCCGACTGGAGGCCTCCTTGGATCCCTGGGGCCCAAAGGTGCAACGAATATTCTAAAAATGGCTTCTTTAAAAGCCTCTATCTGCTACATGTTAACGGACCCGGGAATTCGAGGTGCGCTGGAATAAGTTGGGGATCTGGTTTCTCGGTAGGAGACCGAGAGGCACCTTGACATCCACGCAACTTCTCTGGTGGAAAGTGGCAGACAGGGAAGAACCCTGCTTCGTTTTCTTGTGTTTATTCTTGGACTTCAACTTACCCCAGGATTTCAAATGCTGGAAGATCTTTAGGGGGAAATGGCTTTGAGAGAGGGAGCGGGTCTTCGTCCTCGATTTAGACCGTTTGTGGAATGCATGCACCTTCCAACAGTGAATTGCGGCACAGTGTTTGGCTTCACATTCCCTGATCACCTTTAGATTCATCCAGGCGCAGTCCTTGCAAGACTAAGAGCTGAACGACAACCCTGAACATCAAAGACATCCCTTTAGTTGATGTGTCACAGAAAAGTGTGACAGTCCCTACAAGGACTAAACCCTGTGGTTTTAGGTGGAGACAGGGCCCCTTGCACACTGGAAAAGAATTTGGAGAAAAAAGCTCAGTAAAGATGAGGAAAATGTTCGAGTGAGCTCTGGATCCACATCAAAATGCGGAACGAAAGGAATGTACAATATCGTGCAATTGACTTCGCTGCCAATTCCGGGGCAGGCAAAGCCAACGCGGAGCCACATAACACCTGTTGGCACCCAGGAGCAACACTTAAAAAAAATCTCTGGATCCAGTCTGGCACCTAAGGGAATTCACAAGATAAGGAATGTGCTGTTAGAAGTAGCCAACAGAAGGGGAAGCCACATGGACAGGTGCAGTTGATCTAATGTATGACACCCACCGTGGCTAGTCTAGTGCAATCAGGAACATCTGCGCTTAGTTCTGGTAAAGCTCCTGTGGAACCCGAGGTATCTTAAGGATGGGAGGAAAAGCACAGTGGAGATGAAATCCCACCTCAGATGGAACAAGTCTCGCATGGCTCCTTGCAGGGGAGCCTGCATAGCACAGAACTACTTACAATGCTTGTTCCTGCGAGTGGCACAAAGATCAACTGGAGAACAGCCCTACAGGGCAAAGATAGATTGAATCACCTAGGGATGAAGGCACCACTTAAGGATGGGCAATATGGCACAGAATGATATCATTGGTTTGCAATTTCAGGGAACCCACAAGATGGCCCACCAGCCAGATACCCTGAGACAAAGCTCAGGACCAATGGCTCAATACCTCCAGGACACAGAGGATGCAAGCCCACGCAACCCTATTTGTTGGCATACTGCATCTCTGTTGTGTTGTCCGCCCAGACCTGGAACAATGGCAGCAAATGGAGGGCAGGGAAGCCTTGAGGCCAAACATATCACTTGGAGCTCTTGCAGAATGATGTGGGATCTCTGCTTCAAGGGAGACCAGAGGTCTCTGATCTCCAGGGAGTCTAGATTACTGCCCAAATTAGGGGAAGAAGGATCAGTCACCACCATGGCCACTGCCAGCAGAGGACACAAGGGCCTCCCACAACCACAACTGAAGGTCCCATGCTATTCCCTGCACAGCAAATGCAGATGCTCTCCGAAGGGACTCCTCAGTGCTTTGCCCACTGGAAGCAAAGGCACTACTGCATAGCACACAAGCATGAGGCGCTAGCAAGACACAGGAGGCGAGCAGACGCAGAAGCCTCTCTCCTAAAATATCCAGATTAAATTCACTGCCTTCCCTAAGTATGCTCCACAGAAACCTACAAAGAGCTAATTATCCATGCTGTGTTCTTTTGTATGGTCGCTTCAAAAGCTTTGAGTCCTCAAAGGTCAATGGAATTGCTCATTTTCATTCGAGAGGTGAGGTGGAACAAAAAACACCGGGGTGTAATCGACTGTCCATTAAGGAAGGGAATCATTGCCTTAAGAAGAAAGGTCGTCCTGGTCCTCAGCATCAATTTGTCTGAAAAATAAGTGAAGTGTGGTGGTTGCACTAAAAGCGCCTGTAGTTCACTCACTCGACTTGCTGCCCTAATAGCCATGAGGAAGACTATCTTTGAAATAAAGAGACGTTAAAAAAAAAAAAAAGCTGTGCATCTACTTAAAAAGCGTTTATGAGGAAGGGTAAGTCCAAGTTCAGGTGCCATTGAGGCACAACTAACTGCTTAGGTGAAACATATGAGTCAACCATTTAATGAAAAGCAGGAGATAAGGCAATCTCAGAAAGACTGCACGGGCAGATAGATAACCTTTCTATGTCCCAAACCCAAGACCTTGTTAGACTAATGAAAGAACAAACAAAAGAACAACTGAGGGTATGGTATGTGAGGGTAATGTTTCGGGCCTGAACCAAGGAACGAATGTGTCCTATCCTAGCACGCAGCGATGGCACACTTTGTGGAAAGGCATCTAGCTGCCAGGGTGGCATCCACCATCTCAGCCAGCAAGTCAAGAACATGCAATTGCCACTGCGCAGTCTGCATGCATTGAGGTGTAGGTTGTGGAGATTCGGATGCAGGGCATTTTTCTGTGGCTGAGACAATGGGTCCTCCAGAAGTGGTAGCCTGATTAGAGGGCAAATTCTCAGGCACTCTGGGGACAAACTCCCCATGCCCAGTCTATAACGATTAAGATTACTTGTGCCAGTCTATCTTGATCTTCCTCAGAACCTGCGGCAGGAGAGGCAGTGCTGGAAATGCATACACCAGTCATGTGTTCCATTCCAGCCATAAAGTGTTTCTGAGCGAATGCTTTGGAGAAAACATACAATGTGCAAAATTGTGGAAAGTGTGTTCTCAATAGTGGCAAATAGATCTTGCCAGGGCGAACCTCACTTGTCGAAGATGATTCTTGCCACTTTGGGGTGGCAGTGCCACTGGCGATCCTCCAGCCGACATCTGCTCAGCTCCTCTGCTCTGGCAATTAGCAATCCTGCTAGATGGTTGGCTACTCGAAATATGTTCTGCTGGCCTAGCCACCTCCAGAGATATAAGGTGTCCTGACACAGGACCCAGGACCCCACTGTGCTCTGCTTGTTGTAGTAGCACAGGGTGGTCATGTTGTTGGTGAGAACCTACAGCAGCCTCTCCTTGATGGACGGCAGCAAGGCTTTTAGGGTCAGATGGTTCACCAAACGCTCCAGAAGATTAATAAGACACCATCTCTACATTGTCAACCAGAAGCCTCTGATATCCACCTCCCCAGGTAACCTACCTCTTCCCCTCCAAACCCAGCAGCAAAGCACCTGTCACAAGTGTGAATTCTGTGTGCTGATGGGGAAAGTTAGTGCTCGTCTCTCGCCACAGAAGTTCCTAAACCTTCTCCTGAAAGATATGGATGGAGTCGAAGAGGCATCCCTAATGCTGGGCCCATTTAAACCTCAGGTTCCACTACACTGCAGGACACATATGCCATCTGGTGTTCAGGACCAGGAGGATGCACAAGGCTCGGAGTCCGAGAAGCCTCAGATATGTCCTCACTGAGATCCAGGATAAAGAACAAAATATCAGAATCATATCCTGAATGGCCTGGACTCACTGTGGTGGTAGGAAGGCCTTGAACGTTAATGATTAGAACAGCCCCAATAAGGGGAATCCTCAGCATGGGGCACCAGTGGGACTTCAGCTCTTTCATGGAAAATCCCAAGGACGTCAGGACTTTGTCTGTCATCCAGGAGTGATTTATGACGGACTATGGGAATATACATATCTCCAAAAATCCACAGCTGAGGAGCGACAACCGCGGACACTTTCTTGAACCCCAGAGGAGCCGAGGTAAGGCTGAAAGATGGCACGATAAATTGAAAGTGTGCATGGTCAACAGAACAACAGGTAGCTCCGGTGGGAGTGCTCTATAGTTATATGAACATACACATCTTGCAAGTCCAGGGACAGTAGCCAGTCTCCTTGGTCTCAAAGTTGTGTGCTTGCTTAGCAGAAGACCCTTTAAGAGGAAAGCTCATCTGTTGAACATCATGCAAAGTAAGAAATAGAAAGTTTCACAAGAGGATGACTATGTATCCTTCGATCTCTCGTACTCCTTATGTTTGGATGAGGAAGAGTGGTTCTTAAGCTTTTTGTGGTGCTTCAGAGAACAGGAGCTTGAACAAATATGAGAGAACTCTCGACTCCAGAACCTGGATGAAAACTTGTATTTCTACTATTCAAAGGAAGCCATAAGTAGCTTAGCCTTCCTCTTCATCAATGGTTAAGGGGACGTAAGTGCAAATACACTGCATGCTAAAGGACTTTGCAATTTTCCATGAAGTCACATACTCTGTGTGCATGAGGGTCAGTAACTGACATCAACTTTCAGCTATCACAAAAGGGCTTAAAGCTGAGGAAACATTTGAAACACTGCTGTGTCTCTAGATAAGTGTTGATGAAGCCACAGAAAGAAAGGAGCGGATGTCACCCGCACCAGTGCACCCTCACATAGCCATAGATTAAGTCATGCTCCGAGTCTCAAAGGCTCCATCCATGAGGTCATTTAACTCCAAATGGCAACAGTGATTTGCTATGACACCTAAAAAGTCCAAGATGCTGTCTGTTATCCGGGGCGATTCAGAGAAGAAATCTCTAGGAGCATCTATCCATTAGAGAACCTAGTGACAGTAAAATATTTGTTGTAGACTTCGAAATTAACTACTGGGAAGCACTTTTCTGTACAGGAGCGAAGAGGATCTATGTAGTAATATGGTTATAACTAAAAAGTGCTGAACTAGTACTAGTAGTTGTTTGCCCAACCCAGTTTCTTCAGAACCTGGCATGCCCTAGCAACCATCTAGAGAATCAGGCCATCTCTTACACAGCAAGGAAGTACATTTATAGGAAAACGCTCACATTCTTCCCGAAGGTCTGCACTCTCTTATGTACTCACCTCAAGCCTAGAGGGTACAGAAAGCCTGTTGTCTAGAGGAAGGCAACCAACGACTATCAATAGAAAATGTTTAAACGGTACAGAGCGTACCCTTCCTTTATTTCATCCAGAGTGGACCTAAAGGGGTCCATTGGAGTTAACTCACTTTCGATGGACAAAATTTAACCCAAATTACAAGAGTATTGCTAAGCGCCAGTGCAGATTGATAACAGCTTTCCTTACTACTGAGCACACGTCCCAAGGCATTCTCTGCCATCCATAGCACTCAAAAAGGAACTTGCAATTATGCCCAAATGAAAACTAGGCTATGCCATGGAGGTACTTGACTTAAGACAGACTCAATACCTATTGTTTTGCTACCTAATGGGGGCTATTTGTCTTCGAAGAATGTCCCCCTACCTTTTGGAAGATCAGAGATACTGGCAGATGAATAGGTGAGCCAAACCCTAACTGTAAGCAATAAAATGAACTCCTAAAACTCCCGCTTGCTGCGGAGGAATCTCGTCAAAATATCTAGGATGAACATCCATTCTCACTTTTGTAGTCTTTATAAAGAACCTGAATGAAAGTTTAGGTTTTACCACAACCAGCCACCTAATTTAAATGACAATAGCATCAAAGTTAGAAACTCGATCGAAGTAAAGAGGGCAGGTGGGGCAGTGCACCAAGGGAAGGGGAAAGCCTGAACACAAGTGATCCTCAGAGGAAAGGGTCTAACTGTCTGACATTTAGTCTTTTCAAGCAGAGAGTTGAAAGTAAACATTTCACTTTCACTGGTTTGAGATGCTACTAAATGACCAACAGAAGTAAAGGAGGATTATGAAGCTGTTTTTCCTAATAGCATTCACAAACGTATGCTCCTGGTTGATGGGAGCGGAAACAAACAAGATGCTAGATTTTTACCCTAGTTCAACACACCTCCATAAAGATGCAGCCTAAGGCTGGAGCCTGACAAAGGGTACCAATATCTTCGATCAGTGTTCTATGTTTAGTATTTGATATTTATCAAATAATATTGCTCTTTGCAAATGTCAAGAGCCACAGACAACTTATTTGCTCTTACTGATGGCCTTGATTAGAGAATAAAATGCAGCAACTCAAGTTCAGATGGGGATGGCATCCACCTTTTAATTTTAACCCAAACCATCAAGTTATTAAAAATGTTGTGAAAGAAACAGTTGCTTTTGACACTGCATTTTAACTGGACTCATCCACCCTCGACCTTTCATCTATCCATCCAAAGTTGTCTGGGCTGGGGTATCAAATTGGGCTGTGACCACAGGGGAATTTAGAGTACCCAAGGGTCATAGGGCTAGATGAGCAAGTGCATGCTTCAACAGAAACTGAGTTGCAAGAAGTGGTTGGCAGGGCCAGTGCCGGACTGAAAGGTCTATCTGCAAGCTAAGGATTTTAATCTGACTTCATGGCATCAAAATTCATGATTCTGGACAAAAAACCCACATTACCCGGATTGTCAGAGGAAGTTGAGAACGGATGTCTCCACTATGCTTGTCCATCTGCAAAAAAGGAAGGCCCGAACTCTAGAATGGATCGTGATCACCTGCTATACTTAAGCCTCAGTTAGAAGAAATAAAGTGGCACCAAAGGTCCAAGAGAAGCAAATACCTTGGAAAAGGTGGCTGGAATAACCAAGGATATCAAAATCTCTGATCATGTCTACTGCTGATTCCTTTTGTGATATACAACATACAATCCTATAGAGGGATCCTGATATTCACATATGTCTATAGGAACTATTTCTACTTAATAATAGAAGAAAGGGCATGCCATCCTGTGTGTGGCCAACTGGGCTGCAATATTAGTTGCAGCTGCCAAAGAATACTCTTTTTGGATTTATTTTGCTTCTCTAAGTTATAGGATATTGCTTGGAATGTTATGATGCTACAGATGTGGCTGAGGTTAGGAAGCTTTAAACTTGTGCTTAATACTATAAATTCCCATTCTCACCAGGAAAGTTTTTCTTAATTCTTCGGTTTGGTTGTACCTTTACATGAAGAAGAGAGCACATCACATTAGTTACTGTCCTACCAGCACCAAATTGGGACTGGTAGCAGCAGTATAAGGAGCAAATTGGATCTTGTGGCTAGGGTTTAGGTTTCTGAGGCTTGGTCAAGTATATATTCTTTAGGCACTTTGGAGGAAACTTGAATAAGATTATCTGATGAAAGTGAGCCCCCCTCGGTCCCGTGAGAGAAACTACTGAAAACAGTGGAAAATTAGAAAATACAGGGCTCCCAAAGCAGTTTGTTCTTCAAAGACCAAAGGGAAAGAATTCCAAAGGTGCAATGAAGGCAGATCATACATTCAGATCTGTGGGGACTCAGCGTTGCACATGTACCCTAGCTTCCTAATAAAAAACTCTTTGCTGTGCAAAAGATAGTTAATTCCCTTCAACTCTGACCAGGGCATACCACGAAAGTAGAAAAAGAGATACTGAACATAGATGTGCATTGTCATATGTTTGGGAAACAAGGATGCTGGCTAATTATGATACAGAGACAGCTACACTTGGAAAATGTGCCATCCAGAGGTGGGCATGTTTTCAAATGTTATGGATAAATTAAGCTGTCTACTCTTCTCAGAAAGTTGCACTGACTCATGGACATCAAACTATCAAGTGAAATGTTGCTGGGGAAAGGATGCCCACATAATTACCTACCTGTAATTATGGACACCTGGACCCTGTGGTCTATGCAGATTTCCACTCTTTGAATCTTCCCACTTGTCAAGGTGCGATTCTCTCCTAAAAGGCAAAACATGTTTATCTCATTCAACGTATGTATAGTAGCATGCCATTATTAAATACTATGTATTTCTATGCTTCAAATATTGAATACACTACCCCATCTGCCGCTTTCAGATATAATAGTGGAAAATGGCTCAGGGATCAGCATTTAAAAGGTATGTAACTTAGTATTCCCCCTCAGCAAATGTTAAATGCTGGTAGTGATATTGAAAACAATGGCAGTGGTGTGAGGTAACCAGCTGCATATATCGTTAGCCGAAAAAGACACTGCAAGTCTGATTTAGCAAAGTATTGGCTCTAGCATTGATATGTACACTGTAGCACACTGAATTTAATTCACTTCCTACTCGCACTCAGGCAACGTCAAAGTGCTTTCAGTGTGGATTATGGTTACAGGAAGACAGGTAATGAAAATATAAATGATAGTAGAGACTTCATCTGGAGAACATTCTAACTAAAGATATGGTTTTTGAAGTTGTTTTCTGTACTTCCAGTTGTTGGGTGTCAGTCTCCGTAGAGTGGCATAGTGGGTAAAAACGATGGTCTCGTATGCGTCATGATTAAACACATGTAGCTGAGAGTAACATATTCATTCCTTTCAGCACCTTGATTTTTGTTGTAGAAAGTGCTTAAGTTTGGCAGGCATGCCCAGACGTGGGTCCCTGCTCACTATGCCACAGGACTGACACTGTGCCGCAGAACTGACAAGACCTAGCAAGAACAAAACTGGTCTGGGAGTGCTTGTGTTTCCCATCTGGAAGGAACTGGGCCTGGGAATTTGGGACAGGCAGTTCAGACAGGAGTATTACCAAGACTGATTTACAAAAGGCAGGCCTATGTCTAGAGCTGCATAGAGGGGGAATACAATTATGTCTGGAACGCGGCTCAAGTGATCGCCATTGGCTGATATGAACAATTAACCTACCATTTGAAAGGTACTTTTGCTAGAGACTCTAGCCGCACATTCCTTACCTGAGGATAATCCCCAGGCGCCAGACTGGATCTGGAAACCTTTAGTGAGCAGTACCACTGGGCGCCGGTAGGTGGCATTGCTTAGCTTTGCGTAGCGTCATCCGAGCCGCAAAGTGACGCACAGTGCCTATATAGGCACCACCCCTGCACGCTGACGCCAGTTTCTTTTTGCGACTTTCCATGCCAGAAGGGTGGAGCCACTAAGAACACGGAACACTGGTTTGTTAAGCTAGGGACCCTTAGAAGGGACAAACAAACCTTAACTCTAAAATCATATCACAGAGCGGAGAGGACACGTTAGAATAGATATCCAAGCAATACCTCCCTGGAGGAAGGACTGCAATACAAATTAGACTAAAAGTCCTGTAGGACCTAGGGGGCAAAGTGACCATCACATTGGACCTGACTGTCTAGGCAGTAGTGCTTCGCAAACGTGTGCATGGAAGCCCACATTGCTGCCTGACAGACAACCAGGACAGTAACTCTGCAAGCTAAAACAGTGGTTGCAGCCTTGGCTCTGGTAGAGTGAGTGCGTAAGAATTCAGGAGGTTGCTTTTTGTCCAAAGCGTACCAGTTCTTGATGCAGACCCATTGTGAGATGGTCCATTACTGCACCGCCTTCCTTTTTTTGGCTCCAACGTACCCCCAGGACGAGCAGATCAACCACTTGGAACTTTTTCGTGCGGTCAAGGCAGAACAACAATGCTCTGAGTCCAGCCGAAGGAGTCTCTCCTCTTCTTTAGAGGGGTGAGGCGGAGATATAGGAAAGGACCCCATTTTGAAATGGTCAGCCCCACTTTTTGCCTTAGTACTGATGCTTTTCGACTGAATGTGCACTGGGTCCCTGCTGACCAGCACCCAGTGCTCTTTTCCTTAAAACAGTGTAAATATCTAATTGTAACTCAATTGGCAAGGATATTAGCACCCCTGTAAGTCCCTCGCATATGGTACCTCTGATACCCAGGGCATGGGTAGTAAAGAGGGTCAGTATGGGCTGCAGCATGTATTATGGCACCCAAAGGGACACACACAAAAACTGCATGCAGCCTGCCATTGCAGGATGCGTGAAATAGTGCAAATTGTTTTGAAAACACGACATAGAACACTACGTGTGCCATGCCCATGTACACTGAAATACTACATGTACGTCACCCCTATAGCCGGCCTTAGAGCCCTGAGGCAGGGTGCATTATATTATGTGTAAGGCAATAGCTGCATGAGCAGATATGCCCCTGTGATGCCCAGTTCCATTGCTGGTCATTGCAAGTGTTCAGGCAGCCATTTCAAAACCATGGCCTGGTCACTGGTCATCACGAGTGACCCAGCTACGTGATAGCTGCACTGAAAGTTATGGTGTTTGACATCAAACACCTTGTCCTAATAAATCCACACTGATGTGAGTATTGGATTTATTATGACATGCACCTAGAGGGCACCTTAGAGGTACCCCCAAATCCTACCAGTCTTTTAGTGTGCTGGCTGACTGGACTCTTCCATCCTGCCACCACACATGAATTTCCTATTCCCTGCTCAGGACAGCCAATGCTCTCAGAAGTCAGGAACAATACCTGCTCCGGAGGAAGATGAAGATACCTCCTCCAGCAGGATGGCTAGCAAGTTGGCATACCAAGGCCAGAGACCTCACAGCCTCTGCTGCCTTTGATATGCGACACTGGCTTCCTCCAGACCTGGAGAATGCCACCCCATGCCCTGGGGCCCATTCGGCACCAAAGCAGGCGGGAAAATTAGCTAGTTAGTAGGCGTGCCTCACTATCAGACTAGGCACATCCCTAAGGTGGGCCACTTGAAGTGGAGACTTGAAGAAGGGTTTCACCATCTTATTTTTGGTGAAACTAAGAACTCTGGGTCAGGTTTATGCCCTCTCTCCCTGAAGAGTGGGGGTGTAGTCACCCCAGGGGTAGGTAGCCCCTACATTCAGTAGTTTGGTGGTCCCCTACACCAGGAACTCAGATTTGTCTACCTGGGAACAGAAGAAGGACAAAGAAGAGTCAACCATGCAAGAACTGTGGACTACCACCGAAATCGGCACCAAAACCTGCCGGGCTGCTGCTCTCCCGACAATTGCATGAAACAACTCGTCTTGCCATTGAACAGCCTCCCCAAACCCTTGGAGGACTGTCCAGTTCTTCGCCAACCAAGCATATCCCTTGAGGTGGAGGAGCCATTTCCCTGCAACTGCAGGCACCGACCGCATCTGCCAGGTTCACCGTTTTGCAGTCCATCGCGTCCACAGAGGGAGCAACTCGGCAGGAGGAGGTCACTGACAGTCCAGGAGATCAGCGCCGTTGTTTCACCAAGTCTCCAAGCGCTGAGCCTTCCCGGAGCCTCTCTGCACCAATACCTGGGGTACCGGAGCCCCTGCAAGCACAAAGGCTTGTTGCATGTCCAGCCCGTACACCACCAATGCAAACACCAACCTGCCAATAGGGGACGTCAGGATCTCCAAGGTCATCACTGAGAGTGGCCATGTAGTCTTGTTTTCTCCCTCTCCAGGGCACCGAAACCAAGTGAGAGCCTCTGACTCAAGCAACCTATCAAACAAAACACCTCTGCTCCCGAGCCCGCCCCAGGCTGGTCCACGTAAACCAACCTGCTCTAAAGACCCTCAGGAGCCGAGCCCCTCTTTGGGATCTGCCAGACTGCAGCCTTTATTTTTGCAGGTACTTCTCCATTGACTTTACCGTGTAGCGCTCGAGGTTACCAATGTGAACAGCACCTCGGCACCCAGACACCCCAGGGCAGGTTAAACCAAACTGCAGGCGATTTCTTGGACCTTGGCCACTAAACTGTTTGCAAGTATTTCTATGCAGTGAATGTTTCCTCCATAGCATAACATTACCGCTCATACCTCAAAAAACGTTATTTGAGCATTTTACTGTTTCTGTAAAAATCCTATGTCCAAAAGTCAGCGGCGGTTTCTCCGTTAAAGCGGAGGAGCGTTGCCCCACTGCTCTGCGAGCAGTAGTTAAAGGAACACTAAAATGATAACCAACGTTATCATTTTAGTTTTCCATTTCCTGGGGCAGGGCTGCTCTGCTGACAGAGCAGGGGCCAGGGGAAGGAGTGGTTTGCCCACTCAAAGTGCACATGAATGTTTGGCCGGCGGTCTCAGGCAGGCCAAACATTCATGCGACAGAAGATCCTACCACAGAGGCAGCCTGATCACAGGACCAATGCTCATGCTTAACAGCTCGGGATACCAGACTCTCCGTGCCCAAGCCAGAGCCACAAAAATGACATGGGCCTAGTCGTTCCTGATCTTTCTGAGAACTCTGGGCAGGAGTGGTATTGGCAGAAAGGCATACAGGAGGCCATAGCTCCACTTGCACCAAATAGTGTATCCGCGAAACTGCTGACATTGTGCCTTCTCTACGGAGGCGAACAGACCTACACACATTTCTTCCCATTCTTGGAAGAAATCTTGCACCCCCTCCGGATGGAGATGCCATTCGTGCTCTGCTAGGCATTGATGGCTGAGTTCGTCTGCTCTTGCGTTCCCGGAGTCCACCAGGAGTTGAACCACCAGGGATATGCCATGGTGTTCTAGCCATGCCCAGAGGCGCGCTGCCTCTTGACAAAAGGTCCACAACCTCTCCCCCCCACCCCCGTTTGTTGCAATACCACATGGCAGTAATGATGTCTGTGAACACCTGTACCAGCCTTCCCCTGACTAAAGGAAGAAAGGCTTTCAATGCCAACCGGATCCCTGGAAGCTCCAACAGGTTGATGTGGAGTCCAGATTCTGCCGGAGACAAGAGTCCTCTGATCTCCACCTCTCTCAGATGGCCGCCCCAGCCCAGGAGTGACGCATCTGTCACTACAGTCAGGTCTGGTTGGGGAAGAAAGAGGAGTCTGCCACTGACCCAATCGCGGTTCGAGAGCTCCCCCTGCCGATCTTTTGCAGTTCCCTCTGAGATCTGGACCATGTCGGAGTGACTCCCCTGGTGCTGCGCCCACTGGAATTTCAGGTCCCACTGCAGAGCCCTCATATGCCAATGGGCATGCATTACTAAGAGGATGCAGGACCCACAAGGCTCAGCAGCCTCCGAGTCAGTCTCACCGAAATCCAGGATAAAAGCTGAAACATCTGTATCATAGCCTGAATATCCTGGACTCGCCGCTCGGGAGGATAGGCCTGAAACTGCAGTATCCAGAATGGCTCTGATGACAGGGAGCGCCTGAGAGGGAGTCAGATGTGATTTCATCACACTGATAGTGAACCCCACAGAGAGCAGAAGGTTTGCCGTAGTGTGGAGGTGGGAGACGACTGCCTAGGGTGAGCCCGCCTTCAACAGCCAAGCGTCAACGTAGGGCAAGATTGGAATCTCTCACCTCTGCAGATTAGCTGCGACCACTGCCATCGCTTTCATGAACTCCCGAGGGGCACTGGCAAGGCCATAGGGCAGCACAGCAAACAAAGTGCTCTTGGCCGACCGTGAACCGCGGGTAAAACCTACGGGCAGGCAGGACGGCGCTGTGAAATGGAGTGTCCTGATAGTCCAGCGTTACCATCAAGTATCCTGGGTCCAGGGCAGACAGGACTTGAGCAAGCATTTTGAATTTCTCCTTTTTTTGAGAAAGCGATTGAGAAGGCGCAGGTCTAGAATAGGACGAAGGCCTCTGTCCTTCCTGAGCACCAGAACATAGCGGGAATTGCAACCACAACCTACTTCTGATGCCAGTTACCTTCTCAATACTCTCTTGGCCTAGAGAGCTGACACTTCCTGACTGAGCAAGGAGAGGTGGTCCTCTGTCAGCTTGTCGTAAGTAAGTGGCATGGGGCAGGAGTAGTGGTGGTCACAAAGGGAAGGGAGTAGCACCTTTGGACGAGCCGCAAAACCCAATGGTCAGATGTTGTTGACCTCCAGAAGAGTAGGTGAGGGTTTATCGTGCCCCCCACTGGAAGCCCATGAGGGTCGGAGGGCAGACTAAAGGGGTTTGGAGGCTGCAGCTGCTGGGGGTGGCTGACTAGCTTGAGTTCTGGCTGCCTAGCTCACGTGGTCTGTGGGAACCGCGTTTTTGGCCTCAAAACGTTTGTGCAGGTTGTTGGCCATGGTGGCTGGGTGTGTAAAGATGCGGCTGAAAGCCCCTCACGTGGCCACGAAAGGGGCGGAAGGCGAACTGGGGTTGGTGAGGGGTCATGGAAAGGCCCGAGGACCTGGCCGTAGCTCGTCCTTAAAGTACTCTAGTGCCGAGTCCACCTTCCCTCCAAACAACCGGAAGAGATCAAAGAGCATGTCCATGAGTGAAGCTTGGACTTCCCCCAAAAAGCAAGTGGGTTCTCAATCAGGCGTGGCGTCTAAGGGCAATCAACAATCAAATTGCTCAGACCATCGAGAGTCAAATCCAGCCCAAATTTGTATAGTGAACTTGGCTGCATCCCTCCTGTCAGCAATTGCTTGGGAGAGTATGGCTCGGGCCTCCTCCGAGACCATGGGCAGCACTTGTGCAATGGAGTCCCAGATCGTATGGGAGTATCGGCTCAATAGGCACGCAGTGCTAGGTTGGTGGAAGAGAACAGTCTCTTTCCAAAGGTATCCACAGCCTCTTGAGTTCCCTATTCAGTGGAGTGAAAAGAACGTGCCAGGGTTGATTCTGGAAGTGGATGCCTAGACCACCAAGCTCTCCGGAGTGGGGTGCTGGGTGAGGAAACTGCGATCCCCAGGAGCAGCTGGTGGCAACGGGCAATCGTCCTGTGCACAGGAGACCCTGTGCAGGGCTTGGACCAGGCAGCGACAAGGACGTCAGTGAGGGCTTCATTAAAGGGGAGCAAGGATTCAGAAGGGGCAGTCCCTAGCTGAAGTACCATTGAGGGTAAATGAAGGTCAGCACCACCATGGAAAAAGAGGCCCCCCACTTCCATAACCACAGTAGCAGGGAAGACCAGGCCAGTGTCATGTGAGGTGTCTAACCAACTGGCATTCGCCGGATCCTCACACAAGGTGTCCTCTTTGTCATCCAATGGTGGGCGCTATTCATCAGGGTCACCATATGCCTCCCAATTGTCCCCTGTACTATCCCTAACAAAGACAAAAGGCCCTGGCTTCGACTCAAAATGCATAGGTCCGAATGGCACCAGGATGCAACGCCTGTCTCACTCTGTGTCGGAGTTGAGGACGGCAGGGGTGTTGGTAGAGAAGCAGGCGCCGGAGAAGGTCGCGGTGGCGATGGTGCTCCGGATCCAGCACAGATCCAAAGGTCCCAACTGGTGCAGATGGCGTACCCGCTGGCAGGAATCCAGTGAGGGACCCCATGGGACCCGAAGGAGTTCCAGAGGGGTCGGGCCGCTCAAAAATGAGGTGCATGGCCTCATACAGGTCGGGCGGGGGTTGCTCCGGCTCCAGGAAAGTCGGGGAAGTGCGGAGCCGACCCTGATTGCGGCTCTGCAAAGGCGAGGGGTCTAGAGTGCCGATGCTCTCACCTCAACCAAGGATGTGGACAGATGTAGAGAAGTCGAAGACCTCTTCGATTTCTTCTTCTTATGCGACTTACCCAACGATGTCTTTGGCCAGGACGACGACGGTCGGGTGCAGCTCTGCGAGTGGTCCTGAGACCTTCCACGTGACCCGGATCTTGATCGTCGTGGGGTTGTCCGACATCAGTGAGGCGCTTGAGGGAGCGCTCCTTTAGCACCTTCGGGTACATGGCGTAGCAATCCTCGCAGGCCTTAGAGTCATGGTCGTACTCGAGGCACCATAAACAGACTGGGTTGGGGGGTGTGTCCCAGATACCTACCTGGCTAAGATTCATTGATATTTTTATCATGTGAAAAGGTGACACAACCACTCTAGTACATTTTCACTCTATCTTAAACCAGAACTCTCGCAACATTGAACGGTCTATAGAGTACAGTAAAGAAACTATCAATTTTTTAGACTGCACAATATATGTACAAGATCGGAAACTTATTAGTAAAATATATAGTACACAATACATCAGTGAACAGTATTTTACATTCAACTTCTGCACATCTTTCTTGTTAGATATACAATATTCCTTAAGGAGAATTACTTAGAGCTAGATAGATATGCAGCAAAGATTCTGATTTTATGGATGAGGTTACAAACATTAGAGCACATTTTATCCAATGGGGTTACCATCCGCAAGTTATCCAGAAAGCTTTGAACAAAATTAAACGTGTAAAGAGGAATGACTTGTTATATAAAAATATCAGTAAACCCACCAGAGCTGAATTGAAGACTATACCCACCAGCAGTACAATCAGATTCAATATAATATATCAAGATATAATCAAGAAAGTTCTAAGATACACAATATCCTTGGTAATCACTGGCATCCTTTGAGTTTAGATAAGGAACTATGTAACCATTTGAACAAACTACCCTAGATTACCTTCCAAAGAGGGAAATCTCTGAAGGACACTTTGGCCCCAATTCAGAGTCTGGTGGTCTACGGATCGGAAGAGCGCAGCGGTCTCCCACCACCCTATTATGAGTTGGGCGGTGGGACCACCACAGCCGCCAGGGAACCGACGTTCCCTGGCGGTGTTGCGGCAGTGTAGGGCATCAATATGCTTGGTGGGACTGCCGCGGTTCCTATTAGGAGTTTCCTCTCCGCCAGGGTTTTCATGGTGGCTCCTACCCCATGAACACCCTTGCGGAGAGGATGCAAACGGGGCCCCACAGGGCCCCCTGTGCCTCTGCGCCCTGTAGATGCACACAGGGGGGCACACAACATATGCCCCCCTGTGTGCATGCACACCAGTTCCTATACGGCATGGACTTTTCAGTCCATGCCGTGCAGGAACTGTTTTTGGCGTTCCCTTTGCGGTGCCCGCTTTCAGAGGCAACACCATGGGAATGCTTTAAAAAAAAAAAAAGCCCCCCAGACAGGAGGAAACTCCTAATCTGGCAGGCAGCCGGACTACAGCTTTTGCGGTGAGGTGGCAGGGCGGACCCGGCCCTGCCCAGCCAAAGTCGTAATGGGGCCCTTTGTGTCCTAGTGCTTCTGTGAGTTACTCTAAACAAACACCCATGAAAGAGACCACCAGAAATACACCATTCAAATGTGGTAACTGTATTTGTGGCAAGTTCACTTGTAGCAAATGGACACAATTTTTTGATCTTGAAAAAAAGAAATCTTTTATCGTTAAGGATTTTATTAACTGTAACATGATTTTTTATCTATGTGATCACATGTGCTTGTCAAAAAAATCTACATAGGCTCTACCATCAGGCCAATAAAAGAGCACTGGAAGGAACACCTAAGAGCATTTAAAATCCTGAACGACAAATAACCAATGTCATTACATTTGAAGGATACGACAAGTGGTCTGAAATTGAATACCATTCGTTTTGCAGCGATTGAAATCAAACCCCGTAGGAGAGAAGGGGATCGTGAACAACGTTTCTGTGAGAGTGAGAGTTTGGGGATATTTAGACGCCAAGCTTTCACATTAGGTTTCAACAAAGAAAAGGAATTACATTACCTATTATGATGAATAATTCTTTCTTTATGTCATGATGCAATATTATCTTTTTCAAGTGGATTAGGTATAGAGTGGTTGCTTATTTAAATTGATAATGTTTATTCTGCACCTTGTGTCATAATATATGTTGGATACTTTGAGTGATTTTGAATAGAAAGTAGAGCGTTTTTCAGAATGTCTTTGTTACTTCCCCTCCTTTGGTGCCATATTATTTATGGATCGTATTTTTATGCTTCACATTTAAACACTTGTTTATACCAGCAATAGGTTCATGTTATTTATCTCAGGTTTCAATGACGGCAACAAGCACAAGTTTCAGTGCAGTCCTGAGTAGAATGAATAGGGTTTCTGTCCAACTCACTGATTTAATATCATTTTGTTAGAGCAGCCTGTTACAGATATTTACTGAGAGACTCCTCATGCCACATTAATAGGAGAATCTTTTATTTTAAGTTTGTAATAGTTGAAGTCTTTTTCTCTTTTTCTTCTCTTGGGATGGATGCCATCTGTAAACATGGTCCCCCCCCCCTTTTTTATTTTAATTTAAAAAACAAAAAAACAAAAAACTTTTTTCAGAAAATCTGGAGGCAATTATCCTACATTCACAGATTTATTTGCTTAAAAAGTAAATATTGTACTTTGTTGCCAACACTATTAATTGGTGTTAGTTCACCAAGTCGTCACTTCTTTCGTTAGACTGTATTCATAAAATGAAATGTGCGACCCGCTTCTAATGAAATTATTGTTTTACAGAAGTATATTATGATCAAGACTACTACTGTTCATTTCCTTACTCTGAAAAGTGTCCGCTGCATTGGTATGATTTCACATACAACTATTCTTGTATGTTCCTTCACAAATACCCCTTTGTGTTCACTAAGTATCTCGTTGTTCAGTCTAGATATTTAGTCACAACTGTGTGCAATGCATCCAACACACTCTCCCTTTTTTATTTAATTTTTATTCTGTTACATCTTTTTGGGGCCACCCGCGTATATGGAGAATTGATATTTGCTAATGTTAACAGGCTTATCTATTTCTGTTGTTTGTCCTCACTTGTCTCTATTTTTCTTCATCCTTTCGGGTATTTTTGTCTTATTTAATCACGTTGTGTTGTTGGGTATTACTCCTGCCACATTGGTATCATTCTTTGAATACACTTGGGTAACTATCTCCCTACCCTATCTCTGACCCCCTTTTTTGCAGCATGTTTAGTATCTCATTACAAAGACATGGTTTTTGTTAAATAAGGATTATGCTAATCAACATTTTGTTGCTATTTTACATTTCTTTGTACTCTTTTTCTGTGATCTCTTTGTTCTGTATGGATATGTAAATTGTTGTTACAATGCTTTGTTCAATAACAATAGAGAAGTATATATTTTTTGGCCCTGCTGAAGTGACAGGTTGTTGTGAAACATGTGTTGGCCTATGAAAATTCGAACTAATAATAAGAAAATCTCATTATCCATCCATCATTCAATTGCAGAGTATTCATCTTTAAGCTGAAAGACCTCAAAATACAGTCTGTGTCTACCTGTGACAGACACCACATGGTTTGAAACCAGCTGGTTTCTTGGGAGACATGTTATACCAGGAGAAAAGTATTTCTCAAAAAGTGATCCACAAAAAGTCGGAAAAAGCTATTCAAAAAGTGAATAAAGGGTAGCTCTTCACGGATCTGCATTATCTGGTGTGGAAAGAAAAAACTGATGTCGGTTTCTCGAGGTGGCACCTATATAGGTATCGTGTATATTATTTCTGGCGTTGACGCTGCCGATGAAAAGCCAAATGATGCCACCTAACGGCGTACAGGGGTACTGCTTGAAAATTCCCAGATTCAGTCGGACGCCTGGGATAATTCTAAGGTAAAGAATCTGTCGCTAGAAGTTTCTATCAGATAAGCTAACCTAAGATAACTCGGTGGGCTCTTCTTAAATCGCTTAAAGTCAATTGCTTAAAGGTTTCTGAAGCCTGCAGGTCATAACCAGAATCTCAATAGGGCGGAATATAATTGCTAACAGCCTGAAAAAAATCCCAAAAATGTATGTTCTTTAAGAAAACCACAAGGGATTGAAACGGTCTCACACAACGGTCATGCATCAGTGGCCAAGAGCTGTTTACTTTTAAAAAGACAAGCTTTACCCTTCGAGAACAGAAGGAAGGAAGGAAGAAGGAACAAGATGTTCAGAAGACATTAACTGCATACTAGGTGAGCTGGTTTAGACTAGGGAGAACAGTGACTGATAAACTTAAGAGCCACAGAGGCCAGATTCGGACACATCTGCTCTTTCACTGGAAGTAAGGGCCGGGCCTTACATGTTCAAGGAAGAGGTTCTTCCATCTCTTCGTTCAACCGACAATGTGAATCGCCGCATTGTGTACTAATCGCTGGCAACCATTAGCAGCCCATTCTAGGATTGCAGTTTGCCATTAATAAAGACTCCCCTCCCCAAATAACTGTAAATCTTACAAAAACTGCAAAGGGATGAGCTTGAAAATCTGCTATGTGAAAAACAGTTTTTGAGAGTACTGACAGTCATGCAATTTAGGTAATCTCGGTGCCCATCAGGATTGAAAAGTGAATGCAAAATAATCCCTAGCCTCTATGCTGAGTAGGGTTCACCAATGGGAATCTATTACTTGAATATGCCATTGGGTATCTATGGTATGGGTGCAGTGCTTAATTTGTAAAATATGAAGTGCAGGTGCTCAAATCTTTGTCGGAGCCCACACCTACTTTTTTCTGGCTCCACCCACTTCCTCCACTGGCCCCACCCACTTCCTCTATTAGCTCCACCCACATCCTCAAATGGCACTGCAAAAAGTCAGATGAATTTCAGCAAGGGAGCCTTCCTCATAGTAAGGTTTTGATAGGAAGTTCCCCTGCCCTGTGAAAATTTTGAAAAAGATTAAATCAAAAGTGCATTTAAAGCACAATCTTGGAATAAATTAGCTAAAATCACTAAGGCATTGAAAAGGGACAATTCCAGTGCTCTATGTGCAATGTCTGATACTTGTATGTTTCTCTCGTCTTCATTGCTTGATTTTGCTCGCCAGAAAGTGTCATTCATAGTTGTTGAAATGCCACTCATAATTACACTAAATTGACTGAAATTATGAAAATGGCACTCATAGGAATCTGAAACCTTGGCTGCTATGTGGCGGGTGTCATTGTTACTGGGCGAAGGGTGCGCACTGCAACGAGAGCAGAAGGACTTCACTACCTGGCAAATGAAACAGGCCTGTAAGAGAGAGGCGGCCCTTTAATAAGTGGTATTGGCATACACAGAAGGTTAATAAAGCTGTTAGAGCAGCATTTCCGCCCAATGATAATATGATGTTCTAAAATAAACAAGGGGAGGAAGGAACAATAGGCAAACACCGGAATAGTGGAAACATTGGAATGTTGTAGATCTATACCAGTCATTACTGGTCATCAGCATTCAATTGCCCTAAAAGGAGCTCCCGGCATTCCAGTACGTGGAATGTCATTGTATTAAGAGCAAGCTGGGTCAGGATTGGAAGAAAAACATTGTATCACATATACAGAAAATTTTAAATGCCACAGTGTAAAAAAAGGGCTCTATGGAAATTTGAGGCAGCAGAACCGCTGGGCTTGTGGGAATTAGATATAAGCTTTACTAGCTTTACCTTATGCCCTCTTTCAACTTTCAGCTTCAAAGTACCCGAGCCAGACACAAACCAACACACACAGACAACACGCACACAGCCACCTGTACACATCGCTGTGTGTGTGGGAGGGAAACCTACCCATATTTGTACACGTGCTCCACCTCTTTGCATCCCCGCACCGGCGCACCCCTGGGCCCTCTCCCTCAGAGATGAGTCAATCATTTTGGCTTCGGCAGCATATAACACAGGTATAGCTTTGACAACAAGAGCGCAAGCTTCCCTAACGCAAAGAACAGTTACACAACAAGACTCAGAGAAAGCAGTGACAACAGTGCAAGATTCTCAAGTGTGAATCACAAGCTGTGGCCAGCCTGCCACCACTGCCATGTGCTGCCATTACCTTATGTGCATTACTTGCGCTTGCAAACTTTTAAAAGTTATAAATCAATAATTAACATACAGGTTTGTACATAAATACTGCTGCTTGCTGCACAGCACTAAGCAACACTGCAGTCTTCTCTTGACAGACTACAAATGCACACATGCATGGCTGAAGCCACCAGGGTATAAATTTCATCAACTGGGCTGGAGGGTATTTGTATTCGAAGAGAGGATGAGGATCACAACGTTGTATACGTAATTGGGGTGGTTTGTCACCCACAGATTCTTCAAGGAAAAGTGGGCATTTAATCTGGCCCTCACCTCTCAAGGCCCTCCCCGGTATTCTCTCTCTTACTTGCTTCTATTTTTCTCTCTAAACTCTCACCCCCCCCCCCCCGTCTGCCTTTAACTCTGATTGTCTTTCTCTATCTATCCCTCCCTCAACACCCTGTTTTCTATTTATCTTCTTTTCTCTCCTTGCCCATCTCTTGCTCAGTCATCTCTCTCTCGGTATCTGACCTCACCCCTCTTTACCTCTGTCTCTCTCTGCTGCCTACCCTTCCTCCTTACCCTCTTCTAACTTAAGTTATTCTTCACCTTACCTCCGACCTCCCTCTTGCTACCATGCTTCTGTGGCTGGTTCTCTTTCTTCACTTTATCTCATTTGTACGAGGCTGATAGTAATAATAAAGTGAAGAAAGTAGAGGCATAAATAAACTTAATTAAGCCCCAGGTTTTTCTGCAGTAGACAATTAAGCTATGCCAGCCTCCGCCAAAAAAAGCCAGTGGCACGAAGAGTCCACTATCCACGGGGCCTCCTGTTTAATCAAATGCTGTTATGCTCAGGTGGCGCGCGGTATTCATTAGCCCCCCTAGCATGCCCCTCCCACCACCCGCCGCTAGGGCTGGAAGCAACTACGTCGCGCAATATAACTAATTAAATTAATGCAGGACATTGCAGGCTGACTGACGGACCTACTCCGGTCAGTTGTTTTTGCACATTGTCTTCTTTAATACATATTAAGGCACGATTACAATACTTTACAAGCACAAATGGCACGATTAAAGAGCTTTACCTACGTCTACTCTATGAGCTCATTTATTATGTGTGCCAACCGGGGGTGTGCGCAACTACTTACTGGTAGAAAAGAAGGCAATCAACCAGTTTAACATCTTTTCATGGCACATTTGATTTACTGGCCACTCCAAGTTAAGAGGAACTGTTAGGGAAGGATTGGAGCCGGAGGAGGATACTTCAAGCCTAGGACAGGGCCTTTAACTTCTTAAATCCACAGAATCCCGGCTGCAACACTACCAGTCATGGTTAATTGCCCATTGTGAATAATTTTGCAAAAATTACGTATTGAGCAAAGGTAAATTATGTCAGTGTGCAGTTGCCATTTTACGGTATATACTTGCATCTACTTTTCGGCGCAAAATATTTTTGCAAGCAAAAGTTGGTCGGCACCGCAGCAAGTGTATCTGCAGTTCTGCACTGACGCAAAAGAGAGGTGTAAATCTGACCCTAAAGAATATTCCAGAGCTTTGATAATTATAGTGTGTGTGAGCATCCATAGGAGCACACACAGACTTGTCTCCCAACAATTTAGACCCTTCTCCTTACGTGACTCCTCCAGTCCCAGTCTCAAGTGCCATCGAGGCTAGGGAGGGCAGGCGTCATCGAATCTTGTGGAGCCGCCGCCGGAGCTACCACAGTGCCCGACACGCCACTACGCCCAAACTAAAAAAAAGCAGCGTTGGTTTGGAATGGGCATGGAATGACCTGCTTAGTTAGTAAAGTAGAATATTACTTCTCGTGGTGGGCCGGGTGTCCGGGGCGCTGCCTTATTTATTGCACTGACTGACTGGATTATATAGCTAGGTAGGCCTGCCTGGTGCTGCTGCTGCCTGCCCCACGTCGTGGGGCTGATGGCTCGTGGGGTGCGGCCAGGCGTGGCAATCAGAAAAAAATCTGTGCGCGCTGCCTGCCCTACACAACATCCTGCTTTTCATGGCATTATTTAGTAAAAGCGGAGCCACTTAAGCACTGAGGGAGGATATCATAATCATACTAAGTTCAAACAAGGCAGGGCCAGAGGCCGGGCAGGGCCTCGCCGCCTTTAACTTTAAACCCGCCAACCCGGCCGACCGCCGGCCCTATATCGTGATGATACTACGTCAAGGCTTCTTTAACAACTTAACCTCGGCCGGCCCTGGCGTATTCTGATATAAATAAATATATATACTAGTATTAGGTGTACCGTTACCGTACTACCGTGGGCCGGCCGAGCAGCCGCAGGCCAGGCACACTGTGGTGCGTCATCGAATCTTGCCCGAGTCCAACAAGCCACCACGCTAAAATAAAAACAATGGATGCATGGCATGATGACTGATGCTTATGGCGTGCGTACTACTTACGGTTACGCTCCGGGGCACTGCCTTTATTAACTACTGGGCCCGCCGTCTGGTGCTCCTGCTGCGCTGCAGCCTGCCCTCAACGTGGTCGTGCTGATGACTCTTGTGGGTGCGGGGGTGCCGCCGGGGCGTGGCAATTGGAAAAAAATCTGCGCGCAGCGCGCACAACCAAATCCAGCCTAGGCCCATCTCAAAATGCCCAATCAGTGTCTGACTCCCGCCCACCACCCGGCAACACTGAACTAACGGCCACCATGACGCGCCGCCATCACACATATATGATTGATGCACTGACTGTCTGAAATTATTCAGTAATATTTGCTCAATCAGTCTCCGGCTCACAAGTCACAATGAAGCACTCACCGGGACTCGGGAGAGATCGAGAAGTTACAACAGCACTCTGCACCGAGTCAGTAAGCTCTAACACCATGCAAAATGTGACGTCCAGTCATGCAGACTCGTCACCTCGTGTAGACCCGGCCCTGAAAAGTAAGTGCCGGTGCTAAGCACCGGCACAAATTAAGCACTGTATGGGTGTTCCTTTTTGACCTAGAGCTTGAGCTGGTTAGAGAACCCAGATGTCTTTATCTGTGCCTGCATCTGGCACTGATGGTTGGATATCACCTCCAAGAGAGTAGGCGTGGCTTTTGAAGTCCTGGACCTGGATGATGCTCCTCTTTATGCTTAGTTTCAGCATAGGCAGCGTTGTGGCTCATTATGTCTAGCTGTCCTCATGCAGATCTTCCAAATCAGCTGGGTTTTGTGCAAGTTTTTTGGTGGAACAGGTCGGTGCCTCCTGGCAGGTGCAGTCCAAATCTTCAGAAGAGAAGCTTTCCGTCTCTCCCAAGTTCACAGCAACAACAGGACTCTGCAAGCTTCCCAGATGTAGGCCTAGTCGGGGAAAGGGGAGGGGTGTCAGGGGAGGGAGGGTGTCAAACAGATTCCACTTTTAGCCAAGTGGCTTATCTGTTCCTGCATGGGTGCACATGTCTCCTCGGTGTTCAACAAATGATGTTTGGGCTGCCCATTCCTTATACATCTCCAGTACTCAAAGTGGGATGACAGAGCCAACCAGAGGATCTGCACAATTTTTAATTTTATGGGCCTCACTCAATCCTGGAGAAGCATCCTGTCTCTAATGATCACCACACTTCACAGGCTTCGAACCCTGCTCCCGCTGCTAACGCAGACTGCCTCAATATTGGAAATGGTGGAAAAAGTGTCTCCCAAGGGAGGGGAAACTTCTTCTGGACCTCCAACTTCGAATAACACATTACACATCAGGGGTGTGAAATTTAATAAAATATCTACTTGTCCACGAGGCAGGTTGCATCATAAATCTACTTGTCCTGTAACAAAATCCACTTGACCCTTTGGTGCCATGTAGTGCGGCGACAAATTATGGCAGCAATCTCATTATATAAGAGCTCTGATATAGCCTCTCTGATTATGCCAGGGCTCATGCCAAAGTAGTGTTTGAATACTTGCAATCCCCTCATGTTGCCATGTTTCCGCAGATCTACATACTGGGGCTGAAGGTAGTGGTAAGCAATAGTTCCAGGGTTAGAATGTCCTTTTGAGTCAGTGCAAACCTACTAACTTGCATGTTTTAAGGGTTTTCAACAACTCTTCTCTAATCTTTTCCCATACTGAGAAATGTTGAAAATTTACTCCTGACAATGGCAGACGTAAACCTTTTTTCCAGAGTTGGGACAAAAGTAGTTGGAGGGAAAGTGAACTTGCAAATACTCAGATTTTCGCATGAGCAAATCCACAAATGCATATCTGCTCATGCTAAAATGCAGTTCCCAAATATTTTCTAGGACTACTATTTCTTGTCCTACTTCTGTAAATTCTTGGGAATTCATGAAAGCCGTATAGCTGCACTTAATACAAGGACATATACCATGGGTGCACTTTTGAGACTTTCTTTAATAATTGGGCCCTTAATTTGGTCTGGCGTTGACCGTGACCTTTTGTGTTCATTACAATTCTGTCTCTCTCTCTCTGTATCAGCTGGCTTCACTGTGAGTGACAGCATTCTGCTCTTTGACAAGGAGCATATTGGCACGCAACATAGTTTTGTCTAGTGCCAGTAACTACTGTGGCAGTATGCTGTTTGAGACCAAATACAATTTTTGCTTTTGCCAATGTTTGTTATAATGGTGATGGCCCGGCAGCTTCCACACCAATAAGGTTTTACAAAAACCATGCGAAAACAAGTCACATTGACAAAACTAAAAAGCTGACCACCAATTTCAGACCTACTGGATTTGCCAATGCTTGTTTATTTTTTATTTCCCATAATCTTATTGAAACTTGTTACACTGATTTTCCATTATGAATATTTTTGGGAAATACTAGCATGCATCAACACGTTACTAAATGATGCTGCAAAGAAATGGTACCTGAAATTTTACAGTAGTTTAGCAAAATGTTTTTATTCCTGCTTCCATTTTTTTATGAACATTTTATTTTGAAAGCAAAGAATCGTCAATCTTGCTTTCAAGCTTCTGCAAATATTTGCATCAAATCAGAGAGCATTCTGGGAGCATTATACATGGCCTCATATTGCTAAACTTTGAAAACCTGTGTACACATTTTTATAGTGGAACCACTGTCAGTATTGCAGTCAGAGCTTACAGCATTTAGAGCGCTCACCCTAATATTAAAGGCTTTCAATTAATGAACCATAAATACAAGTTTGAACAGCATTAACATATGGAGAAAAATATTACCTTAACTGCAGACAGTGCCCTTCCCTGATTCATAATGTGGTACTGCAAACTGGCAGCCAAAGGGTTTGTGCTGCAGGGGGTTGGGCCTACTTGTCCCAAGGACAAAGTACACATGAAAACTTGTTGCCCTTGACCCCAGACAATATGTCCTGGGCATTGGGCTATAGGAATTCCACATCCCTGACACATGCATTGCTTAGGCGTGTCCCACACTGAATGATGTCAAGGATTTCCAATTTTGGAGTCTGGTGGGATCTTACGGAGGACAGCTTGAAGGTGATTGCCACTGAACAATACTGCCAGTAACAGCATAGTCTGCGTTAAAAGGCAATGGTCCCATTCACGTAGAAAGTTGAGTAATCATCAGGTGTTCTCTGACATCACAAAACAGCTATAGTGCTGATAAGGGCAAAATATGACGGAGCGCCAAACTTGAGGCGTCCACTTTGTTGAGCTAGGAAAGGGCTACAGACGGCACATCTCTGTGACCCCATGCACAGGACTTTTATCCGATCTTGGAGGATTAAATGTTTCTTCCTCCTGGGAATGAAGCTTATTGCTATTTCACATCCTGAGGTGTCTATGATAGATGGCTCCTTGTCCTAAGAGCTTATGAAATTTAACACAAGTGCTTTAGGTTCATATGTTCTTGATTATTTGGATTAAGAAGGTGCATAGTGCCTCAGCATCTTGAGTATCTTGTGAAGATGGACATGTTGTTATAGCAATGTATCTATATCAGTAGTGCTATGACATTAAATGTTTAAAGAACGAGAAGTAGGTCATAATGCTGAGCATGTTCTGGAATAGCAATGTTGCTGTCCTTCAACCAAAGGACTTCTTCAGGTGTCAGAAGGGGTCCCCACGAGTTCTGAGGAAGAAAGAAGACATTCCCTTCTAGCTGAACAGGGCTACAAACAAGCTCACACAAATTTGTAGTGCTGATTTACAAATTACAACTGGTAGTTATAGACAGTAAAATGCCTCTTAACCATATTTTTATACAAAACTGCTTTGAAAAATAAATATTTTCCCATTTAAAATGTCCTCCAGAAATTCAGGAAGACCAAAGGTAGCAGTTTCAAAAAAGAAACAGACATATGACATAGCCAAGAAAGACGTTTTTAGATAAAGACCAAAGATGATTTTTAATTTAGGCACATGAAATTAAGTGAGAGCCAGTTGGTCCAAAATAAGGTTTGATGTTCCCAAAGCATATTACTAAGCAGGTGAACACATCTTGAGAGAGGGGATAACAACTAAATCAGTAGGTGAGGCCCCAAAAAAGCTGCAGTTGGGAAGCATGTTGCATGGTGTTGAACATAATCAATAGATCCAACAGGATGAGCACAATAATAGATCATATTAAGATTACCTTACTTTGCCTCTTTCAGAGGAATGCCTCCCCAGACTGACTGAAACCCTAACTGGATCGTGTCCAGACAATGCAGATAACTTTGGATCGGTTTTACTACTTTTTCTTAACACCTTTGGAGAATAGTCCTGAAATGGTAGTAGTTTGATAATTTGCTGACTGTGAAGGAGATATTTTTTTAACTGTATGATTACTTTGCTCCCATTTTAAACTCACTGCGAACAATGCCTTTCTGTGAAGAATTAAGAGCTAATATGTAGACACCTTTTAATGATCATGAAGTTGCTAACGTTGCAGAATGCAATTAGGGCCAGGTTCTCCAAGCAGTGACAGTCTTATAAAGAAAAAGGGGTCGCAATCCATTGAGAAGGGTGTAGTTTGCAGCACCTCCCCCTAAGGAAAGTTGGAGAAGAACAGTTTAACAACTGTAGACACGCTCTTTAACAAAACCACCAGAAAGTTAAGAGACAGAAGGCAGGTGGATGGAATGAAAACTTGCAATCATGTACTTAAGCCACCATAGTTACCTTAATCTAGAACTTTAAAATGCATGAAAAATTGACACCACAACAAAATCTATCTTGTGTCCTGACTATAACTTCCATTTGAGGGCACAATACTTTTTCCTTTACAGGTAAGACGACATAGGAATTTGCAATATACACATTTATCCTGCCTTAGCCTCTAAAGAGGCTGCAAGGACTCACACTCATTTGCTGTGCACCATCAGTTCCTAAACACAAAAACTGTTATAAATGGACTTTGGCATGCCCTCAAAATGAAGTCGTGTCGTGAACAATTAGCACCGCCCAGCTCTCCCTGTTACAAATATAGCATGATGATATTGTGTGATGAGGCTATGCTAGCTAGGCTGAGGATGATAACATCAGAAAAAAGACTGCCTACTGTTAAAATCATTACTAAAAGGGAAAGTGGCTCTGTGCAAAGTTGCCTTTCATAGATACACCCTCAATTATGAAGAGAGCAGAGTGGGATGGAATTTGAACGTCCTCATGGTGCATACATATATCTTTGCATCCATACTGGAATTCATGATTTCAACATACTGTAGTGACCGGACAATTAAGTTACTTTCCTTCGATAACAGTCTTTCAACCAACTGATTTCTTAACTTTTACAACCTCCCAAGCACCAGACTGGATCTTGAAAAAAGTTCCATAATTCCTATGTACCAGAAGCTGGTCCCATTAGCTCTTACTGTAACACCATCCTGACCTGGACATTATTTAAAAAAACTGCATAGAAGTGCTAGCCATTGTGCTGCGATGTCTTTTTTTTTCCCCTTTTGTCCACGTCCCCAGGCATGTGGACACAAGACTGACAATACCAAAATTGGGATAGGATTACTTTAGAAAAAATAGAGGTGAGCAGGTGGTGAGGAATCTATAGGCAAACAACAACAGTTGATGGACAGAATGCAGAACAATGTCATACATTCACCCCAGTACAGAGATCTGGGCCTAAATCCATTGTTTTTTTGCTCACCATGCCATTCCAGTTTGAACCCAGCCATATGCAAATCAGTCTTGACCCTGTGCCTCATGGGAACAGTCCAGCCCGAACTGCCAAGCCAGGTCCTCCCTGGACTGGAAACAAGCATCCTAGGACCGGTTTCGGGGTTTCACCCCTCTTCAGCCAGGATAGCTTGATTCCAGTGGCATGGAGAGCACGGGACCCACGTCTGGGCATACCCGTCCCACTCGGGGTGACAAATGCAAAAACAGTTGATGGACAGAATGCAGAACAATGTCATACATTCAAGGAATCTATAGGTACATAGAGTATCTAACAGAAAAAGCATTCCTGAAGCTAAGTAAGTTATTCTTCTGATGCATATCTCTACTCAGCACCTCCTCACCTTTTTAATCGGTTCCAAAGCAGCTCCCCACCCAGAAAAATAGGTAGGTCTGAGGAATGAACTTACACAGGGAAGTTATGCAAAATGGCCCTCCCTGTAGATCTGAGAATCATCACTGACCTGAGAATATAGAAAGGTCCTCGCTGAACTAAGCATCAATACAGAATGTATGGTTGTAAACCCACAGAGGTCTCACTGATGTTAAAGACAGAAACAACATGAGCTAGAGCTATAACCTATGATCTGTAGGAGTGAGTCCTGAAGAAGATCATTTTTGGCCCAGACACAACACAGTTTGATACAGAGCAAAATCATGCATTAAGAGTTTTTTTCACTACTTTTTCTTTCTTCGCTCTGGCAAACTCTATTAACTGATTATCAACACAGCGCTCTTTAACCTAATCGTTTTGTGGGTGAGCACTGAATTGACTTGTCCCTTAATGACAGTAGAAATATCATCAAGGCCAAAGGTATGGTGAGCAGCACCGACAGATTCATGGCAACATTGCTCCGACTGGGACTAGAAACTCTTGATGAAACGGTCACTTGTAGTGCAGATTCAGCAACATCAACAGTGAGCACACCTGAGTTGATGCTCTTGCTGAAGACAGTTTCCTTTGCAGTCAAAGGATACAAGTCAATGGGAATGTTGATGAAGGAGATCTTTACTGTTCATCTTTTTGATGTTCTCTCCCTGGTTCTATGTTGGTGAGATTTCTTTAGGGAAGCAGATATCTTTACAGTGGAAGCAGAGCATTCCCAAGATGGCTTGTCTATTTTTTCATTTTCTTTTCCTTAAATGTCTTCCAATTGGACTCAAAGCTAAAGTCTCACACAGAATTTTCAATCCTCACTGAATGGGAAGATGGTAACATTACACATCTAGTCTGGATCAGAGGCTGTTTTTTTCTATAGGATGGGCACTTCAGAAACAGGCCATGTTGACATGAAAAATCTTAGCAAAAATGTAAGAAACATTACATTTGTCTTCTAAAATGAAAATACATTGAGTGAAAAGAAAAATAAGGTTTGAGAGAAATTGCTCTTAAAAAAACAGGTGTGAAAAGATCTAGTGTGTTCAAGAGTTCCATATATACAAGCCAGAAAATAATTTGACTCTCCGTGGCAAGTCCCAGTACAAGAAAACAGGAGCCTTTAAGGGACAAAGCGCATTTTTAACTCTTGCACAGTAAGCCTATTAGGCTGTACTTTACACCTACTTACTTAGACATGCCAGGCAGGTGTTAGTGTTGTAGGCGCTTAAATGTAGTTTTGCAAATAGTTAATTCTGCTTTACGAACAGTTTAAACTTGAGGAAATCTTTCCTTCATATGCTTTTGAGGGTGCTCCACTATATTTAGATATGTTAGGGTTTTCATCCTCTCTATCCAAGTATATTTTGTGTAACAATGTAATACAGTCCACTATTGCCATGAAGGGATTCTGGTGACACCACAAAACACAAGGCTGAATGGTTTGTAAATATCATTAGAACACCAAGATGGCAATACAGTACTATTTTACTCATGTTACAGGTCAGGCATTTATTATATTACAAATTTAGTTCGTCACAGTTAAGTAGCTGTTCCAATTGGGATTGAAATGAAAATATTTAGGTTTTGTTTTTCTTTCATGAATACATTTTTGATAAAACAATGGACACTGGTGAAGGCCAGTGGATTTATGTGATTCTGTGGCTGCAGTGTTCCTACCCCCCACATTATAGATTTACAGACGTTTGCCTCCAATTGCGACATTTTGTTTCTAGGTCAAATGGATGAAAATAAAACTACCATTAATTATGCAGCGTAACTTGTGTTTTTTTGGCACCTACTTTAATAACCATGCTGCATAATTTGGTCTTCCTTGCCACATTATCCTAGTAGCCCCAACAATGTAAAGGCTCTGATGAGAGGTTTGAGGGCTGTCGTTAAGACAGAAGAAACCCAGATTTCACAGGAAATATGAGGTTTATATCAGTGATTTTATTCCACAAAATGCATCCAAACAATATAATGTTGCTCATCAGAGGGAAGTCTGTCATTCACCTCTGCCAGTCAAGAGAGGTCTCTGACCGACGAAATATTGTTCTTAACCGAAAGGCAAACAGAAAGTTAGGACCATTTTAGGTGCAAGTTCCAGTGACGAGCCCAATTTTCCCATAGAGCGAAGGGTACCAACAAGATACTGGAGGCTAACAGACACAGAAGAGTCTACATTTTTGAAGCTGTAAGAAAGCCTTTTGCCAATACCAGGTGTGTGGGCTGAATGTCCCAGACTCACTGCGAGAGTGGAAATGCCTTCAAGGCAAAATGGCTCCAATAAACGTCAGCTTCTGTGTGGTAGGAGGTGGGATATTTACTACTTGATGTAGAACACCCGAGTAAACAGCAGTGACCTCAAATTCTGCAGGCGATATGAGGTGCCCTGAGGGGAGCCTGCCTTTAACAGCCAGCAGTCGACATATCTGCACTGCTGAGCTTAAATCTTTCCACTGCTGAATTGCCCTTCGCACCAAAGAGTTTGGTACCATGGAAAGGCATGTCCATCAGGGAAGCACAGACATCTATAGAAAATTCAATTTTGGTGAAATCTAGGCGTGTCAAAGAATGAGGAGGAATATTTGCTTACCTGTAATGCTAGTCCTCCACCAAGGAAATCTTCTTTAAAAATATTTTTTCTGTAAACAGTGACTAGTTTTTAAAGACAGGGTGAGAGAAAAGAAGGGGAACGCAGCCCAAAGGCTATAGCCCAAGAAACTGGAAAACTGGTACGTTAACCTCTATGAAAATTAGAGTTGTGCTGTTCCTAAATAATCTAGAGTGTAGCAATATACAAAAGACAGTAGGCTACAGAGTCAAAGAGATGGGAATCCATTTCTTTGGAATATAATGCCCTCACACACCCAGTTGGGTGTCATGCTTCATCATCGGGCTGCTCCTCGTCTGGCCGGCGCTGCAATGCCGGACGGGCTCCCAATGAGGGGCACTTTGGCGGAGATCTTTTTCCAAATAGCCATTTGGTGCCGTGGGGGTGAGGGCCTTAGTGAGTGTAGATGAATGAGTGGTGTGTGATGTTTATGTGAATTAAAACAGGGTTGGGAGTACCAGCAAAAATAATTTTAATTGTGGGGTCTCCTACCCTGATTAAAATAAAAAGGAAAGGCGCAATGCTAAGTTAATGTCTCAGGTGTGGCGCTCTTCCGTGTGGTTGGTCAACATGTTTCTCGCCTATTCTACAAGTCTAGAGGCGATTCGTCAGGAGCTAAAGTTAAAAAACTATCTACACTAAGGTGGACCGAAAAAACAATAATGAACTAATGATAGAGGTTTATGCCACCATGACTTACTCTGTCTAATGACTGGTAGTACTGGTTCTACCTATTATGGAGAGAAAATCACATATTAATGCATGATATCAAACCAATAATACGAGTATCAAACACTACTGTCCTGTTCCCTGTGTGTCTAAATCACAGCACACAGTGGTGAGGTGTTACAGGCATATATACACCAGGTGCCAAATGTTGTTGTGGTCACATTATGTCTCATGTATGTAGTGACCAAATCAGTGTATTAAAAACCCAAAACTGCAGAAAGAGCACAAGACTCACCCTATTTGGGATATACTACTGCTTCATCAATCCCCGGCAGGTCAAGATATGAGGAACTTCCCCATATACTAGAGGGGTATACAGATGAAAGGAACAGTTAAGAACTGCCAGCTTGCGAAGTTGATCGCGCTTAAATTAAATAAACTAGAGGATTTGATATGCCTCCTTAAAATGTATAGTAACATGCTCCTACATCACGCTATCTGTTACATGGAAAAACAAGCATTGGCATAACCAATAGGTCTCGCCTTTGGAACCTTATAAGTGTTTAGCCAGAGATATTGACTTTGCCTATGTCTTTAAGCTGTGCTGTACAGAAGTCTGCAGCATGCTGAAAAGTTTTAATAAAGAAGTGTCAGAAGCATTTTTGTTACCTTAGATATGACCAAGAAAGCATTATGTACAACTGAACGACCATGTTAAAAAGTATTAACAATAAATAGTGTCTTGAGTTTTTTGTCCTTTCAATGCTGGCAACTTGTATCTGCCTGTCCCAATGGTTGCTTGTTGTGTTTTTTTTTTTGTTATGGGGGGGCATAAATAACAGGAGGGTGAAGGTCAGTCAGTCAGTTATTTGCGGATGGAGCTTTCCGCACAAATGTGTGCGTATGGAGCAGCTACAGGTTTAAATTGAAGCAGGGCTGACTTTAAGATTTCATCCTTGCTGCAAAGAAAATACGGCAATGTAGCATTTTGTGATTTGTGAGTAGGGCTATTGAAGATAAAAAAAAGTGCAAAATAGACAAAGTTGTTTCGGAAGAGATGGTTGAGAAGGCAGTGCGAGGGTGAGATAGGCAAGGAAGACAGTTCCGAAATATACTCAAGCGCGCAGGGCGACGGTAATTGTAGTTGGCTGGAAGGACAATGTGAGGCAACGCCGTGACAGGCAGTGGAAGAGCTCGCCAGCTATGTTCATTACGCCACATTCTTGTACATTACGGAGATTGCCTACAGTCGTGTTGTGTGCCTATCCTCTGTTTTTGTCCAGTTCTGTTGCAGAGAGGATTTCTGTGCCCCTAATGTTGTGTGCAGTGCGCCATAGTGATGCAGTGCATTAGGTGTTGGTGTGGAAGGAGGGGATCTGGCGACACAGTGAGGAGCACCGGTCTTGTCCCTCTCGTTCCTCAGTATGCGGCAGGCTGAACACTGTACACAGGGTACCGTGTATAAATAAGACACTCCATACATTGGCAGAAGTGTCCCAATCTGCGAGTCTCTAAAAAATTTCTCGCAAAAGTAGAGTTTCACTGTAAATAAGTATAATGTAGTGGCTCGCTGTTTTGTCAGTGCAAAAAGTTGAGACACTGTGATATATGGCATTTGTGCATTGAGCTTTCCACACGTGTGCGTATGCAGCAGATGGAGGTTTAAATCGAAGCAGGGCTGACTGTAAATTTCAGCCTTGGCACAAAGATAACACGTCAATGTTGCATTATGGCATTTGGGAGTAGGGCTATTAAAGATAGAAATACTGAAAAATGGACAATACTTTAAAAGCACTTATTTTATCTTAAACAGTAAATAATTTTTCAAAAGCCTATATAAAGCTGTGTAGAATACAATTTTAAAGTAATGACTTACTTATTATTCACAGTGCTTTCTGTTACAGGCTGGGACCTCGCAGCAATAAAAAAACACAAGCCCCTATTCCCCACTAAGTCAACCAGGATACCATTCTGTGATGATCTTACACACAGACATCTGCAATGATCACATTAACCAACTGAGATTTCATAACGTAAAGAGGGCATTTCCCAGGGATTAGTTTAACTTGCATTCATTTTTATTTAAGGATTGTGCGTTATTTTATATGCAGTTACGTGAAGGTGAAAAAACAAGAGACACTTGCATAACACTTTGTTCTTTTTAGCCACGTTTTTGAGCCCGCCACCACAGCACTCAGGATCACAGTTCCCATAGTTTTATTAAACACTTAAACTGCTCCACGTAAATGACCGCAGCCTGGAAACTCGCCCATTTAAGTGTGATTATGGGACAGCCTCACTTACAAGTACTTACTGAGGCATTTTCTCCCCTTTGGAATAGTTTCACTAACCCCCGGGGGTTTTGGTTGTGCCCCACAGTATGAAAACCTCTGGTCTAGAAGGAAGTTGAGGGCTGGGAGAAGATCCATCAATATGGCCTGCAGCAGGACCAGACTAGAGGCTTCTTGGTGGTGAAAGGTGCAACATGTGGAGTCAAATTGATGATTTACATCATGGCCCCTCCTAAGGGCTGCAATCTGCTGTGGATCTGAAGATGGCCCAGAGAGTTTGGGTGGAACTATATAAGGATCAGGATGAGTTGGGAGGAAAAGATGAAATGGGATTTCGATACCAGACCACCTATGCAACCTGTTCCGTAAATGCTCATCTAGGAGCCAAAAGGTCCAGTTTATTGAATGTTTGTGCTTCTTCTAGGAATCTTTGGCCTTCATCTTCAATTTACCTAACGAGAACAAGCGGAAGCAGTCTCGCTTCCTGTGCTCAACCATGCAAAGTTAGGCCTCTGGCTGCCAGACCGCATTTGTGTGCTTAAGAGAGCATTTGTAGTAGAACTTGAAACTATGTTTTGATCCCAAAAACCACAGACAGTTGTTGTGCAGGTCTTTGCCAGATATAGTTAATGACACATACAATACTGTTTGAAATATGTAGTCTTTGATGGTGATAGCCCTACTACTATGGATTTTGTTTTTTTAAAGTTCCAAAAAGTTGTTCAAATATGAACAAAAATTGGAAGAGTGGAGCTCCGGATCAGCATTGAAGGAAGTGGGTGAAAAACAAAATTACAAAGAACAGATGTCAGTTCAAAGGAATGAAGGCTATACATGGTTCCGTGTTGTCATGTTTGGTGCAGGACCTATTCATGATGGAGGTCGATGGGGACACCTACATAGCAGATATGGAAGGTTTTTTCTGGATCCAAACTTGTGCCTGGGTGGATTCAAACGTAAAGAATTTGCAGATAGAATTATCCACCAACAAGTATGACTCATGCACAGTAAATTTAGCAATGAACATTGTTTTTATACCTGCCCACTGATTGGCTGGAAGATGGCAGCTTGCAAGATTTACCTTCAAAATCGCCACCACCACAATTCGCAGTCTACAAAAGTAAACACACTAAATCTGGTTGCCCCAGTTACTCAATATCCTCCAAAACCAGTAAGTCCATTGAAGGACATTCATGCTTAAAAAGATTCTCTGACCTGCATTAGCTTGTGCAATACACAACACCACCTGGAACCTCTGAGTGTCAGAGTGATGGTTTAGATAAGGACAATGGCCATCAGCGATAATATATTTCAAGATGTTTGGGCACTGCAACAGGTCACAGTTGGGACAAAAGATAATACATATGCCTTCTTCTAATAATATAAAAAGGAGATCTTTTCAACTTTAATTTATCAACTTATAGGCGGAGGGACATTAAGAAAAAGCTCTTCTACAAAGGATATGGTGGAAATGTACAAATCCCCTACTTTTAAGGTTAGTTCTCTCCCCCAGTATACAGTTTTTCTTCATGGACAGTGCAGCAGTGGCAGTTTCTGATTATACCAAGCAGAGACGAACATTCAACAGATGATAAAGGTGCAATGTGACTGCATACTAGAATGTACGATGCACATAACAAAAGTGCTCTAATGATCAAGAAAATTAGAGATGGCAGCATCACAATTAACTCCATGTAGAAACAAAGACAGCAAAACCTACTACAACCATGCATGATGTAGAAATCGGGGCAATTCAATCTGCTCACGAGTGGCTGTTCATTTTCCATCAACTGCAACAAAATGTTATATTTGGCTCCTGATAAAGGGTAGTGGAAGCAATGCTTACACAATGAAGTTTCATGTGGGCGGCAAACTTTTAATTCGCAGCAGTATAATGGATTACAGGTGCAGTTTAAGTATTTAAAGTTTGCAAGTCTTTTCTCTCCAGTGTCACTCAGAAATAAAGCAGCTTACTACTGATTCCTGTCAGTTACATTTGGGAATTTTCAGATCATCATCACATCTTATTCCAGGAGTCAAGAGAGTGCCAAATATTTAAAAGCAAAGCCCCCAAAATACAACTTTGGTGGCGCAGTAGTATGCCTTCTATACTAGGGTCTGTGTTTATGGAGAGGAGATGCAGCACTTTTCATGCAAGTGACTAAGTTTTGATCCTTTTGCCCTCCAACACCATCAGGTGCAGGGATTTTCTCTTTAAACTTGTACAGTTTAATATACTCCATATGACTTACCTCACACCACATAGGCTCAACATTATGTATGGGAAAGAAGAGCAAAAATGCCCTAGATGGGTAGAACTAGATGCCAATTTTGCACACATGATTTGGACTTGTAGAGTGATACAGACATACTGGCTAAAGATTATAGAGACCCTAAACAGAGTCTTGGCACGCACTATGAAATGTTGCTCAGAAGTCTGCCTGTTAGGACTATTTCCGAGGCCTAAAGCCAAAAAAATCGGGCACAGGTTTGTCGACCTGCTCTTGCTTTTGGCGAAATGGCGAATTGCCCTCAGATGGCGTGCGAATGTGGGCCCCAGAATGTCTGAATGGGAAAATGATGTGTCGACTTGGGCTAGGGCAGAGGAAAGGGCAATGACATGAGGACAAAATTACCAAAATGCGCAAACCCTTGGCTGAACCCTGGGCGGAAATATTAAGGGCGTGGAAAACTCGAGGATCAGGGGAAAATGAGAATCACACTGAGGACCCCCGGTCTGTAGTAGAAGAAGAAGAGACTACCATCAACCGGACACCAATTCAGTAGAACATTAGATACATGCCATACACAAAGATAATGCACACAGGCAGCAGGGTTAACAGCGAAGAGACCCCGGCTCCCCCATCCCCAGTTCCCGCGAGGCAAGACAAAGCCAGATCTATGACTAAAATAGGAAATTGAGGATTAACTTAGTGTTGACCCCAGGTAGAAGTAGATGCTTTGGGTTTAATATGTTTATAATACATAGATAAAAATACATATAAGATAATAATAGCTAACACGACGAGCTCCCCACATAGACCATTGTTATACCAGGAGCATGATAATAGCTCATAAGGAAAAAGCCTAGGTATGAAGGATTGATTAAGACTTGACCCAACGTGGAAGTTAAGTAGGATATAATTATGCCTCTCTTGATCTCCTTCTGTCCCCTCTGCATGCAACAAAACTCATGTTGAATATGTAATTAATGAGATTGGTCTGAACCTTGGAATGTAAGTTTATAATGAACAAAAATGCTAATAAAAATGATATTTAAAAAAAAAAAAAAAAAGTGCAAGGATTTTCTTTGGATTCCCAATATTGCTTATTGCAGTGTATCACAATTTTCAAGTAGGAGCGCTACAGTAACTAGTTCCCCTACCGATGCAAAAAAGACATTTTTCAGGTGGCCCAAATTTTACAAGAATGTCTTGCCCAAAAACTGAAAGGGAGACTTCTCTGAACAGGACGTACTGCTTAAATCCATTATTCACAATTACCGCAGGAGTGGAGAGTGTACAAATTTTGGGTTCAAAGTAATTCATAGAACTTCCAGAATAATTAAGAATGATTGGGACGGCAATAAGTCAAGCTCACAACAATGGTAAGATCTCTGCTTGTTAACAGGTTTAGGCACAAATAAAAATAAATACATTAAACAAAACGTGATTGAGGCGAAGCAGCAGTAAATAAACGTTGGGTGAAAGATCAAATACTGGCACAGAAAAACAATTATCACTAACAAAAGACAGTAAAATAATCTAATCAGTGTTCACTTGATTGCAACTGTGACAGGGTTTATAAAAAAGGAATTGAGAAAGACAGTCGTAGATAACTGCTGGGAGGCGATTCAAGCAGAAGTTGGATATTGAAAACATGCTGAATGCTAGCACATTGGACTTAAGTGTTCCTTATATAAAATCCTATCACTGGCAATCAATCGAAAATCAGGAGGCCAAGTAGAAAAGTGATTGACATGGTTAAATGTTTTGTGTCAGTTTCAATAAATTCTTGATTATTATACCAATGTAACAGAGAACCAGTTAAAAGGGTCATCTCAATCACTGCACAGTAACAATAGGTTAGGCAATTTTAATATTCATCTCAATATCCCAATATTAGATCCTACCATAAAACACAGCTTAATAAAAGGGACAGAATGGCCCTGGAAAAAGTAATACAACCTCCATCCTGCACCAAGCCGATGAGTAAACCCCAGTGGCGTTTGGTGGGGGTAAGTAGTTATCCTCCCATCCAAAGAATGGAACACTAGACTACATTATATCTTTAGGGTCTGGTGTAGGGATCAAGAGCATTACTCTCCTGCAGCAGAAAAAATGGCCCACACTATTGAAGTCCACTAGCAAATTTCCTTCCTCTCTTGTAGTGAAGTCTGAACCAGATAGATTGGGCTTTTAATGAGATGCTTGAAATTGCATTTAAAACCTAAGTGTCGAACTATAGAGAACATATTTAAATCTTAGTTTAACAGCAGAATAATGAAGAAAATGCAGAAGTAAACTTACCTTCGAGACGAACTGTACTCACGACCTGCAAATCCAAGAGAAGTGGTTAGAACACAAACACAAGTCATTCTTGTACAGGCTACACCATCACACTTTAAAAAAAGCAACACAATAAGTAAATTGTGCTCATTTATATTAATCTTCTGATATCATGCCATCAAAAAAGTTAGTGTGTAAGTTGCAATTAACCTTTTCATAAAAAATAAAGCGGCAACATAATGGTTGGAGGTTCACACATAGGTCCCTAGATTAGTGGCTAAAAATAAAATGATAGTAAAAGTGTTCTGCACAAATGTTTACCCAAATAAAAACAAAAACTCTTCATATAACCTCAGGTCTTGTCCAGTCAAATTTTGAACTTCCAGGGTCATGCCAGCGAATTTCAGTCCTTCTCTGAAGATGGATCTATTTCCCAACCCTTGTATTCATTTGTCTACTATTTGAGACAGTAAAACATGGAGTCCGCCTATCTCAATCATTTATTTTAATTTTATTTTTATTGAGGTGGATGCCTATTGAATTGGTAATGTATCCATGTGCAGCCTAAATCTACAGTTTCAAATATAATGGTTAAGAGGACAATGGAGTTAAAGCATCCGGAGCTGACCCAAGAATAGGGAACTGATTACTAAGGGGCGAGTGATTTAAATGAAAAGGGTCCAGAGTTGAGAATTAGGTGCAACAACTTGTGTGAGAGTATGACTAAACTACAGGGGACTAGGGAATGCAGTTAGAGGTTTTGAGGGGATATGCGGTTAGTCGGACAAGAAGTCAGGACCTTGGACATTGAGGTCCAAAGTCATCCGTTTAGCAAGGACAGTTATGGAGGTAACAGACCTATAGAAATAAGCTAGTACAGGAGTTTATTTAAAAATCAAGCTTGAGGAGGATCCAAATTTCTATAGATAAATGCTCAACTTGGAGGGCATTCCCACTTAAAGTGATAGGGTTAATATTTTTTGGCAAACTCTAGCCTCTAGGTGCACTACCTTTGATTCACATGCATTCAAGATTATTGTTTTTTTATATACAAACGAGATTTTAAATATGCAGGTATGTAGATACAATTACCTCCCTAATGACCGGAGAACAGCGTTGTCCAAAAGATTGCACTTACCCCAGATCTACAGTCAACAGTGCCCTAGAGGGATGTAGACACACTTTCTAAATTGATTTCCCTTTAGAGCTCTCAGACCTTACTAGCATTGGATATTCTAGGGTCTCTATATTCAGTTTGCCTACTATAGGCTGCCAGAAGCGGCATCTTGAAAAGGTCCTTCATAAAGTTTTACGCGACACATTGGTGGCTCACATCATTCAACTATTTCAGAAGAAAGGGAAGTGATAAACTGCATTAGGATGCTTGAATTATTGTAAAAGCTATTAATTGTAGTATAATGAGCATGTAATACTAGAGGAATATCTCTGCTAAAATATCAAGGAACTCCCTTTAAAAAAGGGAAACCTGAGATACAGGCAGTAATTGCCTGCTGTACTTTTTTGCACAACTGTGATTTGGGGCTCCATCTACAGTGAATGTGTGGCATGCAGGTCTAAAAGAATGCTATGGTGCCTTTGCTCCAGCAGACTGTAGGCCCCTAATTTCCACCTCATCTCAGTGACTGCTACAGCCTGGTAACAATGCATCTGTCACTAATGTGAACTTTGTGTGAGGACACAAAACATGCCTGCCGTAGGTTACATTGGCTTCTATCAGCCGCCAATGAAGACGCTGGGCTGCTACATCTGTGATACGCATGTCGTCCAAGAGGCAACCCAGTCATAAATTCCACTGAAGAGCACACATATATTCCAACAGGTATGTGGAACCAGCTGGTCCCACATACCTGTTGGGATATACTAGGAGACTAGCCTGAGCATCGGCTGCGTCCAACATAGCACTTAACTAAAAAATCAAGATCATAATCTGAATTTCCCAGACTTGCTGCAGGCCAGAAAGGCTTTGAAAATCACTGTGTCAAGGATGGGTCCAATTAATGGAATCCTACTTGCTTGCTGTAGATGGGATTTCGTCTCATTGACGACCTCAAGAGGAACAGCAGAAAGATTGTTGCCTCCCGATGGTCCATTGATAGCTATGGTGAACTCACTTTAGTTGAGGGACTGGAATACGTGTATTTCCTTCCTGCAAAGATGGACCGCAACCACTGCTAGAATCTTCGTAAATAACTGGGGGAAGAGGTGAGGCTGAAGCGCAGGACAGTAAATAAAGTGTTCTGATCTTACATCGAAAAGGAGGAAGGGCCTTTGGAGCTGCAGGACGGGCCCATAAAAGTATGCGTCCTGCAATTCCAAGGACACCATCCCATCTCCTCGATCCACGGGACAAAGGACCTGGGCCAGAGACAACATTTTGAAGATCTAAATCTGATCCGAGGCTTTTAGGTACCAAGAAGAAGCAGGAGTAGCAAGCTGTGCCATTATCCTCTTTGAAAACTCTTTATGGCCCCTTTGAACAAATGTTATCAAACTTCCTAGGCGAGGCAGGAGATATGTAGAGATAAGAGGTACAGGACTGGGGTAAGCCAAGAATGGGAGGGCAAACCATGTTGAACCACCTGCAGAACCCACCAGTATGCGGTAACTGCAAGCCAACAGAGTAGAAAAAAATTCCTGTCCACTACTGGTCACAAATAACTGAAGATTGGGGAATCAGAGTGATTTGGCTGCAGTTGCGGCCGGGGAAGAGGAAGAAGATTAATGCTGTCCCTGCTGCCGACTATAGCCTATGCCGCCATCTTCCCAGAAGCCAAGAACCAAATACGTGGAGTGTTTAAAAGGTTGCCTTTGTCAGTATGCAAGGCCTTGTGAGTACCCTTTGAATTTCCAATACTGCTGGTGGAATTGACAAGCTGACAACAAGCTGAGTGAATGGGTTGTAATTAGACTTTCTTTGAAGTGCTCCAGGACAGAACCTGTCTTTTCCCCAAAAAGCCTGGAGCTATCAAAAGGCATATCTATAAGGGATAAGTGCATGTCCTCGGAACACTCTGGGGCACACATGCATGTGGGACGTCGGATCACTACACTAGTGCACATGGTGTGACCCACGCAATGCGTCATGTACAGAACGTTCTACAAACATATTTAGCCCTATCCTGAACATCAGGCTGTCTGTCAATGCATTTCTGAAAATTTCAGGAACAACTGGCAAGATCTCGCTGGACATATCCCAGAGGACATGTGTACAACCATAGACACACCTTCATGACCTGAATGCCAAACCAGCAGATGAGAAAACCCTCTTAACATGAGTCAATGTGCTTTTGACTCCCTGTCCAACGGGCTGTGGGAAACGCATGAGAGTTGACCTTGCTGGTGCAAGCCTGAACCACCAAGCTCTCGGGGGTTGGGTGCTGGGTCTGAAGGGTGGGGCTCCACAGCAGGGCTAGGACGCCTCAATACAGTTTAAACCAGATTGTCATCAATGTCTCCATTAAAGCGTCATTAAAAGGCAGCAAACTCGACTAGTCTGCAGGACAGGCTGCCTGCCTGGACCCTACTTCGAGGAAAAGAGCTGTCTTACTGCTCAGAAGAGCAGTGGAGGTGCCTTTGCATGAAGAATATCTGCTCTGAAAGAAATGGACTTTGAAGGAGCCTAGGCAAGATGAATCGATGCCATAATATGGGACGGGCTCCATCACCACTATACTAAAAGTGAAGTCCGAGGGCCCAAAGGTGTCACCCACAGCAGAGGTAATTGTACAGATGCCGGAGGCTGAAGGTGTTGTGGAACTCCACAGGAAGTGAGCTCCGCCACCTCACCTAGCATCAAGAAGCACCGAAAGCAAAAGAGCTTTTGGCTGCTGTCCACGGTCAGGATATGAAGCACCTACAAGTGGCGAAAGTAGATCGGCAGCAATGAAGGAGATTGCACCCATATAAAGTGGTAGCTGCAGCAAGCATGAGTTGGCACCTAGCTTGTTTGGGTTAGACCTGAGGAAGACAAATCAAGAAATGGTTACTTACCAGGAGGAGTTGTTTTGAAGCTTGAAGAGTTTTCTAGATTCAGATGCTGTGCATTATTCTGCCATCTAGCAGTTGGGTCCGGAATGGTCTTTTCTTTCTCTTTTTTTCCCCATGGGCATCGACCACCATTATATGTCTGCCCCATGTATGACTTCAGACGGCACCCCAGATGTTCGTGTGCATAGTCGCCATCTTTGGATTCTTTTTTCTGGTTTTGAATTTTTCCTCTTGTTGTTACAATCTCTTTTCCCACCTGATTGCATTGTTTCCCATTTCTCAGGTGGCAGGTGGGTTGCATGTGAATCCAGAAAACTCTTCAAGCTACAAAACTACTCCTACTGGTACGTAACCATTTAGTTTTGGCTCATGAATCTTTTTCTGGATTCACATGCTGTGCATTAGATCATGTAGTGGTATCCCTTCCTTTGGATTGGTCGGGATAAAATTAGCATGAATTTACGAACAGGCGCTGAAGTACTTTTTGTCTCACCTGTGCTTCCTTGTTCTTTCGAATGTCCACACTGTAACGTTTCGCAAACGTGCATGGAGAAACACATGTTGCTGCTGCGCAGATGGTGTCTATAGGTACATTTGCTAGGAACCGTAAAGTTGTGCCCTTCTTTCTTGTCGAGTGTGCTCTTGGGTGTGCGGGTATAGTGTCCCCCCTGCGCCTGATTAGCAAGTCTGTATTATTTCCACAATCCATCCTGAGATTGTTCCCTTTGTTACTGGAGAACCCTTGCTTGCTTTTGCGTAGGAGACAAACAATTGGTTTCCCTTGCAAAACTCTTGTTTCTTGCAGATTGTATATTAAGGCTCTCCTTACATCTGAGGTGTGTAGGGTTCTTTCCATCTGTATTTGTGGTTCTTTGAAGAGTACTGGTAGTTGTATGCTTTGACTGACGTGAAATGTGCTCACTATTCCTGGTAAGAACTGTAGGTTGGTTCTGAGAACCACTATGTCCTTGTGTACTTGCAGGTATGGTTCATGTGTTGTTAGAACCTGTAGTTCACTCACTCTTTGCAGTGAGGTGAATGCAATTAGGAATGCTTTTTAAGTGAGAGTGATCGGAGATCTGGTTTGTGCATAGGCTTAAACGGTTTCGCCATCAATTGCATTAGCACTGTTTAGGTTCCACTCGTATCTTCTCTATTGCCTTTTTCTGTAAGAGTTCTTCGACCTCTTTCCTGAGCTGTATGACCTCTACACTCCTTGATATCTTTTTGTTTTGGGGGAATTGGTGGTGGTTTTTTGAGCAGTTCTATGCAATATCACAGTAAAAATCCAATTGTCCGTGGTGATTTCTTCCCACTGCCGTGGGTAATCATCTATTCTGCCTCCCACTGGTATTTTGTGGGGGCTTGTTTTGTTTGTCAAGTCACTTGCTTGTGGCCCCTCCACCTCGGGGAGTCTGCCCTCTTCGACGAAAGGGCTGCCTTGCTGGGTGTTGCCACTGTTAATATGTGGTCTGCTGTGTGGCTTGGTGGGAGCTTGTTTGTATTTGTTGCTGCTGCTGCCCAGATGGAAAGGGCGCTCTGCCTGTGGGTCTTCAGGTTGTGCTTCCACCCCTTCTGAATAAGCCTCTGTATTGTAAGGCTCCCATTGCCTTAGCTGTTTCATTGTCCTTTTTCTTTTGCTTCGAGGACTCATGGACCGCCTGGCTGAATAGTGCATCCCCAGCAATGGGCATGTTGATGATATTTGCTTGCACCTCCTGTTTGAACAGCTAGGCATGTCTCCTAAGCGTTGTTCCTGTACACATCTGCCTGCTGGCAGTGTCTGCTGTATCCAAGGCCGACTTCAGGCATGTATTGGCGATGCTTCTCCCTTCTTGTATTACTGCCTTGGCTCTCTTTTTGTCTTTCTCAGGTAGCTTCTGCATGAGGGATTCAATTTCGTCCCATTGCTGGTAAACATTTCTGTACAGCAGCGCTTTGAATTTGCAATTCACCACAGTGTTGCAGCTTCCCTTTCCAACTTTCTTCCTACTATGTCGAGCCTATTGCTCTCCTTTTACTGGTGGAGGCCCTGTCGAGGTGTGTGTGTTGTTGCGCTTTCTGGCGGTAGTTTGGAGTCTGCTGGTGCGTTCCCCTGAATATATTTAGGGTTTTTTGTTGAGGGTTTATATTTCTTTTCCACCTAAGGGGTCACTTCTTTGGCTGTGGCAGGCTCCCGAAAAGCTTCCTTGCCTTGATCTAATATGCTGGGCAGCATTGGTAGATATAAGTTTCCCTTGTTGGCAGGCAGTAATGTCTAGAGGAGAATACAGGAGTCTCACTTCTCCTCCTCTAATAGCACTCTACAAGTGTCTGCAGCCATTCTGATCAGGCTGTTATGCACTGCGAGGTCCGTCAGGCGGTGATGGCCTCAACAGGTAATTGGCAATCTCTTCTTCTAGAGATTGTGTCGAGGTCGTTCCATGACTCGTCGAACCCTTCTGCTCCTTCTTCCCCCTTGGGTTCTTAGAAATCCTCTTTGATTTCCTCTCCATGAGGCTCCAGTGTTGCTGGAGCTTCAAAGGCAGATTCCTCCCCTTCAGCGTCGAGGCCCTTCAAAGGTTTACTTGGATTTCGAAATTCCCTTAAGGAGTTGTCAAACTCCTTTTGCTGAAGAAGCACTGCCACTCTGCTCTCTAATCTTCACTATTTCCTTTCGACCTCTTGCTTCTTCTTTGCGTCGAGCGTCGGCGATGGTCTCTTCTTCGGCATAGACGGTTCCCTCGTGATCTCTTGACCTGATGGGGTTGTCAAGGGTTTCTACCACGACTGCTCCTGGTAAGAAAAACCTGACGCCTAAGGACACCTCTGCACCTGTTGCCCCTAGTCCGTGGAGAAGTGGACCAAAGGCTTCACGAAACTGGAGGATCGAGCACTGTGAGGCCTGAGGCCCCCTGTTGGTTCAGCCCGACTGCCCCCCCCAGTCAAAGCCTGCAGCCTCTTTTCGCAAAGACCGATCCCCATAGAATAACATTGAGCACACGGCGCTGTTTTGCACCTCTGCACCCGGCCGCCCTAGTGCCGTTGGTGGTGTTCTGCTGGTGCTGCCTTGGACCTTGCCCACCACTCACCTTAACTCCTGCAGATTGGTCCCGTTAATATTTCTCTTGAAAAATGTACTTACCTGAACAAATTGATTCTAGTGCCTAAACATATATAAAGATACTGGTTATTTTTTATAAATTGGTGTGGATCTCATTACGGAGTTGTGTATATCACTTATTGACTATTGTGTGCATTTGCTGATGTCTTGCACTCCTCTCTGATAAGCCTAAGGCAGCTAGACCACACAACCCCTAGAAGAGCACCTTGGGATTGCTAGAGCAAGCCCCTGTCCTCTCATAAGAGAACCCCTGGACTCTTTGCACGATATATCTCATTTTAAGATATCATATATAAAGAGCCAGCTTCCTACACTGTACTTCAATACGTCCAGCTGTGAAGGAAACAATTTGCACAAACTGATGTAGACCCCTTCTGGTGCACTGTTCACACCAGTCGAGCTAACCCATCTTAAAATCAATGGACTACACTATTGATTTTCAGAAAGGATTTCACTGAAAAAAGAAAGGTTTATTAAATAGATACAAATATACCCAGTCAGGACAGGGAATATAGGTACAACCTTTCATAATATTTTTTTCTTTAAATAACTGCAACTGCTAGGTGTAAAAACGTGACCTTTTGTAAAAGTTTAATAACAACTGAAGCATTCCTTTAGGAGCCTGAAAATGCGGAACCTCGTGTTGCAAGTTAACACACAATAATCTTATAAAGCACATTGCTGCCAGGTCACGCGCTTGGTGCATGAAGACAGAAAATAATGTCAATTGCTTCATATAGATCGTACTTCATTTAAACAGAAAAACAAAAAAACATGTATTCCATCGATGGGATTAATGTCGTACATGTAGCACATATTCACATTACTATTTTATGAAATACCAAATAATTTTTTTTAAAAAAAGAAGTGTGTCGAGTTTTATGGAAATTTGCCTCCTTGCTCTTCAAGAGTACACATGTACGACGTAATATAGATTGATTGCAACGCACACCGGAGATCAGGAAACACGTGTTGGGTAGGGAAAGCAAAGGTACTACCCTACAAAACGGGGAATTCACTGCAGTGGACCGACGCTACATTTTAACAGTGGACACTTATCTATTATAGAAGGACATACATCTATTTGTGTCGAGCTCCCTCACACAACACCTACTTTCAATATTTAAAAGAGTGTCAAAACAATCGAAGATGAAAATCCTCAAACGACTAAAACAGCAGACGGGATCAATGCTGCCCTGCCTGGACTTGCCAAAACATGCTATTTCGAGGCATGAAGTCTGGGCCTAATCCCAGACGATGTCATTGCAAGTTTACAAAAGAATATATACGTGTATTATGTGCGAGTTTGTCAGCACTCTATACCTTAGGGCTGAGAAACCTATTCAAACAAAAACATTGCTCTCTCTTCACAAAGTTCTGACTGTCTAGACACACTAAGTCCTCCATTTATCAGCTGCCTATATTATATACGAATTAAATCTGTGAATATTAGCTGTAGCTAGTATTTGCTTTTCATAGTTTATCAACTTCCTCACACCGAGTCAATAGTGGCATTTGCAGTTTATTTCCGAATGTCCGTCTAAGATTACCCTAATGCTCTCTCTAGGTGCTCTTAAATTAACTGGAAGCACACAGAAGATGAACACCTCATTCAAAATCGTGGGCTCTGAAAGCAATGGTAAAGTCTATGCTTATACTACGACTTTTACTCTAAATATCAATTGCGCGGTTCACGTATACAAGGAACGAATACAATTCAAGTTGATTAAAAAAAAAAGCAGGTCCGGACCACAAAGTGGGCGCGGCCATGTAAAACAGAAGTTAGTGCTGGCTGAAGGACAGGTAGATAATTAATTGGCTACAACACACCTCTTAAAAAAAACAAAGGAAGCAGCAGTAGGGTTCTTTATTAGCAGCAGAGTTTTATTAGCCGTTTTAAAACGGCCTAGTGGACAAGTTACATACCTTCGGTAACGCCTAATTTGATAAGAGACATAATCCAGCCGCAGAATCCTTACCTTAAAATATCCCAGGCGTCAGGGTAGATCCAGAAGACTTTTGCTCGAGCAATACTCTTGTGCGCTGGTAGGTGGCGTCCGTCGGCTCCGCGTGCAGTCGTCAATGTTGTCCGCGCAGGAAGAGACGTCTGTCTCACCTATATAGGCCAAACCTCGGCAAGCTGACGTCAGCTACTTTTCAAGACTTTCCACGCCAGGTGCGCGGAGCCATGAAGTGAACTAACATTGGTGTGTTTAGAACAACTAGGGCCCTGAAAGGGATCAGCCCTGACCCTAAAAACCTGTCTGCAGCGCGGGGAGGACGGGAGGGTCGGTAATTAATCTGCGGCTACATTATGTCTCTACCAGATAATGTGTTACCGAAGGTAAGAAACCTGTCCATCTGATAGAGACATCTAGCCGCAGATTCCTTACATTAGAATAGATACTGAAGCAATACCAACCCCGGAGGAGGGACTGCGGACAAGTTTAGACCAGGAAGTCCTGCAGGACAGAGCGGGCAACAATGCCATCCCAGTGGACTTGAATGTCCAGGCAGTAGTGCTTACTTAACGTGTGCAGTGACGCCCACGTTGCTGTCTGACAAATGTCAAGGACTGGAATACCAACTTGCAACCCTATGGTCGCAGCCTTAGCTCATGTGAAATAAGCTCTTAAACCTTCAGAAAGCTGTTTCTTGGCCAGTGCGTAGCAACTTTTGATGCAGATGATGACCCATCGAGAGATAGTCCTCTACTGCACCACACGACCTTTCTTTGATCCAACGCACCCCACGAAGAGTTGGGTCGTCTGCCCAGAACACTTTAGTGCGGTCATGGTAGAACGACAATGCTCTTTTTGGGTCCAGACGACGGAGTCGCTCCTCCTCTTTAGAGGTATGCCGAGGAGCACAGAAAGTGGGCAAGGTGACTGATTGCCCCACGTGGAATGGTGTTACCACTTTCGGTAAGAAAGATGCCCTAGTGCGAAGCACCAACTTATCAGGGAAGATGGTCAGTTAAGGGGGCTCCTGCAATTCACTCACCCTCCTGGCAGAAGTTGGCACCAAAAAGGCTGTTTCGATGAAAAGCAGCCAGAGAGGGCAGCTGTGCAGAGGTCCGAATGGAGCGCACATGAGGAAGGTGAGAACCAAATTAAGGTCCCACTGAGGCATGATGAATGGGGCAGGTGGGAACATATGTAAAAGCCCCTTAGAAATCTGTTCACAATAGGGGATTTAAATAAATAGGGTTGGTCTGGTAGCCTCAAGAAGGCAGACAAGACAGAAAGGTACCCTTTAAGAGTGCCCCTAGCAGAGCCCTGCTGGGTAAGGGTCAAAATAAAGAGGACTTGAGAGACCGAAGTAGAAAGAGGGTCAACAGACCTTTCTGTACAACATTTTACAAATTTCTGCCACCACCAGGTCTACACAGTCTTGGTAGAGGGACGCCTGACAGCCAAAATCACATCACAGACTTCGGGAGGAAGTCAAATGCTGTCAACTGCTGCCGCTCAATCTCCACGCAAGAAGGCGTAGAGTTGACAGGTTCAGGTGGAGGACCCTTCCCTGCTGCTGTGACAGAAGATCCTACCGAAGGAGCAGCCAATCGGAGGCTCAGTTGGAGAATCTGGGGAGACCAGACTCTCCGTGCCCAGTCCGGAGCCACAAGAATGACTTGGGCCCGATTGCTCCTGATCTACTTGGGCACTCTGGAGAGGAGTGGTTTTGAGAGAAAGGTGTACAGGAGGCCTGAGCTCCACTTGAGACCAAAAACATAACCAAGCGAGTGCCGACTTGGAAACTATAGCGTCCAAAATTGATGACGTTGCACGTTCTCGGTGAACCGATCTAACCAAGGCTCTCCCCACTTCTGAAAGAGACAATGCGCCACCTCCTGATGGAGACGCCATTTGTGATCCGCTAGGCATCGACGGCTGAGTTTGTCCGCCCTGGCGTTCAGAGAACCTGCCAGGTGTTTAACCACCATGGATATGCCCTGCTGTTCTAGTCATGCCCAGAGACGCAGGGCCTTCTGATAAAGGGTCCAGGACCCCGCCCTGTTTGTTGCAGTACCACATGGCGGTGCTGTTGTCCGTGAACACTTGAACCAGCTCTCCCTTGATGGAAGTGAGAAAAGCTTTCAATGCCAAGCAAATCGATCGGAGCTCCAATAAGTTGATGTGGAGTCCAGATTCCGCCGGAGACCAGGGTCTTCTGATCTCCACCTCTCCCAGATGGCTGCCCCATTTCAGATGTGACACCGTCACTCATGTGTGATCTGGTTGGGGAAGGGAGAAGGACCTGCCTCTGACCAAATCGCTGTTGGTCAGCCACCACTGCAGATCCTGTGCAGTCCCTTCTGAGATCTGGACTACGACGGAGAGATTCCCCTGATGCTGCGCCCACTGGAACTTCAGGTCCCACTGCAGAGCCTGCATATGCCATCTGGCATGCGTCACTAGCAGGATGCAGGAAGCCATGAGGCCCAGCAGCCTCAGAGTCATTCTCCCCGAAATCTAGGATAGAGACAAACATCGGTATCATAGCCTGAATATCCTGGACTCACCGCTTGGGAGGATAGGCCCAAACCGCACTGTGTCCAGAACAGCTCAGATGAAAGGGAGTGTCTGGGAGGGAGCCAGGTGTGACTACGTCACATTGATAGTAAACCCCAGCGAAAGCAGGAGGTACGTCGTAGTCTGGAGGTGGGAGAGGACAGTCTAGGGCGAGCATGCCGTCAACAGCCAGTCGTCGAGATAAGGGAAGACTGGCCCCCTGATCTGCGCAGATGAGCTGCGACAACAGCCATCACCTTGGTGAATAACTGGGGGCGCTGGTTAGGCCAAAGGGGAGCACTGTGAACTGAAAGTGCTGGTGGCCTACAGTGAAACGCAGGTAAGGCCGATGGGTAGGCAGGACGGGGATGTGAAAATAGGTGTCCTGCAAGTCCAACGCCACCATCCAGTCTCCAGGGCAGACAAGACCTGAGCCAGCGTGAGCATTTTGAAATTTTTGAGGAAGTAGTGGAGGGCTGGCAGATCTACAATAGGACGAAGGCCCTTGTCTTTTTTCAGGACCATAAAGTAGCGGGAATAGCAACCACAGTCAACTTCTGGCGCCGGAACCCTCTCTATGGCTCCCTTAGCCAAGACAGTCCTGACTTCCTCCTGAAGAAAGTTAAGGTGGTTCCCAGTCAGCCAGTCCTAAGTTGGAGGCATGGAGGGAGGGGTGGTCTCAAAGGGGAGGGAGTTGCCCCTTCGGACTATCTGAAGAAGCCACTTGTCTGATGTAATGTTTTGCCAGTGGTGGAGCTAATGGCTGATCCTGCCACCAAACGGCTGCCCATGATCTTGAAGGGCCGGACTAGGAAGGCTTAGAGACTGCAGGGGGTGGAGTGGACCGATTAGACCTCTGGCCGCCTGGCCCACGGGGTCGAAAAGAGCCGCGCCAATGGCGGTGCAGAGTTGCTGAACTTGCGCAGTCTTGTGGGTGGGATATGGCTGGTGCGGCTAAAAGCCCCTTCCGTGGCCGCGAAAAGCAGACAGGGCACGGGTGGGCACTGAAAGGCCCATGGACTTGGCTGAGGCTTGTGAGTCCTTAAAGCACTCCAGAGCCATGTCCGCCTGATCTCCGAAGAAAAGGATGCCATCAAAGGGCATGTCCATAAGGGAAGCCTGGACATCTCCGGAAAAGTCAGAAGTTCTGAGCCAGGCGTGGCGTGGAATGGGCACCGTCCACGATATTATTCTGCCCAGCAAGTTGGTGGTGTCAAGCCCACAATGAATAGTGAACTTTGCCGCATATCTCTCGTCTGATACCGCTTGGGAGCAAAATGGCTCGGGCCTCCTCTGGGACCTGTGGCAGCACCTGTGCAACAGTTTCCCACAAGGAGTGGGCATAGCAGATCAATAGGCCTGCAGTGTTCATTGACTAATGCAAGGCTAGCGGAAGAAAAAAATCCCAAGTATCCGGTCTCTTAGATTCTCTGCCCGGGGGTGCGGAGGGAAACGTACCCTATGAGGCAGAGGCGTGGACCACCAAACTCTCAGGGGAAGGGTGGATAATAAGGAATTTAGGGTCGCCCGGAGCAGGGCGATGACGGTGGGCAACTGTCCTATTCACACAGGGGCACCTGTGCTGGGCTTTGACCAGGTTCCCAGAAGGACATCAGTCAAGGCTTCGTTGAAAGGCAGGAGGAGTCCTGAGCAGGAGAGACACAGCTGCAGGACCTCTGTCAAGATGTTCATCTTGACTTCCACCGAAGGGAGCTGAAGGTCCAGGAGCTCGGCTGCCCTTCTCACCACCATAGCATATGAAGCTCCCTCGTCCGTAGCCACGCTAGGGAGAGAAAGCAGGCCAGAATCTGGGGAGGTATCAAGGCCACTGGCCTCACCCAAGTCTTCATACTAGTGCATTTTGAGCTTTGGCTGGTCTTTGGGGGGCCATCGGCACCAGAGCTGCAGATGCAGAACCCGATAGAGCTTCTCCTGAGCCTCCGGGACCCGAAGGCGCTCCAGGAGGGTCAGGTCACCCAAATATGAGACACATGGCAACATAGAAGTCTTTTAACTGGGTGGGGGTCGCTCCAGTCCCTGGAAAGGCAAGGAAACGTGGAGCAGACCCAGGCACAGGTTCTGCAAAAGGAGTCCTATGGTGTCAAAGCTCCTCCCTCACATCGGCCGACAGACAGGGAGACGTTGAAGCACGCTTAGACTTCTTGTGTTTCTTATGCCTCTTATCTGACCGACTCAACGACTTAAAGTGGGAGGACGAGGACTTAGGACTCCCAGAGCGGTGCCGGGACCTGCCCTTCGACCAGGAACGAGACCTCCGGGGTGAACGGCGTTGAGTCGAACGCCGGGCTGCAATCAGCTTTAGGGACCGCTCCCTCAAAGCCTTCGGAGTCATGGCTGGGGATTTGGAGCATGACTTAGAGTCGTGGTTGCTCTCCAGGTTTCATAGACAAACTAAGCGTGGATCTGTCACCGACACGGCGTGATGGAAGGCGCCAAACGGTTTGAATCCAGAAGTCTTCTTTGACATCGAGGAAAAAACCTACACACCAACGATTTTCAACGAAATGTCGAAAGAAGCCTGTCAAAAAGTAACAGGGTAGCTCTCTTCATGGATCTGCGCTAGCTGGTGCGGGAAGAAAAGAACCGGCGTCGGCGAGGTGGCAAGTATACAGGTGACATAGCGTTACTTCCGGCGTGGACAACGCCACGTGGAGCTGACCGACGCCACCTACCAAAATGCAAGGATACTGCTCGAGCAAAAGACTTCCGGATCTAGCATGACGCTTGGGATATTCTAAGGTAAGGAATCTTTAGCTAGATGTCTCTATTAGATACAGCAGACATTTACAGTATTCATCAATGAGGAAGAACTGCTGCAATTTGTAAATTAATTCTACTTGGTCAGAAGTGTCACATTTTCTAAAAAGGAAGCATGACCTCCTTTGGGTCACCAAATCAAGCAACTCTGGGGGGTCACATTAGTCGATTAGGTTATCTATTATCCGGTCCTAATGAATTGCCACTGATCTGTTCAAGGGCACACATGGCTACTAACATGTCGACCACTAGATTAACTCCGGCAATATTATCACCAATGGAGTTCCCCTCATTCTTAACCCTTAAAAAGGGCATCCACCGAGAATAAACGGGATTCGGGTGCCCCAAATTATTATTTTTTTTCACTGCCTCTCTGTCCAATCTGCTACTTTAAACTAGCCTACAGAACAAAAAGGCAGCCACTTGTGTTTAGGAAATCCTCAGACCATCCGACACAGAAACAAATCTCTGGCAAAGAGACCACTAGCGGCGCCCGGTGACATGGCAGAGCCCTCCAAATGAGGCACATGAACAGATGATGAAGCATTCCAGCACAGTGGGTGATGGTCTGTGTATTCTATTAAGGATGCCTCTGTTGACCAGAAACTGGTCCTGTAACCAGAATTTGGCCACCAGGACCTAGATTACAGAACTGCACACTAATTTGTGAACAAGGTTCGGAGTGGAGCACCATGTGTAAGGAAGTGGGTTTCTGTTGCAGTAACCCCCCCACTTTTTGCCAGACCACTGATGCACTTTGACTTGATTTGCCCTGGGTCCCTGCCAATCAGGTTCCCAGGGCCTGTGTTCTTTCCCCAAAACTAACTCAATTGGCATCTCTAGCCACAGGTCAGCCCCTGGTAAATGGTACCACAGGTACCCAGGGCACTGTGACCAGGGAAGACCTCTAAGGGCTGCAGCACTTATTGTGCCACCCTTAGAGGCCCTGTACCTTTTCACACACATACTGCCTTTGCAGGCTGCGTGTTTTGGTGCAGAACAAAGTGAAGAGTCGACATGGTACACATCCCTGTGTGCCATGCCTACAACCCAATGCCCTGGCATAGATCAGTCACCCCTCTAGCTGGGTGCCCTATGCCAGTGGTGAGGGTACAGGTGCATGAGCCCTGTACCCCTACAGTGTCTAAGTCCATTCTTAGACATTGTAAGTGCAGTGCTGCCATTAAGAGTATATGGTGCTGGGAGTTTGTCATCACGAACTCCACAGTACCATAATGGCTACACTGAAAACTGAGAAGTTTGATATCAAACTTCTCAGCACATTAAACCCACACTGATGCCAGTGTGGGATTTAATGAAAAATGCACACAGAGGGCATCTTTGAGATGCCCCCTGAAAGACGACCAGCCTCTGGTGGGTTCCCTGACTGGTACACACCAGCCTGCCACCACGAGACATGTTTCTGGACCCCTAGGGTGGGAGCCTACGCTCCTGAGCCCAGAAACAAAGCCTTTCCTGGGCGGAGGTGTTCACACCTCCCCAGGCCAGGAAAGAGCCATCTGTGGCAGGGGAGCTTCAAAGGCCTGGCAGCCTTTGTAATGCGACCCCCAGCCTCTCCTGCTATCAGGAGCAGGCCCCCTCCCTTTCGGGCGGGAAGACAGGCGGGAAAACTAGCCAGCCCAGGAGGTGTGCCCACCTCTGCCAACTCCACCCCTCAGGTGGGGGAGGCGAGGTGAAGCCCACTCTCCAGTGCTCGCCATCTTGCAGATGGCAGGCACTCCCCAATCAAGACTAGGGATTGTGCTCACTCCCCTACGTGGGGTGAGCACACCAAGGGTGTAGTCACCCTAAGGTCTGTAGCCCATTGGCTACTGACCTCAAGACCCCTAAACGCCCCTAAATACAGTATTTAGGGGCAGCCCTGAACCAAGAACTCAGATCCAGCTTACCTACAAGAAGAAAAGAAGGACGAAGAGCCGTGCAGAGCTAACAAGAGGACGACGCCCACTGACTTGGCCCCAGCCCTGTCTCCCCTCGAACCTGCTCCTGCGAAATCCCGGCGTGTCCAGCAGCCAGCAACCTCACAAACCCCGGAGGACCTGCCTGCCTTCACTTCCAAGACTGTTTCTCCCGTGAACACCGGACGTGTTTAAACTGCAGCTTCTGGCTCCGGCCGGACACCGCGAATCCAGCCCACTCTGCACTCGCCGAACCCGGACTGAGCTCGAGTGCAAAAACACCACGAGGTGGTCACCCCGGCGATCCTGACCCGAGATCCGGCGACTCCTGACCTGCCTCAAGCCTCCAGACGACGCCTGCAGCCTCAATCCAGAGGATCCCTCTACCGCGACCAGAGCGGGTAAGAAAATCCGACCTTAAAGGCACCCCTGCACCCGGCGCCCCACGGCCTTGTGTGCCCAAACCAACGGTGCCTAACCAACCCAAGACATCCCAACTTACCCCTCGAAGTGGTGGTCGCACCCAGAAGATCCTTGTCCCCGAGCCTGCAGTGCTTCTTCAAACCGGAGGTTCTCCATAGAAAACAGGGCGTCCGACGCCAAAACAGCACTCTGCACCCAGCCGCCCCAGTGCCACTGAGGGTGCACTTTTTGTGCCAACTTGTTTCCCCAATTGCCCTGACCTAAATCCTAGGAGCTTTGCTCCCACAACCCAGTGGCCTGCTTGCCAGCAGCCACCAACCGGAGACCCCCTATCCTCCATAGGATAACATTGGGCCTCAACACTCTGCACCTGGCCGCCCTAGTGTCGCTGAGGGTGCAACAACAGTGCATCACTGACCCTGGGGGAACCCTTGTTCTAACCCCAGAACCTTAACTCCCACAGTCGATAACTTACCTATGAACCGATAACCTACTTTCCTCCATAGGATAACATTGTCACTTTTTCTTCCAAAAAATGACTAAGTGTGGAGTTTTGAAAACTAAAGATACTTTAAAAATTATACAAGTAACCAAAACGTAATTACTTACCTGTTTGCAGGAAATGTCCCAGTGCTGAATCTAGGTATCCAGCACTGAGTTAGAAAAAGTAACTTGAAAAGTAACTTACCTGCAATTTACAGAAAAAGCCTATTCATTTCAATGCACTGTTTTTCTCCCAAAAACGACTAAGTGTGGAGTTTTGAAATCTGAAAATATTCTTTAAAAATCATATGATTAACCAAAACGTATTTACTTACCTGTTTGCAGGAAATGTCCCAGTGCTGAATCTAGGTATCCAGCACGGAGTTAGAAAAGTAACTTGAAAAGTAACTTACCTGCAATTTACTGAAAAAGCCTATTCATTCCAATGTACTGCATTTGCTAAGTGTTGCATACTACTGCTCCCCTGTAAATCAAACAAAGTACAATTTCCATTGCATTTTCAAACTGTTCGACATTCAGTAACTTATTACTACAAAGTATTTTATGCTTACCTGTGCCAGGCTTGCTTGGTTCTAAAATAAAACAACAATATATTTTTATACAAAAACAATTGGCCTAGAGTTCAGTTCTTGAGTGTGTGAATTCATTTGCTGACTGAGTGTGTACATCAAATGCTTAACACTGTCCTCTGATACTGCCTTACTGCTCGACCAAGCTACCACTATTAGAGAGTAAGGTTCTATCTAACTTTAACCTCTGCCTACCTCTGGAGTCACCTGGACGCTATACACACTATACCTCATTATGGTGTAGTATATATAGAGCCAGTTTCTTACACCATGTACACCATCTTTATAGAGTGTGACTGCAGATAACTCACTGAGAAGCAGAGGGGTTGAGCCACACCTTTTATAGTGGCAAGGAAAGCCTTTCTACTGGCCCATGTCAGGGAGAGTTACCCACTGGCCTCTCACTTTTTACAGTCAGCCAGTCCCCTCCAACCAGATCCGTCGCCAAACCCTGTGGGACATATTCCAGTGATAACTAAGATAGAGGCCCTTTCCTAGCCCACTGTTCTCTGGAAGAGCTATTCCTTTCCCTAATAGGTACTTAAGTGGTTAAGTATCCCTTGCTTTGGGGCCCTTGTTTTGTGGCTCTTCTGTCTGAAGACTATCAGCTTTCCTACTCACACTGTGACAAAGACCTCGCTGGGACAGTAAGAATGGACTAAGCAGAAAGGGGCAGAACTGCCCAGAACCAGTTTCAGAGCTTACTGTTAAACAATTACAATCCGCAACTTTAGTATAAAGGATTGCTCTACCAGAGCCCAGGGTGGGTCTACACAGCAGTGGTGACTAGAAACTCTGAGCTCCAGATCTGGCGGGTTAATCACACCTAACTCTCCTTGCCAGGTTCGGGACCATAATCTAGAGATTATCAAGTAAAACGGCCAGGAGAGGCTGCTGGACTCCGCTTCAAGGGAGAGAGCAGACCAATTGTTCAAGTAGTACATTGGAGGTGTCCTTGCATGAAAGAGGCTGCTCAGAATCTGGATGAACCGTAGGCGTCAACTGTGCACCAGGGAACAATCAGCCCTCCTCTCAAGGGCTTGGCCCAGGAGTCCCCAAAGTGTCACTACTGAGTAACAAGTCTGTGTACCCCCTTAGATGGAGAGTAACCGGGTACTCAAGTCTGTTTGAGTACTGACATTGAAGTGCTTCAAAGTGTTAAAAGAAATCTGATCACAGTCCACGGTCTATGCAAGAGACAAGCCGAAGTGCCAGAGGAGAACCACCTGACCAGAGAAGCCTACATATAGACCTAGAACCTATAAAAAGCAACCTAAGACTCCCTCAGGAGACTGGGTAAGGAGTTTAATACACATGCTCTCGAAGGAACTATTCACAAATAGAGATTTAGAAAAATGTATGCATTAGTCAGATACTGGGTGCATAACCATTCCACAGAACCATAATTTCATTAAGTATAATCCTTTCAAAAATAGATAAATTGAAGACTCAAGCTGTCTACATAGTCTTATTGTTAAAAAATAGCTAAATAATTTAATCATCTATGTACAGTAGAAAAACAAGTAAAAAAAAGACTATACAAAAGGTAGTATATTATTTCAATTAAATATCATCATTTTTCACCACCATATTGACTTCTTGACTTGACATATATATGAGAAAAATCTGCAATTTTATAAGTGCCCTTTAAAAAACTTTACTTGAGGCCCTTGATTTACAAGCCAACTGCAGACAGACATCAACATTTTGGTCTCACAGTGTCATTACTACACGAGATAATCATCAGGACAAATTAATATTTTACATGACAGTGCAACTCAACATTAGTTTTCAAAGCAAGCATTTCCCAATTGTTGCATCACATATCGCAAGTTTCATGATCACCGTTAACACCTTCAATGCCTGATTTAATTAAAGAATCAAGTCAAGTTTTTAAAGGAGACTTATCAAATGTCAGCATTTTTACCTACATCTGTCATGTCCAGAAGATAGTGAAAAATTATGAAATCTGAATACAATTGTTCATGGATATCTGATAGCTTTTGTACTGCACATAGATGAATACATGATAAGTTTTTTCAACAATAAGACTGCGCAGACAGCTTGATTCTTCATTTTCCCTATACTTGGGAGAGTTATATTTAATGAAATTATGGTTCTGTGGGATGATTATGCACCCACTATCTGACTAACGTATAAATAATTCTAAATCTCTATTGGTGAATAATTCCTATAGGAGTGTGTGAAGTGGTTGAACTACATCTTTTAAGCACTCACCAAGGTGGGCACCAAGCTTCTTGGGTGGTGAGTTTTGTGTCTGGGCACAAGGAAGATTGCCAAACCGCAAGATCCTCTGAGGTGCAAGCACTGCTTCTCCAACATTGCCTCTTTATCTAGTGCTGACACTGCATCATTAACCTAAAGTTTGCGCTGTAACTTCCAACTAAATACCAGCTACTTGTGCTTGGGCTAGCACGCTGCTCACTGTGTCCAGGGGTCGTGTAGCAAACACTCCGTGAACAGCATGGTCCATCTAAAATGCCACAACACCACAAGAACAGCCAGTGCTATGAACAAACTAACAGAAGGTACTGTGCAATAGAAAGGGAAGGCGGCGAGTGAAGACCGTATTACCCGAGAGGGAAGGACAGCTGAAACAGACCACCGATCTAGCTGGCTGAACTCCATGGTATTCTTAAACCTTCGATGTACTCGCACTGGGAGCCTCAGAAGACTGAGAGGATGGTGGCACAAGTTGTATCTTAGGAGGCTGCAACAGAGGAGTACTGTAGGCTACCTCCCGCAATCATCACTGAACAGTAATAGTAATTCCCCCTTCACTTTGTTGCTTTTGAAGCAATTATGTACAGTTTTACATTGTGTATGATTTATGTAAAGTACATTTTCTTCTTTAACGACTATGCACTGGCTGATTATTTAGTTACTGACTTGCATTAATTGGTTTGTTGTGTTCCGAATCTCTAACCATACACCATGCCACAGACAGTCTTTGACTGCTCAATTTTGCTACGTTGAGGGTCAAGTGCTAAAGGGGTGTACTTGGTATTCAGTTTTGGGTTAAACAATAGGGTTAAGCCATAGGACACCAGTGGTAAACCGCTCTGACGGAGACAATCTTAGTCCTTTCCTCAATTTGCCCTGACAACTTTCATCATATTAAAGCCTAAATCTCCGAACACCTAACCTCAAGACTAAAGAGTCCAGGAAGGATAGAGAACAGCAAACAGCAGACTATGTGAGGGACATTAGAATAATGTAGTGAGTGCAACGAAAGGAGAGGCAAGAGTAAGGGATGGGAAGTAATGCACTGGATTGAGGAGTGCAGGGATAGACAAGTGCAACTGTAGATGTAGCAGGGATAGAGACAAGGCCAGGATTTGTGGGTAGATGGGGGTTGACGTTCAGGGAATAAATTAGAATGGTGGGTAGACGAGAGCATTAAAGTAAACCAGATATGCAACTTTGAACATCTTCCTACTGTCAGAAAACCACCCAAGACGGACTGCCATGAAGAATTGCTACTGTCCTTTAACATCTGAATAAATACCACAGGCACCAGCGTGCCGTGGCATTCATGAATACACATCCCGTGGTGGAGAAGGGCATTGGTAGTCCTGATGAAGCACAAAGGTGGGGATTTGAGATGTGCTGCGGGGATCTGAGATGTGCTATGTGAATCAGGGGGTTGATTAGGCGGGAGAGAGCCAGACTATGGCTGTCCCAATTAAAAGTTAGAAACAGCATGGAAGTACAGAGGTAGCAGATGAAGGTCAGAAGGATGTGCTCTGTTATGGCCCCAGATGGAAGAACATTTAAGTGGGCTGAATCACAATAGACCCACCAAGGCATGTCGATGGACTGGGCCAGAAGTATCTAGGCTGGTGAAATTCAGGACCATAAAGACGAGGCTGCAGGAGCAATTGGGAAACCAGCTGTGTGGGTAGGGAGCACAGAACACAGGCTAAGCACAATACGAGGATGGAGAGAAGGAAGCAAGACCGCTCCCTTGCGAAGGGCACAGAGACTATGGATTGGGACATTAGTGGTCTCTCCGAGTGGACCAAAAGGTGCTTTAATTCGCTCTCTCTCACACACATTTCACAGAGGCTACATGCTGTTGCAGCCTGTGTACTGCTTCCTCAAAGGTAAAACAAAAAGAAATGCGAGTGGCGACATGCTACTATGCAGCTTATAAACTATGATGTAAATAACCATTGTAAATGTAAGCAAGGAAAAGTAAAATTGATGCAAAGCGGTGGCTGATCCAAAACGTAAAGGGCACTGAAAACATGCCATGGTGACCCAAAGCCCCTCTCAATATATATTTTCTGTTTTATTCTTGTTTTGTTAACTTTCAATCTGACACACAGCTAAACCCTACTGCAGGCCACTCACATTAGTGCTACTGGTCAGTGCCCAATACCATAAAGCTGACCACTCTGCTGATGGAAACAGAATCTACCACATTCAAGTCAGAAGACAAGGTGGACTATCAATGAGCAGTTGCACGAAATGATCACTCATGTGGTGAGGCTAAGTGACCCATCAGTTCTATCATCTCTCTCGAGAGGCGGGAATAATGGGAGTAAATGTAGAAAAATCACAGGTGTTAAAGGATAAACAACCCAAGGCACAAGCCTAATGGAAAAGACTATCCAACTTCTTGGGCTCCATTTCCAGGGGCATGGAGGGAAAAAAAATTGGCCACGTCTTGCCTGAAGATGCTTGAAGCACCAAACATTTCCGGGGGTGGGTGGAAGGCCAAGAAGGTCTGCTAGACAATGCTTTTTATTTTATTATTTTTTAAGACTGGATAATGGATTGTGATGCAGACTATGAATTCTCCTAAACATACAAAAAGAAAAAGAGTTCACATGAAGCTCAATGAATGGGAGCCACAGATGTACATGTATACGTTTAAAACCTTGGCAGCTTTGCAAGGAAATCCTGTGAAAAATAAGTTACCTACTGTAAAGTTATTTCTGGTGGATACTTTAAACATAGACTTTTCAACCTTGTGAATCTCTATAGGTATCAAAATAGATTTTTAAGCTCTCGCTAAAGATTCTGCATGCTGGTAGGTGGCGCAATCAGTCGCTCTGCAACTTCATCCCACCCCTGAACATGACAAGATGAAGCCGCAGATAGACTCCACTGTGTGCAAATCTAACTTGGGAACTTATTCATTCCAAAACGTCTACTACACTGAATGGGAAGGTAGGCTGGTGGCGAGGAATCTGCTGTCAGAATGTTCACCACAAAGATTGTTACCCAAGGTAAGTAACTTATTCTTTTGATGGATAATTTTAATCCCAGATTCCTCAGCTAGTGAATTAACACCAAAGCAATGTCCCATCCACGGAGGTAGGTCAGATGAGTTGCCAATAGACAAAGAAGTCCTGCAGAAAGGAGCAGGCAAAATGACCCGCTATGTAGATATGAAAACCTACAGAGAGGTGCCTCGTGAAAGTATGGATGTGGCTGCCTGGCAAACGTCCAACACAGTAACACCAGAGCAAGGGCTCTTGTCATTGCTTTCACCGTAGTGGAATAAACCCTAATTCCCTCAGTATGATCCTTTTTGGCAAAGGCATAACGCACCCTAATGTAAAGTATATTCACTTGAAAGAGTGAGACTACTTTCAAAAGTACCAGCTTGTCTAGAAATAAAGGTAGTGTCCAAAGACTGGAATAACACCTAGAGCTAATGATACGCAGAAGTAGTTGCAATGTGAAACAGTCTTCAAAGTCAACAGAGCACAGCTGTGAAAAGGTCCAAAGGGAGCACACATGCAGAATGTTAAGACCAAATTATGATCCCACAGCTAAATTAACATGGGAGCAGGAGGAAGCATATGTGTAAGCCCTTTTAGTAAATGTATCACCACAGGTGATATGAATACAAACGACAAAACATCAGATTATTCGGCCTGTAGATGATCAACTTGCTTCTGCTCACATTAGGCGGCATATTTTGCCCAACTGCCGCAATAAATGGCATCCGGTCAAGGGCAACTGGGCAGACAGAATGATATCCATTTTTTCAGTTAGAAGGTCAATACCACTCAGATGATTATGCTTAATCTACATGCATAGAGATGTAGACTGAAAAGGTTCCATGTAACACTCTTGCCTTGCTGCTATGACATGTATATCCTCCTGAAGAGAAAGATGAAGTGGAGGGAGATGCTCATAGCTAGTAGCTTGGACTATCAGCCTCTCTGAGTCCAAGACAGTAGCACTCTGTCCCCCCTGATTTTTATATGAACCTGTGAAAAAAATCCCAGAAAATGAGCTTCATCTCTGCTGTCTCCAAAATGCTTATGGGCCGCATCTGCTTTGTTTGCCAAACAGCCTAGATCAATCAAAGGGCATGTCAACAGGAGAGGGATTGATGTCCCCAGATAACCCAATTGAGCGCATTCAAGTGTGGCATCTGAGGCCAACACTGGTGTCCATGAACACCCATTTGACATGTCCTAGAAAACAAACAGCATTAGCATAGCACTAGGCTGCATGACAAAGACTTTCTCACACGTAATGTATGTTTGGGCCTGTTGAAAACTAGATTGAGTTACCTTTGCTTGTGGAAGCAGGAACTATTAGGCTCTGAGAAGTAGAGTATTCCGTCAGGAATTTAAGGCCAACTGGTGCAGGTATGTATCACCCTGCAATAAGGCATCTCAATTACGGGGCTCAGCAAGGCATAGACCAGACCGCCATAACAGGCTCAGTAAGAGCTTCATTGAAGAGTCTTAAGGTCTTAGTCTCCTCTGTGTGGAGTTGCCATTCGTTGTTCTGACGTCCAACAGATCACTACAAAAGAAGCAGCCTCTCTGTAGAGGACCCTAAAGGTGAGCTCAATTCACTCTCTAGCAAGGCATCTCGGTCTCTGGATTTTTGGAAGTCAAGCAATAAGCCAGCATCAGTATAAAAAGAAAGAAGCAAATGATCCACCGCCTAATTATCATCATGTGAAACATATTCAAGGCCTTGTACAACATCAAAACCTGAGCCCAAAAGAGTATACATTCTCCAGAAGTATTATTGTTGATGCAGAGGAGCCTAAGGACAGTCATCTTCACTCCAAGGTTGAGCTTTGTAAATGGAGAAACATGACCTAGGGGGCACCCTTGATGAAACCGGTTCCAAATCAAAAATGGAGTTGATCCAGTGACTTTCCAAGGGGTATAATTTACTGGGCCTGCAGTGCTAGAGTGGAGTCACTGCCCTGCACCAAAGGTAGAGCGGGCTAACTGGAGACAGAAGTTCGACTGGGGGACCCGATGGATCCATAGTGGACGAAGGTGTGTCAAAAGGATCTAGTACCAGCTTGAAGAGCTGCAACACGATCATTTTGAAGGCTTCAATTCGCTGCGTAGGCCTCAATAGCCATCGGAACTCTAGTGCACTGAATTGCGATTCAGCATTGGTTCAGAGTTGAGAGTTCAAAAATAGAATTGGTTTCCTCGAATGCAAATGCTGACACCTTTTTCCTGAAGTGGGAGCATTTGGACATCAAGTAACTTTGTTTACTACTTTTCTTGTGTTATTTTTTTTGACTTGACCTTCAACTTCAATTTGGGCCAATCTAAAGGGGGTAAACAGGAGCAACCTCGTGACTTGCAGTGGGACCGGCCCGTTTCTTGTGCTCAGCCACAGTGTCTGGCCTATTATGCTGTGATGGCCTGTGAATACATCAGAGAGAATGTGTTGCAGGTCATGGAGTGTCAAGCCGCCAAGTAATACGTTGTGTGGCTCTGTGAACAGCTTCCATTTGCAACACCTGTCATGGCTTGAATCCAATCATTTTAAGGGGCAACATTCCTGCACACTGTCAAAAAAACACTTTAGAAACAAAGTTGGCTAAAATAACTGAAGTCAGTTAGAGTGGAGCTATTGATCAGCATTTTCAGGCACAGAACAAGAGGACATGGTATCAGCACACAGAGGTGGCACTTGTATGCTGTTCTGTCTCATCATGTCAGGAAGCAGGGCAAAGTTTCAACAAAAGCTGATGGAGCCACCTACTAGCATGCAGTAGTTATTGCAAGAGTTTTGGAATCCAGGCGGGCGCCTGGGTAGATTTACAAAGTGAGGAATTTTTTCAAGTCTTCTCTTATGCCCTTCTTGGCCGCAAGTTTTTATAAGCATCACTCTCAGCTGCCCTACTATATGTAGTGCTGAGATCAGATCAGCTAGAGGGGGCAAAATGTGTAGAGCTGACTTCAGCAAATTGAGTGCTGCCAACGCCCTCCAGAATTCACAAGCAGGCAACCTTCTGACTGACTTGTGTTACAGGGTCACCAAAATGACAGATTTCCTGCTCCTTATATGGTGTCCATTGCAGATACATGGCCATGTTACAGGACTGCGCCGCCTGCAAGCTGGAATTAGGACAGGGATTCTATGTATGTTCTGAGCTGGATTGAAGACCTCTCCTCTATGACTGGTGACGTGCAGAAAAAGACAGACCAGGAATTCAATTCTCTTGCTTCCGTGGAAGACTGAAGCCAGACTGCCTTCACAATTTCAGAATAGTGCCCGGTTCTGTTGGTCTGGCACAGGATTACCTATTCGAGCCATGTTCGAGGGGTCACAGGGCAGAGAGGGGGCGCTGAGCCCCCTCTGTGGTAGTAGAGGACGTTTGTCACTGGGGTCAGTCCCATCACGGCTTTGCAAACTGTGGAAAGTACAACACTTTCCTCCCCTGACTCTCGGGGTAGAGTGAGTGAGCAGACGGACTTCTCAGGGAGGCAGCGTGGGGACACAAGCTCAGAACTCAACAATCAATGGACACAAGAAAATCAATCTTCAGCTTTGTGCTTAACTTTTTAGAAAAGGAAGTCCTTTTTAATCTCACCGCAGTACTAAATGATTCAATCCAGTATATAGAGTAGTGATCTTGGTCATGAATGTCCCTTGTAGCGCTAGGCACAATGATTCCCTCTCGTGCCATCTCCCGCCTGGTGCCCTTGATAAGCTTGTCAGAGGTTATTATGAAAGAATCATAAATCAGACTAAGGTGCAGAGTCTGGCACCCCAAAAGTCAAATGTCAAACCAGTTAATGTGTACTGGGTGTCCTTATCCCTGGTGGTGAAGCAGCCAGAGTCCCTTACACTAGACTAACACAGTTCTGACAGCATAACCTTCCTCTCACAGATGGAGGCCTACGGTAGTTGGAGGTAGTCGCCGGAAGCCGCCTAGGAAAGCTAGTACAGCCCATGTCTTCACTCATAGCTGCCTTGCTTCAGAAGAGTGTCAGCCCTGGTGCTTCCATGCAGGTGAGGGCCCGGGTGCTGCAACCCAGTCCGGTCAATGAGACAGATGCAGTCCTGCATGGGGTGTTGGCCGACAGCTAGGAAGGTAAGGGCCCCAGCCAGTCCAACACAATCAACAGGACAGTTGCAGCACTTATAGGGCTGCTACGTTCACAAAGGCAGTTGCAGCCAGGCGGACAATCCCCATGGATGTGGCAAGCCCGATCGTGCTGACAGCCACCACAGCAATTGCAGCCCAGACTGGGTCTTTTTTTTTGTTGATAAGGATTATGTTACTTACCCAGTAAGCATCTGTTCTTGGCATGTAGAGCTGTAGATTCACATGCTTTGCATACTCCTGCCGTCTAGTGTTGGGTCCGAATGTTTGCAAGTTGTTTTTCTTTGAAGAAGTTTTTCCAGTCACGAGGTAAGGTGACTCCTCCTTTCGGTGATAGTGCGCATGGGCCTCGACTCCATTGTTAGATTGTTTTCCCGCAAGAGGGTGAGAATTGAGTAAGTGAGTGTAGTAAAGAGATGTCCATGCGTAGATACTGTAAATAATGAGAACTGCAACAACTACAGGTGCCCGGGGAGGTGGGTGGGCGTATGTGAATCTATAGCTCTACATGCCAATTACAGATGCTTACTGGGTAAGTAACATAATCTGTTCGAGGCATGTGTGCTGTAGATACACATGGTTTGCACAGACTATATAGCAGTATTCTCCCAAATCGGTGGCTAACCAGTAGATGTTGCAGTTGTCTGGAAAAGTGTCTTTAGCACTGCCTACCCTACATTGGCTTGTTGGCGTGCTAGTACATCCACACAATAGTGTTTGGTAAATGTGTGTGGTGTTGACCATGTTGGTGCTTTACAAATGTCAGCTATAGGAATGTTACCTAAAAAGGTTGATGGAGCAAGGACTCACAAATGAGACTTGCTCGGATGCAATCTTCTCAAAGTATTTATGTATTAAACTTGTATTGTTCATACTAACTCTTGCATACACAAACATAAGTAGCAAGGAAGCTTGCCTATGTGTTTAAACTAACAAATAACGCTCGTCTATTCTAAAATGGCCGCTAAAACGCGGGAACTTTACTGCGCATGTCTCAACCATATCACGTGGTGAGACGTCTTTCTTTGCTTAGTGGGAAACTCTTGCTTCTGCGCAGTGTGCATTAAAATGGCTGTTTTATGTTTTCACGTGCTACAGCTTGCTCTTGTGTTGCAATTAAACTGTGGTATTCTAACGCTACTAATGCGGGATAGAATTTATAATTAAATGGGAATAGAGTAGAAAGAGTGGGTATACAGTGAAACATTTTATTTGTGATTTTAATATTTTCTTCTTTGACTTTTATTAGTTCGTAAAATTTGGGCCTGGGGTTGGTGAACTGAAAACTCGTGTGACAATGGTTCTGCGCATGCTCCCTGAAGGCTGCCCAGAGAGAGAAAAAGATGAAGTCAACCTGGACGTCGTCAAAGGCCATGACGGCCAATATTGCTGTACATAAATGTCCTCACGAAAATGTAACAATGTACCTGAAGAATGTATAACACTTTGTCGTGTGACGGGTGGGAAATAAAGCAAATGTATTAAATTGATGGGTGGTATTTTAAAAACAAAGAGCTTTCAGAAAATGAATTAAATCAATATGGTGTGAAGATCAACCCCCTGTCCCTGTCCAATCAGAAGTAGTTGTCCCATAATTTTGCAAAATTAATGGGAGGTACATGGGCGTAGAAGGGTATAATAGATATAGAATTAGTTAATTAGTTTAGCTCAGACCGCAGAGCGCGCTTAGGAGACTAGAGCTTACTCTCAGAACACACAGAAGAGTTCCAGACCGCCAAGCTGATTGATTGCAGACTGAATCCCTGGCCAGAAGAGGTCCTGAGGAGGGGGTGGCAGAGTCCATTAGAAGGGAGACACGGGAGAATCGAGGAGAAGCGAAGTACCAGAGAGGGGAACGACGCAGGCGTCGTTGATAGAGAGGTCACCGGTCCTGTCCTGATCCGGGAGGAGGTCTTTGCTCTTCATCCTTCCAGGGTCCTATCTTTTCCAACTCCTTGGTCAAGGGGTTTGGTTCTCGCACTTTAGGTAAATATAAATGCAATTCTTAGTTGCACTGCTGTCTCTATCTTCTCCTTTCCTAAGGGACCGTCATTAATCGATAATTGATTATTATGCTTCACCCTTGATATGCGATTTAAGTATCATGTGGTTCTGTATTTTACTCTGCTAAATCTCTAGATAAACATTTTAAAACTTCTCGACTCAGTGATTACTTCAGGATTATGAATAGTAATGAACGTCACTCATTTTAAACTTCCCAATTAGCAAAGGATTCATTGGTAAGTTATTACTCTTCAATCGGAAAGTAATTGGTAGCAGGGATTTTGATAAAGAGTACCAACTGACCCCCGAGCGGAAATTGCTAGCGTAGTATGAATGTATGGGCCCAAGTGAGTATTTTGTGTATGAATGCTCGTTGCTAGTAACCCGCTGGATCAAGGTCATAGATGCCCCTATTTTGCGAGTGGAATGCGCTCTAGGGGGTATAGATAAAGTTCTTTTAGCTTTTGTGTACCAAGTTTGTATGCACTTAACAATCCATCTTGAAATGGAAGATTTCGAGATAGGATTGCCTTTGTGAGGTGGTGCAAATGAAACGAAGAGTTGCTTTGATTTATGAAAATCTTTTGTCTTTTCAATATAGAACAATTAAGCTGTTCTGACATCAAGTGTATGAAGAGCCCGTTCTGCTACTGAGTCAGGTTGAGGAAAGAACACAGGTAACTCAACTGATTGGTTGATATGAAAAGCAGAAACTACTTTGGGAAGGAATCTGGGATTGGTGCGAAGAACTACTCTATCTTTATGTAGTTGAAAGAAGGGTTCTTCTAAGGTTAACGCCTGTAGCTCACCAACTCTCCTTAATGAAGTGATTGCAATGAGGAAGGCAATCTTCCATGAACGAAACTGTAAAGGACAATTGTGTAATGGTTCAAAGGGTGGACCCATAAGTCTTGTAAGTACAACGTTAAGATTCCATACTGGTGCTGGAGGGATTCTTGGTGGTATTACTCTTTTAAGTCCTCCATAAAGGCTTTTTAAATTTTTTTTTTTTTTTTAGAGTTTTATATAGCGCGAACTTGACCAGAGAAATCGGGTATCGGAGCGCTTTACATGAGCACCAGTTTCGTTACAGATGGACACATACATTTTTTTTTTGTTAGGCACGGGGAGATTTAGTGATTTGCCTAGAATCACAGGATGTTGAGCTTCGTTGCCGAGACTCGAACCCAGTTCCCCAGCTTCGAGGTCGACCGCTCTAACCGTAAGGCTACATCCTCTCTAAATGCCGTCTATTCTGCAAATATGCAGCTACTGCTGCAAGATGCAAATGAATAGATATGTAAGCTAGCCCACATTGCTGTAAGTGTAGAAGGTAACAGATAATGTTCTTAACAGAAGCATCTAGGGCATGGGTACTCACAAACTTTCTCTCGGGGGCCAAATTTACAGTGTGGTTTGTGGCCGAGGGCCGCACCGGTGGGGGCGGGGTCAGTGGGGGAGGGGGGGCGGGGCTAGAGCAAAAAAAATAACTATGACCATGAGGTTGAACACAGGCCCCTGCAGCGGACTCCTTCGTCCACTGAGCCACCAGACCCTGCATACACACATCTCTCTATCTATCTATCTCTCCCTCTCTCCCCGTCTCCCTCCCCGTCTCCGTCTCCCTCCCCGTCTCCCTCCCCGTCTCCCTCGCTGTCCGTCTCCCTTCGCTGTCCGTCTCCCTCTCCGTCCGTCTCCCTTCGCTGTCCGTCTCCCTCTCCGTCCGTCTCCCTCTCCGTCCGTCTCCCTCTCCGTCCGTCTCCCTCTCCGTCCGTCTCCCTCTCCGTCCGTCTCCCTCTCCGTCCGTCTCCCTCTCCGTCCGTCTCCCTCTCCGTCCGTCTCCCTCTCCGTCCGTCTCCCTCTCCCCATCTCTCTGTCCGTTCCTCTGTCCGTTCCTCTGTCCGTTCCTCTGTCCGTTCCTCTGTCCGTTCCTCTGTCCGTTCCTCTGTCCGTTCCTCTGTCCGTTCCTCTGTCCCTCTCCCTCTGTCCCTCTGTCCGTTCCTCTGTCCCTCTGTCCGTTCCTCTGTCCCTCTCCCTCTGTCCCTCTGTCCGTTCCTCTGTCCCTCTCCCTCTGTCCCTCTCCCTCTGTCCCTCTCCCTCTGTTCCTCTGTCCCTCTCCCTCTCTGTCCCTCTCCCTCTCTGTCCCTCTCCCTCTCTGTCCCTCTCCCTCTGTCCCTCTCCCTCTGTCCCTCTCCCTCTCTGTCCCTCTCCCTCTCTGTCCCTCTCCCTCTCTGTCCCTCTCTCTCTGTCCCTCTCTCTCTGTCCCTCTCTCTCTGTCCCTCTCTCTGTCCCTCTCTCTGTCCCTCTCTCTGTCCCTCTCTCTGTCCCTCTCCCTCTCTGTCCCTGTCCCTCTCTGTCCCTCTCTGTCCCTCTCTCTGTCCCTCTCTCTCTGTCCCTCTCCCTCTCTGTCCCTCTCCCTCTCTGTCCCTCTCCCTCTCTGTCCCTCTCTCTCTGTCCCTCTCTCTCTGTCCCTCTCTCTGTGTCCCTCTCTCTGTGTCCCTCTCTCTGTCCCTCTCTCTGTCCCTCTCTCTCTGTCCCTCTCCGTCTCTGTCCCTCTCCGTCTCCGTCCCTCTCCGTCCCTCTCCCTCTCCGTCTCTGTCCCTCTCCCTCTCCGTCCCTCTCCCTCTCTGTCCCTCTCCCTCTCCGTCCCTCTCCCTCTCCGTCCCTCTCCCTCTCCGTCTCGGTCTCCGTCCTCTCTCCCTCTCCGTCCCTCTCCCTCTCCGTCCCTCTCCCTCTCCGTCTCTGTCCCTCTCCGTCTCTGTCCCTCTCCAGTCTCTGTCCCTCTCAGTCTCTGTCCTCTCTCCGTCTCTGTCCCTCTCCGTCTCTGTCCCTCTCCGTCTCTGTCCCTCTCCGTCTCTGTCCCTCTCCGTCTCTGTCTCCCTCTCTGTCCCTCTCCGTCTCCCTCTCCGTCCCTCTCCCTCTCCGTCCCTCTCCCTCTCTGTCCCTCTCCCTCTCTGTCCCTCTCCCTCTCTGTCCCTCTCCCTCTCTGTCCCTCTCCCTCTCTGTCCCTCTCCCTCTGTCCCTCTCCCTCTCCGTCTCTGTCCCTCTCTGTCCCTCTCCGTCTCCCTGTCCCTCTCTGTCCCTCTCCGTGTCCTCTCTCCTCTCCCTCTCTGTCCGTCTCCCTCCCTCCGTCCGTCTCCCTCACTCCGTCCGTCTCCCTCACTCCGTCCGTCTCCCTCACTCCGTCCGTCTCCCTCACTCCGTCTGTCTCCCTCTCTGTCCGTCTCCCTCCCTCTGTCCGTCTCCCTCCCTCTCTGTCCCTCTCCCTCCCTCTCTGTCCCTCTCCCTCCCTCTCTGTCCCTCTCCCTCTGTCCCTCTCCCTCTCTGTCCCTCTCCCTCTCTGTCTCCCTCTCCCTCTCTGTCCCTCTCTCTCTGTCCCTCTCCCTCTCCCTCTCCGTCTCTGTCCCTCTGCGTCTCCCTCTCCGTCTGTCCCTCTCCGTCTCTGTCCCTCTCCGTCTCTGTCCCTCTCAGTCTCTGTCCCTCTCAGTCTCTGTCCCTCTCAGTCTCTGTCCCTCTCAGTCTCTGTCCCTCTCAGTCTCTGTCCCTCTCAGTCTCTGTCCCTCTCCGTCCCTCTCCCTCTCCCTCTCTCTCCCTCCCTCTCTGTCCCTCTCCCTCTGTCCCTCTCCCTCTCTGTCCCTCTCCCTCTCTGTCCCTCTCCCTCTCTGTCTCTGTCCTTCTCCCTCTGTCCCTCTCCCTCTGTCCCTCTCCCTCTCTGTCCCTCTCCGTCTCCCTCTCCGTCTCCGTCTGTCTCTCTCCGTCTCTGTCCCTCTCCCTCTGTCCCTCTCCCTCTGTCTCCCTCTGTCCCTCTCCGCCTCGCTCTCTGTCTCTGTCCCTCTCCGTCTCCCTCTCTGTCCCTCTCCCTCTCCCTCTCTGTCCCTCTCCCTCTGTCCCTCTCCCTCTGTCCCTCTCCCTCTGTCCCTCTCCCTCTGTCCCTCTCCCTCTGTCCCTCTCCCTCTGTCCCTCTCCCTCTGTCCCTCTCCGTCTCTGTCCCTCTCCGTCTCTGTCCCTCTCCGTCTCTGTCCCTCTACGTCTCCCTCTCTGTCCGTCTCCCTCTCCCTCTGTCCCTCTCCCTCTGTCCCTCTCCCTCTCTGTCCCTCTCCCTCTGTCCCTCTCCCTCTGTCGCCCTCTCCGTCCCTCTCCGTCCCTCTCCCTCTCTGTCCCTCTCCCTCTCTCTCTCTGTCCCTCTCCCTCTGTCCCTCTCCCTCTCCCTCTGTCCCTCTCCCTCTCCCTCTGTCCCTCTCCCTCTCCCTCTGTCCCTCTCCCTCTGTCCCTCTCCCTCTGTCCCTCTCCCTCTGTCCCTCTCCCTCTGTCCCTCTCCCTCTCCGTCTCTGTCCCTCTCCGTCTCTGTCCCTCTCCCTCTGTCCCTCTCCCTCTCTGTCCCTCTCCGTCTCTGTCCCTCTCCCTCTCTGTCCCTCTCCGTCTCTGTCCCTCTCCCTCTCTGTCCCTCTCCCTCTCTGTCCCTCTCCCTCTCTGTCCCTCTCCCTCTGTCTCCCTCTCTGTCCCTCTCCCTCTGTCTCCCTCTCTGTCCCTCTCCCTCTGTCTCCCTCTCTGTCCGTCTCCCTCCCTCTCTGTCCGTCTCCCTCCCTCTCTGTCCGTCTCCCTCTCCCTCTCTGTCCGTCTCCCTCTCTGTCCCTCTCCCTCTCTGTCCCTCTCCGTCTCCCTCTCTGTCCCTCTCCGTCTCCCTCTCTGTCCCTCTCCGTCTCCCTCTCTGTCCGTCTCCCTCCCTCTCTGTCCGTCTCCCTCCCTCTCTGTCCGTCTCCCTCTCCGTCTCTGTCCCTCTCCCTCTCCCTCTGTCCCTCTCCCTCTCTGTCCCTCTCCCTCTCTGTCCCTCTCCCTCTCTGTCCCTCTCCGTCTCTGACCCTCTCCCTCTCTGACCCTCTCCCCCTCTGTCCCTGTCCCTCTCTGTCCCTCTCTGTCCCTCTCCGTCCCTGTCCCTCTCTGTCCGTCTCCCTCTCCCTCTCTGTCCCTCTCCCTCTCTGTCCCTCTCCCTCTCTGTCCCTCTCCCTCTCTGTCCCTCTCCCTCTCTGTCCCTCTCCCCTCTGTCCCTCTCCCTCTCTGTCCCTCTCCCCTCTGTCCCTCTCCCCTCTGTCCCTCTCTGTCCCTCTCCCTCTGTCCCTCTCCCTCTCTGTCCCTCTCCCTCTCTGTCTCCCTCTCCCTCTCTGTCCCTCTCTCTCTGTCCCTCTCCCTCTCCCTCTCCGTCTCTGTCCCTCTGCGTCTCCCTCTCCGTCTGTCCCTCTCCGTCTGTCCCTCTCCCTCTCTGTCCCTCTCCGTCTCCCTCTCCCTCTCTGTCCCTCTCCCTCTGTCCCTCTCCCTCTGTCCCTCTCCCTCTGTCTCTGTCCCTCTCCCTCTGTCTCTGTCCCTCTCCCTCTCTGTCCCTCTCCCTCTCTGTCCCTCTCCCTCCCTCCGTCCGTCTCCCTCACTCCGTCCGTCTCCCTCACTCCGTCCGTCTCCCTCACTCCGTCTGTCTCCCTCTCTGTCCGTCTCCCTCCCTCTGTCCGTCTCCCTCCCTCTCTGTCCCTCTCCCTCCCTCTCTGTCCCTCTCCCTCTCCCTCCCTCTCTGTCCCTCTCCCTCTGTCCCTCTCCCTCTCTGTCCCTCTCCCTCTCTGTCTCCCTCTCCCTCTCTGTCCCTCTCTCTCTGTCCCTCTCCCTCTCCCTCTCCGTCCCTCTCCCTCTCCGTCCCTCTCCCTCTCCGTCCCTCTCCCTCTCCGTCCCTCTCCCTCTCCGTCCCTCTCCCTCCCTGTCCCTCTCCGTCCCTGTCCCTCCCTCTCCCTCTCTGTCCCTCTCCCTCTCTGTCCCTGTCCCTCTCCCTCTCTGTCCCTGTCCCTCTCCCTCTCTGTCCCTGTCCCTCTCCCTCTCTGTCCCTGTCCCTCTCCCTCTCTGTCCCTCTCCCTCTCTGTCCCTCTCCCTCTCTGTCCCTCTCCCTCTCTGTCCCTCTCCCTCTCTGTCCCTCTCCCTCTCTGTCCCTCTCCCTCTCCGTCCCTCTCCCTCTGTCCCTCTCTGTCCCTCTCCCTCTCCGTCCCTCTCCCTCTGTCCCTCTCTGTCCCTCTCCCTCTCCGTCTCCCTCTCCGTCTCCCTCTCCGTCTCCCTCTCCGTCTCCCTCTCCGTCCCCCTCTCCGTCTCCCTCTCCGTCTCCCTCTCCGTCTCCCTCTCCGTCTCCCTCTCTGTCTCCCTCTCTGTCTCCCTCTCCGTCTCCCTCTCCGTCTCCCTCTCCCTCTCCCTCTCCGTCCCTCTCTCTCCGTCTCCCTCTCCGTCTCCGTCTCCCTCTCCGTCTCCCTCTCCGTCTCCCTCTCCGTCTCCCTCTCCGTCTCCCTCTCCGTCTCCCTCTCCCTCTCCGTCTCTCTCTGTCCGTCTCCCTCCCTCTCTGTCCGTCTCCCTCCCTCTCTGTCCGTCTCCCTCTCTGTCCGTCTCCCTCCCTCTCTGTCCGTCTCCCTCCCTCTCTGTCCGTCTCCCTCCCTCTCTGTCCCTCTCCGTCTCTGTCCCTCTCCCTCTCTGTCCCTCTCCCTCTCTGTCCCTCTCCCCTCTGTCCCTCTCCCTCTCTGTCCCTCTCCCTCTCTGTCCCTCTCCCTCTCTGTCCCTCTCCCTCTCTGTCCCTCTCCCTCTCTGTCCCTCTCCCTCTCTGTCCCTCTCCCTCTCTGTCCCTCTCCCTCTGTCCCTCTCCCTCTCCGTCTCTGTCCCTCTCTGTCCCTCTCCGTCTCCCTGTCCCTCTCTGTCCCTCTCCGTGTCCCTCTCCCTCTCCCTCTCTGTCCGTCTCCCTCCCTCCGTCCGTCTCCCTCACTCCGTCCGTCTCCCTCACTCCGTCCGTCTCCCTCACTCCGTCCGTCTCCCTCACTCCGTCTGTCTCCCTCTCTGTCCGTCTCCCTCCCTCTGTCCGTCTCCCTCCCTCTCTGTCCCTCTCCTCTCCCTCTCTGTCCCTCTCCCTCCCTCTCTGTCCCTCTCCCTCTGTCCCTCTCCCTCTCTGTCCCTCTCCCTCTCTGTCTCCCTCTCCCTCTCTGTCCCTCTCTCTCTGTCCCTCTCCCTCTCCCTCTCCGTCTCTGTCCCTCTGCGTCTCCCTCTCCGTCTGTCCCTCTCCGTCTGTCCCTCTCCCTCTCTGTCCCTCTCCGTCTCCCTCTCCCTCTCTGTCCCTCTCCCTCTGTCCCTCTCCCTCTGTCCCTCTCCCTCTGTCTCTGTCCCTCTCCCTCTGTCTCTGTCCCTCTCCCTCTCTGTCCCTCTCCCTCTCTGTCCCTCTCCCTCTCTGTCCGTCTCCCTCTCTGTCCGTCTCCCTCTCTGTCCCTCTCCCTCTCTGTCCCTCTCCCTCTCTGTCCCTCTCCCTCTCTGTCCCTCTCCCTCTCCCTCTGTCCCTCTCCGTCTCCCTCTCTGTCCCTCTCCGTCTCCCTCTCTGTCCCTCTCCCTCTCCGTCTCCCTCTCTGTCTCCCTCTCTGTGCGTCTCCCTCTCCGTCCGTCTCCCTCTCCGTCTCTGTCCGTCTCCCTCTCCGTCACTGTCCGTCTCCCTCTGTCCGTCTCCCTCTGTCCCTCTCCCTCTGTCCCTCTCCCTCTCTGTCCCTCTCCCTCTCTGTCCCTCTCCCTCTCTGTCCCTCTCCGTCTCTGTCCCTCTCCGTCTCTGTCCCTCTCCGTCTCTGTCCCTCTCCCCCCCTCTCCCTCTCCCCCCCTCTCCCTCTCCCCCCTCTCCCCGTCCCTCTCCCTCTCTGTCCCTCTCCGTCCCTCTCCCTCTCTGTCCCTCTCCGTCCCTCTCCCTCTCTGTCCCTCTCCCTCTGTGTCCCTCTCCCTCTGTGTCCCTCTCCCTGTGTCCCTCTCCCTCTGTGTCCCTCTCCCTCTCTGTCCCTCTCCCTCTGTCCCTCTCTGTCCCTCTCTGTCCCTCTCCCTCTCTGTCCCTCTCCCTCTCTGTCCCTCTCCCACTCTGTCCCTCTCCCTCTCTGTCCCTCTCCCTCTCCCTCTCCGTCTCCCTCTGTCCCTCTGTCTCCCTCTCTGTCCCTCTCCGTCTCCCTGTCCCTCTCCCTCTCTGTCCCTCTCCGTCTCCCTCTCTGTCCCTCTCCCTCTCTGTCCCTCTCCCTCTCTGTCCCTCTCCCTCTCCCTCTCTGTCCCTCTCCCTCTGTCCGTCTCCCTCTCTGTCCGTCTCCCTCTCTGTCCGTCTCCCTCTCCCTCCCTCTGACTCTGTCACCCTCTGTCTCCCTCCCTCTGTCCGTCTCCCTCCCTCTGTCCGTCTCCCTCCCTCCGTCCCTCTCCCTCTCCGTCCCTCTCCCTCTCCGTCCCTCTCCCTCTCCGTCCCTCTCCCTCTCTCTCCCTCTGTCCCTCTCTCCCTCTGTCCCTCTCTGTCACTCTCCCTCTCCCCTCTCTGTCCCTCTCCCCTCTCTGTCCCTCTCCCTCTCTGTCCCTCTCCGTCTCTGTCCCTCTCCGTCTCTGTCCCTCTCCGTCTCTGTCCCTCTCCGTCTCTGTCCCTCTCCGTCTCTGTCCCTCTCCGTCTCTGTCCCTCTCCGTCTCTGTCTCCCTCTCTGTCCCTCTCCGTCTCCCTCTCCGTCCCTCTCCCTCTCCGTCCCTCTCCCTCTCTGTCCCTCTCCCTCTCTGTCCCTCTCCCTCTCTGTCCCTCTCCCTCTCTGTCCCTCTCCCTCTCTGTCCCTCTCCCTCTCTGTCCCTCTCCCTCTCTGTCTCCCTCTCCCTCTCTGTCTCCCTCTCCCTCTCTGTCTCCCTCTCTGTCTCCCTCTCCCTCTCTGTCTCCCTCTCTGTCGCTCTCCCTCTCCGTCTCCGTCCCTCTGCGTCTCCCTCTCCGTCTCCCTCTCCGTCTCAGTCCCTCTGCGTCTCCCTCTCCGTCTCCCTGTCCCTCTCCGTCTCTGTCCCTCTCCGTCTCTGTCCCTCTGTCTCTGTCCCTCTCCCTCTCTGTCCCTCTCCCTCTCTGTCCCTCTCCCTCTCTGTCCCCCTCTGTCCCTCTCCCTCTCTGTCCCTCTCCCTCTCCGTCCCTCTCCCTCTCCGTCCCTGTCCCTCTCCGTCTCTGTCCCTCTCCGTCTCTGTCCCTCCCTCTCCCTCTCTGTCCCTCTCCGTCTCTGTCCCTCTCCGTCTCTGTCCCTCTCCGTCTCTGTCCCTCTCCGTCTCCCTCTCTGTCCCTCTCCCTCTCCCTCTCTGTCCCTCTCCGTCTCCCTCTCCCTCTCTGTCCCTCTCTGTCCCTCTCTGTCCCTCTCCCTCTCTGTCCCTCTCCGTCTCCCTCTCCCTCTCTGTCCCTCTCCCTCTCCGTCTCCCTCTCCGTCTCCCTCCGTCTCCCTCTCCCTCTCTGTCCGTCTCCCTCTGTCCGTCTCCCTCTCCCTCTCTGTGCGTCTCCCTCCCTCTCTGTGCGTCTCCCTCCCTCTCTGTCCCTCTCCCTCTCCGTCTCCCTCTGTCCCTCTCCCTCTCCGTCTCTGTCCCTCTCCGTCCCTCTCCCTCTCCGTCCCTCTCCCTCTCCCTCTGTCCCTCTCCCTCTCCGTCCCTCTCCCTCTGTCCCTCTCCCTCTCTGTCCCTCTGTCTCTGTCCCTCTCTGTCCCTCTCCCTCTCTGTCCCTCTCTGTCCCTCTCTGTCCCTCTCCCTCTCTGTCCCTCTCCCTCCCTCTCCGTCTCCCTCTGTCCGTCTCCCTCTCCCTCTCTGTGCGTCTCCCTCCCTCTCTGTGCGTCTCCCTCCCTCTCTGTCCCTCTCCCTCTCTGTCTCCCTCTCCGTCTCCCTCTGTCCCTCTCCCTCTCCGTCCCTCTCCCTCTCCGTCCCTCTCCCTCTCCGTCCCTCTCCCTCTCCGTCTCTCTCCCTCTCCGTCTCTCTCCCTCTCCGTCCCTCTCCCTCTCCGTCCCTCTCCCTCTCCGTCCCTCTCCCTCTCCGTCCCTCTCCCTCTCCGTCCCTCTCCCTCTCCGTCCCTCTCCCTCTCCGTCCCTCTCCCTCTCCGTCCCTCTCCCTCTGTCCCTCTCCCTCTGTCCCTCTCCCTCTGTCCCTCTCCCTCTCTGTCCCTCTCCCTCTCTGTCCCTCTCCCTCTCTGTCCCTCTCCCTCTCTGTCCCTCTCCGTCTCTGTCCCTCTCTGTCCCTCTCCCTCTCCCTCTGTCCGTCTCCCTCTCCCTCTCTGTCCGTCTCTCTCCCTCTCTGTCCGTCTCTCTCCCTCTGTCCGTCTCTCTCTCCCTCTCTGTCCGTCTCTCTCTCCCTCTCTGTCCGTCTCCCTCTCCCTCTCTGTCCGTCTCCCTCTCCCTCTCTGTCCGTCTCCCTCTCCCTCTCTGTCCGTCTCCCTCTCTGTCCGTCTCCCTCTCCCTCTCTGTCCGTCTCCCTCTCCCTCCGTCCCTCTCCGTCTCTGTCCCTCTCTGTCCCTCTCCCTCTCTGTCCCTCTCCCTCTCTGTCCCTCTCCCTCTCCGTCCCTCTCCGTCCCTCTCCGTCCCTCTCCCTCTCCGTCCCTGTCCCTCTCCCTCTCCGTCCCTCTCCCTCTGTCCCTCTCCGTCCCTCTCCGTCTCTGTCCCTCTCCGTCCCTCTCCCTCTCCGTCCCTCTCCCTCTCCGTCCCTCTCCCTCTCTGTCCCTCTCCCTCTGTCCCTCTGTGTCCCTTCCCTCTGTGTCCCTCTCCCTCTCTGTCCCTCTCCCTCTCTGTCCCTCTCCCTCTCTGTCCCTCTCCGTCTCCCTCTGTCCGTCTCCCTCTCCGTCTCTGTCCCTCTCCCTCTCTCTCCCTCTCCGTCTCTGTCCCTCTCCGTCCCTCTCCCTCTCTGTCCCTCTCCCTCTCTGTCCCTCTCCCTCTGTCCCTCTCCCTCTGTCCCTCTGTCCCTCTCCGTCCCTCTCCCTCTCTGTCCCTCTCCCTCTCTGTCCCTCTCCCTCTCTGTCCCTCTCCCTCTCTGTCCCTGTCCCTCTCCGTCTCTGTCCCTCTCCGTCTCTGTCCCTCTCCGTCCCTCTCTCTCCCTCTGTCCCTCTCCCTCTGTCCGTCTCCCTCTCCCTCTCTGTCCGTCTCTCTCTCCCTCTGTCCGTCTCCCTCTCCCTCTCTGTCCGTCTCCCTCTCCCTCTCCCTCTCTGTCCGTCTCCCTCTCCCTCTCTGTCCGTCTCCCTCTCCCTCCGTCCCTCTCCGTCTCTGTCCCTCTCTGTCCCTCTCCCTCTCCGTCCCTCTCCCTCTCCGTCCCTCTCCCTCTCCGTCCCTGTCCCTCTCCCTCTCTGTCCCTCTCCCTCTCCGTCCCTCTCCGTCTCTGTCCCTCTCCGTCTGTCCCTCTCCGTCCCTCTCCCTCTCCGTCCCTCTCCCTCTCCGTCCCTCTTCCTCTCCGTCCCTCTTCCTCTCCGTCCCTCTTCCTCTCCGTCCCTCTCCCTCTCTGTCCCTCTCCCTCTCCGTCTCCCTCTGTCCGTCTCCCTCTGTCCGTCTCCCTCTGTCCCTCTCAGTCTGTCCCTCTCTGTCTCCCTCTCTGTCCCTCTCCGTCTCCCTGTCCCTCTCTGTCCCTCTCCGTGTCCCTCTCCCTCTCCCTCTCTGTCCCTCTCCGTGTCCCTCTCCCTCTCCCTCTCTGTCCGTCTCCCTCCCTCCGTCCGTCTCCCTCACTCCGTCCGTCTCCCTCACTCCGTCCGTCTCCCTCACTCCGTCCGTCTCCCTCACTCCGTCTGTCTCCCTCTCTGTCCGTCTCCCTCCCTCTGTCCGTCTCCCTCCCTCTCTGTCCCTCTCCCTCCCTCTCTGTCCCTCTCCCTCCCTCTCTGTCCCTCTCCCTCTGTCCCTCTCCCTCTCTGTCCCTCTCCCTCTCTGTCTCCCTCTCCCTCTCTGTCCCTCTCTCTCTGTCCCTCTCCCTCTCCCTCTCCGTCTCTGTCCCTCTGCGTCTCCCTCTCCGTCTGTCCCTCTCCGTCTGTCCCTCTCCCTCTCTGTCCCTCTCCGTCTCCCTCTCCCTCTCTGTCCCTCTCCCTCTGTCCCTCTCCCTCTGTCCCTCTCCCTCTGTCTCTGTCCCTCTCCCTCTGTCTCTGTCCCTCTCCCTCTCTGTCCCTCTCCCTCTCTGTCCCTCTCCCTCCCTCCGTCCGTCTCCCTCACTCCGTCCGTCTCCCTCACTCCGTCCGTCTCCCTCACTCCGTCTGTCTCCCTCTCTGTCCGTCTCCCTCCCTCTGTCCGTCTCCCTCCCTCTCTGTCCCTCTCCCTCCCTCTCTGTCCCTCTCCCTCTCCCTCCCTCTCTGTCCCTCTCCCTCTGTCCCTCTCCCTCTCTGTCCCTCTCCCTCTCTGTCTCCCTCTCTGTCCCTCTCTCTCTGTCCCTCTCCCTCTCCCTCTCCCTCTCTGTCCCTCTCCCTCTCTGTCTCCCTCTCCCTCTCTGTCCCTCTCCGTCTGTCCCTCTCCGTCTGTCCCTCTCCCTCTCTGTCCCTCTCCGTCTCCCTCTCCCTCTCTGTCCCTCTCCCTCTGTCCCTCTCCCTCTGTCCCTCTCCCTCTGTCCCTCTCCCTCTGTCCCTCTCCCTCTGTCCCTCTCCCTCTGTCTCTGTCCCTCTCCCTCTGTCTCTGTCCCTCTCCCTCTCTGTCCCTCTCCCTCTCTGTCCCTCTCCCTCTCTGTCCCTCTCCCTCTCTGTCCCTCTCCCTCTCTGTCCCTCTCCCTCTGTCCCTCTCCCTCTGTCCCTCTCCCTCTCTGTCCCTCTCCCTCTCTGTCCCTCTGTTCTGTCCCTCTGTCCCTCTCCCTCTGTCCCTCTGTTCTGTCCCTCTGTCCCTCTCCCTCTCTGTCCCTCTGTTCTGTCCCTCTCCCTCTCTGTCCCTCTCCCTCTCTGTCCCTCTCCCTCTCTGTCCCTCTCCCTCTCAGTCTGTCCCTCTCCGTCTCTGTCCCTCTCCCTCTGTCTCTGTCCCTCTCCCTCTGTCTCTGTCCCTCTCCCTCTGTCTCTGTCCCTCTCCCTCTGTCTCTGTCCCTCTCCCTCTCTGTCCCTCTCCCTCTGTCCCTCTCCCTCTCTGTCCCTCTCCCTCTCTGTCTCTCTCCCTCTCTGTCCCTCTCCCTCTCTGTCCCTCTGTTCTGTCCCTCTCCCTCTCTGTCCCTCTCCCTCTCTGTCCCTCTGTTCTGTCCCTCTGTCCCTCTCTGTCCCTCTCCCTCTCTGTCCCTCTCCCTCTCTGTCCCTCTCCCTCTCCGTCTGTCCCTCTCCGTCCCTCTCTCTCCCTCTCCGTCTCTGTCCCTCTCCGTCTCTGTCCCTCTCCGTCCCTCTCTCTCCCTCTCTGTCCCTCTCCCTCTGTCCGTCTCCCTCTCCCTCTCTGTCCGTCTCCCTCTCCCTCTCTGTCCGTCTCCCTCTCCCTCTCTGTCCGTCTCCCTCTCCCTCTCTGTCCGTCTCCCTCTCCGTCTGTCCCTCCGTCCCTCTCCGTCTCTGTCCCTCTCTGTCCCTCTCCCTCTCTGTCCCTCTCCCTCTCCGTCCCTCTCCCTCTCCGTCTCTGTCCCTCTCCCTCTCTGTCCCTCTCCCTCTGTCTCCCTCTCCGTCCCTCTCCCTCTCCGTCCCTCTCCCTCTCCGTCCCTCTCCCCCTCCGTCCCTCTCCCTCTCCGTCCCTCTCCCTCTCTGTCCCTCTCCCTCTGTCCCTCTCCCTCTGTCCCTCTCCCTCTGTCCCTCTCTGTCCCTCTCCCTCTCTGTCTCCCTCTCTGTCCCTCTCCCTGTCCCTCTCCCTCTGTCCCTCTCCGTCTCCATCCCTCTCCGTCTCTGTCCCTCTCTGTCTCCCTCTATCTCCCTCTCTGTCTCCCTCTCTGTCCCTCTCCCTCTCTGTCTCCCTCTCTGTGGGTCTCCCTCCCTCTCTGTGCGTCTCCCTCTCTGTCTCCCCGTCCCTCTCCCTCTCCGTCCCTCTCCCTCTCCGTCCCTCTCCCTCTGTCCCTCTCCCTCTCTGTCCCTCTGTCCCTCTCCCTCTCCGTCCCTCTCTCTCCCTCTCTCTCCCTCTCTGTCCCTCTCCCTCTGTCCGTCTCCCTCTCTGTCCGTCTCCCTCTCCCTCTCTGTCCGTCTCCCTCTCCCTCTCTGTCCCTCTCCCTCTCCCTCTGTCCGTCTCCCTCTCTGTCCGTCTCCCTCTCCCTCTCTGTCCGTCTCCCTCTCCCTCTCTGTCCGTCTCCCTCTCTGTCCGTCTCCCTCTCCGTCTGTCCCTCTCCCTCTCCGTCTGTCCCTCTCCGTCTCCCTCCGTCCCTCTCCGTCTCCCTCCGTCTCCCTCCGTCCCTCTCCGTCTCTGTCCCTCTCCGTCTCTGTCCCTCTCTGTCCCTCTCCCTCTCCGTCCCTCTCCGTCTCCCTCTCCGTCTCCCTCTCCGTCCCTCTCCCTCTCCGTCCCTCTCCCTCTCCGTCCCTCTCCCTCTCCGTCCCTCTCCCTCTGTCCCTCTCCCTCTCTGTCTCCCTCTCTGTCCCTCTCTCTCTCTGTCCCTCTCTCCTCTCTGTCCCTCTCCCTCTCTGTCCCTCTCCCTCTCTGTCCCTCTCCCTCTCTGTCCCTCTCCCTCTCTGTCCCTCTCCCTCTCTGTCCGTCTCCCTCTCTGTCCGTCTCCCTCTCTGTCCCTCTCCCTCTCTGTCCCTCTCCCTCTCCGTCTCCCTCTCCGTCTGTCCCTCTCCGTCTGTCCCTCTCCGTCTGTCCCTCTCCGTCTGTCCCTCTCCGTCTCCCTCCGTCCCTCTCCGTCTCCCTCCGTCTCCTCTCCGTCCCTCTCCGTCTCTGTCCCTCTCCGTCTCTGTCCCTCTCTGTCCCTCTCCCTCTCCGTCCCTCTCCGTCTCCCTCTCCGTCTCCCTCTCCGTCCCTCTCCCTCTCCGTCCCTCTCCCTCTCCGTCCCTCTCCCTCTCCGTCCCTCTCCCTCTCCGTCCCTCTCCCTCTCCGTCCCTCTCCCTCTGTCCCTCTCCCTCTCTGTCTCCCTCTCTGTCCCTCTCCCTCTCTGTCCCTCTCCCTCTCTGTCCCTCTCCCTCTCTGTCCCTCTCCCTCTCTGTCCCTCTCCCTCTCTGTCCCTCTCCCTCTCTGTCCGTCTCCCTCTCTGTCCCTCTCCCTCTCTGTCCCTCTCCCTCTCCGTCTCCCTCTCCGTCTGTCCCTCTCCGTCTGTCCCTCTCCGTCTGTCCCTCTCCGTCTGTCCCTCTCCGTCTGTCCCTCTCCGTCTCCCTCCGTCCCTCTCCGTCTCCCTCCGTCTCCCTCCGTCCCTCTCCGTCTCTGTCCCTCTCCGTCTCTGTCCCTCTCTGTCCCTCTCCCTCTCCGTCCCTCTCCGTCTCCCTCTCCGTCTCCCTCTCCGTCCCTCTCCCTCTCCGTCCCTCTCCCTCTCCGTCCCTCTCCCTCTCCGTCCCTCTCCCTCTGTCCCTCTCCCTCTCTGTCTCCCTCTCTGTCCCTCTCCCTCTCTGTCCCTCTCCCTCTCTGTCCCTCTCCCTCTCTGTCCCTCTCCCTCTCTGTCCCTCTCCCTCTCTGTCCGTCTCCCTCTCTGTCCCTCTCCCTCTCTGTCCCTCTCCCTCTCCGTCTCCCTCTCCGTCTGTCCCTCTCCGTCTGTCCCTCTCCGTCTGTCCCTCTCCGTCTGTCCCTCTCTGTCTCCCTCTCTGTCTCCCTCTGTCCCTCTGTCTCCCTCTCTGTCCCTCTGTCTCCCTCTCTGTCCCTCTCCCTCTGTCTCCCTCTGTCTCTGTCTGACTGTCTCCCTCTGTCCGTCTCCCTCCCTCTGTCCGTCTCCCTCCCTCTGTCCGTCTCCCTCACTCCGTCTGTCTCCCTCACTCCGTCCGTCTGTCTCCCTCACTCCGTCCGTCTCCCTCACTCCGTCCGTCTCCCTCACTCCGTCCGTCTCCCTCACTCCGTCCGTCTCCCTCACTCCGTCCGTCTCCCTCACTCCGTCCGTCTCCCTCACTCCGTCCGTCTCCCTCACTCCGTCCGTCTCCCTCACTCCGTCCGTCTCCCTCACTCCGTCTGTCTCCCTCACTCCGTCTGTCTCCCTCACTCCGTCTGTCTCCCTCACTCCGTCTGTCTCCCTCACTCCGTCTGTCTCCCTCACTCCGTCTGTCTCCCTCACTCTGTCTGTCTCCCTCACTCGGTCACCTCACCCGCGTGTGTCAGTGTGCTGTTTTTAGTATAGCGCGATCCAGGTCCTAGGTGGGGCGTCAGGGCGCGTTATAGCAACTAGAACAATTTGTGTACAGCAAGAAGGAAAACAGAAGGTGTGACAGAGCTCTAAGGTAGTACTGCATACTAAGCCTATTAATAAATAGCATGAGGTCTGCATGAACAAAACAGAGACAAGTATATACACATAATCTCAAAATGCTGCAGAGCAATAACAGCGACGCACTTGCTGGAGTTTGGAGCAGATTAGGTGAACTACCAATTGATAACAGCCGTACCTGCTGCCTGTCTCAATGATATATATCAGTGATTGACAAGGTCAGGTATTTTTTCGTGGTGCAGAGAAAATATATTCACAGAGGTTCATAACGATATAAAAGCAAAAACATAGCAGGCACTATATAGATAGGGGATCGGGCTAATACAGCCGCCAACAGATTACCAGCATGTCTGGACCTAATGGGGATAAAGTTTCCTTAGGACTCTGTCTGTCTCCCTCGCTCTGTCACCTCACCCGCGTGTGTGTCAGCCCGGGCTGGGCTGAGACAGCTTCCCGGGCACACACACAGCCGCACCCGAGTACTTCACAGGTCTTTAAAAGACCATTCACTTGTTAATGAGGCTTTGTTGTATTTCACCTCTTCTTTGCGCCCCTGCATCTCCACTCTGAGTGGAGATGCAGGGGCGCTAAGAAGAGGTGAAATACAACAAAGCCTCATTAACAAGTGAATAGTTTTTTAAAGAATCGTCCGGCCCCTATAGAGCGCTGCTGCAACCGGCGGTGTTTGCGGACACTTAAAAAAAAAAAAAGAAAAAACACAGGTAGGATAGCTGCAAGGTCCGCAGGCCGCCAAGGAAGGCTTGCCGGGCCGCTGGCGGCCCGCGGTCCGTACTAGGAGTACCCGTGATCTAGGGGAATAATTTTGTTTTTGTTACAGTAGATAACAAATCGTTTCCACTTTGCTGCATAGCGAGCTCTGGTGGTAGGTTTTCTTGCTTCTCTCAGAATAGTCATACAGTCTGGTGGCAAATTTAAATATCCAAACTCTATGACTTCAGGAGCCAAATCGCTAAGTTGAGCTCCCTGGGATTTGGATGCTTGATTTCTCCATGGTTCTGAGTGAGAAGACTGAAGGTGAGATGCAGCTTTTGATGTAGAACTACTGACAGTTCTAACAGGGTGGTGTACCATGGTTGACGTGCCCATGTGAGAGCTACCAAAATCAGTGTGAGTGATGTTTGCCTGAGTTTCCGAACCAGAAATGGAAGGAGTGGAAGAGGCGGAAAAGTGTAGGCCAATATCCCTGAACAATTCATCCATAGGGCATTGCCTTTGGATAGAGGGTGAGGGAACCTGGAGGCAAATTTTGGGCATAGTGCGTTGTCTACTGTGGCGAACAGATATATTTGGGGGTATCCATACTGTTGAAAGTATGGAAGGAGAACTTGGGGATGAAGTTCCCACTCGTGTATTTGCTGCCTCCATCTGCCGAGGAGGTCGGCAATTTGATTGTTCACTACTGGAAGGTGTTCTGCCAGACGGTGAATTTTGTGATGGATTGCCCATTTCCAAGTTGTCTGAGACAGGCGAGAATGTTGGAGAGTGTGTCCCTCCCTGTTTTTGTACATAGTACATTGCTGTCGTGTTGTCTGTGCGGACTAGGACAACTTTGCCTGTGAGATGAGACTGAAAAGCTTTCAGCGCTAGAAATACTGCTAGATGCTCTAGATAGTTGATGTGGAGACACCTGTGTTTGTCATCCCAGAGACCCTGAATTGTATAATGATGGAGATGTGCACCCAACCTGTGAGAGATGTGTCTGCTTTTAGCACGATTTGTGGAACAGGGTCGATGAAAGGCCACCCTTTTGATACATTTTGTGGGTTCCACCACTGCAGAGAGCGATGGGTGCGGCTGTCTACAAACACTAGATCTGTGAATTGACCCTGTGACTGATTCCATTGACATGCTAAGCATTCTTGTAGTTGACGCATGTGTAGGCTTGCATGAGGCAATATTGCAATGCATGACGCCATCATTCTTAGTAGGCGCATGAAAGTCCTGGCGGGCAAGGATTGGTCGATTTGGAACTGCAGCAATAGAGTCTGGACATTGCAAATTCTGGCTGCAGTGGGAGAGGCTAGAGCTGTGTGAGTGTTGAGTGGCTCTTAGATAGGGTTGTATCTGTGAGGGCTGTGAGACTTTTGCATGTTGACCGTGAAACCCAATTGGTGGAGTAGGTGTAGCGTGGTCTGAGTGTGTTCTAGACACTTTTGGTGTGTGCTGGCTTTGATGAGCCAGTAGTCAAGGTACGGGAAGACGGGAATTTGTTGTCTTCTGATATGAGCTGCCACTACTGTAACATTTGGTAAACACTCTAGGAGCTGTAGTTACTCCGAATGGGAGTACTTTGAACTGCTAGTGTTTGCCTGCTATCACAAATCTGAGATATTTGCGATTAGCAGGATGAATGGGGATGTGAAAACAGGCATCTTTTAAGTCTAGCATAGACATAAAATCGCCTTGCTGTAGAAGTGGAAGGACTTATTGAAGTGTTACCATATGGAAGTGTACTGACAGTATGTAGTAGTTGAACACTCTGAGATCTAAAATTGGTCTTAAGGAACCATCTTTTTAGGGGATTAGAAAATAAAGAGAATAAACCCCTGAACCTTGGTACTGTAATGGAACTGGTTCTATGGCGCCTTTGTCTAAGAGATTGCACCTCTTGTTTGAGTAACTGTAAGTGGTCTGACGACAATTTGTGAATGCGAGGTGGGATGTTTGGAGGATTGGTGGTAGGCTCCAGGCAATAACCATGTTGGATAATGTCGATCACCCATTTGTCGGTTGTTATAGATTGCCAAATGGGGAGAAATTGTTGAAGTCTTCCCCCGACAGGTGTTAAGTGATCGGTGGGAAGTGTGGGCAAGTCACTGTTTGTTAGGGGAAGGGGTGTTATGCGGTGTGGTGCATTTACCCCAACCCTTGGAATTGTTTCCTCTATACCCTCCTCTATAGAAACATCTAGAGGGAGAGAATTGAGTATTGCTTTTATAAGAGGAAGCATTTGGGTCTGAGGATGTGGTTTTGGACCCTGCTCTGTAAAAGGAGTGGTTAAAGGAGCCTCTATTTGATGAGGACTAGAGCGCTCCCATGGACTTTGCCACTTCGGTATCTTTTTTCATTTTTTCTAGGGATTGGTCGACTACAGGACCAAACGTGTGTTCTTTGTCAAAGGGGGTGTTTAAAATGGACTGCTGGACCTCAGGCTTAAACCCTGAAATCCTAAGCCATGCATGCCTTCTAAGGAGAATGCTGGTATTAATCTCCCTAGCTGCGGTGTCAGCTGCATCTAGAGCACATCTGATTGAGGAGTTAGAGATGAGTTTTCCCTCTTCAACTAACTGTTGTGCTTTAGCTTTGTGTTCTTCTGGAAGGTATTGGAGCAGCTGCTCCATTTCATCCCAGTGTGCCCTGTCGCACCTGGCTTGTAGGCCCTGTGTGTTCGCGATGAGCCAGTGGTTAGCGGCTTGAACAGTCACTAGTTTTCCTGATGCATCAATGAGCTTAGATTCTTTGTCTGGGGGAGGTACATCACCAGAGGTTTGTGAATTGGCTCTTTTGCGAGCATTGGACACTACAAGGGAGTCGAGAGGTAGTTGTCCCTTGATAAACACATGATCTGATGGCGAGGGTTTGTAGCTTTTATCTACTCTTGGAGTTAAAATACGTGCCCGTACAGGGTCTATAAAGATATCCTTTGCATAACTCATCATGCCTTTAAGCATGGGGAGTGACTGACTGGACCTGTGTGTGGACTCAAGTGTCTCAAATAAAAAGTCTTCTTCTAAGGACTCTTTATGTAAGGCCACCCCATGATACTCTTCTGCTCTAGCAATGAGTTGTTGATAATCCATATTATAGTCTGGAGGTGATGGCTTTGCAGGATAAAGGTCTGGGTCATTATCTACTGGAGGGTCAATGGTGTAGTCATTCCATGGGTCTACAGGCAAAAGCGTGTTCTCATCAATATGAGCCCCATCTGGATCTGTATGTAGAGATCCCGGAGGTGTTATATGTAAGGGATCCTCAATTATTAAGTGTGGAGAAGATGGTGGAGGTGGAGAGGGTTGTGGGGCAGGATAAGCAGGGCTAGTAGCCATGTCCTCCTCCTTCAAATGAATCTTGTAGGCAGGGTCCTCTGAAGAAAGTTTGTGTTTTGATGGTGTTTTAGCAGAAATATCTCCATATCAGGATTAATATGAATCTTTTTCTGCTTAGGATCTAATTTGGCCTTAAGAATGTCTAAAATTGGTTCTGGAGGCTCAGGGAGGTGTACTTGGTTTTTGGCATTGAAATAGACTTGTCCTTGGGAGTGGCAGGTTTCGGCTCTGAATCGTTTTTTTGTTTCGGAGCGGAGGGTTTCGGTTCCGAAGCATGTTTTTGTTTCGGAGCGGAGGGTTTCGGTTCCGAAGCATGTTTTTGTTTCGGAGCGGAGGGTTTTGGCTCCAAACTAAATTTGTCCTTCGATCCTGATGGTTCCGGATCCGAAGAGGATTCTGTTCGACTCGGTCCCGAGCCGGAAGGCTTGACAGTCTGCTTTGGTGCCGAGCCAGTAGGCAGGGCATCGGAAATAATGTCTCGGTGCGGACCTTGGCCAGAAGGCAGAGGTGGTGCCGAAGCCTTATGCGTTTTGGAAGAGGTTTTAGGGGGCAAGGGGTCTTCGGTACTCACGGCACCTTGTCCCGGAGGCACATCTTCAGACTCCAGATCGATCTCCAGTTCAGGATCGGATTCTGAAATGGAGAAGGCCTCTTTTTCTGCGGCGGACGCTTTAATCTCCTCTTGCTCGGATTCTTCCCCGAAGATATCCGGAATGTGTTGAATGCTTTGACGTTGCATTTCTCGTTGTCGAGCCCGACGATCGCGTAGAGGCTTCTTGGACCGAAACAATCCACAAGCGTCACAGTCATCCTCCTTGTGCTCCGGAGAGAGGCACAAGTTACAAACTTGACGTTTGTCGGTGCGAGGTTACTTGGCGTGGCACCAAGTACAGAATTGGAATTGAGTCCGTTCCATCGGCAGAAGGCTGGCCCGACGCAGCTACGCCCGACGGCCCCCAACCAGGTTTTCGATCAAAGATGGAGAAATTGTTGACTGATTCGATATGCGTAGAACAAGGAAACGCTTACGAAAACAATACCGTCGAGGGTACAGTGGATTGCGCACCAAGGGGAACCCGAAGAACGGTTTCGAACCGGAGCGCAGCAATACACATCCGAACCCGATGGGGGAAAAAACCAATCTAACAATGGAGTCGATGCACATGCGCACCATCACCGAAAGGAGGAGTCACCTTACCTCGTGACTGGAAAGACTTCTTCGAAGAAAACAACTTGCAAACATCCGGACCCAACACTAGATGGCAGGAGTATGGAAAGCATGTGTATCTACAGCACACATGCCTCAAACCCACATTTTTGTTTTTTGAAGGGAACAAGTCGCATAATCAGTCTATAAAACACACCATCCTGTGACAATTACAATTAGCAGCAAGCCCATCAGCTTATTCAAACCAATATATATAACAATAAGAGACATGTAACTGTTGCGTTCTCATTCTACTCCAGCGTCCATACCCGAAGCCCCAAGCCATTTACCCCAAACCTTTGCATTTTTAGCAGGACATCCCCTGGCCTCATACACAGGTTTTTCTTGTTGTGTACACCAGTCCACCCTGTGCCTCCATAATGTTAGCAAAGGTGCCCTGGGGGCCTTCCTCTGGGCTGCATTATCTCTTAACTATTACAAGAGCGGTTCCCAAGAAAGCTCTGTCTGCCCTAGAGCCCCCACATCATCATCCACCCCCAAGAGGAGCAGCAAAGGGGAGAGTTCCAACACCAGGCCCAATACTTTTAACAATTCAGCCACCATTGCCTCCCATTAACAGGCTATGATAGGGCAGGACCACACCAAGTGAAAGAAATATGCGGACGTATAAGAGCAGCGATAGCAGACGGGGCCGTTAATTAGGCCAGCACGAAACAGCCTGACAAGAGTAAGGTAGGCACAGTGTAGGTAATAAGTTTGCACCGACCGAAGCCGTGCTGAAACTGCGATTACTCTAGGGGTCATTTGCGCATCACACCAGTCATCATCTTCTAAGGGTCCTATCCATTCCTCCCAATGAGCTCTGAGGTCGTCTAAAGATCCAGGGGCATTAAGGATCAAGGTACGATAAATCTGGGAGACCTCCCCTCTGCCTAGGGCACCCATCAGTACCTTGGCTTCCAGGGTGCTGAACTCTGGGATGGTCGAGTCCGAAAGAATGTTGTCGCATAGCGCATGGTGCAGCTGTAGAGATTTATGAAATTGTGTAGTTGATAGGGTATGGGTTTGCTGGAGATCCTGGAAGGAGACCATATCGGAGCCTGCCCAAACGTTGCCCAGTGGTGTGATACCTATGGTGTCCCAACGAGCAAACCCCTCGAGTGTCGCCTCTTCCCCCAACCATGTGCCATGTCATAATGGGGTATGTTGAGTGAGTTTCTTCCACCACCCTGTTTGTTTCCTGGGCTGCCCTCAACCACTACATACCAGGCAGGTCACTTCCGGTATCACATTCGGGACGGTAGTCTCATAGAGTAACGCCATAATGCGTGGGAACCCCATCGTGTTGACCTCTCGCCTGTATGCTGGATGTGACCTCGGGATGGTAGCCTCATTGAGTAACACCATAATGCGTGGGAACCCCAGCGTGTTGAGCTCTCGCCTGTATGCTGGATGTGACCAACCCCGGGAAAGCCAATCGTTAATGACCAAGAGATGAGTAGCCAGGTAGTACAAATATAGGTTAACCATTCCAGGACCCCCTTCATACGAAAGCGCACTGGCAGGTGGAAAAGGCCAAGCGGGCCCCGGTGGTACACCAAAGAAAGGAGATGGCTAATAAGTCCATCTTTCTGAACCACTGACACAGGATACATTGGGTAAAGTTTTGGAGAAGGTATAAAAATCTTGGTAAAACCATCATTTTGTACAGAGCCATCCTCCCCATGACATTCAGTGGCAATGTCTGCCACTTCTTAAGATCAGCTGTGATCTTGCGGGTAAAAGGGGTAAGATTTAGGGACCATGTCAGTTCGGGAAGGATTTCCATCTTTATGCCCAGGTAGCGAAAACGGAGGCGACGTACTGGGATTATCGTTTGCCAATCAAAGCAATCCCGTGTGCGGGGCAACAGCACTAAAATCAATTTGGCAGGGTTAACCACCAAGCCAAAATCATCTGCAAAAAATTGCAAGAGACGAAGGCAGCGAGGGCCACTGTCTGCCGGGTGTGAAAGGTACAGCACCACATCATCTGCGTGGAGGGCAATGCGGTCTTCATGGCCAGAGTCCCACTCCTAAAGCTGAGCATTGCATCATATGACTCTCGCAAAGGGCTCTATAGTTAATGCGAAATGTAGAGGGGGGACCCCTGTCTAGTCCCGTCGGATGGGAAAGTGGTCAGAGACCACTGCATTCACCTGTAAACCGGCTGTTGGATTAGAATAAAGAACGCAGACCAGATTGTGAAAGCGGGGACCAAGTCCAGCCGCTTCCAGCACTTGAGCTAAATAGCCCCAGTCCACCGTGTCAAATGCTTTCTCAAAATCTATTAGGAGCAAGGCTAACGGAGCTGTGAGTAGGTGACGGTGACCCAAGGCCACATGCATGCGCTGCAAGCAGTGTTTAGTACTTCTACAGGGAATAAAGCCACATTGGTCTGGATGAATAAGTGGCCACAAAACCAGTCACAGCTGGGTGGTCAGGATGGCTGCAAAAATTTTAACCTCCCCATTAAGTAGAGAGTTTTGTCGATAATTGGCACATGAGGTGGACGCCGGCTGTGTCTTGGGTATGACCACAATAGCAGCTTGATCGATCTCCTTGGGGAAGGAGCCTTTGTGGACAGCTTCCTTTTAGCGATTCCCAGACTGGGTCTTTGCGTTCATGTATCCCTTATAGTTCTCTACAGGAGCATTCAGAGAGAACAAGAGATCCTCTCTTTCTATGGGTGTCCCCCATCAAGGAACAGACTGGGCTTCTCCTCCTGGAGTCTCTTCTCTAGATGGGCCAGGCAGATTCTTGCCACTCTCACTAGTTAGGCAGACTTCTAGGCACTCTGTACAAGCTCAGCTCCTCCATGAGAAAATGCCCTCTCACCTCTGGTAGATTTGTGGTCATGTAGACACCAGCCCATGTCACATAAAATCCTTTCAGTACTCTGCAGAACACTCCCTTACTTGGTCCTTGACGGACATGGAACTGGAACAAGGTGGGGTGGGGTTTGGGTCTGACATTTATGCACAGCTGCTCTCCAGACACAGACTTTATGTAGAGTAATACTCTACAGGTAAGTAATGGGGCTGTAGCGAGCCAGAAGCACCCACAACATGGGCACAATCAACTGTAAGGTGTTGGTACCTGGCTGTCATCAGTCTCTCTGAAGCAGTAAATAGGGACAGACTAAAAGGGCAGGCCTGACCCTCAAACTACCTCACTTTGCACAACAGAAACTGCAGTTCCATCCCGCACATCTGCCATCAACCAAATGGCAGTGCTCAGAAAAAAACAAATCAGCAGCCCATGCTAACAAAAGTCTTCATGGAATTTCTCAAGATAGCTGTAAGAAAGTGCCCCTTTTTGACATGGTCACCCCCACTTTTTGCCTGGTATTTGATGGGATTTTGACTGGAAGTACACTACGTTCCTGCTAACTAGGTCCCCAGCACCAGATCTCTTTCCCAAAACTGTACAACTGTTTCCCCTAATTGGCAACATCTTTAGCACTCTCTACGTCCCTAGTAAATTGTACCCCTGGTACCTAGGGCCTGAGGCACTAAAAAGGGTGCCTAAGGGCTGTGGCACAAATGCACAAGTTACTAACTTGTGTAACGATATATCTGTAAGAGACAGTAGTTAGTGATAGATTCCTTACCTTAGAATATCCCCAGGCGTCAGGCTGGATCCGGAAAGTTTTGCGTAGCAGTACCCTTGCGCGTCGGTAGGCGGCGTCGTGCGGCTCCGCGTCCGTCGTCGGCGTCGTGATCGCCGGGATGACGTCGCGGGCAGTACTTAGACGCCGCCCCTGCGCGCTGACGTCAGTTCTGTACACGACTTTCCGCGCCAGGAACGCAGAGCCATGCAGAAGCTGACACAGGTGTCTGAAAAATACTAGGGCCCTGAAAGGGATGTCCTTAACCCTAGAAATCAGTTCGCAGAACGGGGAGGATGGGTGGGGCGGTAAGGAATCTATCACTAACTACTGTCTCTTACAGATATATCGTTACACAAGTTAGTAACTTGTGCATCTGAAAGAGACACGTTAGTGATAGATTCCTTACCTTAGAATAGATACCCCAGCAATACCAACCCCGGTGGTGGGTCTGCGAACAAAGATCAGACAAGGAAGTCCTGGAGGACAGAACGGCCAAAGAAGCCGTCCCTCCGGACCTGACTGTCAAGGCAGTAATGCTTAGTAAACGTGTGCAGCGAGGCCCACGTAGCTGCCTGACAGATAACCGGCAGCGGAACACCGCGGCCCAAGGCCGTGGTAGCAGCCGTTGCCCTGGTGGAATGGGCACGCAGCCCAACAGGAGGCTCCTTCTTAGCCAAAGAATAGCAGGTCTTGATGCACAAGGTAACCCAGCGGGAGATGGTCCTCTTGTGCACCGCCCGACCTTTTTGGCGCCCACGTAGCCAACAAAGAGCTGGTCATCCACCCGGAAGTGTTTCGTGCGGTCGATATAGAAGGAGAGCGCACGTTTTGGGTCCAGACGGTGGAGCCTCTCTTCCTCTCTGGAAGGATGCGGAGGCGGAAAGAAGGTGGGCAAAGTGATGGTCTGCCCAATGTGGAAAGCAGTAACCACCTTTGGCAAGAAGGACGGACGCGTCCGAAGAACAACCTTGTCTGGATGAACAGACAGAAAGGGAGGTTTGCAAGAAAGAGCCTGGAGCTCACTCACCCGCCGAGCGGAGGTGATGGCCACCAGAAAGGCTGCCTTTAGAGTCAGAAGACGAAGAGGACAGTTATGCAGAGGCTCAAAGGGAGCGCACATTAAAAAGGTAAGAACCAAGTTCAAGTCCCACTGAGGCATTACAAACGGAACAGGAGGGAAGAGGTGAGTAATGCCTTTTAAGAACCTGTTAACAACAGGGGACTTGAAAAGGAGGGCTGATCAGGGAGCCTGAGGAAGGCCGAGATAGCACAAAGATAACCCTTGATGGTACCCAGGGCAGAACCCTGTTGGGCCAGAGAAAGAAGGAACAGAAGGACCTCAGAAAGAGGGGCAGAAAGGGGATTCACAGCCTTTGCTGTGCACCATGCCACAAATTTGTTCCACCTGCAGGCGTATACCACCTTAGTGGAGGGACGCCTGGCTGCCAGAATCACATCACAAACTTCGGGAGGCAAGTCGAAAGGAATCAACTGCCGCCGCTCAATCTCCACGCAAGCAGGTGTAGACTGGACAGGTTCGGGTGGAGGACCGTCCCCTGCTGCTGCGACAGAAGATCCTCCCGAAGAGGCAGACGGATCGGGGGATCTATGCTCATATTGAGTAGCTCGGGATACCAAACTCTTCGAGCCCAGTCCGGAGCCACAAGAATGACTTGGGCCCGGTCGTGCCGAATCTTCTTCAACACTCTGGGTAGAAGTGGTATAGGCGGAAAGGCGTATAACAGACCGCAACTCCACTCGCGACGAAAGCGTCGCCGAGCGAGTGCCGCCTTGGAAATTCCAACGCGCAGAACTGATGACATTGCGCGTTCTCTTCGGAGGCGAATAGATCTAACCAAGGCTCTCCCCACTGTAGAAAGAGTCCTTGCGCCACTTCCGAGTGAAGACGCCATTCGTGATCCATGATGCACCTGCGGCTGAGGTTCGTCCGCCCTGGCGTTCAGAGAACCTGCCAGGTGTTGAACCATCAGGAACATGCCCTGATGTTCCAGCCATGTCCAGAGGCGCAGAGCCTCCTGACAAAGGGTCCAAGACCCCACCCCGCCCTGTTTGTTGCAGTACCACATGGCGGTGGTGTTGTCTGTGAACACCTGCACTACCTTCCCTTTGACAGAGGGAAGGAATGCCTTGAGTGCAAGCCGGATCGCCCGGAGCTCCAGAAGGTTGATATGGAGCCGGGACTCCGCCGGAGACCAGAGGCCTCTGATCTCCGCCTCTCCCATGTGACCGCCCCATCCCAGAAGGGACGCGTCCGTCACAACTGTATGCTCTGGCTGGGGAAGGGAGAGGGATCTGCCCATGACCCATTGCCGGTTCGAGAGCCACCACTGCAACTGTTTTGCAGTCCCCTCCGAGATCTGGACGTGATCGGACAGGTTGCCCTGGTGCTGCGCCCACTGGAACTTCAGGTCCCACTGCAGAGCCCGCATATGCCATCTGGCATGATTGACCAGCAGGATGCAGGAGGCCATGAGGCCCAGCAGCCTCAGGGTCATCCTTACCGAAACCCAGGATAAAGGCCGAAAGATCGGAATCATAGCCTGAATATCCCGGACTCGCCGTTCGGGAGGATAGGCCCGAAACCGCGTCGTGTCCAGAACTGCTCCGATGAAAAGGAGCTGTGGAGAAGGAATCAGATGCGACTTTGGCACATTGATGGAGAACCCCAGCGAGTGCAGGAGTTCGGCCGTAGTCTGGAGGTGGGAGACGACTGCCTGGGACGAGCCCGCCTTCAGCAGCCAGTCGTCGAGGTAGGGGAAGACTGAAACCCCTGCCCGGCGCAGATGAGCTGCGACCACCGCCATCACTTTCGTGAACACCCGAGGGGCACTTGTAAGGCCAAAGGGGAGCACGGTGAACTGAAAATGCTCGGGGCCTACCGTGAACCGAAGGTAACGCCGGTGGGCCGGCAGGACTGGGGATGTGGAAATACGCGTCCTGCAAGTCCAACGCTACCAACCAGTCTCCAGGGTCGAGGGCAGTCAAGACCTGAGCTAGGGTGAGCATCTTGAACTTCTCCTTCCGGAGGAAGCGATTGACGTTCCGGAGGTCCAAGATAGGACGCATGTCCTCCTTGTCCTTTTTGGGCACCAGAAAGTAGTGGGAGTAGCAACCACGCCCTACTTCTGGGGTCGGAACATGCTCGATGGCCCTCTTGGTCAAGAGGGCCGTGACTTCCTTCTGTAGAAGCACCAAGTGATCCCCTGACATGCGGTGGAATTGAGGTGGCATGGCTGGGGGGTGGTCTCGAAGGGGAGGGAGTAGCCCCTTAGGACAATGTCCAAGACCCACCTGTCCGAGGTGATGGTGCGCCAGTGGGGAAGGTGATGGCGGACCCTGCCCCCTACTGGCGTGCCGTGCACCTGAAAGGAGGGACTAGGAGGGCTTGGAGGCCGCGGACGGGTTGGAGGTGGTGGCCTGACCCGCACGCTGGTTGCCCGATCCGCCACGGCGGAATCCACGTCCTCGGCCACGCGAAGACGCCTGCTGCGCGGGCCGGTGGCTGGGCTGCTGACGTGAAGGGCGCCCCTACCGTGGCCACGATAGGGGCGAAAAGCAGAAGGTAGCGGAGGGCGTGTAGCAGAAAGGCCCAGGGACTTTGCAGTAGCCCGTGAGTCCTTAAAGCGCTCCAACGCATGGTCTGCTTTGGACCCAAAAAGACCGACTCCATCAAAGGGCATGTCCATGAGAGTATTCTGGACATCCCCTGAAAAACCAGTGGTTCTCAGCCAGGCGTGGCGTCGGAGCGCCACCGTCGTTGCAATCGACCTGCCCAGCGAGTCGGCGGTGTCAAGGCCACAACGGATAGTGTATTTGGCCGCATCCCTTCCTTCCGCAATGGCGCGGGAAAGCAGTGCCTGGACCTCCTCAGGGCACTGGGGCAAAACATCCGCCACCGAATCCCACAGAGAGTGGGTATATCGGCCCAAAAGACAAGCGGTGTTAACGGACCGCAAGCCAGCACTGGAGGAAGAAAAACCTTTCTTCCCAAACTGATCCAGGCGTTTGGATTCCCTATCCGGAGGAGCGGTAGGGAAGGCGGTTTGGGAAGCGGAGGCTTGGACAACCAAGCTCTCAGGAGTGGGGTGGACAGAAAGAAACAGGGGGTCGCCCGGAGCGGGGCGATGGCGTCGTGACACGTTCCGATCCACAGGAGCCCCTGTGTTGGGCTTGGACCAGGCGCCCAAAAGAACGTCCGTGAGGGCGTCGTTAAACGGCAGCACAGTCTCCGCAGAGGAGGCTGCCGGCTGAAGCACCTCTGTCAAGATGTTAGGCTTGACCGTCAAAGTAGGGAGCTGGAGACGTAAGGCCCCAGCAGCCCTACGCAACACCGTACCAAAGTTGGCCCCCTCCTCCGTAGCCACGGGAGGAGACAGCATGCCAGTGTCAGGAGAAGTATCCAGACCACTGGCCTCCCCTAGACTCTCTGTCCAGTCCTCATCATACTGACAGTTGCGTGTCAGAGGGTCATCAGACCCCTCCCAGTCCTCCTGGTCCTCCTCTGGTTCAAAATAAGGAGGAGGAGGGACAGTTGGGACCCAAGGTCCCATCGGCGCCGGAGCCGGCGTCGAGCGGCGTCGCTCCGGGTCCAAGTCCGGAGCCGGAAGGAACTGGGGGACGACGCCGCCCGGAGCCCAGGGCGGCGTCGAGAACGGCACCGGAGACATCGGCGCCGGCGGAGGTGTCGTGAGGTCGACCGGCGTCGATGGGGGTTGTGGAGCCGGGATCGAGGCCGGGGCCGGAGCCGGAGCCGGGATCGAGGCTGGAGGCTCGGGCGGCGCCGGGGCCGGAGCCGCCGGCGGCGCCGGATCAACCCCATCAGGGCCCGCGGGGCCCGAAGGCGCACCGGAGGGGCCTGAAGGCCCGAAGAGGCGGGCCATGGCCGACAGGAACTCCTGTACCTTGGCCGGATCCGCCCCCGAACCCGGGAAGGGCGGGTATGACGGGGCGACTCCACAGGCAAGTCCGGGGCCGCGGGGGCGGGGACGGTGCCGGGAGGGGCCTCAGCCGAGTCGCGAGACCGGCGGCGAAGTCCGAGAGCGACGATGCTTCTTGGACTTCTTGTGTCGAGACTTACCGGACGAAGAAGACTTCGACGCCGACGACCGGTGTGCACTCCGCGAGCGACCCCTGGACCTCTCACGCGACCGGGGCTTCCGCGGAGCCGAATGCCGGGCCTCGAGGAGCTTTCGAGACCGCTCTCGCAAAGCCTTCGGGTTGAGGGCCTGGCATTCGGGACAAGACTCGGTGTCGTGGCCTCGGCCGAGGCAGAAGAGACACTCCCAATGCGGGTCGGTGACGGACATCATCCGCGCACAGGCGCCGCATCGCTTGAAGCCGGGCATCCCTACGACACCTGAAGGCTGGAAAAAAAAACAGTGAAAAATCACCAAAAAGTATGGTCAAAAATTGACCAGGGCACTGCTCTTCCCGGATCTGCGCTTACTGGCGCGGAAAAGAAGAACTGACGTCAGCGCGCAGGGGCGGCGTCTAAGTACTGCCCGCGACGTCATCCCGGCGATCACGACGCCGACGACGGACGCGGAGCCGCACGACGCCGCCTACCGACGCGCAAGGGTACTGCTACGCAAAACTTTCCGGATCCAGCCTGACGCCTGGGGATATTCTAAGGTAAGGAATCTATCACTAACGTGTCTCTTTCAGATTGTGCCACCCTAAGAGACCCCTCACCAAACTCATGCAAGACTGCCATTGCAGACTGTGTTTTGGTGCAGGCAAAAGTGAAAACACAACATGACACCTCCCTGTGCCATGCCCCCTATCACTGCATGTAGTATTTGTAAGTCACCCCTACAGCAGACCTTACAGCCCTAAGGCAGGATGCCTTATATTACATGTGAGGACATATCGCCATGAGCAGATATGCTCCTGTACTGGTCAGTTCCATTACTGCCAGTACAAGTGAACAGGGAAGCCATTTTAAGACATGTGCTGGGCACTGGTGAAAACGAGTTCCCCAGCTACACAATGGCTTCACTGAAAATAGGGATGTTTGGTATCAAACATCTCCTATTAATGAACCCACACGGAATCCAATGTTGGCTTTATTAATACATGCACCCAGAGGGCACCTTAGACACTGGTGTGTTGACTGACTGGTTTTTGCCAGCCTGCCACCAGAGACAAGTTTCTGACCCCAAACATGGGGGCCTATGCTCTCAGGAGGTCAGAAACAAAGCCTGCTCAGGAAGAAGGTGTGCCCACCCCTAAGGTGACCTAACCTGAAACGGACATGACTATTCAGAGTTGCCCATCTTGGTGATTAGGAACTCTGGGACAGGGTTATGCCCATTTCCCACAGGAAGTGGTCATATAGGGGGCGTAGTGACCTCAGGGGTAGGTAGCCAATTAGCTACTACCCTACACCCCCCAAATGCTCCAAAATTCAGTATTTAGAAAAGCAGATCCTGCCAACCTGAAAGAAGACAACGGATGTGAAGAGTTGCAAAGAGCAAGACCAGAAGACGCAGCAACTGACTGTCTCCAAAGCCTGGGAGACCTGCCAGCAATGCACCCAGGAACCAAGAACTCCTGTGAAGCAGCGGAGCAGCTTCCGTGCATCCTGCAGGCACCCATAGAGACCTGAGAGGACTCCAAAACCTCGAAAACCTGACGCCCAAGAACACCACTGCACACGTCGCTCCAAGCCGGAGTTGAAGTGGGCCAACGGTACCAGCGTGGACCCCCCCCACCCCCAGCGACGAGTCCACTGTGGTTTCACTCCTCGTGAACTCCCCGACGTTGCCTGCAGTCTCTGTTCACAGGCCCCCCCTCTACAGCGACTGCTCCCGGTAAGGAAACCCGGCGCCTAAATGCACAAGTTACTAACTTGTGTAACGATATATCTGTAAGAGACAGTAGTTAGTGACAGATTCCTTACCTTAGAATATCCCCAGGCGTCAGGCTGGATCCGGAAAGTTTTTGCGTAGCAGTACCCTTGCGCGTCGGTAGGCGGCGTCGTGCGGCTCCGCGACCGTCGTCGGGACCGCCGGGATGACGTCGCGGGCAGTACTTAGACGCCGCCCCTGCGCGCTGACGTCAGTTCTGTACACGACTTTCCGCGCCAGGAACGCAGAGCCATGCAAGAAGCTGACATAGGTGTCTGAAAAATACTAGGGCCCTGAAAGGGATGTCCTTAACCCTAGAAATCAGTTCGCAGAACGGGGAGGATGGGTGGGGCGGTAAGGAATCTGTCACCAACTACTGTCTCTTACAGATATATCGTTACACAAGTTAGTAACTTGTGCATCTGAAAGACACGTTAGTGACAGATTCCTTACCTTAGAATAGATACCCCAGCAATACCAACCCCGGTGGTGGGTCTGCGAACAAAGATCAGACAAGGAAGTCCCGGAGGACAGAACGGCCAAAAAAGCCGTCCCTCCGGACCTGGCTGTCAAGGCAGTAATGCTTGGTAAATGTGTGCAGCGAGGCCCACGTAGCTGCCTGACAGATATCCTGCAGCGGAACACCGCGGCCTATAGCCGTGGTAGCAGCCGTTGCCCTGGTGAAATGGGCACGCAGCCCAACAGGAGGCTCCTTCTTAGCCAAAGAATAGCAGGCTTTGATACACAAGGTGACCCAGCGGGAGATGGTTCTCTTGTGCACCGCCCAACCTTTTTTGGCGCCCACGTAGCCAACAAAGAGCTGGTCATCCACCCGGAAGTGTTGTGTGCGGTTGATATAAAAGGAAAGCGCACGTTTTGGGTCCAGACGGTGGAGCCTCTCTTCCTCTCTGGAAGGATGCGGAGGCGGAAAGAAGGTGGGCAAAGTGATGGTCTGCCCAATGTGGAAGGCAGTAACCACCTTTGGCAAGAAGGACGGACGCGTCCGAAGAACAACCTTGTCTGGATGGACAGACAGAAAGGGAGGTTTGCATGATAGAGCCTGGAGCTCACTCACCCGCCGAGCGGAGGTGATGGCCACCAGAAAGGCTGTCTTCAAAGTAAGAAGACGAAGAGGACAGTTATGTAGAGGCTCAAAGGGAGCGCACATTAAAAAGGTAAGAACCAAGTTTAAGTCCCACTGAGGCATGACAAACGGAACAGGAGGGAAGCGGTGTGTAATGCCTTTTAGAAACCTGTTAACAACAGGGGACTTAAAAAGAGAGGGCTGATCAGGGAGCCTGAGGAAGGCCGAGATTGCACAAAGAACCCTGTTGGGCCAGAGAAAGAAGGAACAGAAGAACCTCAGAAAGAGGGGCAGAGAGGGGATTCACAGCCTTTCCTGTGCACCATGCCACAAACTTGTTCCACCTGCAGGCGTATACCACCTTAGTGGAGGGACGCCTGGCTACCAGAATCACATCACAAACTTCGGGAGGCAAGTCGAAAGGAATCAACTGCCGCCGCTCAATCTCCACGCAAGCAGGTGGAGACTGGACAGGTTCGGGTGGAGGACCGTCCCCTGCTGCTGCGACAGAAGATCCTCCCGAAGAGGCAGACGGATCGGGGGATCGACGCTCATACTGAGTAGCTCGGGATACCAAACTCTTCGAGCCCAGTCCGGAGCCACAAGGATGACTTGGGCCCGGTCGCGCCGAATCTTCTTCAACACTCTGGGTAGAAGTGGTATAGGCGGAAAAGCGTACAACAGACCGCAACTCCACTCGCGACGAAAAGCGTTGCCCGAGCGAGTGCCGCCTTGGAAATTCCAACGCGCAGAACTGATGACATTGCGCGTTCTCTTCGGTGGCGAATAGATCTAACCAAGGCTCTCCCCACTGTAGAAAGAGTCCTTGCGCCACTTCCGAGTGAAGACGCCATTCGTGATCCATCATGCACCTGCGGCTGAGGTTCGTCCGCCCTGGCGTTCAGGGAACCTGCCAGGTGTTGCACCATCAGGAATATGCCCTGATGTTCCAGCCATGTCCAGAGGCGCAGAGCCTCCTGACATAGGGTCCACGACCCCACCCCGCCTTGTTTGTTGCAGTACCACATGGCGGTGGTGTTGTCTGTGAACACCTGCACTACCTTCCCTTTGACAGAGGGAAGGAATGCCGTGAGTGCAAGTCGGATCGCCCGGAGCTCCAGAAGGTTGATATGGAGCCGGGACTCCGCCGGAGACCAGAGGCCTCTGATCTCCGCCTCTCCCATGTGACCGCCCCATCCCAGAAGGGACGCGTCCGTCACGACTGTGTGCTCTGGCTGGGGAAGGGAGAGGGATCTGCCCATGACCCATTGCCGGTTCGAGAGCCACCACTGCAACTGTTTTGCAGTCCCCTCCGAGATCTGGACGTGATCGGACAGGTTGCCCTGGTGCTGCGCCCACTGGAACTTCAGGTCCCACTGCAGAGCCCGCATATGCCATCTGGCATGATCGACCAGCAGGATGCAGGAGGCCATGAGGCCCAGCAGCCTCAGGGTCATCCGTGCCGAAACCCAGGATAGAGGCTGAAAGATCGGAATCATAGCCTGAATATCCCGGACTCGCCGTTCGGGAGGATAGGCCCAAAACTGCGTCGTGTCCAGAACTGCTCCGATGAAAAGGAGCTGTGGAGAAGGAATCAGATGCGACTTCGGCACATTGATGGAGAACCCCAGCGAGTGCAGGAGTCCGGCCGTAGTCTGGAGGTGGGAGACGACTGCCTGGGACGAGCCCGCCTTCAGCAGCCAGTCGTCGAGGTAGGGGAAGACTGAAACCCCTGCCCGGCGCAGATGAGCTGCGACCACCGCCATCACTTTCGTGAACACCCAAGGGGCACTTGTGAGGCCAAAGGGGAGCACGGTGAATTGAAAATGCTCGAGGCCCACCATGAACCGCAGGTAACGCCGGTGGGCCGGCAGGACGGGGATGTGGAAATAAGCGTCCTGCAAGTCCAACGCTACCATCCAGTCTCCAGGGTCGAGGGCAGTCAAGACCTGAGCTAAGGTGAGCATCTTGAACTTCTCCTTCCAGAGGAAGCGACTGACGTTCCGGAGGTCCAAGATAGGACGCATGTCCTCCTTGTCCTTTTTGGGCACCAGGAAGTAGTGGGAGTAGCAACCACGCCCTACTTCTGGGGTCGGAACGCGCTCGATGGCCCTCTTGGCCAAGAGGGCCGTGACTTCCTTCTGCAGAAGTACCAAGTGATCCCCTGACATGCGGTGGAATTGAGGTGGCATGGCTGGGGGGTGGTCTCGAAGGGGAGGAGTAGCCCTTCGGACAATGGACAAGACCCACCTGTCCGAGGTGATGGGACGCCAGTGGTGAAGGTGATGGCGGACCCTGCCCCCTACTGGCGTGCTGTGCACCTGAAAGGAGGGACTAGGAGGGCTTGGAGGCCGCGGCGGGTTGGAGGTGGTGGCCTGACCCGCACGCTGGTTGCCCGAACCGCCACGGCGGAATCCACGTCCTCGGCCACGCGAAGACGCCTGCTGCGCGGGCCGGTGGCTGGGCTGCTGACGTGACGATGGCGCCCCTTCCGTGGCCACGATAGGGCCGAAAAGCAGAAGTCAGTGGAGGGCGTGTAGCAGAAAGGCCCAGGGACTTGGCAGTAGCCCGTGAGTCCTTAAAGCGCTCCAACGCATGGTCTGCTTTGGACCCAAAAAGACCGACTCCATCAAAGGGCATGTCCATGAGAGTATTCTGGACATCCCCTGAAAGTGGTTCTCAGCCAGGCGTGGCGTTGCAGCGCCACCGTCGTTGCAATAGACCTGCCCAGCGAGTCGGCGGTATCAAGGCCACATCGTATTGTGTATTTGGCCGCATCCCTTCCTTCCGCAATGGCGCGGGAAAGCAGTGTCTGGACCTCCTCAGAACACTGGGGCAAAGCAGTCGCCACCGAATCCCACAAGGAGTGGGTATATCGGCCCAAAAGACAAGCGGTGTTGATGGACCGCAAGCCAGCACTGGAGGAAGAAAAACCCTTCTTCCCAAATTGATCCAGGCGTTTGGATTCCCTATCCGGAGGGGCGGTAGGGAAGGCGGTTTGGGAAGCGGAGGCTTGGACAACCAAGCTCTCAGGAGTGGGGTGGACAGAGAGAAACAGGGGGTCGCCCGGAGCTGGGCGATGGCGTCGGGACACGTTCCTATCCACAGGAGCCCCTGTGTTGGGCTTGGACCAGGCGCCCAAAAGAACGTCAGTGAGGGCATCGTTGAACGGCAGCACAGTCTCCAAGGAGGAGGCTGCCGGCTGAAGCACCTCTGTCAAGAGATTAGTCTTGACCGCCACAGTAGGGAGTTGGAGATGTAAGGCTCCAGCCGCCCTACGCAACACCGTAGCAAAATTGGCTCCCTCCTCCGTAGCCACGGGAGGAGACAGCATGCCAGTGTCAGGGGAAGTATCTAGACCACTGGCATCCCCTAGACCCTCTGTCCAGTCCTCATCGTATTGACACTGTTGTGCCAGAGGGTCATCAGACCCCTCCCAGTCCTCCTGGTCCTCCTCTGGTTCAAAATAAGGAGGAGGAGGGACATTTGGGACCCAAGGTCTCATTGGCGCCGGAACCGGCGTCGAGCGACGTCGGTCCGGGTCCATGTCCGGAGCCGGAAGGAACTGGGGGACGACGCCGCCCGGAGCCCCAGGCGGCGTCGAAAACGGCACCGGAGACATCGGCGTCGGCGGAGGCGTGGTTAGGTCGACCGGCGTCGATGGGGGTTGCAGAGCCGGGATTGAGGCCGGAGCCGGGATCGAGGCTGGAGGCACGGTCGACGCCGGAGCAACCCCATCGGGGCCCGCGGGGCCCAAAGGCGCACCGGAGGGACCTTGAGGCCCGAAGAGGCGGGCCATGGCCGACAGGAATTCCTGTATTTGGGCCGGATCCGCCCCCGAACCCGGGAAGGACGGGTATTGCGGGGGCGACTCCACAGGCATGTCCGGGGCCGCGGGGGCGACGACTGTGCCGGGAGGGGCCTCAGCCGAGTCGCGAGACCGGCGAGGCGAAGTCCTAGAGCGACGATGCTTTTTGGACTTTTTGTGCTTGGACTTACCGGACGACGAAGACTTCGATGCCGACGACCGGTGAGGACTCCGCGACCGACCCCTTGACCTCTCACGCGACCGGGGCTTGGCGTGGCGCGGAGCCGAATGCTGGGCCTCGAGGAGCTTTCGAGACCGCTCTCGCAAAGCTTTCGGGTTGAGGGCCCGGCAGTCGGAACACGACTCCGTGTCGTGGACTCGGCCGAGGCAGAAGAGACACTCCCGATGCGGGTCTGTGATGGACATCATCCGAGCACAGGCGCCGCAACGTAAACCGGGCATCCCTACGACACCTTGAAGTCGATTCGATGAAAACAGTGAAAAATTCACCAAAAAAGTTAGTCAAAAAATGACTAGGGCACTGCTCTTCCCGGATCTGCGCTTGCTGGCGCGGAAAAAGAAGAACTAACGTCAGCGCGCAGGGGCGGCGCCTAAGTGCTGCCCGTGACGTCATCCTGGCGATCACGACGTCGACGACGGACGCGGAGCCGCACGACGCCGCCTACCGACGCGCAAGGGTACTGCTACGCAAAAACTTTCCGGATCCAGCCTGACGCCTGGGGATATTCTAAGGTAAGGAATCTGTCACTAACGTGTCTCTTTCAGATACTTAATATATTCACTGGGGTAGGTGTATGTTTTTTCACCAAGTGATACCGATTGTTCCTTTACCTATTTCAAATTTTCGTCTTAGAAGAACAAGTTACTTACCTTCTGTAACGATATATCTGTAAGAAACATAGGTTAGTTATAGATTCCTTACCTTAGAATTAACCCCCAGGCGTCAGACTGGATACGGAAAGTTTTTCGTCAGCAGTACCTCTGCGCATCGAAAGGTGGCGTTGGTCGGCTCCGCGTCAGTCTTTGGCGTCGTGGTCGCCGGGATGACGTCGCGGTAGCTACTTAGACGCCGCCCTTGCGCGCAGGCGTCAGTTCTGTACACAACTTTCCGCGCCAGAAACGCAGAGCCATGCAAGACACTGACCACTGGTGCACAAAACTAGGGCCCTGAAAGGATATCCTTAACCCTAGAAGTCAGTTCGCAGAACGGGGAGGATGGGTGGGGCGGTAAGGAATCTATAACTAACCTATGTTTCTTACAGATATATCATTACCGAAGGTAAGTAACTTGTTCATCTGAAAGAAACAGTTAGTTATAGATTCCTTACCTTAGCATAGAAACCCCAGCAATACCAACCCCGGTGGTGGGTCTGCGAACCAAGTTCACACCAGAAAGTCCTGGAGAACAGAACGGCCAAAGAAGCCGTCTCTCCGGACTTGGCTGTCCAGGCAATAGTGCTTAGTAAACGTGTGCAACGATGCCCACGTAGCTGCCTGGCAAATGTCATTTAGAGGGACTCCTCGTCCCAGAGCAGTAGTGGCTGCCGTCACCCTGGTGGAATGGGCACGTAGCCCCACAGGAGGCTCCTTTTTAGCTAGAGAATAGCAGGCTTTAATACACAAAACGGCCCATCTAGAAATGGTCCGCTTGTGTACGGCCCGACCTTTCTTGGCGCCCACGTAGCCAACAAAGAGCTGGTCATCCACCTGGAACTGTCTGGTGCGATACAGATTGAAGGAGAGCGCACGTTTTGGGTTCAGACGGTGGAGCCTCTTCCTCTTTCGAAGGATGCGGAGGCAGAAAGAAGGTGGGCAAAGTGATGGTTTGCCCAATATGAAAGGAGGTGACCACATTAGGAAGGAAGGACGGACGAGTTCGTAGGACAACCTTGTCCGGATGTACAGCCAGAAAAGGAGGTTTGGATGAAAGAGCCTGGAGCTCACTCACTCTTCTGGCAGATGTGATGGCTAACAGGAATGCAGTCTTAAGAGTTAAGAATCTGAGAGGACAGTTGGGAAGCGGCTCAAAGGGAGAGCACATTAAATAGGTCAAGACCAGATTCAAGTCCCACTGAGGCATTACGAAGGGGATAGGAGGAAAGAGATGAGTAATGCCTTTTAAGAAACTATTTATAACCAGGGACTTGAAGAGAGAAGGCTGATCAGGAAGCCTTAGAAAGGCAGAGATGGCCGAGAGATAGTCCTTGATAGTGCCCAGAGCAGAGCCCTGCTGGGCCAAAGAAAGGAGGAACAAGAGAACCTCAGAGAGGGGGGCAGAAAGGGGATCCACAGCCTTTGCTGCGCACCATGCCACAAATTTGTTCCATCGGCAGGCGTATACTGTCTTAGTGGAGGGACGCCTGGCTGCCAAGATTACATCACAGACTTCGGGAGGCAAGTCAAATGACGTCAACTGCCGCCGCTCAATCTCCACGCAAAGAGGTGGAGGCTGGACAGGTTCGGGTGGAGGGCCGTCCCCTGCTGCTGCGACAGAAGATCCTCCCGAAGAGGCAGTCGGAGGGAAGGATCGATGGCCATTTTGAGTAGCTCGGGATACCAGACTCTTCGTGCCCAATCCGGCACCAAAAGAATGACTAGGGCCCGGTCGTGCTTGATCTTCTTCAGCACTCTGGGCAGAAGTGGTATAGGCGGAAAGGCGTACAACAGACCGCAACTCCACACGCGACGAAAAGCGTCGCCTAGCGAGTGCCGCCTTGGAAATTCCAACGCGCAGAATTGCTGACATTGCGCGTTCTCTTCGGTGGCGAATAGAGCTAACCAAGGCTCTCCCCACTGTCGAAAGAGACCTTCCACCAACTCCGAGTGAAGACGCCATTCGTGATCCATCATGCACCTGAGTTCGTCCACCCTGGCGTTCAGAGAACCTGTAATTGAAAAGGACGATGAAGTGCACACCGTTATTTTGTTCCTCTTTATATGGGTTCAATTTTAATTTCTATTTTTTCAACTTTCACGTGCAGCCTCTTCGCGTGGTCTGCCCTCGTACCACGTACTTGGAAAATATTAACAAACTAGAGCGTAGTGACACTCTGGACCAGGCGCACAGCTTGATACGTGGTTTTTCACAAAAATGCCACAAACTTGTCAGTGTTCAACTTGGTTTATTCTTATACTCAAAACTTCATTTGTTCATCAGTTTAATCCATTCACATGTGAGATGGTAATGTAATTCACTATTTCTAATGCACCGGGTATGCCCATCCAGGCCTTTCCCCAGAGCACGCAGGAATACATCAATTATCCTCAGGAAATGCTCATATATAACCCAATGCATTTTGGGCTTCCAAAGCCCTTCTTCAGGGGTTCACTACAACGTTAAAGAAATAATCATTAGATTTATATTCAGACCAATATATGCAAAACTTCATGTTTCATCTATAACACTGTGCGCATACTGCTGCCACGTTTTACAACCCCATTAAATGACGTTATCCCGCTAGAAGCGTTTACCCGCTTCAAAAAGGTATTTGCCCGAGAAAAACTCCACTACACTGTGCCCCCCTAACTATTTATGCCCCCGTGATAACTCCCATAAAACTCATACTTTCGAATCCTCCCCCGATTGATCAAACAAACTAAACTTACCCCCGTGCTCCCTATTAATCACACACAATGAACTTTCCCCCGTACCTGCATCCTGTTTCACAACAATCCTCTTTCGACCGTTCTCCTCTCCTCGCCATGACGGGAATGTTTCATTCATACCTCCCACGTGACCCTTCCCTTTATCACTCATCTACCATGACCACTCCCTCGTACCCAACCAATCATTGACACACACTCATTCAAAAAACCTAAACCTCAACACTACCGATCCCAGAAGTCACCACTTCCAATCTCTCATACATCCACCCAAACCTAATATCAAACTGCTCCCTAGTGAATCACACACTTCTTTGATGTTAAACTCTGCCCGAGCCTCTTGATCGAATACCCCGCCCTTCCCACTGCTATTTCTCAAGACGCCATTTGTATGAAGTTCCACTCGTAGTGTTCAAACATGACATCAATCCATGGTGCCATTTTTACTGTTAAAATGTTTTGTCACGCAATGTTCATCGTGCACCATCACAGTCAAAAGTCTGCTATGACATCAAATTAGTCCACATTCTTAACTTGCGTATCCACTTCTTGAGTCCGATGTTGCCAGAACACCTCACATGTGACTTAATTTCCATTTTCATTTCAACAAGTAATCCATGGGTGCATCTTCTTAGATACGCAAGTTAAGAATGTGGACTAATTTGATGTCATAGCAGACTTTTGACTGTGATGGTGCACGATGAACATTGCGTGACAAAACATTTTAACAGTAAAAATGGCACCATGGATAGATGTCATGTTTGAACACTACGAGTGGAACTTCATTGAGAAATAGCAGTGGGAAGGGCGGGGTATTCGATCAAGAGGCTCGGGCAGAGTTGAACACCAAAGAAGTGTGTGATTCACTAGGGAGCAGTTTGATATTAGGTTTGGGTGGATGTATGAGAGATTGGAAGTGGTGACTTCTGGGATCGGTAGTGTTGAGGTTTAGGTTTTTTGAATGAGAGTGTGTCAATGATTGGTTGGGTACGAGGGAGTGGTCATGGAAGATGAGTGATAAAGGGAAGGGTCACGTGGGAGGTATGAATGAAACATTCCCGTCATGGCGAGGAGAGGAGAACGGGTGAAAGAGGATTGTTGTGAAACAGAGGATGCAGGTACGGGGGAAAGTTCATTGTGTGTGATTAATAGGGAGCACGGGGTAAGTTTAGTTTGTTTGATCAATCGGGGGAGCATTCAAAAGTACGAGTTTTATGGGAGTTGTCACGTGGGATCACGGGGGCATAAATAGTTAGGGGGGCACAGTGTGGGAGAGTTGTTCTCGGGCAAATAGCTTTTTGAAGCGGGTAAACACGCTTCTAGCGGGATAACGTCATTTAATGGGGTTGTAAAACGTGGCAGCAGTATGCGCACAGTGTTATAGATGAAACATGAAGTTTTGCATATATTGGTCTGAATATAAATCTAATGATTATTTCTTTAACGTTGTAGTGTACCCCTGAAAAAGGGCTTTGGAAGCCCGAAATGCATTGGGTTATATATGAGCATTTCCTGAGGATAATTGATGTATTCTTGCGTGCACGGGGGAAAGGCCTGGATGGGCATACCCGGTGCATTAGAAATAGTGAATTACATTACCATCTCACATGTGAATGGATTAAACTGATGAACAAATGAAGTTTTGAGTATAAGAATAAACCAAGTTGAACACGGACAAGTTTGTGGCATTTTTGTGAAAAACCACATATCAAGCTGTGTGCCTGGTCCAGAGTGTCACTACGCTCTAGTTTGTTAAGATGTTCAGAGAACCTGCCAGGTGTTGAACCACCAGGGATATGCCCTGATGTTCAAGCATGTGCAGAGGCGGAGGGCCTCTTGACATAGGGTCCACGACCCCACCCCGCCTTGTTTGTTGCAGTACCACATGGCGGTGGTGTTGTCCGTGAACACCTGCACTACTCTTCCCCGGACAGAGGGGAGGAATGCTTTCAGTGCAAGACGGATCGCCCGCAGCTCTAGAAGGTTGATGTGGAGCCCGGACTCCGCCGAGGACCAGAAGCCTCTGATCTCCGCCTCTCCCATGTGGCTGCCCCATCCCAGAAGTGATGCATCGGTCACCACAGTGAACTCTGGCTGAGGAAGGGAGAGGGATCTGCAGTTGACCCAATGCTGGTTCGTGAGCCACCACTGCAATTGGTGTGCAGTGCACTCGGATATCTGGACACAATCTGACAGATTCCCCGGATGTTGCGCCCACTAGAACTTCAGGTCCCACTGCAGAGCCCGCATATGCCACCTTGCATGATCCACCAGCAGGATGCAGGAGGCCATCAGGCCCAGCAGTCGGAGGGTTATCCTGACCGAAACCCGGGATAAGGGCTGAAAGATTGGAATCATAGCCCGAATATCCTGGACTCGCTGCTCGGGAGGATAGACCCGAAACTGCGTCGTGTCCAGACCCGCTCCGATAAAGAGGAGCTTCTGAGAGGGAATCAGGTGTGACTTTGGCACGTTGATGGAGAACCCCAGCGAATACAGGAGGTCGGCCGTAGTCTGGAGGTGGGAGACGACTGTCTGGGGCGGGCACGCCTTCAACAACCAGTCGCAGAGATAGGGGAAGACTGGGACCCCTGATCTGCGCAGATGAGCTGTAACCACCGCCACTTTCGTGAACACCCGAGGGGCGCTGGTAAGGCCGAAGGGGAGCACGGTATACTGAAAATGCTCGTGGCCTACCATGAACCGCAAGTAGCGCCGGTGGGCCGGCAGGAAGGGGATGTGAAAATAGGCGTCCTGCAAGTCCAACGCTACCATCCAGTCTCCAGGGTCGAGAGCAGTCGAGACCTGAGCTAACGTCAACATTTTGAACTTCTCCTTCCGGAGGAAGTGGTTGACGTTCCTGAGGTCCAAGATAGGACGCAGGCCCTTGTCCTTCTTGGGTACCAGAAAGTAGTAGGAATAGCAACCACGGCCTACTTCTGGGGCAGGAACGCGCTCGATGGCTCCCTTGGCCAAGAGAGCCGTAACTTCCTGTTGGAGAAGGCCCAGGTGATCCTCCGACATGCGATGGTACTGAGGTGGCATGGCCGGGGGGTAGCCTCGAAGGGGAAGGAGTAGCCCCTTCGGACTATCTGCAAAACCCACCTGTCCGACGTGATGGTGCGCCAGTGGGGGAGGTGATGGCGAATCCTGCCGCCCACTGGCGATTGACAGGCCTGAAAGGTCGGACTAGGAAGGTTTGGAGGCTGCTGCAGAGTGGGGGGGGGTTGGTGGACTGGCCCACTCGCTGGCCCGCTGAACCACGGCGGAGGTTCCCACGTCCCCGGCCGCGCCGAGGTTGTGCAGCTTGCGCCAGCCTGTGGCCCTGGGCGGGACGTAGAGGGGCACCCCTTCCGTAGCCACGAAAGGGGCGAAAAGCAGACTGCGCAGGGCGGGTGGAGAGGCCCAAGGACTTGGCCGTAGCCCGTGAGTCCTTGAAACGCTCTAGAGCGTGGTTTGCTTTGTCGCCAAAAAGGCGACGGCCATCAAAGGGCATGTCCATGAGAGCGCTCTGCACATCCCCAGAAAAGCCAGTCGATCTCATCCAGGCGTAGCGACGAAGGGCTACCGACGTGGGAATCGTTCTGCCTAGAGAGTCGGCGGTATCCAGCCCACAGCGGATGGTAAACTTTGCTGCATCCCTCCCAGCGGCAACAGCCTGGGAGAGAACGGTCCGGGCCTCCTCCGGACACCGAGGCAGCACTTGTGCAACCGTGTCCCACACAGAGTGGGAATAACGGCCCAATAGACATGCAGTGTTTACCGACCGCAGTCCCAAGCTGACGGAAGAGAAAACCTTCTTCCCAAGATGATCCAGCTTCTTGGATTCCCTATCTGGTGGTGCGTTTGGGAATGCGCCCTTGGAAGTAGAAGCTTGGATCACCTTGGGTGGAGTGTTGGGAGAGGAAAGTGGGATCGCCCGGGGCCGGGCGGTGGCTTCGGGCAACCATCCTATCCACGGGACCCCCCAGTGTTGGGCCTGGACCAAGTGCCCAAAAAGATGTCGGTCAGGGCTTCATTGAACGGTAGCAGGGGCTCCGAAGAGCTTGCTGCCGGTTGAAGCACCTCTGTCAGGAGGTTAGTCCTGACTGCAACCATAGGAAGCTCGAGGTTGAGAGCCTCGGCCGCCCTACGCAACACCACTGCGTATGACGCTCCCTCCTCCGAAGCCACGGTAGGAGGAGACAACATACCAAGGTCTGGGGAAGTATCCAGACCACTGGCATCCCCCAGGTCCTCTCTCCAGTCCGGATCGTACTCCAACTGGTCAGACAAAGGGTCTCCAGACCCCTCCCAGTCTTCCTCACCCTCCTCTGGCTGCCAGGTTGGCTGAAAATGGCCAGGGAGGAACACAGGGGCAAAAGTACCCATCGGCGCAGGATCTGGCGTCGGCAGACGCCGGTCCGGCTCCGTGTCCACGTCGGGTTGGAAGCCGGGGTCTACGCCAGCTGGGGGGCCAGTCGGCATCGGCAGCGGACGCAGTGCCGGTGGAGGTGTCACAAGGTCGACCGGCGCCGATCCGGATCCAGGCCTGGATCCATGGGGGCCCTGCGGCGCCGGGGCCGCCGGCAGGGAAGGCCTAGGGCCCCCAACCGAGTCCGCGGGGCCCAAAGGCGCGCCGGCGGAGTCGGGCTGCCCAAAGATGGCATGCATGGCTTCGTAAAACTGACTAAGCTGGGCAGGGGTCGCTCCGGGTCCCGGAAAGGGAGGGAAACCCGTAGTCGGCCCTTCAGGCTCCGCACGCGGAGCCGCTGGAGTGGCACCGCCCGCATCCTTCGTCGCATCAGCCGACCGACGGGGAGAAGTCGAAGAGCGACGATGCTTCTTCGACTTTTTTGTGCTTCAACTTACCTGACCCCGTGTGCGAAGACTTGGACGACGAGTGGTGATGGCTCCGCGACCGGTCCCTCGACCTCCCTCGCGTCCGAGACCTCGAACGGCACAGAGCCGACTGCCGGCGCTCCAGAAGCTTTCGGGACCGCTCCCGCAAAGACTTCGGAGCCATCGTCAGGCAGTCGGAGCACGACTTGGGGTCATAGTCGCGCTCCAGGCAAAAGAGGCACACGCGATGCAGATCCGTCACTGACATCATTCGGGAACAGGAACCGCAGGCCTTGAAGCCGGGCATCCCTACGTGCACCAGGAGTCGGTTAGGACTCAAGAGACCGACAAAAGTCGCTCAAAAAGTTCAGTCAAAAAATGACTGGAGGTACCGCTCTCTCCGGATCTGCGCTAGCTGGCGCGGAAAAAGAAAGAACAGAACTGACGTCAGCGCGTGAGGGCGGCGTCTAATTAGCTACCGCAACGTCATCCCGGTGACCAAGACGCCAACGACGGACGCGGAGCCGACCGACACCACCTTTCGACGCGCAGAGATACTGCGGATGAAAAACTTTCCGGATACAGTCTGACGCCTGGGGGGTAATTCTAAGGTAAGGAATCTATAAGGAAAATGCTACTTACCAGTATGCATCTGTTCTTGGCATGTAGAGCTGCAGAGATTCACACTATGTGCATAGATCGCCATCTGGTGTTGGGCTCGGATGCTTGCACCTTGTTGTTGTCTTGGAAGAAGACTTTGTAGTCACGAGATAGGTGACTCCTCCCTTGGACGATAGTGCGCATGGGCATCGACTCCATCCTCAGATTGTTTTTCGCCATGAAAGGAAATGATTGAGTTTGTAAGAAACAGAAAGATGTCCATGAGAATGTATCTAAGAAAGATAACACTGGAACAGATACAGGTTCCGGGGAGGTGGGTGGGCGTGTGAATCTCTGCAGCTCTACATGCCAAGAACAGATGCATACTGGTAAGTAGCATTTTCCGTTCGAGACATATGAGCTGCAGAATTCACACTATGTGCATAGACTGTACAGCAGTGTCTCCCCTAGCGGTGGTCGCCTGTATCTGTTGCAGTAGTTTGAAAAAGTGTTTTAAGAACAGCTTGGCCTACAGAAGCTTGTTGCTTTGCCTGCACATCTACACAATAGTGTTTGGTGAAGGTGTGTGTAGTAGACCATGTAGCTGCCTTACAAATGTCTTCTAGGGGAATGTTCCCTAAGAATGCCATGGAAGCCCCTAGTTTGCGTGTTGAATGCGCTCTAGGGAGAATTGTTAACGTACGTTTTGCTCTTTGGTAGCATATTTGAATACATTTTACTATCCATCTGGCAATTCCAGCTTTGGAAATAGGATTGCCTTTATAAGGTGGACAGAAGGCTACGAATAGTTGTTTTGTTTTCCTTTAGTCCTGTCTATATAGTAAAGTAGAGCTCTTTTGAGGTCAAGGGTGTGAAGAGCTCTTTCTGCTACAGAATCAGGGTTTTGGAAAAATACTGGTAACTCTACTGATTGATTAAGGTGGAAAGCAGAGATTACTTTGGGAAGGAATTTTGGATTTGTCTTAAGAACCACCTTGTTATGATGTATTTGTAAGAATGGTTCTTGTATGGTTAAAGCCTGGATCTCACTTACTCTTCTGAGAGAGGTGATTGCAACAAGGAAGGCTACTTTCCATGTAAGGAATTGTAATTCGCATTTGTGTAAAGGCTCAAATGGGGGACCCATGAGCCTAGTAAGAACAATGTTTAGGTTCCACACTGGAGAGGGTGGCAGTCTAGGTGGAATTATTCTTTTGAGGCCGTCCATAAAGGTTTTGATAGCGGGTACTCTAAACAATGACAAATGTGTTTTGTAGGTAGGCGGCTAGGGCAGCCAGATGTAATCTTATTGATGAGTATGCCAGATTTCATCTTTGTAGATGTAGCAAATAGCAGATAATGTTCTGAATTGAAGCATCTAACGGGTGAATTTTGTTATTGTTGCAGTAAATGACGATTCTTTTCCATTTAGCTGCATAGCAAGCTCTAGTAGTGGGGCGTCTGGCTTCTTTAATAATGTTCATACAGTCCGGTGGGAGGTTAAGGTAACCTAACTCTAGGATTTCAGGAGCCAGATTGCTAGATTCAGTTGTGCTGGATCTGGGTGCCTTAACTCTTCATGGTTCTGCGTTAGCAGGGTTTGGAAGAGACGTAGTTTTTGGTGTGGAACGACTGAGTTCCAGGAGTGTTGTGAACCATGGTTGCCATGCCCATGTGGGAGCAACTAGGATCATTTTGAGAGACTGTTGTTTGAGCTTGCGTACTACTAGTGGAATGAGTGGGAGTGTCGGAAAAGCATACGCAAATCTGCCTGACCAGTTCATCCATATCGCATTGCCCTTGGACAACGGGTTTGGGAACCTGGTGGCGAAGGTTGGGCATTTTGCGTTTGCATGGGTGGCGAATAGATCTATGTCTGGTTGGCCCTACATGTGGAAGAACGGTTGAAGAACTTGTGGATGAAGTTCCCATTCGTGTATCTGTTGAGTTTGACGACTTAACAGATCCGCTATCTGATTGTTCACCCCTGGAAGATGTTCTGCTAGAAGATATGTTTTTTGTGGAATGGCCCATCTCCATATACTTTGCGCTAGATGAGACAGCTGCAAAAAATGTGTTCCTCCTTGTTTCTGTATGTAATACATTGCTGTTATGTTGTCTGTGCAGACTAGGACTGCTTTGTTGAGGAGATGTGTTTGAAACGACTTTAACGCTAGAAATACTGCCAGTAATTCTAGGTAATTGATGTGGAACAGTTTTGTTGAGTGGACCACCTGCCCTGGATTGTGTGGCTTAGGAGATGGGCTCCCCAGCCGGTGAGTGATGCGTCTGCTGTTAGCACTATCTGTGGAACTGGCTCTAGGAACGGCCGCCCTGTGGAAAGGTTTTGTATGTTCCACCACTGCAGAGAGCGATGTGTGCGGCTGTCCACCAACACCATATCTGTAAGTTGACCTTGAGCCTGGTTCCACTGACGTGCTAAGCATTCCTGTAAGGGGCGCATTTGAAGTCTTGCGTGAGGTACAATGAAAATGCAAGAGGCCATCATTCCTATTAGCTGCATAAACACGCGTGCTGGGAGAGCGTGTTGGGGCTGAAACTTGGAGATGAGGGTTTGCATACTGACTATCCTTGCTGGATTGGGGTATGCTAGAGCTTTGGAAGTGTGTATTGTGGCTCCTAGATACTGATGTATGTAGGAGGGATAAAGGTGTGACTTGGTGTAGTTTACTGTGAACCCCAAGTTGTGTAGAAGCTGAATGGTTTGGTAAGTGTGGTGAACACATTGGTTGTGTGACTTTGCTTTTATGAGCCAGTCGTCGAGGTATGGAAATACATGGATTTGTTGTCTTCGCAAGTGCGCTACTACTACTGCAAGGCACTTTGTGAAAACCCTGGGTGCTGTAGTCACTCCGAATGGAAGGACTTTGAACTGATAGTGTTGGCCGTCCACTGTGAACCTTAGGTATTTTCTGTGAGCAGGGTGTATGGGAATATGGAAGTAGGCGTCCTTGAGATCTAATGTGGCAAGGAAGTCGTCTTGTTGGAGCAGTGGAAGAACCTGATGAAGAGTGATCATGTGAAAATGATCTGACTATGTAGAGATTGAGAGGTCTGAGGTCCAGGATTGGCCTTAGGGTACCGTCCTTTTTGGGGATTAGGAAGTAGAGAGAATACACTCCTGTCCCTTGATGTTGTATGGAAACTGGTTCTATTGCATGTTTTTGAAGCAGCGAAAGAACTTCCTGTTTGAGGAGTGTGAGATGTTCCGTGGACATTGGACGCTGTTTGGGCGGTATGTTGGGTGGAGTTGCTATAAGTTCCAGGCAGTAACCATACTGGATAATTTGTCTAACCAACTTGTCTGTAGTGATGGAATTCCAGACAGGTAGGAACTGTGAGTCTCTCCCTCCGACCGGAGTGGAATGGTCTGGAGGGAGTGGAGGGAAGTCACTGCTTATTAGTGGGAGAGGCGCGAGTGTTGTTACCTCGGCCTCTTCCTTTGTTGTTATTCCCCTTGTATCCACCTCTAAAATATCCCTTGTTGGGGGAAGTTTGTGAGGGGTTCTTGTAGGAGGAAGAAGCAGCGTCTGCACTGATGTTTTTGGATGCTCCTCTATAGAAGGAGCGTCGAAAGGAACCTCGTGTGGATGGGGACTGTAATGCACCCATGGACTTAGCAGTCTCCGTGTCCTTTTTCATTTTTTCTAGAGCTGTATCTACAGCTGGGCCAAAAAGTTGTTCTTGATTGAACGGCTGATTGAGGATAGTTGTTTGTACCTCCTGTTTGAAGCCAGAAATGCGCAACCAGGCATGCCTTCTTAGTAACACACTAGTGTTAATGGACCTAGATGCGGTGTCTGCTGCATCGAGGGCACACTTGATTGATGCATTGGTTATTAATTTGCCCTCCTGAATTAAATCATTGGCCTTGGTCTTATATTGATCAGGCAAATGTTGCAATCGGGTTTCCAGCTGGTCATAATGGGCCCTATCATACCTGGCAAGTAATGCCTGCGCATTGGCTATCCTCCAGTTATTAGCTGCTTGAGCAGCAACTTGTTTGCCCGAAGCGTCTAATAATTTGGACTCTTTGTCCGGAAGTGGAGCATCTCCGGAGGTCTGAGAGTTGGCGCGTTTTCTAGCGTTGGTCACCACTAGAGAATCTAAAGGGAGTTGACCCTTGATGTAGGTGGGATCATTGGGAGCGGGTTTATATTTTTTGTCAATTCTAGGATTGAGAATTCTAGCTCTTACGGGGTCCTTGAATACGTCTGGTGCGTGTTTAATGACGCCTTTTAACATTGGTAAAGTCTGTACAGTCCTTTGTGACTGTGCAAAGGTGTCTATTAGGAAGTCCTCCTCTATGGGGTCCGAATGCATTAGAACGCCATGGTACTTGGCAGCTCTGTCTATGACCAAAACCAATATTGTCATCTGGGGGAGATGGCTTTGTGGGGTATGCATGAGGATCAGGAAGGTCTGGAGGATCTACTGGGTCATCATAGTCATCCCAATTGTCATGTGTGTGTGTGTCGTCATCAGGGTCAATAAAAGGGTCATTATCTCCTCCCCCACCCCGTAAATCATCATCATCTTGTGGTGGTGGAGAGTATGTTGGAAGTATGGGAGAATTTGGAGAAAAGAAAGGTTCCGTAGGAAGAACAGGAGAAGAGGGTCGTAAAGGTGAAGTGGCACAGTCTCTCTTCTTTACAGGCACCTCAGGGATGTGTGGGGTGTTGAATTTTCTCTTGTTGTGTGGAACATTGATGATATGTACTGTTTTAGGGTCCACTTGGAGAGTTTTTTGTTGCGGATCGATGGGATCCGGTCGAAAAAGTTCTTCCTGTTCCGTAGTCGCCTTCGGTGCCGATTTTTTCGGGTCCGAGCGAGGTTTAGATTTCTGCTCTGGAGCCTTGGAAGGGGTTTTTGGATCCTTCGGCTTCTATGTGGAGTCGGAAATCTTTTTCGGTTCCGAAGATTTTGGTTTCGGATCCGAGGCCTTTTCTTTCGGCGCCGAGGTGCTCGGTGCCGATGGCTTTTTGGGGATTGCGAGAGCAGGACACGCTCCCGGCTTCGGTGCCGATGGTGTCTGCGGGGCGGTGATATGCGGCTTGCTCGGTCCCGAGCTGCCGGAAGGCTTATCCTTTGTCTTCGGAGCCGGGGCGGGGCTTCTGAAGCTTTCTTTCGGTCGCGGCTGGGGCCAGCAGGCGAAGTCTTGACCGGAGCCTCCTTTTTTTCAGGTGGGGTTGGGGTAGGGGCAGTTGTACTCACTCGTTGACCTGGAGTGATGTGGTCGTCGGAGTCGTCTGCCTCGGAAACGATTTGCAGGTCCTCCGAATCATCCTCGGGGACATCGGGGCCTTCGTTGAAGATGTCCTCCGGCACCGGAGCTGCTCGTTGCGCCATAACGTGTCGTCGGGCCCGGCGATCACGGATAGTCTTTTTTGATCGAAAGGAGGCGCAGGCCTGGCAATTATTCTCGTCGTGCTCGGGCGAGAGGCAGAGGTTACAGACCTTGTGTTGGTCGCTGTGTGGGAATTTAGCTCCACACTGGGGGCATTTTTTAAATGGAGTCCTTTCCATTAGCCGTAGGCCCGAATGGCGTCGATAGGCCCAGCGGCCCGCGTCGACGACCTGAATCGAGGATTCGAAGAGCACGCGAACGAAGTCAATACCGTCGAGTTTTTTTGATGTTTTGCATGTCGAAAGTAGAGTACGGAACCGGAGCGCAGAAGTTACATCCGAACCCGATGGTGGAAAAAAACAATCTGAGGATGGAGTCGATGCCCATGCGCACTATCGTCCAAGGGAGGAGTCACCTATCTCGTGACTACAAAGACTTCTTCCAAGACAACAACAAGGTGCAAGCATCCGAGCCCAACACCAGATGGCGATCTATGCTCATAGTGTGAATTCTGCAGCTCATATGCCTCGAACCTGTTTCTTTCAGATCATCCTACTCCGTCATTCAAAGTAAATCAAGACCCAAAATATCCAGTGCAAAACCACTGGTATCTGTAGAACTGGCTGTTAACAAATCTAAGGAGGCAGATGGCATGCCTATCGTAGTCACTGGGGAAAATAAATATAAATCTTAGCACTAAAATTCTATATTGCCATCTCCAAATTGAGACAAGGGTTCGTAAATTATGGAAAGTCATTTTCAAGCAGTCCATTATAGTTAACTGTTCACATCCCAATGGACAGCTTAAGAAAATTTCTGAAGTTCAATATTCACAATATTTGATATCTCTTACATAAGCTCTATTTATTTTTGGAATTTTCTATAACGCAAACATGACCCATCCGGGTATCAGAGCACTGTATAAATAGCTAAATAAGTTGAACATATAAAACATTGGTAATAAACAGATAAAAATACCGTTAGCAGTATGTTGTGCAGATAACAAGTTGTAACAGCAAAAGCAAAACAAGAAAAGGCAAGAAACTAAATATGTACAATGACTTTTAATACTCAGGATACAGAAATGTATAAAGGCAAGCTAGTCTGAACTTCGGGAGATCAGGAACTACTGCCGAAGGAATGTTAAGCAACAACATTTTCAATTCTTTTTTGAAGGATGTGGTGGAAGGATTAGATCTCGTTTCAGGAGAAATTGCGTTCCATATTCTAGAAGCAGGCCCAGAAAAGGGGAGGTTATAAGTTTTCTTTTTGTTGAACTTCTGTGGTTTCAACACTAGAGAGTTAGAACTTCTTAGAGAACGACTCTCACTTGATAGTTCAAGTTTTTTTGCCGAGTAGACAGGAGTGTTGTGATGAAATCCTTATAGGTCATGCAGTCTATCTTAAACGGAATTCTGGCTTCAAACAGAAGCCATTTTAGATATTTCAGATCAGGTGTAATGTGGTCGCGTTTACAGGATCCAGTTATGAGCCTAGCAGCTGAGTTTAGAGTGGCCCAACCGAGCTTTGGGTAGACCTGCAAGAGTGCCACTCCCATAGTCTAGGCGCGAGAGGACTAGGGATAGGACTGCTAGCTGAAAGTCATCTGGAGGTAAGGGTTTAATTTTCCTTAGAGTGCTCAAATGGTAATTAGCTCCTCTGGTAGTTACACTGATGTGATCTTGCATATTGAGGTATGTGTCCAGTGTAACACCTAAAGATCTAGTAGAATCAACAACATGAGGGGCGCAGTTGAGTGCTGCAAGTTGTTTGAGCCATTCATTTATGGGAGTGGAGAGATTGTGAGGGGGCGATCAGGAGAAATTTAGTCTTTAGCGTATTTAGCATAAGGTGATTGTGGGCAAACCATTGTTGGGTTTTAAGTAGGGCAAGGCTAAGAGTTTTGATATCTTCAGCTGAGGACATTTTCATATATAATGATGTCATCCGCATACATAGGGTACTGTGTATTTGAGTTTGCAATAATTTCAGTGAGCGGTTGCATGAACAAGTTGAATAACGGTAGAGAGAGCGTGGATCCTTTAGGCACCCCAATCGAGACTGGAGAAATGTCTTATAGGGTCTGACTGACTTTGATACGTTGAGCTCTATTATGAAGGAAGGAGTAAAACCAGCTTAGGACGGGACCAGATATACCCATCCTTTTCTCCAAGAGATTTATCATGTTGTCATGTTTGACCATAACAAATGCAGAGGAGAGATCAAGGAGTATAAGCAGGCAAGGCTCGTTCTGATCAAGTAGTCTCAGGGCATCATCCACGATGTGCGTCAGAGCCGTTACCTGACCAGTTCTGAAGCCAGATTTACATTGGTCGAGGAGCTGAAACTGTTCGATGTGGTTGCAGAGTTGTAAATGTACAGATTTCTCTAGAAATTTTGCAAGTGTCATAATGTTAATGATAGGACAGAAATAATTGAGGACAGACAAGTCCACATTTTGCTTTTTTGGGATAGGTGTAACCTGACCTATCTTTAGGCAATAAGGAATCGTGCTCTGGGATAAAGAAGCACTGACCATCTCCACTCAAATAATGTCATTTGCATATTCCTTAACAGCTTAGATTGACTACCGGGTCAAACTTTCCTCGCTAAACTCCGCTCCTTTCTATATTTCAGATAAGTACAAATTCTTTTTTAACATGCTTTGGCTATTCCTTTATTGAATAATCCTAATGCTGATAAAAAGGACCCAAGCAAATTTTTGTTTCGTCTGCCACAAAAACACTTCAGACTGATGGCAATTTAAGGCACAATTCATTGAGAAATTATACGTCCTGGATTATTTAAGATTGGTTTTCACCCCCAAAAGAATATCAGAATCCGGATGATCCACTGACACATCTAGATGGAAGCGGCAACATTTCTCTGATAATGTCACATTGCGTAGTGGTATTTGACATCAATCAAATAATCTTGCTGGCCAGGCTGAAGGGGCAGACCTCAAAGGACACATTATCTTCCTATTTAAATCTTTTATTTCAGAGAACATAAAAAAATTGTACTTCGTCCATTTAACTCAAAAGGTCAGAAATATTGTATCTGGTGTCCCCCATGGCTCTGCATTATCACCCAGTGGGAAAAGGTCAAAACAGTGTGGGCTCAGCAATGCGTGTACGAACAACGCAAGCGCAACCACCCTTGCCTTAACCATGCATATGCCTTAACCACGCATATGCGTGGTCAAGGCAGTGCGCGGTCTAGCTGCTGGAATGGGCGGGCCTATTCCCAGGTAAAGGAAGGATCAGGAGAGGACGCGGTGAGGTAAGTGGAGCTGGGTTTGGGGGGGGGGTGGTAGGGGGTAGTTTTCAGGGCTGGGGTGGTTTTCAGGGCCGGGGTGGTTTTCAGGGCCAGGGTGGTTTCCAGGGCCAGGGTGGTTTCCAGGGCCAGGGTGGTTTCCAGGGCCAGGGTGGTTTCCGGGGCCAGGGTGGTTTCCGGGGCCGTTGGGGGGGGCTACGGGGTAGTTTTTAGGGCTCGGGGGAGGGCGGGGCAGGTTTTAGGACTCAGAGGGGAGGACGGGGCAGGTTTTAAAGCTCAGGGGGAAGGCGTGGCAGTTTTTAGGGATGGGGAGGGCGTGGCAGTTTTTAGGACTCGGGGGAAGGGCGTGACGGGTAGCTTTTAGCGCTCGGGGGAGAGCGGGTAGTTTTAGGGCTTTTAATTTTTAGGGCTCGGGGAGGGTGGGGTAGTTTTTAAGGCTCAGGGGTAGTTTTTAGGGCTCGGGGGAAGGGTGGGGTAGTTTTTAGGGCTCGGGGGAGGGTGGGGTAGTTTTCAGGGCTCAGGGGGAGGGTGGGGTAGTTTTCAGGGCTCGGGGGAGGGTGGGGTAGTTTTCAGGGGAGGGGTAGTTTTAAGGGCTCAGGGCGGAGGGTGGGGTAGTTTTAAGGGCTCGGGGAGGGTGGGGTAGTTTTAAGGGCTCGGGGTGGGAGGGTGGGGTAGTTTTAAGGGCTCGGGGTGGGAGGGTGGGGTAGTTTTCAGGGCTCGGGGTGGGAGGGTGGGGTAGTTTTCAGGGCTCGGGGTGGGAGGGTGGGGTAGTTTTCAGGGCTCGGGGTGGGAGGGTGGGGTAGTTTTCAGGGCTCGGGGTGGGAGGGTGGGGTAGTTTTAAGGGCTCGGGGTGGGGTAGTTTTAAGGGCTCAGGGTGGGGTAGTTTTAAGGGCTCGGGGGTGGGAGGGTGGGGTAGTTTTAAGGGCTCGGGGTGGGAGGGTGGGGTAGTTTTAAGGGCTCGGGGTGGGAGGGTGGGGAAGTTTTAAGGGCTCGGGGTGGGAGGGTGGGGTAGTTTTAAGGGCTCGTGTAGTTTTAAGGGCTCGAGGGTGGGGTAGTTTTAAGGGCTCGAGGGTGGGGTAGTTTTAAGGGCTCGGGGGTGGGAGGGTGGGGTAGTTTTAAGGGCTCGGGGTGGAGGGTGGGGTAGTTTTAAGGGCTCGGTTAAGTTTTTAGGGCTGAGGGTGGGATAGTTTTTAGGGCTCGGGGGGTGGGGTAGTTTTTAGGGCTTGGGGGTGGGAGGGTGGGGTAGTTTTTAGGGCTTGGGGTGGGCGGGTGGGGTAGTTTTTAGGGCTTGGGGGTGGGAGGGTGGGGTAGTTTTTAGGGCTTGGGGGTGGGAGGGTGGGGCAGTTTTTAGGGCTCAGGGGGAGAGTGGAGTAGTTTTTAGGGCTCGGGGGAGGGTGGGGTAGTTTTTAGGGCGCAGGGGGTGGGGGGGTAGTTTTTAGGGCTCAGGGGGAGGGGGTAGTTTTTAGGGCTCGGGGGAGGGGGGTAGTTTTAGGGCTCGGGGGAGGGTGGGGTAGTTTGTAGGGCTCGGGGGTAGTTTTTAGGGCTCGGGGGGGAGGGTGGGGTAGTTTTTAGGGCTCGGGGGGGAGGGTGGGGCAGTTTTGTAAGGGCTCGGGGAGGGTGGGGCAGTTTTAGGGCTCGGGGGAGGGTGGGGCAGTTTTTAGGGCTCAGGGGGAGGGTGGAGCAGTTTTTAGGGCTCGGTGGGTGGGGTAGTTTTTAGGATTCAGGGGAGGGTGGGGTAGTTTTTAGGATTCAAGGGGGAGGGTGGGGTAGTTTTTAGGATTCAGGGGGGAGGGTGGGGTAGTTTTTAGGATTCAGGAGGGGAGGGTGGGATAGTTTTTAGGATTCGCGTGGGGAGGGTGTGGTAGTTTTTAGGATTCGGGTGGGAGGGTGTGGTAGTTTTTAGGATTCGGGTGGGAGGGTGGGGTAGTTTTTAGGATTCGGGAGGGTGGGGTAGTTTTTAGGATTCGGGTGGGAGGGTGGGGTAGTTTTTAGGATTCGGGTGGGAGGGTGGGGTAGTTTTTAGGATTCGGGTGGGAGGGTGGGGTAGTTTTTAGGATTTGGGTGGGAGGGTGGGGTAGTTTTTAGGATTTGGGGGGAGGGTGGGGTAGTTTTAAGGATTCGGGGGGAGGGTGGGGTAGTTTTAAGGATTCGGGGGGAGGGGGGGTAGTTTTAAGGATTCGGGGGGAGGGTGGGGTAGCTTTAAGGATTCGGGGGGGAGGGTGGGGTAGCTTTAAGGATTCGGGGGGAGGGTGGGGTAGCTTTAAGGATTCGGGGGAGGGTGGGGTAGCTTTAAGGATTCGGGGGGAGGGTGGGGTAGCTTTAAGGATTCGGGGGGAGGGTGGGGTAGCTTTAAGGATTCGGGGGGAGGGTGGGGTAGTTTTAAGGATTCGGGGGGTAGTTTTAGGGCTCGGGTGGGGTAGTTTTTAGGGCTCGGGTGGGGTAGTTTTTAGTGCTCGTAGTTTTTAGGACTCGGGGGGAGGGTGGGGTAGTTTATAAGGCTCGGGGGGAGGAGGGTAGTTTATAGGGCTCGGGTAGTTTATAGGGCTCGGGGGAGGGTGGGGTAGTTTTTAGGGCTCGGGTAGTTTTTAGGGCTCGGGGTGGGGTAGTTTTTAGGGTTCAGGAGTAGTTTTTAGGGTTCAGGGGTAGTTTTTAGGGTTTAGGGGAGGGTGGGGTAGTTTTTAGGATTCAGGGGGAGGGTGGGGTCATTTTTAGGGTTCAGGGGGAGGGTGGGGTAATTTTTAGGGCTCAGGGGGAGGGTGGGGTAGATTTTAGGGCTCAGGGGGAGGGTGGGGTAGATTTTAGGGCTCAGAGGGGGGAGGGTAGGCTAGTTTTCAGGGCTCAGGGGGAAGGAGTTGGTTATCAGGAGGAAGGAGGGTAGTTTTAGGTCTCAGGGTGGGGCTTGGGGGGCGTTTTAGGGCTCAGGGCAGGGGGCTGGGATAGAATTCTGGCCTGAGGATATTTTAGAGTTCAGGGCGGGGGATTTCACTTACCTGGTAAGTCTTAACCACGCACATGTCTTTGCCATACATGCCTTAACGCATATTTCGCTGTAAAGGTATATGTGTAGTTGAGACTTGCGTGGTTAAGATCGCATGGAACTTGCATGCATGGTAATCGTATGCATGGTTCCATTACACAACCTCTCCCAGTTAATTCAATGTGTATGTGTATGCCTCAAACGTCTAATGACATCCAGATGGAAACTTTACTCCTACAAAGAAGCTTTCAATACATACAGTTAATACTTTTCTTTAGATATATCAGAGGCTTATGACCACTAACGAAGATTACCTAGTGGAGATGGAAAAGAAACTTATGTGAAATCCTAATTCATCTCCATGGCAATCCTCATTAAAGTACTAAGCCACCCAGCCTCTGCGCCATGGGTTATATTGGAAGAGTTATCTTAAGTTAGTTTTGGGGGGGGGAGGGGAGGGGGGGGGTTGGGGAGGGTATAATTTGCTTATTACAGGTCTATATTATACATTATAAACGTATCTAAGTATATTTTGAAAGTTCTTTGGGAATCTACATGTGGGTGACTATTAACAAAAATGCTCTAGAAAACATTATTTTAAATCATTTTTTTAACTGGCGCATATAGAAATAACATGTTGCAAACTGAGGGTCAAAATAACAAAAATGAATACCAATATGGAAACATAAATGGTTTGAATCAAAAATAATTCTAAAAATAAAAGGAAATGCGCAGGAAAGGAAAAAATGAAAACTGCGTGTTATAGTGATATATACTGAGTTCACCCAGTAGACGTCCCCAAATCTAATCACCGGATCATTGCCCAACTCCGAAAGTTATTGGTAGCCAGTTAAGCAGCTCCCGACTCCACGGATCATGTTATGAATTCGAATAATCTGGGAGTCAAAGCCACAAGAATTTGCAACTGCATGGATGGAGTGATGGGATGGGAGGATACCCACTGGCTCAAACTCAACATTCATAAGACTGAGGTGAGGGCGAGAGCATGATTGAAAAATAGTGGAATCAGACTTTCTGACCTGAGAATTTAGAAATTTGTGCAAAGCTGGTTCAATTTGATTTCCGCTTTTATCGACACAGACTGCTGCTTTTACCAGCTGCAAAGAATTTTCCTGTGTCTCACTCCCTGTTGATGGAATACTGCAGTCCTAACACTGATGCAATCATGACTGAGCTACCTTTACATTGCTTAAGCATCCCCTATACAGCCATAAATTAATTAAAAAACACTTCCACAAGACTTCTGAATGCGATTCAAAAGTAGGAAACTGTAAAAGAAGTGCAAGAGACACAGCAAATATGGACTGACCTGTGCAATGCATCAATGACTGGCTAACGCCTGCAGAATGGCTCTGCCTTTTGCTTCGGTACGTGTTTGATCTTTCTCTTGGAGTTGCATTGAGAGAAACTTGACCTGATCTCCTCACTGGGAAATGGAAAACAAAAATACATGGACAAATTGGACAGCCTGCTAGGTTCAGAGAAAAATTTATTTTCAAACCCATGTAATGAAGAAAAAGTAACTGTAGTAAAAATGGTTCACTAGTGATGATGCCCTGTGTATCTATCTGCTGGTAAAGAAGCTACCTTTACTAGGTTAGGGTTTATGATCCTTTCCTTTTAGGCCTCGCCTAAAGAAGACCTATTGTCTCTAATACAATAAAATAAATACATATACCTGGCTTTGGATGGACCCATTGCTCAAGTGTGGATGGCTTTCTTGTTGATCTCATTTCCCTGCTTCTTCTTTGATGGCATTCCTCCCAATTCTTTGTTTGTCCAGCCTCTGAAGTGTGTCTTTCGTATTATGTGTCCTTCCACTGTTTCCATTAAGAATTTTTTTCTTTTAGTACTCTATGGTAGTGAAAATATTTTGTTGTTCTGTCCCAAAAAACGTCCCCCAGTTACCCATTAATACCTCTCCCAGTTCTCTGCGTTGCTTCCACCTCTTCGCTCGACGTTATTCCATTGCTGCCTCCGCCCAACTTCCTTATGATTATTACCTTTTTTTAATTTTAGCATTTTTAAAAACCCTACTCGCTCCTCTGTGGCGTCTCTGCACCTACTATTACTGCTGCTGCTTGGAAGCATTGGCTTCCTTCCACCTTCCCCGCTCCTTCTTTGCTCCCCTGTAATGTTCCTTTATATATTAAAAAAATATATATATATATTTTTTCTAGGAGAATTCTGCAGCAGCAACCTGCTATCCTCCCTCCCTCCTCCAGGGATGCCGCTTTATTTTTTCAAGTGCTGTCATGCACATTTTTAAACTTACTGATACAAGATTGCCATTTGCAAACTGAAACATTAAATTAAAAAGAATAATTAATAACCGCTGCATCACGATGAATGTGTGCAATAATGCGCATGTACAAATCATCATGCGGCAGCAGGTACCATCAAGACACATACATGCACGAGTCACCAAGCTTGCAAGCCTACAACATAATCGCACCATTTCCCCCTTTTTTTCCTGCTGATACTGAATAGCATCAGCCAAAACCATTGGCAAAGTTAAAACATCTGCGTAGGGATACCCAAAACATAAGACTGATTTACTTTGCCAATGATTTTTAAGAAAATCAGTATTGATATTAGATTCTTTTCAAGAGCAGAAGCACAAGTTACTAACTTGTGTAACGATATATCTGTAAGAGACAGTAGTTAGTGACAGATTCCTTACCTTAGAATATCCCCAGGCGTCAGGCTGGATCCAGAAAGTTTTTTGCGTAGCAGTACCCTTGCGCGTCGGTAGGCGGCGTCGTGCGGCTCCGCGTCCGTCGTCGGCGTCGTGATAGCCGGGATGACGTCGCGGGCAGTACTTAGACGCCGCCCCTGCGCGCTGACGTCAGTTCTGTACACGACTTTCCGCGCCAGGAACGCAGAGCCATGCAAGAAGCTGACATAGGTGTCTGAAAAATACTAGGGCCCTGAAAGGGATGTCCTTAACCCTAGAAATCAGTTCGCAGAACGGGGAGGATGGGTGGGGCGGTAAGGAATCTGTCACTAACTACTGTCTCTTACAGATATATCGTTATACAAGTTAGTAACTTGTGCATCTGAAAGAGACACGTTAGTGACAGATTCCTTACCTTAGAATAGATACCCCAGCAATACCAACCCCGGTGGTGGGTCTGCGAACAAAGATCAGACAAGGAAGTCCCGGAGGACAGAACGGCCAAAGAAGCCGTCCCTCCGGACCGGACTGTCAAGGCAGTAATGCTTTGTAAACGTGTGCAGCGAGGCCCACGTAGCTGCCTGACAGATAACCGGCAGCGGAACACCGCGGCCCAAGGCCGTGGTAGCAGCCGTTGCCCTGGTGGAATGGGCACGCAGCCCAACAGGAGGCTCCTTCTTAGCCAAAGAATAGCAGGCCTTGATGCACAAGGTAACCCAGCGGGAGATGGTTCGTTTGTGCACCGCCTGCACCCATGTAGCCAACAAAGAGCTGGTCATCCACCCGGAAGTGTTTTGTGCGGTCAATATAGAAGGAGAGCGCACGTTTTGGGTCCAGACGGTGGAGCCTCTCTTCCTCTCTGGAAGGATGCGGAGGCGGAAAGAAGGTAGGCAAAGTGATGGTCTGCCCAATGTGGAAGGCAGTAACCACCTTTGGCAAGAAGGACGGACGCGTCCTAAGAACAACCTTGTCTGGATGAACAGACAGAAAGGGAGGTTTGCAAGATAGAGCCTGGAGCTCACTCATCCGCCGAGCGGAGGTGAAGGCCACCAGAAAGGCTGTCTTCAGAGTCAGAAGACGAAGAGGACAGTTATATAGAGGCTCAAAGGGAGCGCACATTAAAAAGGTAAGAACCAAGTTCAAGTCCCACTGAGGCATCACAAACGGAACAGGAGGGAAGAGGTGTGTAATGCCTTTTAAGAACCTGTTAACAACAGGGGACTTGAAAAGGGAGGGCTGATCAGGGAGCCTGAGGAAGGCCGAGATAGCACAAAGATAACCCTTGATGGTACCCAGGGCAGAACCCTGTTGGGCCAGAGAAAGAAGGAACAGAAGGACCTCAGAAAGAGGGGCAGAAAGGGGATTCACAGCCTTTGCTGTGCACCATGCCACAAATTTGTTCCACCTGCAGGCGTATACCACCTTAGTGGAGGGACGCCTGGCTGCCAGAATCACATCACAAACTTCGGGAGGCAAGTCGAAAGGAATCAACTGCCGCCGCTCAATCTCCACGCAAGCAGGTGTAGACTGGACAGGTTCGGGTGGAGGACCGTCCCCTGCTGCTGCGACAGAAGATCCTCCCGAAGAGGCAGACGGATCGGGGGATCTATGCTCATACCGAGTAGCTCGGGATACCAAACTCTTCGAGCCCAGTCCGGAGCCACAAGGATGACTTGGGCCCGGTCGTGCCGAATCTTCTTCAACACTCTGGGTAGAAGTGGTATAGGCGGAAAGGCGTACAACAGACCGCAACTCCACTCGCGACGAAAAGCGTCGCCGAGCGAGTGCCGCCTTGGAAATTCCAACGCGCAGAACTGATGACATTGCGCGTTCTCTTCGGTGGCGAATAGATCTAACCAAGGCTCTCCCCATTGTAGAAAGAGTCCTTGCGCCACTTCCGAGTGAAGACGCCATTCGTGATCCATCATGCACCTGCGGCTGAGTTCGTCCGCCCTGGCGTTCAGGGAACCTGCCAGGTGTTGAACCATCAGGAACATGCCCTGATGTTCCAGCCATGTCCAGAGGCACAGAGCCTCCTGACAGAGGGTCCACGACCCCACCCCGCCCTGTTTGTTGCAGTATCACATGGCGGTGGTGTTGTCTGTGAACACCTGCACTACCTTCCCTTTGACAGAGGGAAGGAATGCCTTGAGTGCAAGTCGGATCGCCCGGAGCTCCAGAAGGTTGATATGGAGCCGGGACTCCGCCGGAGACCAGAGGCCTCTGATCTCCGCCTCTCCCATGTGACCGCCCCATCCCAGAAGGGACGCGTCCGTCACAACTGTGTGCTCTGGCTGGGGAAGGGAGAGGGATCTGCCCATGACCCATTGCCGGTTCGAGAGCCACCACTGCAACTGTTTTGCAGTCCCCTCCGAGATCTGGACGTGATCGGACAGGTTGCCCTGGTGCTGCGCCCACTGGAACTTCAGGTCCCACTGCAGAGCCCGCATATGCCATCTGGCATGATTGACCAGCAGGATGCAGGAGGCCATGAGGCCCAGCAGCCTCAGGGTCATCCGTACCGAAACCCAGGATAAAGGCTGAAAGATCGGAATCATAGCCTGAATATCCCGGACTCGCCGTTCATAGGCCCGAAACTGCGTCGTGTCCAGAACTGCTCCGATGAAAAGGAGCTGTGGAGAAGGAATCAGATGCGACTTCGGCACATTGATGGAGAACCCCAGCGAGTGCAGGAGTTCGGCCGTAGTCTGGAGGTGGGAGACGACTGCCTGGGACGAGCCCACCTTCAGCAGCCAGTCGTCGAGGTAGGGGAAGACTGAAACCCCTACCCGGCGCAGATGAGCTGCCACCACCGCCATCACTTTCGTGAACACCCGAGGGGCACTGGTAAGGCCAAAGGGGAGCACGGTGAACTGAAAATGCTCGAGGCCTACCGTGAACCGAAGGTAACGCCGGTGGGCCGGCAGGACGGGGATGTGGAAATAGGCGTCCTGCAAGTCCAACGCTACCAACCAGTCTCCAGGGTCGAGGGCAGTCAAGACCTGAGCTAGGGTGAGCATCTTGAACTTCTCCTTCCGGAGGAAGCGATTGACGTTCCGGAGGTCCAAGATAGGACGCATGTCCTCCTTGTCCTTTTTGGGCACCAGGAAGTAGTGGGAGTAGCAACCACGTCCTACTTCTGGGGTCGGAACATGCTCGATGGCCCTCTTGGCCAAGAGGGCCGTGACTTCCTTCTGCAGAAGTACCAAGTGATCCCCTGACATGCGGTGGAATTGAGGTGGCATGGCTGGGGGGTGGTCTCGAAGGGGAGGGAGTAGCCCCTTCGGACAATGTCCAAGACCCACCTGTCCGAGGTGATGGGACGCCAGTGGTGAAGGTGATGGCGGAGGGAGGGACTAGGAGGGCTTGGAGGCCGCGGACGGGTTGGAGGTGGTGGCCTGACCCGCACGCTGGTTGCCCGAACCGCCACGGCGGTATCCACGTCCTCGGCCACGCGAAGACGCCTGCTGCGCGGGCCAGTGGCTGGGCTGCTGACGTGACTGGGCGCCCCTTCCGTGGCCACGATAGGGGCGAAAAGCAGAAGTTAGCGGAGGGCGTGTAGCAGAAAGGCCCAGGGACTTGGCAGTAGCCCGTGAGTCCTTAAAACGCTCCAACGCATGGTCTACTTTGGAACCAAAAAGACCGACTCCATCAAAGGGCATGTCCATGAGTGTATTCTGGACATCACCCGAAAAACCAGTGGTTCTCAGCCAGGCGTGGCGACGCAGCGCCACCGTCGTTGCAATAGATCTGCCCAGCGAGTCGGCGGTATCAAGGCCACAACGTATGGTGTATTTGGCCGCATCCCTACCTTCCGCAATGGTGCGGGTAAGCAGTGTCTGGACCTCCTCAGAACACTGGGGCAAAACAGTCGCCACCGAATCCCACAAGGAGTGGGTATATCGGCCCAAAAGACAAGCGGTGTTGATGGACCGCAAGCCAGCACTGGAGGAAGAAAAACCCTTCTTCCCAAATTGATCCAGGCGTTTGGATTCCCTATCCGGAGGGGCGGTAGGGAAGGCGGTTTGGGAAGCCGAGGCTTGGACAACCAAGCTCTCAGGAGTGGGGTGGACAGAGAGAAACAAGGGGTCGCCCGGAGCTGGGCGATGGCGTCGGGACACGTTCCTATCCACAGGAGCCCCTGTGTTGGGCTTGGACCAGGCGCCCAAAGAACGTCAGTGAGGGCATCGTTGAACGGCAGCACAGTCTCCAAGGAGGAGGCTGCCGGCTGAAGCACTTCTGTCAAGAGATTAGTCTTGACCGCCACAGTAGGGAGTCGGAGATGTAAGGCTCCAGCTGCCCTACGCAACACCGTTGCAAAATTGGCTCCCTCCTCCGTAGCCACGGGAGGAGACAGCATGCCAGTGTCAGGGGAAGTATCTAGACCACTGGCATCCCCTAGTTCCTCTGCCCAGTCCTCATCATACTGACACTGTTGTGCCAGAGGGTCCTCAGACCCCTCCTGGTCCTCCTCCGGTTCAAAATAAGGAGGAGGAGGGACATTTGGGACCCAAGGTCTCATCGGCGCCGGAACCGGCGTCGAGCGACGTCGGTCCGGCTCCATGTCCGGAGCCGGAGAGTACATGGGGACGACGCCGCCCGGAGCCCCGGGCGGCGTCAGGAACGGCACCGGAGACATCGGCGCCGGCGGAGGCGTGGTCAGGTCGACCGGTGTCGATGGGGGTTGCGGTACCACCGGAGCCGGGATCGAGGCCGGGGCCGAAGCCGGGATCGAGGCTGGAGGCACGAGCGACGCCGGGACCGGAGTCGTCGGCGACGCCGGGGCAACCCCATCAGGGCCCGCGGGGCCCAAAGGCGCACCGGAGGGACCTTGAGGCCCGAAGAGGCGGGCCATGGCCGACAGGAATTCCTGTATTTGGGCCGGATCCGCCCCCGAACCCGGGAAGGACGGGTATTGCGGGGGCGACTCCACAGGCATGTCCGGGGCCGCGGGGCGGGGACGGTGCCGGGAGGGGCCTCAGCCGAGTCGCGAGACCGGCGAGGCGAAGTCCTAGAGCGATGATGCTTTTGGACTTCTTGTGTTTAGACTTACCGGACGACGAAGACTTGGATCCCGACGACCGGCGAGGACTCCGCGACCGACCCCTCGACCTCTCACGCGACCGGGGCTTGGTGTGGCGCGGAGCCGACTGCCGGGCCTCGAGGAGCTTTCGAGACCGCTCTCGCAAAGCTTTCGGGTTTAGGGACCGGCAGTCGGAACACGACTTCGTGTCGTGGTCTCGCCCGAGACAGAAGAGACACTCCAGATGCGGGTCTGTGATGGACATCATCCGAGCACAGGCGTCGCAACGTTTAAAGCCGGGCATCCCTAACGACACCTTGGAGTCGATATGAAAAGAAACAGTGAAAAAATTCACCAAAAAAGTTAGTCAAAAAATGACTAGGGCACTGCTCTTCCCGGATCTGCGCTTGCTGGCGCGGAAAAAGAAGAACTGACGTCAGCGCGCAGGGAGCGGCGTCTAAGTACTGCCCGCGACGTCATCCCGGCGATCACGACGCCGACGACAAAAGCGGAGCCGCACGACGCCGCCTACCGACGCGCAAGGGTACTGCTACGCAAAAAACTTTCCGGATCCAGCCTGACGCCTGGGGATATTCTAAGGTAAGGAATCTGTCAATAACGTGTCTCTTTCAGATACATGAAGTGATGCTTCTACAATCAAAAGAACCGAGGCTCTCTTGAAACACAATGATATTCTTACCAGAGCCACATCTACATGCAAGTAACCTTTAACACTCTTGCATGAGATTCTGATTAAAGTCATGTTTTTTAAATTGAGTATATCGTGGTGTGTTCTCATCTTGATGCTGGAGAAGGCCCCTGACCTTAACCACCCCCAATTTATTTTTAATCTTCTCCAGCATTCTATCTACCTGGGGGTGAGAAAAGAAATTGTTCTTCAAAAGGTAGCCTTATAAGGTGTTGGTGAAACTCCAGGCAAATATAGGATATCCCAAGTCAAGCATGGCGTTGTAACAGGATGCTTGCTTGTATTGTCATGCCTGGAGGCGGTCTCTCCATCACATCCACGGTACATCTGATGTAGACTGGAGTTGACATTTTCCTCCTCCACATTCTCTTTACTTTCACATCAGAAGGAGGTTGCATTATCTCATCCATTTCTCCCACTGTTGCCCACATCTTACTAGTAAGACCACAGAATTTTCAGTAAGCCACTACAATGAGGCTTCCATTGCGGTACGCCAATGCTCCATGCAGCATCAATCTTGCTCTTTTTATGAGGGGCAGAGAGTCCACCTGTACATGAGTGCCTTCTTCCACAGCTAAGCACCACCAGGGAGTCTGAAGAGAAATGAGCATGGATGAACAAGGGATTGTGAGGAGTGAATTTAAGGATTAGGTTACTTACCCTGTAAGCATCTGTTCATTGCATGTAGATTCACAAGCTCTGCATACTCTTGCCTTCTAGTATTGGGTGCGGTCGACGGCAACTTGTTTATCTTCTAAGAAGTCTTTCCAGTCACAAGGTCTCGGTGACGACTCCTCTCGCTTAGGATGCGCATGGGCATCGACTCCCTGTTAAGGATGTTTTTCGCTTTTTGGGTGAGAGTAGAAATGGAGTAGTGAGCAGAAAAAAATTGTGATCACGCGTATAGAGACAAATGTATTAAGTGAAAGGAATCTGTAACAAACACTAGCTTCCATGTCAGAGGGTGGGGGCATTGAATAAACAGCACTACATGCAATGAACAGATGATTACAGAGTAACATACTCCGTTCGTAGCAAGTGTGGCTGTAGATACACGTTTTGCATACACCATAAAGCAGTACTCCCCTAAGCGGTGGCAAGCCAGTGGACGGTGCAGAGGTCTGAAACAGAGACCCAAGGACAGTCTGACCAAATGTAGCTTGCTGCCTAGCAAGAATATCCACATAATGTTTTGTAAAACTGTGTGCTTTGGACAGTGTGGCAGCTTTACAAATATCTGCTACGAGTATGTTCCCTAGAAATGCCAAAGAAGCACCCTGTTTGCAGGTGCAGTGAGGACTGGGATGGCAAGGTAGGGTTTTTTAGATTTTGCATAACAGGTTTGGAAGTGGCAATCCTTGCCTTAAAAACGGCATGCCCATTACGAGATTGTGAAAAGGCCACAAACAATTGTGTTTTGCGAAATGATCTGGTTCTATCAATGTAGGACATAAGAGCACGCTTGAGATCAAGTGTGTGAAGTGCCCTTTCAGCTACCAAGTCTGGGTGTGGAAAGAAGACTAGGAGCTCAATGGTCTGGTTGAGGTGGAACGGAGAGACCACCTTGGGCAAGAATTTTGTATTGGTTCTAAGAACCACTCTGTCCTGATGTACCTGGGAGAAAGGTTTCTGTAATGCGAGTGCTTGCAGCTCACTAATTTGTCTTTAAGATGTTATGGCTACTAAAAAAGCAACCCTCCAAGAGGGAAACTGCAAGGGGGCATGAATGCAGTGGATCACAGGGGAGCTCCATAATTCTGGTGAGGACAGTATTAAGATTCCTTAAAGCTTTTATACAGGAATTTTGAAAAGAGAAGATTGTTATATGCAGCAATAGCGGCTATTTGTAGCCGAATTGGCATGATGGCAGATAATATTTTGCACTGTAGGACTAAGAGGGGTTATGTGGTTTGGAATACAATAGTGGTCAAAATGCACAAGTTACTAACTTGTGTAACGATATATCTGTAAGAGACGGTAGTTAGTGACAGATTCCTTACCTTAGAATATCCCCAGGCGTCAGGCTGGATCCGGAAAGTTTTTTGCGTAGCAGTACCCTTGCGCGTCGGTAGGCGGCGTCGTGCAGCTCCGCGTCCGTCGTCGGCGTCGTGATCGCCGGGATGACGTCGCGGGCAGTACTTAGGCGCCGCCCCTGCGCGCTGACGTCAGTTCTGTACACGACTTTCCGCGCCAGGAACGCAGAGCCATGCAAGAAGCTGACATAGGTGTCTGAAAAATACTAGGGCCCTGAAAGGGATGTCCTTAACCCTAGAAATCAGTTCGCAGAACGGGGAGGATGGGTGGGGCGGTAAGGAATCTGTCACTAACTACCGTCTCTTACAGATATATCGTTACACAAGTTAGTAACTTGTGCATCTGAAAGAGACACGTTAGTGACAGATTCCTTACCTTAGAATAGATACCCCAGCAATACCAACCCCGGTGGTGGGTCTGCGAACAAAGATCAGACAAGGAAGTCCTGGAGGACAGAACGGCCAAAGAAGCCGTCCCTCCGGACCTGACTGTCAAGGCAGTAATGCTTTGTAAACGTGTGCAGCGAGGCCCACGTAGCTGCCTGACAGATAACCGGCAGCGGAACACCGCGGCCCAAGGCCGTGGTAGCAGCCGTTGCCCTAGTGGAATGGGCACGCAGCCCAACAGGAGGCTCCTTCTTAGCCAAAGAATAGCAGGTCTTGATGCACAAGGTAACCCAGCGGGAGATGGTCCTCTTGTGCACCGCCCGACCTTTTTGGCGCCCACGTAGCCAACAAAGAGCTGGCCATCCACCCGGAAGTGTTTTGTGCGGTCAATATAGAAGGAGAGCGCACGTTTTGGGTCCAGACGGTGGAGCCTCTCTTCCTCTCTGGAAGGATGCGGAGGCGGAAAGAAGGTGGGTAAAGTGATGGTCTGCCCAATGTGGAAAGCAGTAACCACCTTTGGCAAGAAGGACGGACGCGTCCGAAGAACAACCTTGTCTGGATGAACAGACAGAAAGGGAGGTTTGCAAGATAGAGCCTGGAGCTCACTCACCCGCCGAGCGGAGGTGATGGCCACCAGAAAGGCTGTCTTCAGAGTCAGAAGACGAAGAGGACAGTTATGTAGAGGCTCAAAGGGAGCGCACATTAAAAGGTAAGAACCAAGTTCAAGTCCCACTGAGGCATCACAAACGGAACAGGAGGGAAGAGGTGTGTAATGCCTTTTAAGAACCTGTTAACAACAGGGGACTTGAAAAGGGAGGGCTGATCAGGGAGCCTGAGGAAGGCCGAGATAGCACAAAGATAACCCTTGATGGTACCCAGGGCAGAACCCTGTTGGGCCAGAGAGAGAAGGAACAGAAGGACCTCAGAAAGAGGGGCAGAAAGGGGATTCACAGCCTTTGCTGTGCACCATGCCACACATTTGTTCCACCTGCAGGCGTATACCACCTTAGTGGAGGGACGCCTGGCTGCCAGAATCACATCACAAACTTCGGGAGGCAGAGTCGAAAGGAATCAACTGCCGCCGCTCAATCTCCACGCAAGCAGGTGGAGGCTGGACAGGTTCGGGTGGAGGACCGTCCCCTGCTGCTGCGACAGAAGATCCTCCCGAAGAGGCAGACGGATCGGGGGATCTACGCTCATATTGAGTAGCTCGGGATACCAAACTCTTCGAGCCCAGTCCGGAGCCACAAGAATGACTTGGGCCCGGTCGTGCCGAATCTTCTTCAACACTCTGGGTAGAAGTGGTATAGGCGGAAAGGCGTACAACAGACCGCAACTCCACTCGTGACGAAAAGCGTCGCCGAGCGAGTGCCGCCTTGGAAATTCCAACGCGCAGAACTGATGACATTGCGCGTTCTCTTCGGTGGCGAATAGATCTAACCAAGGCTCTCCCCACTGTAGAAAGAGTCCTTGCGCCACTTCCGAGTGAAGACGCCATTCGTGATCCATCATGCACCTGCGGCTGCAGGTTCGTCCGCCCTGGCGTTCAGCGAACCTGCCAGGTGTTGAACCATCAGGAACATGCCCTGATGTTCCAGCCATGTCCAGAGGCGCAGAGCCTCCTGACAAAGGGTCCACGACCCCACCCCGCCTTGTTTGTTGCAGTACCACATGGCGGTGGTGTTGTCTGTGAACACCTGCACTACCTTCCCTTTGACAGAGGGAAGGAATGCCTTGAGTGCAAGTTGGATCGCCCGGAGCTCCAGAATGTTGATATGGAGCCGGGACTCCGCCGGAGACCAGAGGCCTCTGATCTCCGCTTCTCCCATGTGACCGCCCCATCCCAGAAGGGACGCGTCCGTCACAACTGTGTGCTCTGGCTGGGGAAGGGAGAGGGATCTGCCCATGACCCATTGCCGGTTCGAGAGCCACCACTGCAACTGTTTTGCAGTCCCCTCCGAGATCTGGACGTGATCGGACAGGTTGCCCTGGTGCTGCGCCCACTGGAACTTCAGGTCCCACTGCAGAGCCCGCATATGCCATCTGGCATGATTGACCAGCAGGATGCAGGAGGCCATGAGGCCCAGCAGCCTCAGGGTCATCCGTACCGAAACCCAGGATAAAGGCTGAAAGATCGGAATCATAGCCTGAATATCCCGGACTCGCCGTTCGGGAGGATAGGCCCGAAACTGCGTCGTGTCCAGAACTGCTCCGATGAAAAGGAGCTGTGGAGAAGGAATCAGATGCGACTTCGGCACATTGATGGAGAACCCCAGCGAGTGCAGGAGTTCGGCCGTAGTCTGGAGGTGGGAGACGACTGCCTGGGACGAGCCCGCCTTCAGCAGCCAGTCGTCGAGGTAGGGGAAGACTGAAACCCCTACCCGGCGCAGATGAGCTGCGACCACCGCCAACACTTTCGTGAACACCCGAGGGGCACTGGTAAGGCCAAAGGGAGCACGGTGAACTGAAAATGCTCGGGGCCTACCGTGAACCGAAGGTAACGCCGGTGGGCCGGCAGGACGGGGATGTGGAAATATGCGTCCTGCAAGTCCAACGCTACCAACCAGTCTCCAGGGTCGAGGGCAGTCAAGACCTGAGCTAGGGTGAGCATCTTGAACTTCTCCTTCCAGAGGAAGCGATTGACGTTCCGGAGGTCCAAGATAGGACGCATGTCCTCCTTGTCCTTTTGGGCACCAGGAAGTAGTGGGAGTAGCAACCACGCCCTACTTCTGGGGTCGGAACATGCTCGATGGCCCTCTTGGCCAAGAGGGCCGTGACTTCCTTCTGCAGAAGTACCAAGTGATCCCCTGACATGCGGTGGAATTGAGGTGGCATGGCTGGGGGGGTGGACTCAAAGGGGAGGGAGTAGCCCCTTCGGACAATGTCCAAGACCCACCTGTCCGAGGTGATGGTACGCCAGTGGGGAAGGTGATGGCGGAACCTGCCCCCTACTGGCGTGCTGTGCACCTGAAAGGAGGGACTAGGAGGGTTTGGAGGCCGCGGACGGGTTGGAGGTGGTGGCCTGACCCGCACGCTGGTTGGCCGATCCGCCACGGCGGAATCCACGTCCTCGGCCACGCGAAGACGCCTGCTGCGCGGGCCGGTGGCTGGGCTGCTGACGTGAAGGGGCGCCCCTACCGTGGCCACGATAGGGGCGAAAAGCATAAGTCAGCGGAGGGCGTGTAGCAGAAAGGCCCAGGGACTTTGCAGTAGCCCGTGAGTCCTTAAAGCGCTCCAACGCATGGTCTGCTTTGGACCCAAAAAGACCGACTCCATCAAAGGGCATGTCCATGAGAGTATTCTGGACATCCCCTGAAAAACCAGTGGTTCTCAGCCAGGCGTGGCGTCGCAGCGCCACCGTCGTTGCAATAGACCTGCCCAGCGAGTCGGCGGTATCAAGGCCACATCGTATTGTGTATTTGGCCGCATCCCTTCCTTCCGCAATGGCGCGGGAAAGCAGTGTCTGGACCTCCTCAGAACACTGGGGCAAAGCAGTCGCCACCGAATCCCACAAGGAGTGGGTATATCGGCCCAAAAGACAAGCGGTGTTGATGGACCGCAAGCCAGCACTGGAGGAAGAAAAACCCTTCTTCCCAAATTGATCCAGGCGTTTGGATTCCCTATCCGGAGGGGCGGTAGGGAAGGCGGTTTGGGAAGCGGAGGCTTGGACAACCAAGCTCTCAGGGGTGGGGTGGACAGAGAGAAACAGGGGTCGCCCGGAGCTGGGCGATGGCGTCGGGACACGTTCCTATCCACAGGAGCCCCTGTGTTGGGCTTGGACCAGGCGCCCAAAAGAACGTCAGTGAGGGCGTCGTTAAACGGCAGCACAGTCTCCGAAGAGGAGGCTGCCGGCTGAAGCACCTCTGTCAAGAGATTAACCTTGACCGCCACAGCAGGGAGTTGGAGATGTAAGGCTCCAGCTGCCCTACGCAACACCGTTGCAAAATTGGCTCCCTCCTCCGTAGCCACGGGAGGAGACAGCATGCCAGTGTCAGGGGAAGTATCTAGACCACTAGCATCCCCTAGACCCTCTGTCCAGTCCTCATCGTACTGACACTGTTGTGTCAGAGGGTCATCAGACCCCTCCCAGTCCTCCTGGTCCTCCTCAGGTTCAAAATAAGGGGGAGGAGGGACATTTGGGACCCAAGGTCTCATCGGCGCCGGAACCGGCGTCGAGCGGCGTCGGTCCGGGTCCATGTCCGGAGCCGGAAGGAACTGGGGAACGACGCCGCTCGGAGCCCCAGGCGGCGTCGAGAACGGCACCGGAGACATCGGCGCCGGCGGAGGTGTCGTTAGGTCGACCGGCGTCGATGGGGGTTGTGGAGCCGGGATCGAGGCCGAAGCCGGAGCCGGGATCGAGGCTGGAGGCACGGGCGACGCCGGAGCAGTCGGCGACGCCGGAGCAACCCCATCAGGGCCCGCGGGGCCCGAAGGCGCACCGGAGGGGCCTGGAGGCCCGAAGAGGCGGGCCATGGCCGACAGGAATTCCTGCACTTTGGCCGGATCCGCCCCCGAACCCGGGAAGGGCGGGTATGGCGGGGGCGACTCCACAGGCATGTCCGGGGCCGCGGGGACGGTGCCGGGAGGGGCCTCAGCCGAGTCGCAAGACCGGCGAGGCGAAGTCCTAGAGCGATGATGCTTTTTGGACTTCTTGTGCTTTGACTTACCGGACGAAGAAGACTTCGATGCCGACGACTGGTGTGGACTCCGCGATCGACCCCTGGACCTCTCACGCGACCGGGGCTTCCGCGGAGCCGAATGCCGGGCCTCCAGGAGCTTTCGAGACCGCTCTCGCAAAGCTTTCGGGTTGAGGGCCTGGCAGTCGGTACAAGACTCCGTGTCGTGGCCTCGGCCGAGGCAGAAGAGACACTCCCAATGCGGGTCGGTGACGGACATCATCAGAGCACAGGCGCCGCAACGTTTGAAACCGGGCATCCCTACGACACCTTGATAGAGAAAAACAGTGAAAAAATTCACCAAAAAGTATGGTCAAAAAATGACCAGGGCACTGTTCTTCCCGGATCTGCGCTTGCTGGCGCGGAAAAGAAGAACTGACGTCAGCGCGCAGGGCGGCGCCTAAGTACTGCCCGCGACGTCATCCCGGCGATCACGACGCCGACGACGGACGCGGAGCCGCACGCCGCCGCCTACCGACGCGCAAGGGTACTGCTACGCAAAAAACTTTCCGGATCCAGCCTGACGCCTGGGGATATTCTAAGGTAAGGAATCTGTCACAAACGTGTCTCTTTCAGATACTTCCATTTAGCAGCATAGCAGGTGCATGTTGTAGGCCTACGGGCTTTCCAAAGTATGCCCATGAACTTGGAGGAATTTGAGATAACCAAACTCTAAAACCTCAGGAGCTAAATCGCTAGGTTGAGTCGTCTGGTGTCTGACTTGGCTGTGGTTTTGGCGAGAAGGTCTGGCCTGTGGGGGAGCTTCTCATGGGAGGCAACAGACATTTCCAGAACCATGGTTGGCTTGCCCACGTTGGAGCGACTAGGATAAGAGTGACGACGTAAACAATTAGTGGGAGAGAAGGAACAGCGTGCAAAGATACCAGGCCTGTGAGGAGAGCATCCTCCTCTTCTTCCACATACAGGGGAAGTCGACGGTGTATGACCACTATCACTATGACACCATGGTACACCAAAGTTTTGTCAGGAAATGAATCATTCACCAGGGACGGCTCTAGAGAGAAGCCGTCTGGAGCATCCACCCTGTAATAATGCCAATTCATCCTGTAATCAAGCCAGGTGTCACCCTAATGTTCTGTTGGCACCGTCTCTTGATATGGAGGGGATCTAGAGAGGAGTCCTCTTCTGAAACCAGAGTGCAATGTAGGCAAGTGGTGGTCATAGAGGAGTTTCAATGTTTTCTACATTTATGTTTTTTTGGGACAGAAAAAGGCATAGTGTCTTCAAAAATTGCCTCATCATGAAGTAGCTGTGTGGTTGGGGAAAAGGACAATATGACCAGTGTTAGGGTTGATTTAAGTCGTCTTCTGCCTAGCATAAGGCTGTGGTATCTAGGGTAGCATCACTGTCCTCCTGCTAAGGTTTGTAGATGTGAAGGACTTCCTAGGCTTCAAAGTCTTCTTTTGCCCATGTGGCCGACTGGAATCCTCTCTGGGCTTTGAGATTCCTCAGGCCCTGAGCACTAAATGGTCTCAACCACAGTTGGCAGAGCAGACTGTTGAGACTTTCAGCTGAGGTCCTTCAGTCAAGGCATAGTGCTTTCAGGGCGATTCCCTGCCACTGAGGCAAGGGTCTTTTCAAGATTGATTCCTTGGGGTGAAGACCATCGCCCTGTAAAGGGAACAGAAGTATTTGAAGCCGGTGGTGTTGTGACTAGTCCTTGTGTTGGGGATTGAAACCTAAGGTGTGGGTTTGGGTTGTTCAGGCAACATCACTCCTGCTAAGCTTCCAGAGTATCCAAAGGTCCAGTCACTTTGTAGTCTGACTAACTGTTCATCATCCTCATTGGTGACAGAGGACTCTGTAGAGTTCTGGTGCTGCATATCCGTCTAGTGTGCCCACCTTCTGTCCTTATGATGACCAATAGTTTTCATTAAATGGCATAGCACTGCATGATCAATAGGCACGTTCGATGAGGTCCATCGGTGGGAAGAGGTTCCAGACACAAAATGTAAACAAAATACTTTCCATATCCTCCTTAAAAATGAGTCAGTCTCAAATGACATGGACCCAAGGCTCTTCAAATCAAACAAATCGAAAGTGGTTGATGTTCTTCAAATACTGCTTAATGCCATTGTGGATATCTTCAGTTTACCAGTCGTCAGTAGTTGTAGGTTTTCTTTGATGCACAGCAGTAATGGCGCAGTCAAAACATGTCCAAGCCAGAAAATTGAAAAAACACAATCTGAGGTGTAAAATGTGTTCTGGTGCACTGTAGGCATCACAAGTCACCTCGAAACGGGAATGCCTTGTTTGAACAGCAACTTGCTTTGTTCTGAACACAACACTAGATGACAGGAGAGTGCACAATAAGTGACCTATAGCAGCACATATTCCAAATCAGACTTTTTGATAGATTATTACTGTAACACAGCAGATTTAAGCGGTTTCATTTTCCTATCTCCAACACACACAGATGCAGTTGAGTGGGCCTCATATTTAGATGCATCACCAGGAAACAAGATACTATGAGGGACAAAACCAATTGCAACTACCACACTAAAATAACAAAGCGGCCTTTCAGTGAACAGGTAGTTTCTGAAGAAAATGATGTTACTTACCCTGTAAGCATCTGCTCTTGGCATGTAGAGCTGTAGATTTACATGCTGTGCATACTCCTGCCATCTAGTGTTGGGTCTGGATGTTTGCAAGTTGTTTTTCTTCAAATAAATCTTTTCCAGTCACGAGGTAAGGTGACTCCTGCTTTCGGACTAATGCGCATGGGCATAGACTCCATTGTTAGATTGTTTTCCCGCAAGAGGTTGAGAATGAAGTAAGTAAGTGCAGTATAGAGATGTCCATGCATATGTAACGCGAATAATAAGAACTGCAACAACCATAGGTGTCCGGGGATGAGTGAGGGCACATGTGAATCTACAGCTCTACATGCCAAGAGTAACATAATCCATTCGAGGCATGTGTGCTGTAGATACACATGCTTTGCATAGACTGTATTTGCAAAAAACAGCGGTCAAGGTTGAGGCCAATTGGGTCCTCGGGTAGCCAGAGCTACTATTAATTCAAAAGTAGTCTTAGTCTGGGTTTTATTAGTGAACAAAAAGTGCCAACAACATTTTTGAGAACAAAGTATGCAGGGACACAAGGTTGTATGAATGATATCACATTTATTATCATCATAAAGGGAGTATCATTCACATGGTAGGAGCTAGTCCTGGTGCTCACACAGGGTGAAAAGTGCGTGAAGTGATAAGTGCTGGTGACTTAAAATTTACATCGCATTGACAACACTGTACAAAACTCCATAGTTAATAAGGTATGTTTAAAGGAGTTTCGGTTGTGGAAGTCGACGGCGTTTCGATCTCATTAGTTAGAGATCATCATCAGGACGAGAAAGCGTGTGAGCAGGTAGGATCTGGTAATGAAACGATGCGATTAAGGATCGTCAACCGGTCATGATGACCGTGATGGTAAAACCGGATGTAATAATAGGAGGTCTGGCCGCTCAGCGAAGTACGTGCTGGTAGTAGGCAAGGGGGAATCAATCACGATAGATCCAATGAGCCAACTGTGGAGGAAAGCGGGAAGTGATTGGGTTCGAAGGAAGGGGACTGGATCCTGCTAAGTCCAAAGCAGACAGCATACAATGAATGGTGCCGGAGTCTGGTAGAGCGGATTAGTCAGACCAGACTCCGGCACCGTGATTGATTCCCCCTTGCCTACTACCAGCACGTACTTCGCTGAGCGGCCAGACCTCCTATTATTACATCCGGTTTTACCATCACGGTCATCATGACCTGTTGACGATCCTTAATCGCATCGTTTCATTACCAGATCCTACCTGCTCACACGCTTTCTCGTCCTGATGATGATCTCTAACTGAGATCGAAACGCCGTCGACTTCCACAACCGAAACTCCTTTAAACATACCTTATTAACTATGGAGTTTTGTACAGTGTTGTCAATGCGATGTAAATTTTAAGTCACCAGCACTTATCACTTCACGCACTTTTCACCCTGTGTGAGCACCAGGACTAGCTCCTACCATGTGAATGATACTCCCTTTATGATGTTAATAAATGTGATATCATTCATACAACCTTGTGTCCCTGCATACGTTGTTCTCAAAAATTTTGTTGGCACTTTTTGTTCACTAATAAAACCCAGACACAGACTACTTTTGAATTAATAGTAGCTCTGGCTACCCGAGGACCCAATTGGCCTCAACCTTGACCGCTGTTTTTTGCAAATACATATATTACCCCTGGTCGCACTACTGGGGTACCCTTGTTCTTTACATATTGCATAGACTGTATAGCAGTATTCTCCCAAAGCGGTGGCTAACCAGTGGGTGTTGCAGTTGTTTGAAAAAGAGTTTTTAGCATTGCTTGTCCTACATTAGCTTGTTGACATGCTAATACATCCACACAATAATGTTTGGTGAATGTGTGTGGTGTAGACCATGTAGCTGCCTTACATATGTCAGCTATGGGAATGCTGCCTAAAAAGGCTATAGATGCTCCTATTTTGCGAGTAGAATGTGCTCTAGGAGGTATAGTTAAAATTATTTTAGCTTTAACATAGCAAGTTTGAATACATTTAACGATCCATCTAGAAATACCGGATTTAGAGATAGGATTCCCTTTATGAGGTGAAACAAAGGCAACAAAAAGTTGTTTTGCAAAAATCGTTTGTCCAATCAATATAGTATAATAGTGCTCTCTTGACATCAAGTGTGTGTAGAGCCCTTTCTGCTACTGAATCAGGTTGAGGGAAAAACACAGGTAACTCAACTGATTGGTTAATATGAAAAACAGAGACTACTTTTGGAAGGAATTTTGGGTTTGTACGAAGAACCACTATCTCTATGAAGTTGAAAGAAAGGTTCTTCGAAGGTTAATGAAGTAATAGCAATGAGGCAGGCAAGGCAACCTTCCAAGAAAGAAATTGTAATGACCAATTGTGTAATGGTTCAAAAGGTGACCCCATAAGTCTTGTGAGAACAATGTTAAGGTTCCGGACAATTGCAGGTGGTACTCTGGGTGGTATTATTCTTTTAAGGCCTTCCATAAAGACTTTAATTACAGCAACTTTGAATAAGGACAGATGTTGTCTATTTTGAAGATAAACAGCTACTGCTGCAAGATGTAAACCAATAGATGTGTAGGCTAAGCCTGCTTGTTATAGATGTAAGAGGTAACAAATAATCTGTTGTATAGATGCATCTAGTGGATCAATTGTTTTTTTATTACAATATATAGCAAACCTTTTCCACTTTGCTGCATAACATGCTCTAGTGGTAGGTTTCCTTGCTTCTTTAAGAATTGTCATACAATCTGGTGGTAGGTCAGGGTCCATGGTATAAAGCTGCCCTGGAAATGAACTCCTGGTATGATGTGTTGTCATCAGGAGGTGATGGTTTTGCAGGGTATAAGTCAGGATCATTATCCATTGGTGGATCAATATTGAAATCATTCCATGGATCTATTGGTGGTGCACTATTGTCTTACCCATCCCCTACATCAGGCTGTGTACGCGGAGAACCCTGTGGTGTAATGTCTAAAGGGTTTGAGCAGGGTAGTGGTGAAGTTGGTGGAGGGGATTGAGGGATAGTTTGGAAAGGGCTTGTAGCCATGTCCTTATTTAGATGGATTTTGTAGGTTATTTCCTCAGAAGGAATTTTCCTTTTGGAAGACGTTACAGATTTTGCCAATATATGTCCAGTGTCTGGATTAATGTAAATTTTCTTTTGCTTAGGATCCAGCTTTTCCTGCATAGTTTCCAGGATTGGTTCTGGAGGCTTTTGAAGGGCATCCTTTGGTTTCGGTGCCAAAACTTTCGGTGTCGAGCTGGACTTGTCTTTTTTATCCTTTGGATCCGAAGGTTTTGGTGCCGAAGGAGTTTTGTCTCGGCTCGAGCCCGGGCCAGAAGGCTTGGTGTGCTGTTTCGGTGCTGAGCCCGAAGGCGGGGCGTTGGAAGCATTGTCTCGGTGCCGACCATGGTCAGAAGGCAGTGGTGGCCCAGAAGCCTTTTGTTTGGTGGAAGCAAGTTTAGTGGGCAAAGGGGCTTTGTTACTCACGGCACCCTGTCCAGCTGGAACGTCTTAAGACTCTAGCTCGATCTCCAATTCTGAATCCGAATCTTGGATGGAGAGTGCCTCCTCTTCCGCTGCCAACGCTTCCATTTCCTCCTGCTCGCATATCTTCTCCGAAGATATCCGGGGTGTGTTCAATGTTCTGCAGCAGCATGTCCCTTCGGCGAGCCAGACGATCCCGCAAAGTCTTTTTTGATCGGAACGACCGCCAAGCGTCGCAATCACCTTCTTTGTGGTCCGGTGAGAGGCACAAGTTGCAGACTTTATGCAAGTCAGTGCGCGGATATTTAGAGTGGCACCGAGGGCAGAATTGGAAGAAAGTCCATTCCATCGGCAGAAGACTCTATGATAAGTGATGGAGTGGAAGTAACAGATACGGATAGGCATGAAGGCCGACAATGATGTGTTCTCAATCAAAGATGGAGTTTTCCGATTTTTTTCGACACAAGATGAACGCGTACAAAACAATACTGATGAGAGTACAGTGGATTGCGCACCCAGGGGATCCCGTAGAATGGTTTTGAACAGGAGCGCAGCAAACCATGTCCGAACCCAATGGTGGAAAGAAAACAATCTAACAATGGAGTCGATGCCCATGCGCATTATCACAGAAAGGAGGAGTTACCTTACCTCGTGACTGGAAAAGATTTCTTCGAAGAAAAACAACTTGCAAACATCCGGACCCAACACTAGATGGCAGGAGTATGCAAAGCATGTGTATCTACAGCACACATGCCTTGAACATATACTTAAAAACATTCTTTGTGGTGGATGCCCTAATTGTAGGTAAATCACCTCAGATGCCAGACTGGATCTGGTAACTCTTGCAACAGCTCCTACGTTCCAGCAACTATTGCCATCGGCCACCGTTAAGGATCTGTCCCACCTCCACATATGACAGGGACCTACATAAAGACCTGTGCGTTAACAATAGTTTTCACCTATTTGTTCCGGATCTTCAGGCACAGAGCATGACTGACAAAATTTAATTTTTGTGCTGGCAGTGTGCAAAAACTAACTTGGAGACTCCCATATGGGAGATGGGTCATGGTGAAGACTCTGTGGTCTGATTCAGTTTCCCCAAGAGGGTTAAGGGACTTCATATTGTTTTGATGGATACTCCTAACCACTGATTCCTTAACATGTGAATCATTACTAAATCTATGCCGCCCCCCTATCAATCAATCAATCAGGGGTTTGTTAAAGCGCGACTAATCACCCGTAAGGGTCTCAAGGCGCTAGGGGTGGGGGGTGCAGGTTCCATTCCATCAAGGAGGGGGTCTGTCGAAGAGCCAGGTTTTGAGGTTTCTTGCGAAGATGGGGAGCGATGTTGTCTGTCTGAGGTGGAGCGGAAGGGCGTTCCATGCTTTGGCCGCGAGGAAGGAGAAGGAGCGGCCTCCCGATCTGGTCTTTCTGGTGCGGGGGACCACGGCGTAGGAGAGCTGGGCTGATCGTAGGGTCCTTTGGGGTGCGTGGAATTTGAGTCGGCTGTTCAGGTATGCTGGTCCGGTGCCGTGGAGGGCCTTGTGTGCGTGGGTGAGCATCTTGAAGGTGATTCTCACCTCGATGGGGAGCCAGTGGAGTGTGTGCAGGTGCTGGGAGATGTGGCAGTGTTTTGGCAGGTTGAGGACCAGTCTTGCGGCGGCGTTCTGGATGTTCTGTAGCCTGCGGGTGAGGTTTTTGTTTATTCCGGTGTAGAGTGCGTTGCCGTAGTCGAGTCTGCTGGTGACCAGGGTGTGAGTGACGGTCTTTCGGTGTTCGAGGGGGATCCATTTGAAGGTCTTACGAAGGAGGCGGAGGGTGTGGAAGCAGGAAGACGAGACAGAGTTGATCTGGCGGTCCATTTTGAGCTCTGAGTCCAGGATGAATCCCAGGTTGCGTGCGTGGTCTGTGGGGGTTGGCGGGTTTCCGAGGGCGGGGGGCCACCAGGTGTCGCTCCAGGCGTCGGGGTTTGGGCCCATGATGAGTACTTCTGTTTTGTTGCCGTTTAGTTGTAGGCAGCTGTTTTTCATCCATTTGGCGACGGCTTCCAGCCTTCTCGAAAGTTGCGTCTGGCGGTGTTGGGCTCGTTGGATAGGGAGAGGATGAGCTGGGTGTCGTCTGCGTATGACACGATGTTGAGTCCGTAGGTTCTGACGATGGGGGCAAGTGGAGCCATGTAGACGTTGAAGAGCGTCGGGCTGTGGGAGGAGCCCTGGGGGACTCCGCAGGTGGTAGGTGTGGGGTCCGAGAGGAAAGGGGGAAGTCTGACCCGCTGCGTCCTGCCGGAGAGGAAGGAGCGGATCCAGTCGAGGGCCTTGTCCTGGATTCCTGCGTCGTAGAGTCTGCGTATTAGGGTGCGGAGGGAGACTGTGTCGAACGCCGCTGATAGGTCGAGGAGGATGAGGGCTACTGTTTCTCCTTTGTCCAGTAGGGTGCGGATGTCATCTGTTGCGGTGAGGAGGGCGGTTTCCGTACTGTGGTTTTTTCTGAAGCCGGATAGGCGGAGTCGAGGATGTTGTGTTCTTCAATGAATGTGGCGAGTTGGCTGTTGATGGCTTTCTCGATGACTTTCGCTGGGAACGGGAGCAGGGAGATGGGTCTGTAGTTTTTGAGGTCGGTGGGGTCCGCTGAGGGTTTCTTTAGGAGGGGGTTGACCTCGGCGTATTTCCAGTCGTCGGGGAACGAGGCGGTCGCCAGGGAGCGGTTGATGGTGTGGCGGAGCATGGGTGCGATGGTGTCGGCGGCTCCGTTGAAGATGTGGTGGGGGCAGGGGTCCGTGGGGGCCCATGAGTGGATTGACTTCATTGTCTTCAGTGTGTCTTCAGTGGTGAGGGCTGTCCAGTCGTCAATCGCTGGTTTCCGGGTGTCGGGGGTGTTTGGTGAGGGTTCAGTGTGTTGGTTGTCTTCGTCGAAGTTGTCGTAGATGCTCTTGATTTTGTGGTGGAAAAAGGTGCTGAGTTTGTCGCAGAGGTCTTGTGAGGGAGGGATGTCGGTAGACTCGCTGGTGGGTTGGGCGAACTCCTTGATGATGCTGAAGAGTTCCTTGCTGTTGTGCACGTGGGTGGAGATTCTGTCTTCAATCGCTTTTTCCTCGTTTCTCTGATGAGTTGATGGTGGGCGTTGGTGGCGGCTCTGAAGTGGTTGTGGGCTTCTGTGGATTTGGTGTTCCTCCAGGCCTTTTCGAGGCGGCGGCATGTGCGCCTGGACTCTCGAAGTTCGGTGGTAAACCATCTGGCTTTCTTGGCGCGGGTATTGTTGTTTTTCTTGAGGGGGGCTATGGTGTTGGTGCTGTCCGAGATCCATCTATGCAGGGTTCGGGCTGCGGTGTTGGGGTCGTCGTTTTCCACGATGGTTGGGGTGGAGTTGTTGAGTGAGGAGGTGAGCTGGTCGTCGGTGATTTTGGTCCAGTTTCTTCGTGGAAGCAGGTGCTGGTGTCTGTGGATGGTGGGTGTTCTGAAGGTGAAGTGGACGCAACGATGGTCGGTCCATGGGAGTTCGGTGGTGTGGCTGAAGGTGATGGAGTTTCCTGTAGTGAAGAGGGGGTCGAGGGTGTGTCCTGCTGAGTGCGTGGACTCGGTCACGATCTGGTGGAGCCCAATGTTGTGGAGGTTGTCCAGGAGGGATGTGGTGTTGGGGTCCAGTTGGTTGTCGAGGTGGAAGTTGAGGTCTCCCAGCAGGGTGTAGTTGGTGGATGCGATGGCCTGCGGGGAGATAATGTCCGTGATGGAGGTCAGAGGGTCAAGGGTCAGAGTTTTTCAACATAGCGAAGCATCCCAAACAGTTCAACATCAATGAGTTACTCTTTAGTCCTGTCAATGTATAAACTAAGCCCATGCCATTTGTCCAACTGGTGCAGCCTCTCCTGCCCTTTTAAGTGGAGAATAGAATGAAAGGAGCGTGACAGACTTCCCTACATGAAAAGGTGAAACCACTTTGGGAGAAAGGATGCACAAGTTACTAAGTACCAGCTTGTCAGAAAAAGACGGAATAAGGAGGCTGAACTGACAAGGACTGAAGCTCACTGATGCTCAATCACTAGCCATCCTACTGGAGGAGGTGTGAAAACTTCCCTCTAGAGCAGACATTGTTTCTGGCCTCAAAGAGCGTGGGCTCTCCCCTGCAGGGGGTCAGAAACAAGTCTGTGGTGGCAGGCTGGGCAATACCAGTCAGCCAGAACACTAGATAGTGGTAGGTTTTTCAGGGGGCACCTCTAAGGTGCCCTCTGGGTGCATGTCTTAATAAATCCACTACTGGCATCAGTACGGATTTATTAAGACAAGGTGTTTGATACCAAACACCATAGGTTTCATTAAAGCTATCAAGTAGCTGGGGAACTCGTAATGACCAGTGCCCAAAACATATACTTAAGATGGATTCCCTGCTCACTTGTACTATCTAGTAATTGAACTAGACAGCACAGGGGCATATCTGCTCATGCAACCATGAGCAGATATGTGTTCTACAGGGTGCTATCGCCTGATTGGTTAAAGATTGGTCCTTTTTTAAAAAAAAGGACATAGGTAGGCTATTAAAGTGATTGTTGATTGCCAATTGCCGCTGCAATTCCTAAGAATCCACACACCCTTGTGGTTTTGTCGCTCTCGCCACCCATCCACAGATGGGACTCACTTTTTGACCACCCCTGGGCACGCAGTCACTGTGTGGTTGCCCTTCCAAAATGGACGCGTCACCATCTCCGTACTGCCTTGAACATTAAGCTTCGCATAGGACCTTAATTGCCAGCTGGCTATCACTGCTGCCAACTCTATCCCTTGGAGCTCTCTTCCTACCAGGAAACCACCGTCGCATCCCACCGTATCCTTGACTAGACAACAGATACTCTCAGGCATTATCTAAGTCCTGATGATAATCCCTATATCGTGTAATGGGATCTAAACGTCGTCGACACACAGTACCATGACTATTGCACATTATTGATTCCTAAATACAATAGCATTGGTACCAAAAATCGTGACATGGTCTTTGTAACATTGTTAATTGTCAATCCCCTTTAAGTTTTTACGGTTCTTCCCTTGTAATTTTTCCCGTGTATGCTGTTTTGTGTTTTCCACTTTTATTACGTTCCTTCCTATTATGTGATTGAATAAATATTCAGATATTATTTCTTGTGAGTGTTTGACATAGAACATATTCATTTTCTGTGTGTATTGTTTTATGCATTCTTAAACCTAGGGACCACCTGTTCCTCGATACACACATGTGAATCTGCAGCATAACACATTAAGAACAGATGCTTACAGGGTAACATTCAGTTTGCAGCATGTGTGACTGTAGAAACACATGCTTGGCATAAACTATGAAACAGTACTGCCTTAAAAAGTGATTGACCGGTGGATGGTGCAGATTTCTGAAACAAGGTTCTCAAAACTGTCTGAACAATTCTAGTTTGTTGGGAGCTAAAACATCCATAAATGATTGCTTGCCAAAGTGTGGAGTGGAGCATGTAGTTGCCTTACTCAGCACATTGAGTCACAAGGCTGCCTGGACCCATCACAGTCCGGTTTTAGACCAATGCACAGCACTGAATCAACTCTCATAGCTGTTACGGACTACATCAGACACTCCCTTGACAATAATCAAGCAGTGGTTGATTGATAGATAGGTATCTTTATTCAATTTTAGCATAAAAATCATAAAAGCACATCAATATACAATAGGTTTAAAAAGAGAAAAAGTAGTCCTCTCAATAAGACCTCAGAATAAAATAATACTGTTGGGCACGAAGTACATAACACATGTTTCTTGATTGCAGTTCACATTGGCATCTCCCAACAACTGTTCAATTTGGGGTACGCCCAAGGACCATGTGGTGACTTCCATTGACAACCATGCATTGTAGGAAGTTGGCTCTGTATATACTATACCAAAGTGAGGTATAGTGTGCATAGAGTCCAGTGGAACCCCAAAGGTAGGCAGAGGTAAAAGTAAAACGGCTTGGTAGGTGGTTCTATAGGGTATTGGCGCTCCTGGGCAATACGCAGGTAAGTCTACTCCAGTACTGAGTGAGGATTGCAGTGCATAAGGGTAGGGAGAGTCACCCTCCTCCCCAACGTGTGGCACCCACTCGATGCAGGTTGTGTTAAAGAAAATAACCGGCAGTCATATCCTTGCCGGTTTTAATACGGGACCTTTGCCTAATAAAAAGGATCAAAGGAAAGTGTGTCAGAACAAGCGAGTAGACAGACCCCGCGGTGAGTATTTAAAAGATGCCCCCAAACGCAGATGCTTATATCTAGTGTAATTGGCACTGTACCGCTAATGGCAGGAGAACATTGTTAGTTATTGGCGCTTACCTCTGTGATGAACAGAGCTCCTTCCGGCGTGTACGCTGGAGACCTAATGGCCCGCAGGAGAACACACGTTTATATAGGCCTGGTAGCGGAAATAGTTGTAGGACTGTACCTGCTCCAAAGACGTCGGCCATCTTGGAACTGTCAATTCAGTACCCCGCTTATCAATAGAGGTTAAAAGTGGGCAATTCATCAGCCCCGAGGTGTGTTGATGTAGAGCTTAAGGTTTGTGGGGTATTGATCAGCATCATGCTCAATGGGCTAATGCATAGTAATAAAACAAATACCGTCAGCCATCTTGCAGTGTCTAATCTCTGAATCTGGCTTAATAACATCCTTAATAAAATAGTTGTAGGACTGTACCTGCTCCAAAGGCGTCGGCCATCTTGGAACTGTAAATTCAGTACCCGCCACAGCAAGTTTAGGAATGTAAAGGAGAAAAATTTAATAAACGGAATGTGGGTGAACCATCCCTAGGGTAACGGATCCATCTGGATATAAATTACCTGAAGCAATAAGTTATTTAATATTTGGATCTAAGAAAAAAGGGGGTCTCTACCAGTAGAGTTCTAAGGCAACATTAAAGGAGAGTCAAGGGAAAGGGATTCCCGAGTTCAGTGTGTGCTGCAACCGTGTAAGTGGAACGGTACAGAATAATAGTGATCATAAATCTAAATAACACATATTGCATGCCCACAGGATCTACATACACAATCCTGTGGGTCACCTTAAGATAGTTGAATATACACAGTAAGTACATCGGTGCCAGAGTAAGCATATCGGTTCCAGAGTTAAAAAGAGAGGTTGTGACAGTAGACCTCTAAATCCGAGGGGATAGGGGAACAGGTATAGGGAGCATGATAGATGGTTAATGAACACACGAGCTCCCCAAGTGACAGCCTATATTGCTGAGGAAATAAAAACCATGTTAGGACGTGTAGTCCTAGGTAAGCTTACACGTAAGCTTATGGACGTAGGCTTTAAAACTTCAGTTCGAACTCAACAGTAGTAGTAAGATAGAGATCACACCACAAACAAGTCAGAAGACCATATGGAGATTGTGGTACTTAGTAAATAGAAACTGTTTCAACTTGGTAACATTACGTCTCATGTGGGGACCGTGAACGCTAGTCCCCCAAAAAGTAGTGTAATTCATTGTCTGTGTTTAGCCCCATTTCCACACTTCTTAATCGCATGATCCAAGTCGCCTCCTTTCTCCTCAACGTTAGTTCCCTATTGCCACCTCTCACGTCTCTGGGTATGGTGTCAAAGCCGTAAAATGAGAAGGTTTTGTGGCTACCCTGAGCAGGACATTCCAATATGTGCATGGCTACGGGGTACCTGGTGTCAGCCTGTTTAACCGCCCTGATGTGTTCTAAGATGCGGTCTTTCAGAGATCTGATTGTGCTGCCAATGTAGCATTGACATTTGCATACAACTGCGTAGACCACATAGTTGGTCTGACAGTTGATGTTAGTATTTATCGTGTAAGATCGGCCATTCGGGCCAGAAAACTCTTTTTTGTCAGTGGCCCATCTGCTCGCAGCGCATCGTCCACATTTGAAAAAACCAAGTCTGTAAGTAGAGAGCCAATGTACCCGATTGCCCATCCTAGGATAACTAGGGCTAAGTAAGTTTCTAAGGCTCTTCCCCTTGCGGAAAGTCATTTCTGGTATGGAAGAAATGAAAGGTTCCAACCTCTTATCAGCACGTAGTAAGTGCCAATGTTTCCTCATGCTTTTTGTGAGTGTCATGCTAAGCACATTGTAGTCCATGACAAGCCGAGTAGTGTTGAAGTCCTCTTGCTTGCTTTTATCCTGGAGTGTATGTTGTCTCTCTACTTTTGAGATCCTGTTCAATGCATTGTTTACTGTCCTCTGACTGTAACCCCTGCGCTTGAATCTGTCCCCCATGCTTTTGAGGCAACTCACAAAGTTGCCTTCAATACTGCAATTGCGTCGTGCGCGTACAAATTCCCCGTAGGGGATAGCATTAATCTAATATCTCGGGTGCGCGCTGGAGGCATGTAATATATTATTGCACACCGTAGCCTTCCTGTAAAGCTTGCTTTCAGTTCTGTTATTGGAGACAGAGTTCCACATCTAAGAAAGTAATTGAGCTCTTGCTATGTTGGTAGGTAAATCTAATATTAGTGTCATTGCTGTTAAGGTATGTTACAAATTCAGTTAGCTGCTCAGTGTTGCCTGTCCAAATTAGGAGGCAGTCTTCAATGTACCTGACCCAGAAAAGAATGGAGTCGCTCCAATCTCTGCCTTTAGAGCCCCAAATCCAGCACTCCTACAACCACCCCATGAAAAGATTGGCGTATGAAGGGGAACATTTAGAGCCCATAGCTACTCCACGTATCGGTTTATACCATGCCCCTTTGAAGAGGAACACATTGTTTTCAATAATCATTTGTGTCATGTCTATTAACATGTCCGTATGTTCTCAGAGGCTAGCCGGGCGAGAGTTAAGTGTGCGTCTTAATGCCAATAGGCCCTGGTCATGTTGGATGCTCGTATACAGGGCAGTGACATCCAGAGTAACTAGTGTCATAGTATTCTCCCAAGTAATGTCTGCCAGCGTACTGAGTATGTGTTTCATGTCCCTGATGTAAGAGGGTAAGGTTAGCTACCAACGGCTGGATAAATAAATCCACATACTCAGATAGTTTTTCTGTGGGTCCACCAATTCCAGACACAAAGGTCTGCCTGGTGGGAAAGGGAGATTTTTATGCACTTTAGGTAGTGTATACAGGCATGGGTGTCTAGGGTGTTCTACTTTGAGGTAATAGTACTCATTAAAGTCTAAGAGGCATAGATCGTGCCAACCTGTAAGTTTCTGATTGATGAGACTAGTCCGTGTCCAGATGGGGTTCGAGGATAGTTTCTCATAGCAATCTATGTCACTGAGTTGTGAGATGATCTCTCTATCATAGTCAACCTGGTTCATAAGCACCAGATTGTCCCCTTTGTCAGCTGGTTCAGGGCTTCCCGTTATGCATGGGTGAGGTTGTCTGTCCACTTGTGGTGTGAGTGTCGTGAATCTACATACTTATCCAAGTCTGACATGACTAACTTATAAAAAAAGATCCTTCTCCCACCTCGCCGCCAAGACCTGGAACACCCTCTCCACCAACCTCCGACAGACCCAAGACCTACTGGCCTTCAGAAGACTCCTCAAGACCTGGCTCTTTGATCAGTAGCAGCACCACCCCCCTCTTCCCCCAGCGCCTTGAGACCCTCGCGGGTATGTAGTGCGCTTTATAAGTGACATGATTGATTGATTGAATGTTATTGCCAACCGGCATTGGGGGAGTCCATCTCGATTTTGATTTAAGTCCACTGCTAATATTCAGGTTTGTTTGTACATCAAGCTCGTAGATCAGTCTATCCATTGTCACTGGGTCCCCCTCAAATTCAGAGATCAACATTAATAACTTATTATCAAATACATCCTGAATTGTCAAATCATCACATGAAAGATTGATTTGCGGTGTGATTCTGTTTTTATTGGGACATGGAAAAAGTGCAAAGTGTTTTTTTAGTTTAAGGCGTCTGACAAATTTAAACACATCAACCTTGGCCTTGCAAATATCTCCCCTATCCATTGGGCAGAAGCTCAAACCCCTCTGTAATAGTGATGTTACTGCTTGGCTAATAGGTTTGTTGGTGAGGTTGATGACCGTGGGGTCCCCTATTTTTTCTTGTTCCAGGATCTGGTTCGCATTCTGTCTTCTTGCCAAGCCCCCTCTCTTGCCCCGCCTTGTCCGCCTGTGGTGGGAGTGCGTCGGTTTTGCTCCCGGTTCCCCTTCTTTATTCTTAAAACCTCCCGTAAAAAAGGGTTGTTCCTACCTCCAGTCCCCTCATGTTCACTCTCACTGGTCACCGGCGTGTCCAGTGAAGTGGAATTGGAGCTGATCGATGTAGCTGGCTCTTTAGTCTCTGTTTGTGGTTTAGGGATAAGGTGGTCATATTTTTTTGCAAAGGTTAATACCCTGCCATTGTTCTAATCCTGTTCGTCTCTTTTCAGTTTCTTAGCTTTTCTTTGTTTTACCTCATTCTGGTGTCTCAAAATTACGCCCTCAAGAATAGCGTAGTTCTTTTCGGTTGCCTCTGGTAGGTTAAGATTTTTAATCTCCGTCTCTAGGGTGTCAATTTCCTGCAATAGTTTGTTGACCTTTCTTTGTGAGTTTCAATTAGTATATCCATTAATTTGTTTGAATTTGCAGTCAGTTCCCTCTCCCAAGCTACTAATAACTCATCTTCAAGGTCGGCGTAGGTGGGGATAATTTGCTACCTGAGGCCCCTTGGGATTCTTCCTAGTCTGGTGTATTGTTTCAAAGTGGCCCCATCCCACCATTTCGACAATTCACTTTTTTCAGTCTCTCCAGTCTAATAAATTTGCTCTCAAGGCCTTTGTTAGTCGGTGGGTTTCCACTCTTAGTGGCTAGTTCTATGGTCAGTCCCTTGCCGAGGTTACTGAACAGCATCCTTAGCCACAGTAGGCAACACGAGCCGATCCTTCAAAGTTAGTCTGTCACAATGGGAAACTGACATTGGATGCTATTGTTGCATACCTTTCATTCCCAATTCTGTACTATTGTTTGTTTCTTAGCCCTGAAGAAGTCGCTGCGCACAACCGTAAGCGCGACGAAACACGTGTTGGCTAAGGCTGTTGTGAATAAACTGAAGCGCATGTTCCAGCAAAGCCTCGAGCTTTTGTCACACTGTTATTGATATAATTGATACACTGCTAGCGTGTGCAGGGGACTGTTGTTCAGAGGTAAAAGTAGATAGCACCTTACTCTCTATTTGTGGTAGTGTGGTCGAGCAGTAAGGCTGTATCAGAGGGTAGTGTTAAGCATTTGTTGTACACACTCACATCAGCAAATTATATCACACACTCAAAGACTGAACTTCAGACCAATTGGTTTTGTATAAAAATATTCTTTGTTATTTCATTTTCGAGAACCAAGCAAGCCTTGCACAGGTAAGCAATAAATACTTTACAGTAATAATGCAGTTTGTAAACAGTTTGATTTGCAATTGTATGTGCACTTTGTTTGGATTACAGTAGAGTTACTGATAATGCAATGCTTTTGAGAATACAGAACATATACTCTGTATAGGCTTTTTAGTAGAATGTCAAGTAGATTACTTTAGAGAATACTTTTCTTACACAGTGCAGTATACCTGGATACTGTACTGGGACATAAAAGCGTTTTTGTTATTTAGTTACAGTTTTAAAGGTTTTCGTAGATTTTCCAACTCCACACTTAGAAACTTTTCACAGAAAAACAGTCAATGTTATCCTATGGAGAAAAATAGTGTTATCGGTTAACAGTAAGTACTTTGTTGTGGGAGTTGGTATTCTAGGGTTAAACTCAGGGGTCACCCAGGGTCAAGGATGCACTCTTGTTACACCCTCAGCGGCACTAGGGCGGCCAGGTGCAGAGTGCTGAGGCCCAATGTTATCCAATAGGGGGCCTTCGGTTGGTGGCTGCTGACGAGCAGGCCACTGGGTTGTGGAGCAAAGCTCCTGGACTTAAGCTCAGGGCAAATGGGGGCTCAAGCCAGCACAAAAGGTGCACCCTCAGCTGCACTGGGGCGGCCGGGTGCAGAGTGCTGTTTTGGCGTCGTGAGCCCTGTAGCTTTCAATGGGGAGTCTCCGGTTTGCAAACACACTGCAGGCTCCGGGACGAAGGTCTTCTGGCTGCGAACACCACTTGGAGAGATAAGTTGAGATGCTGGGGTTGGTTAGGCACCGTCGGTTGGGCCACCCAAGGCCGTGGGGCGTCGGGTGCAGGGGTGCCTTTTAGGGTCAGATCTTCTCACCATCTCCTGGTCGCGGTTGGGGGGAACGTCCGGTTTGAGGCTGCAGGCGTCGGCTGGAGGCAGGTCAGGGGTCACCGGATCTCGAGTCAGGATCGCCAGGGAGACCTCCTCTTGGTGTTGGGCCACTCGAACTCGGGCCGTGGGCGTTGGGTGCAGACTCCCAGACTTTGGCGGACCTGGAGTCTGTTGTCGAACAAATCCGGTGTTCACGGGAGACAGTCTTTTCTGTTGAAGGCAGGGCAGGTCCTCGGGGTTCTTGAGGCTGCTGGACACACCGGAGTTTCGCTTCTGCAGGTTCGCGGTTTGGGACAGGCCAGTAGGGCTGGGGTCAAGTCAGTGAGCGTCCTCCTCTGGTTAGCTTTGGCACGGCTGTTCGGTCCTTCTTTTCTTCTTCTGGTTTCTTGTCTGAGGAAGCAAGGTTCAGGGGTGCCCCTAAATACTAGATTTAGGAGCGTTACAGGTAGGTAAAAGGTTGGGACCAATGGGTCTCTTCCCTGGGGTGGTTACACCCCCTAAAATGCCACCCTCCAGTGGGAGGGGGGCATAAGCCTTTCCCTGGTTGGCTGGGTCCGCCCAATCTGCAAGATGGCGGGGACTGAGTTGTGCTTCACCTCGCCTCCCCCACCTGAGGGGTGGAGGCGGCAAGCCTTTGAAGCTTCCCCTTCGTGGACCCTGCCCATCCTGGGGGAGGAGGCTTGGCACCTCGTCCCAGGATGTGCATTGTTTCAGGCCCCCCGAGAGCAGCAGGCTCTCCACCCAGGGGTCCAGAAACATGTCTGGTGGTGGCCAGCTGAAAGCAGCCACTCAGCCTGGACACTAGTGGTAGGCCGTTTTTCAGGGGGCATTTCTAAGATGCCCTCTGTGTGCATTTTTCATTAAATCCCACACTGGCATCAGTGTGGGTTTAATCTGCTGAGAAGTTCGATACCAAACTTCTCAGTTTTCAGTGTAGCCATTATGGTGCTGTGGAGTTCGTAATGACAGACTCCCAGCACCATATACTCTTAATGGCAGCACTACACTTACAATGTCTAAGAATGGACTTGGACACTGTAGAGGTACTGGGCTCATGCACCAGTACCCTCAGCACTGGTATAGTGCACCCAGCTAGAGGGGTGACTGATCTATGCCAGGGCAGTGGGTTGTAGGCATGGCACACAGGGATGTGTGCCATGTCAACTCTTCGCTTTGTTCTGCACCAAAACACGCAGTCTGCAAAGGCAGTGTGTGAGTGTAATGGTACAGGGCCTCTAAGAGTGGCACAATAAGTGCTGCAGCCCTTAGAGGTCTTCCCTGGTCACAATGCCCTGGGTACCTGTGGTACCATTTACCAGGGGCTGACCAGTGGCCAGAGATGCCAACTGGGTTTTGTTTTCAATGCAGTTTTAGGGAAAGAACATAGGCCCTGGGTACGTGATTGGCAGGAGCCCAGGGCACACTCAGTCAAAGCACATCAGCAAAAAGTGGGGGCAACCATGTAGAAAGAGGGCACTTTCTCACGTGTGTATTGGTATTTAGTAAAGGGTTTAGTGCTGATACCATTAAAACGTCAGCGATAAAACTATACTAAAATTGCGATATGTATACTAAAATTGCGATATGTACAATAAGATCAACAATTTGAACCTATCATCAACCGGTTAAAAAAATGTTATCATTTGTTAGAAAATTGATACTGCTGTTTAAACCCTCTAGGAGTTAAAATCCTATTATCGCATTAGGCGGTACTCTCAGTGAGCGGTAACCATTTCATAAGCAAATATATGTTAGCTACACTGGTGTGCTTTAGTATTTTGTTGTTAACATAATGTCGCCATTGTTACATACCACAAGTTCCACGTTAATTATAATATCATGGAGGATACATATCCTTATAACTTGATTCGTTTTCCCAGCATTGTATGCACTTAACAAACAAACATGATTTTTTAAAAAGATCATTTGATGTTCAAAATTTTAGATGTCCCACTCCTTAATGTTCATGCATGGAGCAGATATCTAGACAATCCAAAGACTATGTATTCTGTGCCATCACTTTTTAAAATTCTAACAATCTCCGTTAAACGGTTAGCTGCCATGATCCGGCAGATTGGAAATAGCCAGGTTCTTCTAGTCTGTTTGTACATAGGACAGAAAAATAGGAAGTGGACTTCTGTTTCAAGTGAGACCTCACATGCCCGGTAACCGGGCGAGAGATCAACACCATTCCAATTACTGCGAAAGCTATTGATTGGAAGAATACCATACCTAAATTTTAGGTATAGTGATTTTGCAAATGGTGGTTCTATTCCGTCCAAAAAATCTTCTTGCTGCATTTTATCTTTAATACTAAGGAACCTGCATGTCAATTCCCCTGCACTTCTCCTGTTTAGCCAACTGTCCTCCACATAGCTCCAATATCTCTTTTTGAGGGGATTTAGAGACCTTTTTTGGATGTTGCGGGGGTTTAGCCATAGATCACTCATACAGTTTGACCAGCCATGCCTTTATATAATTGAACCACTGAACACACCCTCTGGTGTCTAATGATAATACATCTCGCAGTGATTCTTTCATGGACAGTGGTGAATCGTTCGACCAAATGCGCATCCAAAAACGTTAAGGGCTGGAGGGCAATCGCATGGGTGACGCTCTTCATGCCCAGATCTAAGCGCATTGTTGTCAGTGTAGCATTTCATGGGAGCTCCAACACGAATCCCATGAATTTATTTTCGTTTTTTCCAATGGGGGCTACTGTAACGTGTCCCCATAACTCGCACCATAAAGTGCAGCTCCTATTCCCTTCGCTTGATATACTTGAATCACTGGGGTCACCGGTCTGTAAGTTGACTTTCTTAGCTTTTTGATTAAGGCGGTCCCCACGTGTTGTAGCGAAAGTTGGCTTTTTAGTAATTGTGATGACTATGTTAATGTGTTAGTAAGCCTCACCCCTCACACGGTGGTTCTGATGTTGTTGGAAATGTCAGCAGCCTTAGTTATGGTGTCTGTTAGAAATAGGGGTCTCTAGTTGGCAGAGGTAGGTACCTTTGTCCAAATAGGGACCCTTGCTTCTAGTCAGGGTAAGGGGGATACACACTTTAGATAACCCCTGCTCACCCCTTGGGTAGCTTGGCACGAGCAGACAGACTTATCCCAAAGGCAATGTGTAAAGTATTTGTACTCAAAACACACAGCAATAACACCACAAATGGACACCACACCAGTTTAGAAAAATAAAGTATCTTTATCTAAACTCAAGAACAAAACGACAAAAACCCAACATACATGTAATAAGAATATGACTTTAAAAAGGTTTCAAACAACTTGGTCCATAGAAAACTATAGATGCGTGATTTCTCTCAAAGTACCTGTAGTTGCGACAAAATTCACAAGCCCAAACAGCCGCAGAGATGGGAAGCGAAGAAAAACAGAGATGCGTCAGTTCCTGAGACCATGGGGAGGCGATGTGACAGTTCTGCTGCATGCAGGAGAAGTGATGCGTCGAATCTGGGCTGTAGGGGGGAGTGATGCATCGATGCTGAGACGGTTCTGGCCCGTGGGAAAACTTGCCGCACAGGTACGATGTGTGAAAATCTGGGACCGCCTGCGATCGATGCGGCGGCGTCGAGCGGCGCTGTGCAAGTTTCTTCATCCGCGATCCCTCAATGTGTCGGTTCTTGCAGCGGCGACAGGCGCTACGCCGGGTTCGGCAGCGGCGCGTGGAGATTCTTCTCACACAGCGGTGCTGCGTCGAAAAAACATCCGCAAGAAGAGCGATGCGTCTATTTTCTTGTAGTTGCGTTGCTTTTCCAGCTCCTAACAGCAGGAACAACCTCCAGAGGCCCAACACAGTCACCTCTTGGTAGGTCCGAACTCCCAGCACGGAAGTTCAGGGGAGCTGGGGGTGAAGTCTTTGTGTCCCTGAGACTTCAGAACAGGAGGCAAGCTCTACTCAAGCCCCTGGTTGTCTTCTTCAAGCAGGGGGTACACAGCACACAGTAAAGTCCTTGTCCTTTCCTTGGCAGAAAACAGCTACTGCAGGCCAACCCCAGAAAGCACACAGCAAAGGGGCAGTAATCCTCCTCCAGTTTCTCAAGCTCTTCTCCTTGGCAAAGGTTCCTCTTGATTCCAGAAGTAGTCTAAAGTTCTGGGGTTTTAGGTCTAATACTTATACCCCAAAATGTCTTTGTTCTCTTTGTGCAAGGGTCTCTGAGCCCAGCCCAAACCAGTTCTGTCCTCACTGGTGTAGTATGACCGCAGGGGGTGGAGACAGCATTGTGCAAGGGAGACAGGCCCTATTCAGGTGCAAGGAAATCTCCTCCCACTACTCTAAATTCAGCCAGGGTCTATTCAGCCTGAGTCATCCAGGAAGGGCCAGGCACACCTCAAACACCCAGTGGCTGTCTACAGTGAATGCACATCCCCCAGCCCCTGTCACTCCAAAACCAGACAGTCAGTACACAAACAGGCAGAGGCACACAGAATGGTTAAACAAGAAAATGCCTACTTTCTAAAAGTGGCATTTTCAAACACACAATTTAAAAACCATCTTTACTAAAATTAGGTGGCATGTTAGTAGGAATTGGTGCACTTTGGCAGTATGCAGGCAAGGTGGAGGAAAACGCAGAGCAATTCCATAGTCTAGGCAAGTTCTATTTAATTAAGGCCCATTATAATGTTACCGGGCGAGTTACCGTATCGTAGCGTCTAGTTATATCATAAGGCTAAAGACACCTTTTACTAAGCTTAAAATTGAGCCGTTTTTATGAATATCCGTTGTGCCAGTGGTGAGCTATGTCCAGCATACGGGCCCTAACCAGTAATTAAAGACAAGGAATATGCTGTTCCTAGGGAGTTGAAAGGGGGAGGAGAAGGTGTCAGACCACGTCAGTTGTCGATAGGTGCTCGGAAGGGCAGGGAAGCTAGTGCTCGTCCAGGGATAGCTCCAATAAGGAGCAAGGGCCCTCACACATCCCATGGGGTGTCATGCTTCATCATAGGGCTGCCCCTCGTTGGGCCGGCGCTGCAATGCCCAACGGGCCCCGCAGGGGGGCTCTTTGCCAGAGGTCTTCTCGGTTTTGCCGTCGTGAAGCTAGATGGTTAATGTGGGAGCAACCTATGTGAAGTGAGTAGAAGTGGGACTATGTGAAAGTGATTTAAAAATGGCTCCTGGATTCTCCAAGAAACATTTATTAGAGGAGCACCTGGACCATGGATAAAAACAGACTTAAAAAAGTTGTGAACTGACTGGGGAAAATTGGACCCGTATCAGTTCTGGTGAGTTGTGCAAAGGATCAACATGTTTCTTGCCTTTAGTAAAGTCCAAAAGGATCTCGTCAATTCTTCAGGACCTGTAATCCTCATCTACTCTCAAGGGGGCGGCTGGATGTGTGAAGGAAAGAAAAAAGTCAAGTCCCCTTATGTCAGGATTCTATAGTAGTCCTAAGTGTGTGAAAAAAACAGTCATGTGTGAGGTAATGAATCTATACCTTCCGGAAACAATTGGCACCGGAAGGTTTGGTGAGCCCCCACAAGGACAGGCCGGTGTGCTCGCTAAAGTTGCGAGGGGAACCAAATGCGGTTATAGAGGAGCCCGGTATGGGACCTACCCCAAGCCGGCTGTCACAGTCACTTCAGACAAGCAGGTCTTGCAAATTGTTCAGCTGCACTACGCATTACCATTTCTAGCCACTCCGCCACAACTTTTACAACACTCAGACTGGCTGACAGAGGACCATCTGTCCACTACGGCAGCAGGAAGTGCAGGCCCTTCTGACCAAAGGAGCCATAGAGAGGGTTCTGGCATGAAGGAAGGCTGTAGTTGCTATTCCTGCTACTTTCTGGTCGCGAGGAAAGGGCCGAGGCCTTCATTCTATTTTAGATTGCCTTTCTGAGGATGGACATGCTCAAGTTGCCCACCTTGGCCAGGTCGTATCTGCCTTTAACCCCGGAGACTGGATGGTAGCATAGGACCGTCAAGATGCTGGTTTCCACATCCCTGTCCTGCAGGCCCAAAGGCGTTACAATGGGTAGGCCAGGAGTGTTTTCAGCTCATTGTGCTTCCCTTTGGCCTTACCAGTGCCCCTCAGGTGTTTACGTAAGTGATGGCGATGGTAGCCTGTAGGAAAGTGCCCCTTTTTGTCATGGTCACCCCAACTTTCTGTCACTGGCACTGGTGGTGTACTGCTCGTGCTGCCTTGGACTCGCCCACCACTCACCTTAACTCCTGGAAAATGGTCTTGTAAGTCGCTGTACTATACCTGTTTGCAGCACTTGTTCTTCCTTCCATAGGATAACATTGCAGAACTCAGAAATTGCACTGTGCCCACTTTTTAAAGGGAAAAGTATTTATATTTAAAAACGTACTTACCTGAACAATTTTCCTCTGGTGCCTAAACATACATAAAGATACTTGCTTTTTTTAATAAATTGGTGTGGATCTCCTTTTTGAGTCATGTGTCATTTATTAATCATTGTGTGTATTTGTAATATCTTGCCTTCCTCTGTGTTAAGCCAAAGGCTGCTCGACCACACTACCACCTAATAGAGCACTCTGGGATTGCATAGCAAGCCCCTGTTCACTCATAAGGGAAACCCTGGACTCTTTACACGGTAGATCAGATTTTTGTTACTCAAATGCAAGTACCCCTATGCAGTGTATGTTTCTTCCATAGGATGACATCACTGCATTCGAGGCTCATGTCTCAAATCTGACAGCTGTATTTTGTGTTACTGAAAATTGCTAACTTGAAAAGTACTTACCTAATCTCGAAGATTTTGGTTTCTAAATTAACATAATATATGTTATTTTTCCAAATTGGTGTCGGATTTCCTAATTAAATATGTGCCTCATTTATTGACTCTGGGTGTGCAACAAATGCCTAACATTACCCTCTGATAAGCCTAAGGCTGCTCGATCACACTACTACAAAAAGCGCACCATGGGATTGTTAAAGCAAGCCCCTGTACACTAGTAAGGGATACCTGGAATCTCTACATGTGCACCTCATTTTGGTACACTATATAGAGAGCCAGCTTCTTACATTGCAGCACATCTTTTGAGGTGGAGGTCCCAGTCTTCCCTTACCTTGACTGACTGCTGGCAGTCGTCACCCACCTCCAGACTATTGAGAACATCTTTGGGGTTCACTATCAACGTGTCAAAGTCACACTAGACTTCGTCGCAGATGCTCCCCTAGATCAAATCCATTCGGGACATGGTGCACTTTCGCGACTTGCCCCTGGAGAAGAGAGTCCAGGACATTCGGGCTATGATCCAGTCTCTCTCCTGGATCTCAATTAAGATGACTCTGAGGCTTCAGGAACTGATGGCCTCCTTAATCCTGCTGGTAAAGCACGGCAGGTGGTATATGCAGACTCTGCAGTGGGATCTGAAGTCCCTCAGGGCAAAGCACCAGGGGATCTCTCCAATCGTGTTCAAATTTCAGAGGACACTGCAAAAGATCTCGAGTAGTTTGCTACTGGACCGCAATTGAGTCAGTGGCAGACCCCTCTACCTAACACACCCAGAGCAGACAGTGGTGACCGATCGCCTCCGTGTTGGGGAGGCCATCTGTGAGAGGTAATGATCAGAGTTCATCAGGTCTCCATTGGATGCTCAGCGCCACATCAACATTCTGGACATCTCTTTATTGGATTCTCTAGAATGGATAAGGGCAAAGCAGTACAGAAGAGGAGCATCTCTCATTGGATTGTACTCTGCATTAAATCTGCTACACATTTGATAAAAAGCAGCCTCCAGAGGAATTGCAGATTTCTCACGGACCCTCCCATCCTCCCCATTATGTGAACTAGACTCTTTTTTATCTAAAGGAGATCTGCACACTGGTCCAAGCCAGCCTGCGATTAGGCTCAAAGTCTGAGGGAGCAGACAGCTCAGAAAGCAACTGACATCAGTGTGCATTGTGGAGCGTATATAAGACGCTGCACATCACTTACAGAGCAAAACGATGTTGCTGCAGAGCAGCGAAATGCCACCTACCGGCATGCAGGGGTACTTCTGAGGATTATCCGGATCCAGTCTGATGTATGGAGGTTGAGGAATTTGCGGTTAGAAGTCTCTATCAAAATTTTTAAAGTACCTAAAAAGGAGCTGCAAAGTGGTTGTGACAGAAGAAAATCAGAGGTAAAGTTTTTTGCTCACTGACCAGACTAACGCCTACGAATGCGCTAAGGTGACTTTGGAAACCAGAGTTCCACCACTCTTAACTAAAAGGCCGGGGGAATGCGGTGCTCAATAAAACTCCATAATAAATAAGTAATTTAAGCGATGTGTAATAGGGCACGGTCTGTGATGAAAATTTTAATATAATTTTACGACCTTTCTGGGTCACCACATTCTGATTACAGACTATCTTTGGAGGTCTGTCTTTTCGTAACAATTTACCCATATTTTCTACAGTTGCAAAATAAGGAGTTTATATACTTCAAGAGATCGGAATCTGAGCCAAAGAGACCAAGCATGGTTTCTAGTACACAAATAAATCTTGTGTGATTTTACCCATTTCTGCACCACATTTTGAGCTTGGCAACAATCAGGATAATAAGGAAAATACTATGTAGAATATTTGGTTATGAGAAATAGAGATATGATAGATAACCAAGGCATGGGAAAGAGTCCAATCTAGACATGCACAGTTGCTGAGGAACACAAGCAGCTTGCTGCCAACAGGATCACTTACTGTGTTTTGGTGACGGTGAGCGACTCTGCCGACTGTATTGTCTCTCCCATTCTTCCCTCTCTTTCTCTCGTCTCTCTCGTTCCCTAATTTAATACATAAGCAAACATATAAACCTGGAGATCAAAAGTAGGATGGGTAATAAAGTATTGCGATCTTGCAGTTCTTACTTCATCCTGATTTTTCTGGCCATTGCTCGGAGTTCATCTTCACGTTCCTAGAAGAAACATGAGAAGAAAACTGCAAAATCAAACAATTCAGATACCATGCACTACATAAAGTGAACTTCTAGCTCATATTTTACTAGTTTTGAAAGTAACTCACATTCAGAACATCAAATCAAATGAGTGTATGTGACAGACTAAAAAGGAGAGAGAGGAAATCATGTTTGCTTGTAAAATATGGCCATTTATATTTGCGTTAAACTCATTATCATGTTATAGTTGCCAGAACCAGTTGTCTACTTTTCACACAACTTTTTGTAACTTTATGTTAACTGCAGTTTCACAAGTTTTACGTTCTGGCGTCCAATACCTCGATTCTAACTATTTTAAAAACCTCTAAAATAATTTGAAGGAGGTTGATTTAGCTTTAACCAGAACCCTAACCTCATCAGTAAATATAATCAATCTTAATATTCTCTTAATGATGAGTCACATCTGTCATCAGTGTTACCCTTTATCCCCATAGCAAGATTGGATAGTGTGCCAATGTATATATAAAGGTCAAGTTCTAATAATAGTGTTAAAGGTAAGGAAAATGTTACTTCCCTGCAAGCATCTATTTGTGGCACGTCGTGCTGTGGATTCAAATGCTGTGCATACTACTGCCATCTAGTGTTGGGCCTGCATGTGTGCAAATTGTTTTTCTTCGAGGAAGTCTTTCGAGTCACGAGGTAGAGTGACTCCTCCTCTTGTTGGTAATGTGCGTGGTCATCGCCTCCGTAGTTAGATTGTTTTCCCACACCACAGGTGAGGATGGAAAGAGAAGTGAAGCGATGTATAGAGAGATGTCCATGTGAAAGAGGGATAAGAGATAGAGAGGACACTGCAACGGCCACAGGCGTCCGGAGAGGAGGGTGGGCGCATGCCAATCTACAGCACTACAGACCACAAATAGATGCTTAGAGTAAGTAACATTTACCTTCGGGGCATGTGTGGCTGTAGATACACATGCTGTGCATCAACTGTAAAGCAGTCCTCTCAAAAGCAGTGGCTAGCCAGTGGGTGTTGCAGTAGATTGAAAAAGTGTTTGTAGTACTGCTTGGCCAACATTGGCTTGTTGGGGGGCTAGCACGCCCACGCAGTAATGTTTTGTAAAAGTGTGTGCTGTGGACCAGGTAGCTGCTTTGCATATGTCAGCTATTGGAATGTTTCCCAGGAAAGTCAAAAAGGCTTCTTTTTTTTCTAGTGGAGCCGGCTCTAGGAGTAATGGGCAAAGTCCTTTTAACTTTAGCATAGCATGTCTGGATGCATCTCATGATCCATCTGGCAATGCTTGATTTGGACAGGGCCTTGACTTTATGGGGTTTGGAGAAAGCAACAAAGAGTTGTTGTGTGTTCCTAAATGGTTTAGTTCTGTCAATGTAGTACATGAGGGCCCGTTTCACATCCAAAGTATGGAGAGCCCGTTCCGCAACTGAGTCAGGTTGTGGAAAGAAGACAGGGAGTTCAATGGATTAAGGCGGGAGACCACCTTAAGGAAGAATTTAGGGTTAGTGCACAAGACAACCGTATTCCTTTGTACTTAGAAGAAAGGTTCTTTTAAGGTTAGTGCCTGTAGCTCACTTATACGCCTGAGTGACGTGACAGTGACCAAAAATGCCCGCTTCCAGGAAGGGAACTGAAGGGGGCAGGAGTGGAGGGGATCGAACAGTTGACCCATGAGTCTTGTTAGAACAATACTGAGGTTCCATGCTGGGTCTGTGGGAACCGGGGGAGGGGGGGGACTCTTTACACCCCCATGAAAGCCTTTATGGCTGTAATTTTTAAGAGAGAGATGTATTGTCTGTTCTGAAGATAGGCAGCCACATAACCAGGCGTAGCCGTATGGAGGTGAAGGCCAATCCGCAAATCGGCAAGTGAAGCAGGTAGCAGACAATGTCCTGTATTGTAGCCATTAAAGGGTCAATATGTTTTGAGTGACTTCCTATAGAATGCTCAAACATTCAGGTGGAAGATTAAGATATTGAAAAGACACAAATTACAGACTGATTTAGATCAGTTCAAGGGTGCTTCGCGTGGCAGCAAGGACAACAACGGAATGGCATCTATCCTATCACCGTCGAGGCATGGTGGAGATAAGAGGCCAACAGACCATAGTAGGCCCGCAGGGCGAGGCCTAACGAGGGGCAAAGGCCGACCTGAAAGTCACTCGAGCGAAGCCGCAGTCATCGACCTGAGATGCAGGAAGAAAGGAGAAGTGAGCAAGAACAATACGGACGGAGGGAAGGAACCTGTGTAGCCCGAGAAAAAGCAGCGTGACCGTGTCGAACCGGAGCACAGGAGCACATATCCGAACCAGACAGTGGAAAGAAAATCTAACAATGGAGTCGAAGACCATGTGGATTACCAACAAGAGGAGGAGTCCCTGTACCTCGCGACTCTAAAGACTTCTTCAAAGAAAAACAACTTGCACACATCCGGGCCAACACTAGATGACAGGAGTATGCAAAGTATGTGCATCTACAGCCACACACGCCTCAAACATACATTTCCCCTTCCAGCAAAAGACTGTTCAATTCAACATGCTTTGCATGGAGTATCAAGTAAATTCTGTTTATGGTGCTGAGTTTTAGGAATACACCCTGAAACGGTTTCCATTTATCACATCTCAATATGGCTGAGGGTAAACCCAAACTGTAACCTCACCCACAACAGAAGGAGCAGGGAGGCTGCTGCCTCCACAAGCCAGGCTACAGGGATAGACTTACCATTCCAAGCAGCTCACTCCACTCAGAAGGTCTCTGGCCTTTTTATCTTTATTACTTGGCAGGAGGCATCTTTCCACTCTCCATTTTCACCAAAGGAAAATCAGAGGGGGGCCCAATATAAAGGCCCTTTCTCACGGCTAGGGGAATCCGTTTCCTGGCAAATCCATTCCGGCTTGCATTGCACATATATTCAGCATTCCTCTCTTCTGCTGGGCTTAGCACAGGTACCAGAGAACCTTGGTAGAGGATGTCTAGATGCAAATCACTTTTGCCATTTAACATCTGAGCCCAGTCATTCTATGCCTTATGAAAAGAAGATGGAAGAGGCCAAAACATTTACTTCATCTTGATTGGAGGAGTGTGAACTTTTAAGAGAAGCAGACAATTTGTTTGGCTGAGTCCTCCCGCAAGAGGCTTAACTTCAATAGGGAGCAGTACTCTGAAATCCATTCAGACAAGACGTTTGCCAGGATCACCACCACCCCCGGCCAATCATCACAAGAGCAACTGAAACCTAAGGTAATAGTGTTAGAGATTAATTCTAGAATGAATGCTGTGCATCTGAGCACCCCTTCATCATCCCTGACCCTGCGAAAGGCCATGTCTCCCAAATTACTAGCCTTAGCTAAATATGTAAGGAGAATTATCTTGATCTAGTCACCTGTTGGTGAACGATAGTCATCCTGGAAGAAACCACTGCAGTGATCTCTTTAGGCATTAGTGTCCAAGACATCTACATTTAAAGGTGCTTTTCGCCATTGATATTAAATCATACCTGTAAGTTCTCAACGTTTGAGCCTGTGGGTGACCACAGTCTCATCGCAGGAACTAAAAATCATGCATGATAACAGAGACCCATTTAAACTTTTGATTTCGTTTTACACCTTAGAGTTCTTGACGCTGACAAGATGTCCTACGAAAGGCCCAAATGCTGACTGCGTATACATTCAATAACCCAGGGTCCTAATGAAGGGGAGCGTGTGAAGAAAATAGTTATTTACCTATGGGCCCCAAGCATTAGTATTCATAGAATAACATGCTTGAACTACTCCTCGGCATTAGACTGGGGAAAGTTTGGAAACCAATGTTACACAGGAGTGTACATGAACAATGAAATTTGCCACAGACTATCCATAATCTATAAATTTATGACCCAAACTTCAGCCAACCTGTAGGAAAGAGTCTGAGACTCCTTTCCAGAGGCTCTACTATAAGTGGCCCACCAGCCAAGAGCACCGCTGGTGTCATCATGCCTCTACTCAAGAGAGGTGCAACTGTTTGTTGTAGTGGCCTGCTTGCTTCGGAAAGGCAAAAGGTTATGCATGAAGAAATTCAGTGATAGATAACACGTTTAGAAATAAAGCCTTCCTTATGTTTGTTGCTAAAGCATTCAAATAGTTAGTCCAACTTGTAAAAATGACATGTTTCACCACTAAACAATTTTAAGCCTCGTTTAACGTCCACTACACCTGCATGCCCATTACATTGCAGTGGAAAGTTGGGCAAAAATATTCCACAATTGGACTTTCTCATTTAGGTAGATGACAATGGGGCTTTTAGGATAATTCCTGAATTGGGGGTTAATGTGACATTGTCCTTGGAAAATGTTATAAAAGGGGACTATACTGAAAAGTCAGTCGTCCAAGTAAGGAAAAACTCATACTCTCGACAATATAGACAGGCTGCTACTGGGTTAAGGCATTTTGAAATGAAAATTTTGCTTGTTGACCAAGAACCAAATATAATTTCAGTATCAATTACAGATTGGTAAGTGGAAATATACATCTTAAGTCTATGAACACTGGTAATCGCATCTGCTGATGGACTGATGCACATCGAGCGGCGTCAACATTCTGAAGCCTGGTTTCTTGATAACCTTGAGCGCTCTTAGGTCGAAAATAGGGCACCATTCTCCTGGTTTTTTCATGTTGAGGAAGAACTGACTAAAACCCATGAATTCTTTGGGTCTTCAGTACAAGCTCTACCACATTCTTAAGTGCTGGCGGATTCTTTATTGCAAAGCTTCCAGATGAAAATTATTCTTTTGTGGCAGGTTGGAGAGTTAATTTTGAAACTTTCTGGACTGTCCATACCAGACAATACACAGAACTCAGCGACCTGGGATGATGTTGCGCCAGGCCAGAAGAAAAGCTTGAAACTTTTCCCCTCTGGTATGGATGTCAAAAACAGATCGGTAGCCGAAGGTTCAATTTTAGCAAGGCTGATCTTTGTCTCTGGTAGAAAAGGCGCCTTTTCCTTTCTTTTCTGTATGATGACTGACAGTGTTTTCCATCACAAGAGTACGGCTGTTCCTTTTGGCAGTACGCTAGTTGGTCTTGACAAAAATGAGAGTTGTCATAGGATTGATGAATTGTACGGGTAAGCTTGTTACATCTGAACTGTGTCCAAAGAACAAGGAACATCTACCTAGGTATTAATAGCTTGTAAAGCCTCATGCACTTTAGCTGTTCATCTTCAAAGGGCATAACCAGAACCTAAGGATTAAACTATGAGCTGCAGAGCCATCAATAGAGCCTCTAAAAGCCTACGTTGGCATCTGGCAAAAGGCACAGCTGAATGCACCCAACAAGGAGTCGATCATGATGGTGGATGCTCTTCCTCCTTCAAAACAGATCTTGTCTGGGCACTGCAATCATCCAGTGATATATCCAGTAGTGGCAACATTTTGTGCCACAAATGTTCATTATGGCACAGTGCTGGTAATCTTTCCTGAGGTTGCTGCAAAAACACTAAATGCCTGACCTTCCCATCATGGAGTTCAGTACAAAGAGCTGAAGTGTTGCATGAGAGACAAGGTGCTGCCGCAGAGATGATTTTTTTTTTTTTTAAGCAGACATTCAGAACCTAAATTTTTTTCTCTACATGAGCCAATGATATAGATGTAGTGGTAGGGTTTTTCATGCAGGAGAGACCATTCTCCCAAAGGAGGTCCAAATTTGGCATGGATCTGATGAACCTCCTAGCCTCCTGGTCTACAACCTCAAAATAAAAATAAGCATCCCAACTCAGACATCTGATCATCCGGCGGGCAAGATTTTTTTTGCTATCAGTGTCATCCCCTTGACCATGACTTCTGTCACCATCAGAGTCTGAGGAATGATTGCCCATATCATTAAATGTTCAAACAATGGCCAGCCCTAGAACGCCAGGTTGAGGATCAAGAGCAACAGGTTCAAAAGCAGTATAGGAATCAGTTTGTGTAGTAGAAGGTGAAGGGGTAGGAGGAGCCACTCATTGTGACAATCACAAGAGCTGATAAGCAAGGTTAGCTATAAGGTAGATCTGGTAATGGTGGAGGGCAGTGCCCTAAAAGTCTTGAAGCATATGCTTCAGTGGGTCCAGAAAGAATGGAGGCACATGCACCACCGGAGGCACAGGAAACGTTGACTCATCTTCAAAGCATCACCTATAATAATGTTTGTGTCAAGCATAATAGGCTTCCTTCTCATCCATGAAATGTATATCCAGATCCTAATGTGTGCGCATTAGAACACCATCATGTTGACTCCCATTGTTATCAGAGCAGACCTGGATCTGGTCTTGTTTGCCCTTGTTGACAAGGCTAAGAATCATCAGAGTAATCGATAATGGTGCCGCCCGAGCAGATGCCATCGGCTCAGTAAGTTGTGGTCGTATTGTCTACAGAGACATTGGCCGGATCGTTGAAGACCAAGCCGTTCATCAAGATCTTGGTAGTCATCAATGGAGGTGCTGATGAAAGAATCTGCTTTATCCAGCTCGTCAACAGGGCAGCTGCAGATGTCGTCAGAATCAAACACAGTTTTGGTGACTTTTTAGGAGTAGCTATGGAGGATATGTTGCCAGTGTTGTAGATCTTGGCCGTGACAGAAAGCTTCTCAACTGCACCGAAAGTGGAGTTCTTATTGATAGAACCAAAAAATGAGTTAAAGGCCGAGCACAAAGCCTTGACAGGATCTATAAGACACTGATTTATTAATTGGGGTGCATGGCAAACCACCACAAGAAATGAAGGGCCAGATATACGACCCACCAATTTGCGACTCGCAAATTTGGTCACATTTGCGACTCGCAATTTGCGACTCGCAAATTGGAATGTATAACAGTGACTCAGACACTGTTTGCGATTCCTAATGGGGTCGCAAATTGCATGCCTCATGAATATTAATGAGGCAGGCGCAATTGGCGACCCTATTAGGAATGGCTAGCACTCCCAAGGATGGTGGGCTGCTGGGGTCAGCAGACCACTAAGTCTGGGACTGCTTTTAAATAAAGCAGTCTTTTTTTTTTTTAAATGCAGCCCGTTTTCCATAAAGGAAAACGGGATGCATTTAAAAAAGAAAAATGAAACTTTTCAGTTTCAGTTTTTTTAAGGACAGGCAGTTGTCCCTGGGACCACTGCCTGCTCTTAAAAATATTTTCTCACATACTCACAAAGGGAAAGGGGTCCCCTGGGGACCCCTTCCCCTTTGCGAGTGGTTTACCAACTACTTGAAGTAGGTGGTCAACTGCGAGTGTTTTGCGGCCGCAAATGCGGTCGCAAAACAATTGTTCATGGCGACTCGCTATTAGGAAGGGACGCCCCTTCCTAATAGCGGGAGTCACAAATGATATTTTGCGAGTCATTGATTGAGCATGTCCGCCAGAGCGGAACTTACCTCTGTAGCCAAACAAGGAGGAACTGTAGGCTGGAGAAGATTGCAAGCCACTGGCGTCACCCAAGTCAAGTAACCAGTTAGACTGCTTAGGGGGTGGAGCTGTTTCCGAAATGGGAGGGACACACACCACACCGTCTGTAGTACTTCCACAACCATGGTCCTCAGAAGGAAAAACCTGAGGAACGGAGTCTGAGACAGTCGGCTCCATCAGCGTTGACAGCACTATGGGAGAGCCAGCAGACAAGAGCCCGATGCCAACATCGGAGTCGACAGACCAGAAGCAAGAGCTGAAGGTGGGAGCCTCGACCGGCTGTGCACCAGCATCGCTTAGGTGACAGACACAGGAGGCTGACCTGAAGCAGGGGGAAAACTCGCGGGCGGGGTCACAGGCACGACCTCATGCACTTCTGTGGGACCCGAGGGCGTTCCAGAGGGAGGAGACGAACCAAGATTAGAATGAAGAGTTTAAGAATATTGTCTCATCTGGGTCAAAGATGCCCCGGCCCCAGGACAGGTGGGGAGATGCGGGCAGACCCATGCCCTGCCACTTCAACTTAAGAGTGGGGACCAGCGGTAGGTGATGGTGTGCGGCGCGGTAACTGACAGCCAACGCGGAGTCTTACCTCCGGACGTCGAAGGAGAATGACGCCTGCGGGAGTGGCCCCTAGCGCAGACGGATGGTCTGTCCATACAGAGTGTAGGGAATCGAGGACGACGAGAAGACTTTGATGATTGTAATATTTGCATCACAAGGAGCTTCATGCGACATTCCAAGCGTGCTTTCGGTCGGAGCTGGCGACAGGAGCTGCACTCTTTGGAGTCATGGTGCTCACCCAGGCACCACATGCAAACTGAGTGAGGGTCCATGGCAGACATTTGTTGTCCACAAAACTCACAAGGCTTGAACCCCAAGGACATTGAAGGGTAGAAAAAGGGCACACTGCTCCTTCGACTAAAAAACGTCGAGTAGGCCGAAAAATGGGCAGAGGAACTGCAATGCGGATCCACACTGTTAGCGCGGAATAGAAGGAACTGATGTCAGCATGTCGAGGGGGGGCTTATATGGACTTCGATGTCACATTTGGAGACAACATCAATACGGAGTCGCTCAACACTCTCTACCGACCTGCAGAGGAACTGCTGAAAAAATTTCCGGATTCAGTCTGGCGCCTGGGGAGGATTCTAAAATAATGAATCTGCGGTTAGATGTGTCTATCGGATTATTAGGAACGACGATACTGAGACGGAGCAGAGGAGCACGCATCCGAACCAGACAGCTGAAAAAAACAATCTAACAATGGAGTCGAGGGCCATGCACATTGCAAGCAAGAGGAGGCGTCACTACACCTCGTGACTCGAAAGACTTCTTCGAAGAAAAATAAATTACACACACTTCCGAGCCCAACACTAGATGGCGGACTTATGCTATGTATGTGTATCTACAGCAACACATGCATCAAACATTATATACACACACACACCCCCTCCCCCCCCCCCCACACAATTGCTGGCAGGGGACCTGGCAGGGCAGTGGGGGCACTTGTGTTCCCTGTGCGACACCCAATGAAAATAAAAAGTGGTGGGTGTCCCGACACCTATTATAATAAAATAAAAATACGGGGAAAAATGAATAAATGAGTGGCAAGAGCCGCTTATTTATTATTCACTGCTCCTAGCAAGGAGCGTCCCATAATGCCCTAGGGCTTTTTTTAAACGCACATTGTCTTGCTGGTGGTGCTCCAAGAAGAGGCTGGGCAGCACCAATTTTTTTTTGTAATGTTGTGGGCAAGGAGGGCTTCAGGGAAAGCAGCAGCCCCCTAGCAACATAAAAATAAAACAGTAAGTCTCCTGGGTCATTAAATACATGACCCCAGGAGAGCTTACCATATTTTTTTTAACGCACTCTGAGCTGTAGCTGTATTCTCTTCAGCTGGAGCGTGAGACCCTGTAGTGGTTGTTTCCATGATTGCGATATGTGCCTGAAAAATGTTAAAAAGACTCAAAGACATGTTTACGTTTTTTTTTAAAGTCTTAATTCAAAATATTTCATAATCACTGTTAATAAAAAATGCAATGTGTGAATTTGTGAAAGATGCACAAGTTACTAACTTGTGTAACGATATATCTGTAAGAGACAGTAGTTAGTGACAGATTCCTTACCTTAGAATATCCCCAGGCGTCAGGCTGGATCCGGAAAAGTTTTTGCGTAGCAGTGCCCTTGCGCGTCGGTAGGCGGCGTCGTGCGGCTCCGCGTCCGTCGTCGGCGTCGTGATCGCCGGGATGACGTCGCGGGCAGTACTTAGGCGCCGCCCCTGCGCGCTGACGTCAGTTCTGTACACGACTTTCCGCGCCAGGAACGCAGAGCCATGCAAGAAGCTGACATAGGTGTCTGAAAAATACTAGGGCCCTGAAAGGGATGTCCTTAACCCTAGAAATCAGTTCGCAGAACGGGGAGGATGGGTGGGGCGGTAAGGAATCTGTCACTAACTACTGTCGCTTACAGATATATCGTTACACAAGTTAGTAACTTGTGCATCTGAAAGAGACACGTTAGTGACAGATTCCTTACCTTAGAATAGATACCCCAGCAATACCAACCCCGGTGGTGGGTCTGCGAACAAAGATCAGACAAGGAAGTCCTGGAGGACAGAACGGCCAAAGAAGCCGTCCCTCCGGACCTGACTGTCAAGGCAGTAATGCTTTGTAAACGTGTGCAGCGAGGCCCACGTAGCTGCCTGACATATAACCGGCAGCGGAACACCACGGCCCAAGGCCGTTGTAGCAGCCGTTGCCCTGGTGGAATGGGCACGCAGCCCAACAGGAGGCTCCTTCTTAGCCAAAGAATAGCAGGTCTTGATGCACAAGGTAACCCAGCGGGAGATGGTCCTCTTGTGCACCGCCCGACCTTTTTTGGCGCCCACGTAGCCAACAAAGAGCTGGTCATCCACCCGGAAGTGTTTTGTGCGGTCAATATAGAAAGAGAGCGCACGTTTTGGGTCCAGACGGTGGAGCCTCTCTTCCTCTCTGGAAGGATGCGGAGGCGGAAAGAAGGTGGGCAAAGTGATGGTCTGCCCAATGTGGAAAGCAGTAACCACCTTTGGCAAGAAGGACGGACGCGTCCGAAGAACAACCTTGTCTGGATGAACAGACAGAAAGGGAGGTTTGCAAGATAGAGCCTGGAGCTCACTCACCCGCCGAGCGGAGGTGATGGCCACCAGAAAGGCTGTCTTCAGAGTCAGAAGACGAAGAGGACAGTTATGTAGAGGCTCAAAGGGAGCGCACATTAAAAGGTAAGAACCAAGTTCAAGTCCCACTGAGGCATCACAAACGGAACAGGAGGGAAGAGGTGAGTAATGCCTTTTAAGAACCTGTTAACAACAGGGGACTTGAAAAGGGAGGGCTGATCAGGGAGCCTGAGGAAGGCCGAGATAGCACAAAGATAACCCTTGATGGTACCCAGGGCAGAACCCTGTTGGGCCAGAGAGAGAAGGAACAGAAGGACCTCAGAAAGAGGGGCAGAAAGGGGATTCACAGCCTTTGCTGTGCACCATGCCACAAATTTGTTCCACCTGCAGGCGTATACCACCTTAGTGGAGGGACGCCTGGCTGCCAGAATCACATCACAAACTTCGGGAGGCAAGTCGAAAGGAATCAACTGCCGCCGCTCAATCTCACGCAAGCAGGTGTAGACTGGACAGGTTCGGGTGGAGGACCGTCCCCTGCTGCTGCGACAGAAGATCCTCCCGAAGAGGCAGACGGATCGGGGGATCTACGCTCATATTGAGTAGCTCGGGATACCAAACTCTTCGAGCCCAGTCCGGAGCCACAAGAATGACTTGGGCCCGGTCGTGCCGAATCTTCTTCAACACTCTGGGTAGAAGTGGTATAGGCGGAAAGGCGTACAATAGACTGCAACTCCACTCGTGACGAAAGCGTCGCCGAGCGAGTGCCGCCTTGGAAATTCCAACGCGCAGAACTGATGACATTGCGCGTTCTCTTCGGTGGCGAATAGATCTAACCAAGGCTCTCCCCACTGTAGAAAGAGTCCTTGCGCCACTTCCGAGTGAAGACGCCATTCGTGATCCATCATGCACCTGCGGCTGGGTTCGTCCGCCCTGGCGTTCAGGGAACCTGCCAGGTGTTGAACCACCAGGAACATGCCCTGATGTTCCAGCCATGTCCAGAGGCGCAGAGCCTCCTGACAAAGGGTCCACAACCCCACCCCGCCTTGTTTGTTGCAGTACCACATGGCGGTGGTGTTGTCTGTGAACATCTGCACTACCTTCCCTTTGACAGAGGGAAGGAATGCCTTGAGTGCAAGTCGGATCGCCCGGAGCTCCAGAAGGTTGATATGGAGCCGGGACTCCGCCGGGAGACCAGAGGCCTCTGATCTCCGCCTCTCCCATGTGACCGCCCCATCCCAGAAGGGACGCGTCCGTCACAACTGTGTGCTCTGGCTGGGGAAGGGAGAGGGATCTGCCCATGACCCATTGCCGGTTCGAGAGCCACCACTGCAACTGTCTTGCAGTCCCCTCTGAGATCTGGACGTGATCGGACAGGTCGCCCTGGTGCTGCGCCCACTGGAACTTCAGGTCCCACTGCAGAGCCCGCATATGCCATCTGGCATGAGTGACCAGCAGGATGCAGGAGGCCATGAGGCCCAGCAGCCTCAGGGTCATCCGTGCCGAAACCCAGGATAAAGGCTGAAAGATCGGAATCATAGCCTGAATATCCCGGACTCGCCGTTCGGGAGGATAGGCCCGAAACTGCGTCGTGTCCAGAACTGCTCCGATGAAAAGGAGCTGTGGAGAAGGAATCAGATGTGACTTCGGCACATTGATGGAGAACCCCAGCGAGTGCAGGAGTTCGGCCGTAGTCTGGAGGTGGGAGACGACTGCCTGGGACGAGCCCGCCTTCAGCAGCCAGTCGTCGAGGTAGGGAAGACTGAAACCCCTGCCCGGCGCAGATGAGCTGCGACCACCGCCATCACTTTCGTGAACACCCGAGGGGCACTGGTAAGGCCAAAGGGAGCACGGTGAACTGAAAATGCTCGAGGCCTACCGTGAACCGAAGGTAACGCCGGTGGGCCGGCAGGGCGAGGATGTGGAAATAGGCGTCCTGCAAGTCCAACGCTACCAACCAGTCTCCGGGGTCGAGGGCAGTCAAGACCTGAGCTAGGGTGAGCATCTTGAACTTCTCCTTCCGGAGGAAGCGATTGACGTTCCGGAGGTCCAAGATAGGACGCATGTCCTCCTTGTCCTTTTGGGCACCATAAAGTAGTGGGAGTAGCAACCACGCCCTACTTCTGGGGTTGGAACATGCTCGATGGCCCTCTTGGCCAAGAGGGCTGTGACTTCCTTCTGTAGAAGCGCCAAGTGATCCCCTGACATGCGGTGGAATTGAGGTGGCATGGCTGGGGGGTGGTCTCGAAGGGGAGGGAGTAGCCCCTTCGGACAATGTCCAAGACCCACCTGTCCGAGGTGATGGGACGCCAGAGGTGAAGGTGATGGCGGACCCTGCCCCCGACTGGCGTACTGTGCACCTGAAAGGAGGGACTAGGAGGGCTTGGAGGCCGCGGACGGGTTGGAGGTGGTGGCCTGACCCGCACGCTGGTTGCCCGAACCGCCACGGCGGTATCCACGTCCTCGGCCACGCGAAGGCGCTTGCTGCGCGGGCCGTTGGCCGGGCTGCGGACGTGACTGGGCGCCCCTTCCGTGGCCACGAAAGGGGCGAAAAGCAGACGTGAGCGGAGGGCGCACAACAGCAAGGCCCAGGGACTTAGCAGTAGCCCGAGAGTCCTTGAAACGCTCCAGCGCATGGTCTGCCTTCGAACCAAAAGACCGACACCATCAAAGGGCATGTCCATGAGTGTATTCTGGACATCTCCCGAAAACCAGTGGTTCTCAGCCAGGCGTGGCGACGCAGCGCCACCGTTGTTGCAAGCGATCTGCCCAGCGAGTCGGCGGTATCAAGGCCACAGCGGATGGTATATTTAGCCGCATCACGCCCTTCCGCAATGGCGCGGGTAAGCAGTGTCTGGACCTCCTCAGAACACTGCGGCAAAACAGTTGCCACCGAATCCCACAGGGAGTGGGTGTATCGGCCCAAGAGGCAAGCGGTATTAACAGACCGCAAGCCAGCACTGGAGGAAGAGAAAGCCTTCTTCCCAAAGTGATCCAGGCGCTTGGATTCCCTATCCGGAGGGCGGTAGGGAAGGCGGTTTGGGAGGCAGAGGCTTGGACAACCAAGCTCTCAGGGGTGGGGTGTTGGGAGAGAAACAGGGGTCGCCCGGAGCAGGGCGATGGCGTCGGGCCACGTTCCTATCCACAGGAGCCCCTGTGGTGGGTTTGGACCAGGCACCCAAAGAACGTCAGTCAGTGCCTCGTTGAACGGCAGCACAGTCTCCGAAGAGGAGGCCGCCGGCTGAAGCACTTCAGTCAGGATGTTAGACCTGGCGACCACTGTAGGCAACTGGAGATTCAAGGCTCCAGCAGCTCTACGCAACACCGTTGCAAAATTAGCCCCCTCCTCCGTTGCCACGGGAGGAGACAGCATGCCAGAGTCAGGGGAGGTATCCAGACCACTGGCATCCCCAAGTTCCTCAACCCAGTCCGGGTCAAACTCGCACTGTTGTGTGAGAGGGTCGTCAGACCCCTCCCAGCTCTCCTGGTCCTCCTCAGGTTGAAAATATGGAGGAGGAGGGACATCAGGGACCCAAGGTCTCATCGGCGCCGGATACGGCGTCGGGCGGCGCCGTTCCGGCTCCATGTCCGGACCCGGAGAGAACCGGGGACGACGCCGCCCGGAGCCCCGGACGGCGTCGGAAGCGGCACCGGGGACATCGGCGTCGGCGGAGGCGTGGTTAGGTCAACCGGTGTCGATGGGGTTGCGGCCCCACCGGAGCCGGGGTCGAGGCCGGGACCGGAGCCGAGGCCGGGACGAAGGCTGGTGGGACAGGCGACGCCGGGACCGGAGTCGACGGCGACGCCGGAGCAACCCCATCAGGGCCCGCGGGGCCCGGAGGCGCACGGAGGGACCTTGAGGCCCGAAGAGGCGGGCCATGGCCGACAGGAATTCCTGTATATCGGCCTGAGTCGCCCCCGAGCCCGGGTAGGGCGGGTACTGCGGGGGTAACTCGACAGGCACGTCCGGGGCCGGGGCCGGTGCCGACAGGGACCTCAGCCGAGTCGCGAGACCGGCGAGGCGAAGTCTTAGAGCGATGACGCCGCTTAGACTTCTTGTGCTTCGACTTACCGGAGGAGCGCGAAGACTTTGAATCCGACGAACGGCGGGGACTCCGCGTCCGGCCCCTCGACCTCTCCCGGGACCGGGGCTTGGTGCGGCGCGGGCCGAATGCCGGACTTCAAGGAGCTTTCGAGACCGCTCTCGCAAAGCCTTAGGATGAAGTTTCCGGCAGTCAGGACACGACTTCGTGTCGTGGTCTCGGCCGAGACAAAGAGACACTCGAGGTGCGGGTCCGTGATCGACATCATGCGACCACATTCCTCGCAGGGCTTAAAGCCGGGCATCCCTACGACACCTTAGGAGTCGTGAAGACTCGTTGAAGAAACAGTGAAAAAATTCACCAAAAAGATAGTCAAAAAGTGACTAGGGCACTGCTCTTCCCGGATCTGCGCTTACTGGCGCGGAAAAAGAAGAACTGACGTCAGCGCGCAGGGGCGGCGCCTAAGTACTGCCCGCGACGTCATCCCGGCGATCACGACGCCGACGCCGGACGCGGAGCCGCACGACGCCGCCTACCGACGCGCAAGGGTACTGCTACGCAAAAAACTTTCCGGATCCAGCCTGACGCCTGGGGATATTCTAAGGTAAGGAATCTGTCACTAACGTGTCTCTTTCAGATACATGTGATTATTGTTATTGTGGACTTTTTGACAAAGCCAATATGTCTCCTTTACATAAAAGCACACACTTTATATTGTTACACAATCAGCCATGCGTGGGCCCTTGGCCAGGCCCTAATCCCCAACTCCCTGCCCAACTCCCCCCTGCGACCAGCTTCAAGCTGCGCCTGATTCCCTAGGCCTAACTCCCCATTGCGTCCAACTCCCCTCTACGCCTAACTGCCCGCAGCGCCCAACTCCCTGCTGCGGCCAGGCCTTGTGTCCAACCACGCACAGCAATGGACATCTTACTCTACATTAAAAAAAAATCCAAACTCCCTGAAAAAATCAAAGATTAAAGTGACGTTATAATTAGGTATAGTAATATTATCTTACTTTGTATGAAAAAAAGAACCTTAGAGAATCACTGAAAAAAACATAAGTTTAAAGGGACGTTTTAGTTAGGTGTAAATGTCAGTTAAAATGTACCAATTTAAATTAACAAAACCACTGAAATTCATCAGTTATAGTTATCTTAAGTAACTACAACTTGTGCCCTAAAGTAATTATAACTTGCACCCGCCATGCACTGTCAATTGCCTCCCGTATTACATCACTCATGACCTGTTCGATGACATCCTTAATAACATCACTGCAACATCTGAAAGGAGATCAGGGGCAGGGGCACAAGGTATAGATACTTGAGATAACCAACTGGTGAATTTCAGGGGTTTTGTTCATTTAAAATGGTATGCTTTAACTGATATTTTCACCTAACTATAACGTCCCTTTAATCCTGGTTTTCTTCAGTGAATATATTATATATATTTCCATTTGTGGGAAGAAGTACGTTCAACTTTGAAATATGAAGACCTGTGTAAAATCAATCAAAACACATACAATAGAAAACCAATCAAACCATGGACAATAGAAACCACTTTCCCTGCTGAACCTAGTCAGCTATACAGGATGTCCACATCCTATTGCAAATTCTCATGATGCAGAGGTCTTTGAGATTAAAGACCCAGCAAGTCTTACCTGTCGTTCATGCTCCTGCTGCATCATCTTCTCCTGAGCTGCTCTTTTATCTGCCTTAACTGTAAAGACAGGAATAAGAGTAGATTAAGAATGCCGCTGTATTATAACAAAGACAGGCAGATTGAAAATAGTCTGTGGGCTTACACTGCTTGTTTAGGGCTTTCTGCATGCGCAGCTTCAACTTTTCATGAGGTCTCAGCTTCAACTGTGGGGAAAAAAAAAATCAGAAGACTAAAGTGAAAAATAGTCTGCTACCTCAATGTTTGGTTGGGAGGAGGAGGCAACAGTTGTGCAGGATATCTGCTGGAACTTTTCAGCTAAAAAAAAAAATACAGTTTTCAGACAAAATCAAGCAACACTGTTCACAATCATCACAGATCACACCCTTTTCTGACTATGAAAAAGCTTTCATTCAATACAAGCACACAATGCTCACCATTGCAACAGGAAAGTTTAGCCTTTGTCATAGTTCTCTTTACAGTATGTACCTCTCCCATTAGTGGTACGTATGAAAATAAATTATATAAAAGGGTTTGAACACGTGAACAAAGCTATACCAGTGCTTCACGAAAACCCTTAAAATATGCTTTTATGATGAATAATGCAGACACATGCACAGCCAGACTGAATTTTGATGGTTGGTTATTTTGAATGAAGTTCTACTTAATAATGGCTTGCCACTTCAGCTAGTCATTTGACATTTTTCAGTGTGTAGGCCTATGGCCCTTAAACACTAGTACTCTATTTAGCATTCTTTCAAGATTCCGAATTACACTATTGAGTGACAATTTTGCCTGGAAGTTACTTTCCGGACATTTAATTTTATCAACTTTGCAACAGCTATATGTATTGTTCATATTCGAATAACAACAAGTTGTCAGGAACAGGGCAATGGCAACTTCAGTTCTAGCCTCATACCTGCTGTCTGCCCTCAAAAACGAATCGTTGGAGCAAAACAGGCGAAAAGGCAGTTTTAAAAAATATTATGTTTGGGTGAGGTTTCCTCTGTAAAACGTCAAATTATACTTCTAGCTTACTATTTGTTTTAATTGTTAAAGCTATCTTTGTTGACCTGAACTTTTAAAGCCAGGCTCACACCTCCTATGGTAAATTAAAGATTGTGATCTGTGCTCAGCTGTCTCAATAGTGAGCTGTTTTCCTTGGTGGTACAGTATACTTTTTAAATTACTACTTATTAATTCTTAGAAACGTATGGCATAGCCAATTAGACTTTAAAATCAAATCATTCGATTCTAGATTATAAACTAGTCATGTATCATCTATGTACAATCAAAGCTTTAAATTCACTAGTCACTATGCTCACTCAGCGTGTATTAAGCAATGTGGAATTACTCATACACACTCCAATACAACACTAGGTTTGTGCATGTCTGCTGTAAGAATGCAAGACTTGGTAGTCAATCAGCATATCTGGGACAGCTGGCTCATTCTGGAAGGTTTTGTGGATCAGCAAAGGAAGAAGTGACATGGGCAGATTGGCCGACTAGGAGAAATCACTCGGCAGTAAGTTTTTTTTCCCAAGACTTTGTTCCACAATTTGCCTGTAGATGAACCTGAATGCCAAAAGAAGCAGATCCAGTTGCATTGGGAAATCTCGATTTATTCACCACAACTGGGAATCAATGTGGCAGCATCTTGTGATTTTCCTCCTACCTTGCCAGTGCATTTTACTCATCACCCCAGTGCTTCTTTTGCTTGGAGAGCAATTGACTGCCAGTGAATAAACTAAGGCTCTGTCCTTGGCTCCTTCCTCTTCATTATACACATTGTTTCTCCGACATCTCTGCTGGTTTAAGTCCAGACCCCCAAATAATGGCCCCATTCCTTCCAGATGCACTTCAAACATATACTTTAGGTGGCCTCTCTGCTAGCAGACACTGGTTAGCCATGCACATTTAAGTTTTAACCCTAGGAAGACCTTTTCTAAGGCTCATTATCCAATGCAAGCACAAACCATTCTGTTTCCTTCTAAAATATGACTTCCCTCTCCCTTCCTTTGTCCAACATCTGTGGGTTCTTTTTTACATTATCTTGCAAGCCACCTTCACCAGTCATATTTTAGAATTGTGCTTATATAGTTAGGGCTGTTTGAAGTTTATTACGTAAGCACAAACTCATGGAGTTTCACAATTATTGGCCTTTCTGTAGGTTGTGGAGTTTCTTTCTTTTCCTTCAGCTACATAATCATAGCTTTCTCTTGGTTGAGATAGTTGGAGCTGAAAACTTGGACGCATTTTGTATGCCAGTGCATTTTTGTTTCGCAGTACTTAAATGATGCCATGTTAGTAACTTACAAGCCTTTGATATGTGTACACATACCTTAGATTTTTCTCATGAGAACTAACTCAAATAAAGTTCATGTAAACAAAGTTCTTTTTTGGACTGAATCTTCTATCGTGCAGAACCACAGGTACTCTGCCCCCGTTTTAGTACAGTTTCACACCCCTACTTTTATTTGTAAGTTCACTCTGCAGGAATGCTGCAGTGCCCAGTGTTTGGCATAATGTCACATCAGTTCCATGTCAGTTTAAACATCTGTCTTAAGTATTAAACCAGCTACGTCCAAAATCTCATGCTAGATGGAACAACAAGAATAGAAAGTTTAACACTGTACACACTGACTCAACCCACTCAACACCACCATCGGACAGCTGTCTGTCTGGATTTACACAAGAATCAATTGGCTTTGACTTGGAAGCAATTCAAGGTTTCAATACATTTTCTAACTTCTGATACATCCCCAAAGACCGAGACAAATAACACAACAATTCTAGAACCTAGGGTGATATGCCATCAGGCAAGATTAGGCTCAACACAAGCAAACAAGGAACTCTAATTTGTCTAGTTGTTGAGGCAATACTGGGTAGGTAAAACCAGACCTTCTGTTTCAAGTGTGTGCTATCCAAGTATTCCACCTGCCAGTATTTCTTAAAAAAACAAACATCACATGGATATGTTTTCATGCAAGAGGTCTGTCCTCAAAATCAGCTGGGTGTTAAAGCATGTTTAAACTCATCATAGGCTGAAAGTCCGCAATCCAGTGTAACTGATTCTGTGAAGATGTGAATTAAATAGATGAGGTGTAAATTCTTACTGACTTTGGAAGCTCCAGTCTCCTTACAAGCAGCAGGTTCAGGCCTGTGAAAGACAAGACAATGCATCACCGGCCTATACCAATTAAAATCAAAATGAAAACTTTAAGCTGATGACATAGATAAATGTTAAATAGATACATGTTACAATCTTCAAAACACAGTCTGGATAGAAAATTAAACACTCTACAGAAAGCATGGGATTAAGTGTCCCAAATGTTCAGTTTCTGTGGAAATCTAAACTAGACCCTGAATTCTAAACGGAACAAAGACAGACCGAGACTAGATGCATACATTTTTTTGTGCGTGGAAACTAACAGCAATACTGTCCAAACATTGACTGTTTAGTTACAGATTCATTCTGAAGCTCAGAAAAGTCAAAACTTACAAACTGATGAGGTTTCCAGAATTGTTTACGTTAAGATCACAATGAACATCACATGTGAAGAATGGTGATTTTTGGAAGCACCTAAAAGGCATCCAAAATGGACTGCATGCAATTCCTATACTCAGAACAAATTAATGAAGGAGTTGGAAAAGGAACGCCAAGAAATGCAATTTACTTCTCATCATACTCGTTGCTAGGGATGAACGTTTCATTTGTAAGAACATTTCTTAGCCTAAACACTTTTTCTTTGCCCTATTTCGCCCTGTATCTACTATGTAAGTTCAATCTGGGTGACAGAGGTTAATAAGCATACAATGGTTGTGAAATGTATATCGGATTTCTATCTCTAGGAATTAATTGGAAAAATTTGACAGAGATCACAGGTTCAATGAAAATACTCACACTTCATGGACAAGCTTTGCCATATAAACACCCCTAGCCTGAAGGAAATCCTTGTAATATACAACTCCACAAAACACTCTGCAGGCAATTTGTTCTTAATCTACTAGTACATCCTGTTTTTGATATACACTTCTAGCTGCAGTGTCCTCACTGTTTTCAATATTTCCCTAGCGTCACTGGTGTTGCCCCTTGAGTGCCAACCTGAACTTTGGAGAAACTTGGGTCTAACCCCCAAAACTCCATTCCTAAAACGATTTACTTATCTGTAAACTTGACACTTCGTTTCCCTCCATAGGACTGTTTTGTGGGTTTCCTCTGAAAAATCTGATGAGCAATATCACTAACCTGATACTAAGGATACCTTGGTTCTAGAAATAAAATAACAATATAGCAACTTTTTATACAAACAACAGGTCTGGATTCAGTCTGAGTGTGTAACATCATTTCTTGCCTGAGTGTGTACAACAAATGCTTAACACTACCTCCTGATAAGCCTGACTGCTCAACCACACTACCACAAAAGAGAGTAAGGTATTATCTACTTTAGCCTCTGCTATACCTCTGGGGATCCACTGGACTCTGTGCACACTATACCTTACTTTGGTATAGTATATACAAAGCCAGCTTCCTACATGGTGGGTCTCAAGAAATTATCAAACGAGGAAATCTTGGACACCAAGCGTGCAAAACGGCCATCATTTCTCAACAATGTTTGTGGAAGGTGTGAAGGGAAGCCTACGTCGCAGCGCAACAGATATCAGTCACAGGAACGCCCCTGGTTAGTACAGATGGGAAGATTTTGCCCTGGTGGAATTGGCCTGGATCCCACTGTGGTGGTTTCCATCTTGGCAATGGCATAGCACATCTTCATGGACAGACTTATCTATCGGGATAAAGTACTTTTGCTCTTGCTGCCTATATACCCCACACACAGCTGGTTATCAGACTGGATCTCCTTGATGCAGTCAATATAAAAACCCTCAAGGGGTTCAGCCAGTTTAGGCCCTACTTCCCCTTGGTGGGATGCGGTGGAGGGTAAAAGATGGGAAGGGGAATGGGTTTCCCCAAGTGGAAAGTGGTCACCACCTTGGGAAAGTAAGCAGCTTTAATCCTAAGGAGCAACTTGTTCAGGAGGAAGCATGTGCCAACCTCAACTGACAACTGTGAAGAGGCTCAAAAGGAGAACCCATCAAAAAAAATCAACACCAGATTCAAGTCCCATTGGGGCATGACAAATGAGGTGGGTGAAAACATTTGTTAGACCCTTCAAAATCTCATGATCAGGGATGTGAGCAGGCATGGTTTGTGTGAAAGGCAGAGAAATGCTGACAAGACTTTAATGTATCCCTTGTCTGTGCCCAATGCACAACACTTTACCAGTGAAAGCGCTAAGTGAAGTACCTCAGACAGGCGAGCCGTCAAAGGATCCACATCATTCTTTACTCATAGGCAACAAATCCATTCCATCTTACAGAGAAGACAGTCTTGGTGAAGGGACGACAAGCTCAAAGGATCACATAAACCACATTCAGTGGCGGGTGGAGGGAGCTCAGGTACCTCTTCTCAATCTTCAGGCATACTCTGGAAACTCTAGAGACTGGGGTGCAGTAGTTGCCCTTCTGACTGGCAGAGGGGCTCCACCCTGAGAGGAGGACAGCGGGCGACACAGAGAGAGGTCCAGAAGGCCCTCGCACCAGACCCTTATCCGCCAGTCCGGGCAATGAAAATGACTTGGGCTCAGTCCTGATGAACCTTGGGCCGAACCAGAGGAATGTGTAATGAAGTGGAAAGTTCTACTTAAATGGAAACCCTTCCCCTAGCTCCGAATACTGGAGGGCGCAGAATTGTGGACAACAGGCCTTGCTGTGGGAAGCAGAGATCCACCAAAGGTGGACCACACAGGGCAAAGATGTTCTGAATCACCTCCAGATGAAGATAATATTTGTAGTCTGCAAGATGACGCAGACTCAGACAGCGGACCCTGGTACTCAGAGAGCAAAACCAGAAGGTTGTCAATCCGCCAGATCCCATGCTGAGGTACCCAAGCACACACCTCTGAACTACACAACAGACCCCACTCCTCCCTCCAACGAAACACAGGTACCTCAGGTGTGATTGCATGCAGGATCACTATATGGAAATAAGTGCCTAGCAAGTCGAGAGATGCCATTCAGTCTTCTGCTTCCAGCACCAGAAGAAACTGAGCCACAGGACAGCATCCTGAACTTCTCCTTGTAGCAGTAACTGTTCAAGATCTTAAGGTCAAGGATGAGATGAAGACCCCTATTCCTTCTTGGGAACCGATTACCAAGAGTAACACACTGTTCATGCACAGGAAGCAATTCCACCTCTCCATTTTGCAGCAGTGCCAACGCCCCCTGCTGCAGTATATGAAGACGGTCTTCAAACTGAAAGGGCTGGTGGGAAGGATCTGGGGAGGTATGGCATCAGTTGAAGGGTAAGGCATATCCACTTTTCAATAACCAGTAGGATCCATTGGCCAGACGTTATGACCTTCCAGGTCTGTAAAAAAGGAGGATACCCATCCTCCCACAGGAGGCACATGCTCCTTCGAGGGGAAGCTAAAGCAGCTTTCCAGGTGGGCTAAAGGCAGAAGAGGAGCAGGGCTGCTGAGCCTGCCTGTCGCTACCCTTGCCACTGCCTCTGTACTATCAGAGCAGTGGTTGGTGCCGCTGGGGAGGCTAATAGGGTTGGCGTTGTCAAAAGCTGATTCCCTTTGGGAAGATTCAAAGCTTTTGACACTGCCTATAATACCTCATAGGTGACTGTATGCTCAAAGATTGGGCTGTTCCCTCGCCATTTTGAACATTTCCAAGGCTGCGCCTGACTTGTCTCCAAAAAGACAGGCTCCATCGAAAGGCATGTCCATCAACATGGTCTGGACATCCCATAGGCCCATCAACCTAAGACAGGCATGTCTCCAAAAAGCTACCAGGTAGCCATAGCATTAGCAGCACAATATGTACTGTCTAGCAGAACCCTAATGACGTTTTTGACCATCGTGGATAACCTCCATGAAGTGGTCCCCATGGTGACCTGGCAAATTTGAGACAATCCTCGCAAACATGTCCCAAAGAGCAAGGGTATATCGTCCCAGGAGACAAGTTATATTACGAGAGCAAAGAAACAGGCTATCTGCCAAGAAAATCTTTTTCCTCATGACCTATAACTTTTTACATTTCCAACACCAGGGGAACCAGGGAAAGCTCCTAGGTTCCACGTAGTACATGATCATGCCCGCACAACTAGACTCTCTGAGAAAGACTGCACTATCAAGAACAATGGATCACCTAGAGCCAGCCTGCATTTCCTGCCTACAATGTAGTTTACTGAAGGGACTGATGTGCGCTTTTTCCCTAAACATCTCTTACTAGCTACATTAGTGCCTCATTAAAGAATAATAGTGAGTCCGCCAAGGTGAAAGCAGGTTGTAGGGCTTACATATGAATGATAGATTTAGAATCCACTGAAGGTAGCAGCAATTCAAATAGGCCACCCCCTTTGTTATTGAGGAAGTGAAAGGGAGCCTCTTCCACTGGGCCAATGTCTAGGTCGGGCGAAGTTTGTAGACCACTTGCATCTTGTAAGACAAAGTAATCTGTAGTACCAGAGGACATGGTGGTAGGAAATTGACTGCCTCGCTGCCTTAATCGGTGTCATGAGGAACCCCCTTCTGCCATCTACAAGGTAACCAAATCAGTTGATATACGTCAGCCATGGTTTACCAGTAAAGATGGCAATAGGAGGAGCATTCCTCTCTGCACCTTTCTTCCTGCACAATCCTCTGGGCCTCCCTTCTGGATCTCAGAAAGATATCTGCTGATTTGTAAATCGACTGTTCTTTGGGGGCCAGGTGTTTGTGGAGCATGTGCCAGCAGTACCAATCAACACCTACCAGGGAGGATCTCAATGCCGGGATAGCTCCAGTTGAAGCTGGAGAAGTTCCTTGTGGAACAAGAGGAACGCTTTACGCTGTGGGAGGTACCACCAGCAGAACTCCAAGCGAAGCGTTGGAGGGTCCCATGTGGCCCAGAGGGGACCAACGCACCCTGGAAAATCTCCATCATCATATGGAGTAAAATGGCTGCATCAGTCCCCCGTGCTAGAAACTCTGGATAACCCAGTGTTAGCGGCATAAAAGACATTGGTAGCAGTGGAACCACTAAGAACCCAGGAGCTGCCCCCGATGCTGGAAGCGGTTCTTTGGGGAGAGTCATATCCATGAACTCTACTGCAAGGAGGACTCCCTCTGGATGTGGAGTGGGTAAAGGATATTTACCTTGGGACCTTGCCCAATGTTGAGAATACTCCCTTCCATGCTTACTCTTTTTCAAGCGTTTCCTCTGTTTCGCCTTAAAGGATTTAGAGAAAGGAGAGGAGTGAGACCAGGAGGGGGACTTCAAACTGGAGCGCTAACGGTGTCAAGCCTGATGATCATCGCAGGCTCGGGCCATGAAGAACATAGTCTTGTGCTCCTTTATCACTCTGGGGTGCATGTGGCTGCACTGCTTGCATGACGTGGATTTGTGCTTTAACCCTAGGCACCACATACAGGCCGTGTGAGGGTCCAAAATGGACATCTGCCCGGTGCAGTCACAACAGGTCTTAAAACCAGACTTCTTGGAAAATGACATTTCCTACAAACTGCAGACTTTTCTTTTAATAAAAAATTGTGGGAGAAAACCACTAAAAGTGACAAGAATATTGAAGACAGTAGCTGCAGATCCACGTTAAACTGATGCCTGTGGGCATGGTTGGCACTTTATGGTCCCAGTATCGTTTCAGTGGCATCATGTCAGGCACTGAGATGGAGCCTTCTCCTACCGGCACAGGCAAGCTATGGCAATGTTTCTGGATCCAGTCTGGCCCCTGGGAATATTCATCAGGTGAGAAATCTGTATTTAGAAGTATCCTTCAGAAAACATTTCACTATAGCGACCACCATGCGCCTGCTGGGCAAGTGATAGCATGAAGAGCAGAACGTCGGAGAGGTGGGACAGAAAGGGGCTCCAGAATTCTTATTTGCACCACTTAACAAACGAACAACAGCGACCCACATAAATGGACTTTATGACGTGTTTTCTGGCAGCCAAGGTGGCATGAGCCACTTCTAAAGGTAAAAAGAAAGACTCTGGCTGACACCACACAATCTCCATGAGTGCAGTCACAGCATCTGAGGATGGGGGTCCAAGGACATGGCCAGCCTGAACAAGAGCAGGTCTACTCTGGGTAGGAAAGGAAGAGGGGGCAAAAGAAAAGTTACTTACCTGTCACATTAGGTTTGTAGCTTGAAGCTATTCTGGATCCATATGCTGTACATTATCCATCATCTAGTGGTTGGGTTTGGAACTGTCCTTATTTCTTCCCCCACCCCTTTTTCTTGCCTTTTGGGTGTCAACCAGAGGTGTACGATACTAGACCCTTATGAGGTTGAATGCAAGCTCACAATGGCCTCAGTACATGATTGCCATTATAAGATTTTAATTTCCTATGCTGTGGTGACCTGTCTCTCATAGTTGGTAGCTTTATTTATTCTGAGGCTTTACCTTTTTGCTTACCCATACTTCGTTCATCGGGGAGGTGGGCGGGTCACATATGTCTCTAAAATAGCTTCAAGCTCCTTGCAATACTATTAAAACTATACAGAACAACATATGGGCTTTTATCTGAAATAACAAAACACCACAGGTCCATTCAGATCACCTTTCGAAGAAGGGTTGGAAGGTCCTGATGTCAGTAGGTATATTATAGCAACCCTAACTATCCTAGCTCTGACATGGGTATCCTCTACAAGAAAACCCTGGGCATGGTTGAAACTGTTGACCTGTAAAATCCTACTGAAGCACTGTCTGTGGCTCCTGCCATGGTCCCACAGACAACTAGGACTTCTATACTAGTCTACTATAACCACTTATACCACTGGGGGAAAGTTGTCTGGTCTAGTTTGGGTACGACATTCCCCTATACACCCATAGTGAGGAACCCTGATTTTATACCAGGCATGTCCGATAGACTAGTCTTCAAGCGGAGAGGCAGCTCCTACCTGACATTTAAAGACCTATATAATAATGGGTTGGTTAAGGCTAGGGCTCAGTGGACTACTGATTTGCAGCTTGGAAAGACAGATCTTTAGAATAACCTAACTGTTCAATTGAGCATGTCAGCCCGTCATAAAGCAGGGTGGCTCTAGATAAACAACCACTATTGAACATTTATTTGCAAAAGGGGAACCAGGGAAAGCCATTTCACATATTTACAGGGCTTTAGAAGAGTTTCAATGACTAAATTCTATATATTATACCAAGAAATGGAGGGCGGACTTGGATATTTCCGGAAGCTAATGAATCACAATTTGGCACACACCAGTCAAATAATCAATCTGCATGCAATTGAAAGACTGAATATGCAATGCTCCTACACTGGTAGCTGACCCCGACTGCTTATCACACATCACTGATGGTAGTGACAGCTGCTGGAGAGGCTGTGATGTCCGGGGACCTTACATGCATAAGTGGTGGGACTGCCAGAAGATCCAAAACTTTTGGGAGGTGGTGTTAACACATTCATGAGATCACAGTAGTTCAGCTGAATAAGGACACCCTCACTGTACTGCTAGGCGTGGCTGACTAGAAGGATCTCTATCCTCTCAACTCCACAATAAGCACACTTATTTCTTGCCGCAAGGTTGACAATTGTACAAAATGGAAGGGGCCTTAAAAACAACTATGGTGTTGTGTTGGAACAAAGTAGGGAATTTCTATGCTATAGAAAGATTGCCGACCGTCCCCAACAGGATGTCACAATCTGCATGGAGAGTGTGTGTGTGTGTATACACATATATATACATATATATATATATATATATACACACACACATATATATATATATATATATACACACACACATATATATATATACACACACACATATATATACACACACATATATATTATCTACTGGCGGTCGCCAGTAGATAGTTATAGTTAGGACCTATTTTCCATAGGAAATCCGCAACATTCTATTTGAAATAACTTTGGCGCCGGTTGACGAATCTTCGCGAAATTTTCAAACTTTGTGGCCCGCTCCGGTCCGCTCCTATCCTGAAAGTTTCGGGGTGATTCGTCAAGCGGGGGCCGAGAAAAAAAGGGGGTCCCAAAACGTGTTTTACCCATGCAATTTTCCATAGGAAACTTTAGACAGGGCTACAGCCCGAACTGCTGAACGGAATTACACCAAATTTGGCAAAGAGGTAGTTCTTGGTTCAGAAAGAACCCTTTTTGTTAAATGGTGTAAATCCGTTCAGTAGTTGCTGAGAAAATCAAAAGTAAAAACACATATCTATGGACGCGGAGGATCCGCGCACCCTCCCGATCACGAGCTGTATGCTAATTGGCTGTCAACACTCCAAACCAGGACGTGTTGGCAGCCATCTTGTACCTTTTTTTTTTTTTTTAATTGGCAAAAACGCCCTGGGTGCGCGGATCTAGCCGATAAAAAAAAAAAAAAATCGAAGCGCGGTTTTTATATTTATGTGTGGGGGGCTCTAGGGCCCCCCCAAGCCCCGGGGACCGTCACCCCCCGGGGCTTTAAAAAAATAATGGTGCGGGAGGGCTCTCGGCCCTCCCGCAGCCCCGGGGATCGCCACCTCCCTGGGGCTCTAACATGTAAATTAGGGGGTCCGTTAAGGACCCCCGAGGACCACCACCTCCCCGGGGCTGTGCATTGGTTGGGAGGGGGGCTGTGCGGCCCCCCTCCTGGAGCCCTTGATGGCCCTGGGGACCACCACCCCCCAGGGCCGGCTCCTGCAGTGTCCCGGGGTGCCTACCCCCGGGACACTGTAGTTTGCTATGACAGGACGGGAGCCTCGCGGCTCCTGTCCTGTCATAGCAAACTGCTTTGGCTTTTGGAAGAGAGAGCAGGAAATCCCTGTCTGGGCTTGAGCCACGTGTTGGTTAAACTGAGTTCAGGGCTACTTTTAACTATTTGTGATCTCATTGAGGCTCCTTTCCTATAAGTAAATGTGGGTGCTGGGGGTAGTCTTGTTGCCAGCACTCCATCCGTGAGTACTATTGGCCAGTTTGTCTTAATTATAGACCTCACCTGCCTTTCTTGCTTACTGAACGTGGTGATTAGTGTAGGAGTACTTTCTTCTGTTGGTTTGGATCCCCCTGGTGTGAGTAATGCTCTTGTGTTTACTCTGTTATGTCCCCCTGATGTCATAAGGGACTCCCTCGATCTAGCTTTTACTCGTATCTCAGCATTGCTTAGGGTTTTCTCATCATATCCCCGTCTCCTGAATCTTGCTAGTGCATCTCGTGAACATTTTTCAAATTCTATCTGTGTTCTGCAAATCCTTTTTAGTCTCAAAAGTTCCCCATATGGGATACTTTTTATAAGATGTTTTGGGTGCGAGCTGCTTGCGTGTAATGTTGAGTTTCCCGCAGTGGCTTTGCGGTGTAATGTTGTTTCCAATTTCCCATCAGCTACATACACTTTTACATCTAGAAAATCAATATTGGTTTTGCTCATATTGGATGTAAATTTTAGATTAGCAGTATTGATGTTAATGTCATGGATACATTTAAGTGCACTATCTTGATCTCCTTGCCACACCACGAAGACATCATCAATAAAGCACAGCCAATATTTGACATGAAGAGAATACATTTCAGAGTGCTCTGTCTTGAGGGCCAGTTCCTCCCACCAGCCCACATGCAAGCAGGCATAGCTGGGGGAGAAACAGGCTCCCATCGCAACGCCTCTGAGTTGTTTATATAGGTCTTTTCCAAACAAAGTAGTTGTTGTACAAACACCAATCAGATCTAAAAGCATTTTGTTATGTTTATAGTAAATTGCATCTCTGGTATCCAAAAAATGTTTAACTGCTTTCAGACCTGTGTGGTGTTCGATGCTAGTATATAGCGATTCTATGTCCAATGTGATGAGCATTAGGTTATTTGTCCATTCAATTTCTCTCACTTTTTCCAAAAAGTGTCCAGTGTCTTTGACGTAGGTTGGAAGCCCTTTGACTATATCCTGCAGAAAGAAGTCCACATATTGCGTGATGTGTTTGCCCACACTTTTTATGGCTGAGATTATTGGTCTGCCCGGTATGGGTGTTATATTTTTGTGGACTTTGGGTACAAAGTAAATGGTTGGGATTACTGGATGATCATTCTGTAGGAACTTAAATTCCTCACTTGATATTAATCCCTCTCTTTTCCACTAATATAGATCTTTTTTTAATGCTTCTTTTGCTTTGTTATATTCTTTTACATTGGTTCTTTCGTAGCATTCCTGATCGTTTAATTGACGATGGGCTTCCTGTAGATAGTCTGTTTTGGGCCATATCACTATATTTCCGCCCTTATCGGACTTATTTAGAACTACTTCTTGATTGTTCCTTAGTTTTTTGATCAGGTTAGCATATTGTATCTCTTTGTAGTTTTTCGTGCGTTTTCTATGTTGTACTTTGTGGTATAGTTTTTTGATGTCTTCTGTTATCCTCTTATGAAAAATGTCAATAGCATCTTTTGGCATGACTGGGAGGAATGTTGATTTGGGCTTGAATGGACTTTTGCCCGCACTTTGCTGTATTATATTCATCTCTCGTAATTTTTCTTGGGTTGACCCAATGTTGGTAGTGTCTGGTCTAATCATGTTGGTTTCATCACTTAAGTCATGCAGAGTTAACAAAGTCGGAACATTCCGATGCTCTAAGTGGTTCTCTATCTGTATTGTTGGTGTGTTTGGCCGCCTTTAGTAGTTCTGTTCCTTCCTTCCACTGGGGTGGTGGAGTGAGCTAAAGAATGATGATGGATTAAACCCAGATCAGTTGACTGGGGGTGAGTGTTTGATTGGCTCAAACGTTCCGTCCATCATCCCCTTTTGTATCGCTTTGTTCGCCCTAAGTTGGCGGGGGTATGCCCAGACGTGGGTCCCTTGCTCACTTTGCCACTGGATTCAAGCAAGCCTGGCTGATGACGGCTGGAATGCCAGAAACCGGTCCTAGGATGCTTGTTTCCGGTCCAGGGAAGACATGGCTTGGCAGTTCGGGCTGGACTGTTCCCATGAGGCACAGGGTCAGACTGATTTGCATATGGCCATGTCTGAACTGGGGTGGTGGAGTGAGCTAAAGAATGATGATGGATTAAACCCAGATCAGTTGACTGGGGGTGAGTGTTTGATTGGCTCAAACGTTCCGTCCATCATCCCCTTTTGTATCGCTTAATTTACGTATAAAGCAAAAGATATCCACCCTGGTACGTCCATAATTGAAGTTGCTTTCTGGGCTGAAAGCAAGTCCCAGAGTTAGCAGTTGCTGTTCTGCTTGTGTTAATACCATAGGCGACAGATTGATGATTGTATTGTCGTTCATTTCTATTTCCTGCGCGCCATTGCGTTTTTTTGGTTTTTGTGTTTGCTCCTTTTCCACCTTGCTCTTCTCCTTGCATTCCTTCGTTTCCTATTTGCTTCTTTTGATTTCGGGGTCTCAGGGATTGCCGGCGATCGAATGATAAAAAATCCAGCTCTTCTTCTAGGCTCAATTTGTTTTTGCCATGTTGTTCACTTTGGTAGCTGGAGCTTCCACTTTCTGATTCCGTTTCACTTGTAAGTGAATTCACCTCAGATATTGATGATGACGCCTCCTGCTTCCGCCGGTGTGGTCACTTTGGACCCGTTGTTAAACCTCATCCGTTTGGCATTATCATATTTGCGTGCAAAGGTGAATATTTGACCTTGCTCATAATCTGCCTTGTCTCGTGCGAACTTATGTGCTTTTCGGATTTTGATTTTTTCTTCTTGTTTTTTTAGCCGTTCTTGGATATCTTTTCGTGTTTTACTGATGTATTCAATTGTTTCAGTGGTTTCTATTTTACCCAATTTTTCATTGATGTTATCTATTTCACTTATCAGTGCTTGACGGTCAATTTCAGCATATTTGATCAAGATCTTTACTAGGTTCATGGATGCTGCTAAATTGCTTTCTTCCCATTCTTTCAGCATGTTGGGGTTAGGTTTGTCGAAACTGGGCGCTAGAAGTATTCTTAGCCCTCGGGGTACTCTTCCCGCTTCCTCGTATTTTGTTAAGGATTTGTGCTCCCACCATTTGGTGATTTCATTGCGCATACATTTTTCCAAGGCTTTTAAAAGTGATTTGGCATCCATATCTTTGCTGTTTACGCTTGCATTTGTGGAAGAACCACTCGTAGCCGCTTTGGGTAGATTACTGAAGAGTTCGTCCGCCGCTGCCTCTCTCTCCCGTACTGCGTCCGCTGACATTTTGAAACCTTCTTTATGTGTGCCTTGCGTGATATAATTGAATCGCAGGCTGCCTTACTGCCTACCACACCTCCCCACCTGTGCTTTTCGCCGATTCACTCACCGGCTTGATACCGCCTCGTCCTCCGACCCCGCCGACGCTGTGTCTCCACCGGTGCTGTGTCTCGTAGCTGCAACAGGGGGCTGCCACCAATGCCTCCTCCTGGATCCTTGTGCTTGTTTTGGTTGTGGGCTGCTGCCTTCTTCTGGCGAGGGGGTTCGTTATCTGGAAGAAACCAACTCCCGCTTCGTATTAAAAATACTGCATGCCCTCCAACACTTCCTTTCGGCGAGTAGAGAGCAAAGAATTCCAGTGGGTGCAGTGCAAAGTTTCTTTATTGTCTCGCAGGTTTCAAAATCGGACGCGTTTCGGTCAACAAATGACCTTGTTCACATACGGAAACGCTGTACGGATTCTCTTTTGTTACACACCCCGTGTCACATGGTCAACACCATAAAAGAAATACTTCACGTTTAACTTATACCAATAATAGTCTGTTTTTCCAAGCGCTACTAATTAAATTTTTGTTTTTCTCTTTTTTTATATATATATTATTTCATTTTGTTTGTACTCTTTTTTGCAACAGTATTATAACGACATTTTAAATGTTTTTAATTTTTTCCATTTATAAGGCAATATTTATATATCAAATATATCTGCAAATAAATAAAATACACAACATATATATATGCATTCAAATGAAACTTTTACAACCTCTTTAAAAAAAAAAAAAAAAAAAAAGGGTGCTGTTCCCATAAATATGAAACATGTATTGCTTATGTATTTAACCCATTAATATGTCATATTAAAACACATTTATATAACGCCACCAATGATGGCCAGACAATAAAATATACAAGTACCCACACGTGGCGTCGTCATCCTTGTTTCAAGGGAGAGCTGTAATATTGGTATGGACCAGCTCTCGTGAGGTCCGCTAAGGCGACGCGCTCTTTGATCAGGAGAAACAGTGGCAGTTCACAAGAAAACATAGCGAAGGATATATATATATATATATATATATATATATATATATATATATATACACATACACATACATATTGAAAGCTAGCAGTGAAAAGCTAAATCAAAAATGTATTAACAGTATATGTTCAGTATTAGTCAAATTTGATATATATATATATATATATAAATAAAATTTGACTAATACTGAACATATACTGATAATACATTTCTGATTTTGTTTTTCACTGCTAGCTTTCAATTTATACTAGTGGAAACTGCGAGCTGATGATGAGTCTATGGGGGACAAAATATTATGTAAACTTTTGTTTGTGTGCGCAGGCGCTCCACTTGGAACAGCTACTATCCATATCAGACGATGCCGCCCAGGCCCGACAACTTGCCCACCTTCGGGACGACATTAGACAGCTATCCCTGGACGCTGCTAGGCTCCTCTGGAGGTCTTCGGTGGCGAGGATCTTCGGTTGGGGAGACAAAAATGGCACGATCATGCACAGGCTGGCCACATACCCCAGGGCGAACCGTATTATCCCAGAGGTGGTTGACGAGGCTGGAGCGGTGCACCGTGCCCCTATGGCGATGGCTAACACCTTTGCTGCCTACTACCGGAGACTGTACACAGCGCATACCCCCGAGCTGCCACTCTCAGCCCTCCTTGAACGGGGTAGGGTGCGTCTCCCTAGGCTAGAAATGGCCACTCAGAAGGACCTGGATCGCCCCATTTCACAGAAAGAAGTCGAAGAAGCGCTCACCCTCACCTCCTCGGGTAAGACCCCGGGCCCCGATGGCCTTCCTCAGGAGTATTATGTGGCGTACCGAGACACTAATGCCCCACCTTGCCAGCTTATTTCATGAAGCCGTAGAGAGAGGCTCCTTCCCACCAGAAACGGATATCGCCACCATCGTGGTTCTCCCGAAATCCCAGCCTCCCTCCCATGGATGTGCGGACTACCGTCCCATTTCCCTCCTCAATACCGAAATTAAGCTGTACGCCACCATTCTGGCTCAATGATTGAAACCCTACTTAACCCTGCTGGTCCATCCAGACCAATGTGGGTTCATGCCTCAGCGTGGGACTCGCCACTGCCTCCGGAGGCTGCAGCTGGCTCTAGCTGCAGCTGGCTCTAGCCCACCGGCATTTGCTTACCTCTTACTTAGCACTCCAGTCCGTGGACTTCGAAAAAGCATTTGATTCGGTGGACTGGACATATTTGCAGGATGTGTTGGCCGAGATGGGGTTTGGGCCCCAATTCAGATCTCTGGTTCGTGTCCTTTACGCCCACCCGAGAGCCCGAGTGCTGGTCAACGGGGTACTATCAGAGGCCTTTCCCATTGCTAGGGGCACTAGGCAGGGGTGTCCCCTCTCCCTATTGTTATTCGCCCTGGCGATGGAACCCTTGGCTTCCCTAGTGCGGGCTGAGGACCGCATCCGTGGCTGGGAGTGGCCTAATACCGTAACGGACAAGATCGCACTATATGCGGACGACGTCCTGGTTTTCCTGGCGGAACCAGCCTCCTCCGGGCCATACTGCCTCCAGATCTTACATTTTTTCGAGCAGGCCTCCGGTCTGCTGCTAAACCCTGGGAAATCTGTCTGGTCCCCCTGCATCTCTCTAGGGATTGCTTTGAGTGGCAATCCACCATACCACTTCGGCGACAATCCTTTAAATACTTGGGGATATGGATTACCCTCCTTCCCGAGCTGGGCTGGTCTCTCAACATAGCCCCGTTGGTTGAGAAGGCCAAGGAAGACCTCCATAAATGGAAAGCGCAGCCTCTGAACCCCCTGGGGAGGGTGGCCCTGTTTAAAATGATGATCCTCCCCAGATTTCTTTATGTCCTCCAAAATACCCCCTTCTGCTTTCCCAGGAATTGGTTCCGGGAACTCGACAGTCTAACTACCAAGTTTCTCTGGAGCGGAGGGAAGGCGCGCCTGGCTCTGTCTGCATGCCGGAGTCCCTCCTTCGATGGGGGTATGGGGATGACACATTTATACCTTTATTTTCTAGCTGTGCGTCTTCTGGTGGTCAACGACTGGTTCAATGGGGGCTGGTCTGACCCAGCCTATAGGCTTGAGCTGAGTGAACTAGGTCTAACTAAAATCCAGGCCATGTTGTACGGGGGGCCCATTCCGGCCCGATTACCTGATGTGACACGCTCCGTGTTATTGGCCTGGCGGGCCTCGTTGCGTCATACCGGATGGACGCGTAAGTTGACCCAATGTACACCCCTCTGGCATGGGGCCTGGAGGTTAGCGGACTACAGGGATTTAAAACTTGGGACCTTATTGGCATCTCGCAGTTAGGGGATGTATGGGCTAAAGGCCATATGCTTTCCTTCCAAGAGCTCCAAACGCGCTACTCCCTACATTCGTCTCAATTTTATAAATATCTGCAGATGAGACACGCCCTCCATACGCACATCCTGGACGACACGAGGCTCCCCGAATATAGCCCCACTGAGGCCCAGACAATGATGGGAGACGGGTAAAGGGGGCATCTCCCGCATTTATCGCACTTTAGTTAACAATACCCCCACCTCCTTAGATAAGTTGAGGGTGGAATGGGTGGGACCCCTTGATGAAATGGATTGGTGCGATGCCCTCATGGCCCCCAGGACAGTCACCGTCTCCGCCAAACTTAAGCTGATTCAGCTCTACTACTTACATGCTGCCTATCTCACTCCACTGCGCCTTTTCCGAGCGGGCTTGCGCCCAGATGCGTCATGTGCGAGATGTGCTCACGCCCCGGCTGACTTCCTCCACATGGTTTGGTCGTGCCCCCGTATGGAGCACTTCTGGAGGTCTATCGAGGTGGAACTTACAGAGGTATTGGGAGGTTCCGCATGATCCACGTCATTCACTATTGGGGATCACGGATGGGCTGGATGGGTCCAGAAATGAAAAGTTATTTTTTTAATACAGCTATGATGGTGGCCAAGCGGTACATGGCGGCGGCTTGGAAAAGTCCTGATCCACCTGACCTGGGGAGGTGGCGTAGAGGGGTGGACTGGTGCGCGACCCAGGAGAAAGCCCTTTACATGGCCAAGGGGTGCGGCAAAAGTATCGTAGAGTGTGGGGGAAGTGGTCCGCCGCCGCCACCACCACCACCACCCCCACCACCACCCCCACCCCCACCACCACCACCACCACCACCACCACCACCACCCCCACCCCCACCCCCCAAACTTCTCAGCACATTAAACCCACACTGATGCCAGTGATTTAATGAAAAATGCCCCCTGAAAAACGACCAGCCTCTGGTGGGTTCCCTGACTGGTGCACACCAGCCTGCCACCACAAGACATGTTTCTGGACCCCTAGGGTGGAAGCCTTCGCTCCCTGATCCCAGAAACAAAGCCTTTCCTGGGAGGAGGTGTTCACACCTCCCCCAGGCCAGGAAGAGCCATCTGTGGCAGGGGAGCTTCAAAGGCCTGGCGGCCTTTGTAATGCGACCCCAGCCTCTCCTGCTATCAGGAGCAGGCCCCCTTCCTGTCTCCCCTCCTTTTCGGCGGGAAGACAGGCGGGAAAAACTAGCCAGCCCAGAAGGTGTGCCCAACTCTACCCCCTTAGGTGGGGGAGGCGAGGTGAAGCCCACTCTTCAGTGCCTGCCATCTTGCAGATGGCAGGCACTCCCCAATCAGGATTAGGGATTGTGCTCACTCCCCGACGTGGGGTGAGCACACCAAGGGTGTAGTCACTCTAAGGTCAGTAGCCCACTGGCTACTGACCTCGAGACCTCTAAAACGCCCCCTAAATACAGTATTTAGGGGGCAGCCCTGAACCAAGAAAGCAGATTCCCGCAACCTAAGAAAAAGGACGAAAGAAGACGCCGAGCAGAGGAGACTGCAGAGAACAACTGACTTGGCCCCAGCCCTACCGGCCCGTCTGCAGTTTTCAGAGATCCTGCGCTTGTCCTGCAGCCAGCGACCTCCAGAACCCCTGGGAGGACTGACTGCCTTCAAGAAAGACCGGATCTCCAGTGAACAGCAGCTCTGTTCAGAAGAAACACCAAAGAAAGACTCCGAGCCTGCTGAGAAAAAAAACCTGACGCCTGGAACCATCACTGCACCCGTCGCCTACGGCCAGAGTTCGAGTGGCCCACCGGTCCCAGCGAGGTCCCCCAGCGCTCCAGAGTCAGAGTCCACCATGGGTTGACCCCTCCAGGACTCCCCGACGTCGTCACCTGCAGCCTCTGCACGGAGACCCCCCCCAACCGCGAGTGGCCTGGTAAGGTGAAATCCGACCTCAAAAGACACCCCTGCATCCAGCCGCCCTGGAGAAGAGAACCCAAGGTGCACCTACGTCCCAGAGCCCTCCAACTTACCTGTCCAGCTGTTGGTTCCCCCTGGACGTCTTCTGGACCGAGCCTGCAGCTGAAAACCAAAACCGAAAATCCCCATTGAAAACAACAGGGCACACGACGCCACACCAGCACCCTGCACCCAGCCGCCCCTGCGGGTGCACTTTTTGTGCTAAACAGGATCCCCTTTTGTCCTGAGCCTAACACCAGGAGCTTGGCTCCCACAACCTTGTGACCTGCTCGCCAGCAGCCACCAACCGGTGGCCCCCTAAGCCCCATTGGATAACATTGGGCCTCAGCACTCTGCACCCCGGCCGCCCTAGTGCCTCTGAGGGTGTAACTAGAGTGCATCCTTGACCCTGAGGACCCCTGAGTCTACCCCCAGAACCTCAACTCCCACTACCAAATACTTACCTCAAAACCGATAACACTATTTTCCTCCGTAGGATAACATTGACTGTTTTTCTTGGAAAAGTTTCTAAGTGTGGAGTTTGAAAACCTAAAGAAATTCTTTAAAATTGTACTATTTAACCAAAATGATTTTACTTACCTGTTTACAGGAAATGTCCTGGAGTAGTATCCAGGCATACTACTCTGAGTAAGAAAAGTAATCTAAAAAGTAACTTACTTGGTATTTTACTGAAAAGCCCATTCAAGTCTATGTACTGTATTTACAAAGTATTGCATTTCTCTGCAACCATCCTGTAAGTCAAAACAAAGTGCATATACAATTTCAATTCAAACTGTTTACTAACTGTATTACTACTGTAAAGTATTTATTGCTTACCTGTGCCAGGCTTGCTTGGTTCTAGAAAATAAAATAACTAAAAGAATATTTTTATACAAAAACAATTGGTCTGAAGTTCAGTCTTTGAGTGTGTGAATTCATTTGCTGACAGTGTGTACAACAAATGCTTAACACTGTCCTCTGATACTGCCTTACTGCTCGACCACACTACCACAAATAGAGAGTGAGGTGCTATCTAACTTTACCTCTGACTACCTTTGGGGTTCCACTGGACTCTGTGCACACCATACCTCACTTTGGTATAGTATATATAGAGCCAGCTTCCTACAGTGGGTAAAAAGCTGGAGCCAATCCTTATTGCCTTTTCTGTAACAGAGGTCTCCGCACCAAGTGGGACACTATCAACCCGGTGCAGTTTTTGATGCCTATAGTGTCTCAAAATTTAGATCAAATGAACAAGTGTTTATCCACGGACATATCCTCTAGCTCGATAATAGAGAGTTTTGCTAAGATATACCACACAATATCTTCAGCATTATTAGCGAAAAGTAAGCCCCCTCCTGTTCAACGCTGGTTTAATTGAGCTTGTTCTGAAGCCCACAAGGTGTTGAAGATAGCCCTAAACTCTCACCTTAAAATCCAGGAGAATATTAAATATGCAAGAGTGTTCAATAGAGCTGAACTTAGGGATAGGAGGCTTGAACTTACAGAACCAGCTTGGTCTGACCTCCTTTAAAGCAGGAGTCTCAAAGGACCTCAAAGTTCTCTGGGAGGTAGCTAATCGACCGATGTTTACTTCGGACCTTTATCTAAGATTGACTGTCTAATTCCAGCTGAATCCTGGATCACTCATTTCTCTCAATTATTTAATTCTAAGAGCGAGGCCTGTACAGAACAAGGTCTTTGGGAATTGACACGGAGTGATAGGGAGAGGGCGCTTGAGTTTAGCGTCACTATCGGGGTTGAGAATGTAGCTCTCGCCATTAGTAAAAGCAAAAGTGGAAAAGCTTCTGGCCTGGATGGTGTTCCAGAAGATATTTTTAAAGAAAATGTAGATCTGTGGTCTTCTTGCTCACAAATATTTCTCATGCTGCTATGACTGTACCGCTTATATCCACTTGGAAAGAAGCAGTAATTGGTCCCATTTTTAGGTCTTGCCCCTAGCGTTGCAGTGCGTAGCACTGCTCGCGCAGCACGAGACCTCTAGAAAGGGCTTCAGAAAGCTAACCACACGCTCGTGCGTGTGGTTTTGCTTTCCAAAGCCCACATTGGCTGTAGCGTGTTTTTTTTTATTTTTTTAAACGGCACGCGATTGGGCAAAGGCGGGCGCATGTCCCGCCTTTGCTCCGCCCATTCCCGTCCGTGTCTAGCACGCGCTTTAGCGCGCTGCACAGACGGCAGGCTTCCCCCCCCCCGCTCCTCTGTGGTGCGCACGCACCACAGGTTTCGATTCCGTGGTGGAAAAATTGTCAATTTGTGGTATTTTGTTGGTGTGCGGCTGAATTATTAGCAGCCATCTTTGCCCAAAAGGCTCCGTTAAGGAACCCCTCCCCGGCACCGCAACAAACTGAAACACGGAGGTAGCGAAAGCCTAACTGATTTTCTAGTCTGAACAAATGTCAATCTGTATTTCCTGTCGCACGGCTGTATTTCCTGAAATGAAAACGTGCACTTTTAAGTTTCTTGTATGTAACCGCTTCCCTTGTTTAAAAATGCCCCTGCTTTTTCGCGGCCGAGTGACCTCTATCTACCGCGTCTAGCAGCACGTAGTGCATGCACTTAAGGTTCTTGAATTACAACAAGCATTGATGGCAGAATTAAACATCAAAATGCAACTTTTTTTATTTTTTTTTATTTTTAAAGAACTGCTTTGTAGCCTGGCTTCCGACCTTTCTGCAATAGAAGAAAGTCCCTTCTGGCCACTTGCGGTTTAGAGCAGATTTTGGAGTTCTTGAATGTTGTAATCCGTTCCTCATGATTACTGGCTGCTGCAGAGAAGCCCGCCCGTTAAAATCCCAGGGCTTGGGTCATTAGTTGCCCTGCAGTTCTTTCCCGTCCGAAGCCTCATGTCGAAGCTGTTGCCCAATTAGTAACAAATAGATACTGTGAGACACGTGCTTCCAACACCTAAACCTAAGCTGCGTTGTGTTTGTCAGCTGTGCCGGATACACTTAGAAAGCCTTCCTGTCTCCGTGTATCTATCTCAACAAGCTGATGAGTGGAAGGAGGGGCACGTTATTTTCATGTGTTGAATTCAAGAAGATGCTCAATGCTTACCAACGAATTCAGAAATGCAATATGGGTGAATTATATTAGAAATAATATGCGCTCTCCCTTCCAGAGAACGCGGTTTAGCATTTACAAATAATATAAAATGGAGAAAAGTATGATGTAATACTTGGACACCTGGCGTTGAAGGCCTCGATGGAATACATGCATTCTCAGTTGAATAAAATATGTAGCTGCAAGCATTGAAGCCTAGACCAACCTTGCAGCTGTCTGTGTCTCCGGAATTAGAGTTTTCACCATTTTCTAACTACTTATTTAATGTATTTATCTAAATATTTTATAAAGCGTTGGCTTTTGACAAGTGCCACTTCGTAGCAATAGTTTGTTTGTGCACATATATTGAATTCTGTTTAAAAGGAAGGCTTGTGGGTGAATGGTTGATGTAATAGACGGTATTCCCAAGCAGTGGTTGCCGGATGCTGTTGCCATGGTGCACGTAGAATAACAAATACTCAGATTCCAGTTCTACGTGTCCAAGAAATTAAACTATCAAACCCACATATGTGGTAATAAAGTGGAGAAACTGCGGACTAGAAAGGATCTTGCGGTGGCAACTTGTCCTCTAACCATATGAACTAGAGGTGCAACATCACATGCATTTGGACAGCCACCCACATACCATAATTACAGGCCCTCATATATGGGATAAGTACCCCCTGCCGTACATTATAAGGATATTGTAAGTCACTGAGGAGTACAGTGGCCGTATAGAGGAATGAATCTGAAGGACAAGTTCCTTTATTAGGACAAGGAATTCCAAGGTGACTTGCAATATCCTTTTTAATGTAGAGCAGAGGATATTTGATTCCTTCTAATACATGGTCATATCATCAGCCTTCCCAAAAATTGTCTAAATCCTTGAAGTCTTTCTCTTTTATGTTCATTGCAGATCCGAAGTATGAAAGCAGAATCTGTGCAGTTAAATTGGAAACCCAACTACTGGTTAGAATAACTTTATTCGGTTGTTTTGCTTTAAACCATCAAAGTATACATAGGCCACTAGAATTATGCAGCAAGGGAGGACAAAATTATGCTACAAGGTTGACTAGATTATGCGACAAGAAGATGAACATTTTATGCGACATAACACTGCACATTTTGTGATAGTACTACTTGATCATTTTGTTATTTTTACACTTCCTAACCATGCTTGGGCGTACAGTTCACCACATTAGTCCCAGTTAAACACCTAAATATAGCAAGAAGAGAAGTTGACCAGTAAACCTTTGCAAAGGGCCTTTCACTGCTCAATAACACATGTTGCCGCTTTTTTTTTTTTTAGTAACTTTCGATCCGTTTGCAGTAGAAACATTTTTTTTGCTAATATCTGCAGATTATACAGTAGTTGATAGATCATGTGACCAATGCAGTAAATTCATATTTTTGCAGAAAACGCCACAGCCATAAAATCACATAATTCCACTGGCCCTGGCCTATGGTGTGCATGATACAAACACATTTTCTGCATGTCTTGTTTTAGAACCAAATTTATCAGTGGCGCTATATATATTTTCCATACGTGTCATATACACGGGTGGTTGCTTTTAAAGGGCGTGAGGGACGTCGACCTCCCACCCTGAGGGAAATGAAAAAGATGAAAAGACCGAGCAGCTGTACATAAATTGCTGTTGCTGCTCTGTGATAAACTGGTGCTAATCCCTGTTTTTTTCTGAGGAAAAGGGGGTGGGGAATGTGACCTGAGGCTTCCTTAGCATTGCACATGTGCTGGCAGATCAAAGTATTCCTCGCCCTAGAGGCATGAGCCAGGCCTGTGACGACAAACTGGGGGGCGTGGTAGATTTTTCATTTTCACGTATGAGTTTCCCTTTCGGGCATTTTTTAAATGGCCCAGGGCGGGAATAAAACACTGCCATTAAACTAAATGGCTGGGGGCAAGGCAAGCCTTTGATGATAATGAAGGAGTGGGTGTGTCCCTGATCTTTCTCCTCCTTTGCCTCCCAGCAACTGGTGCCTTGATGAGGACTCGAATGTGATTGGTGGGTTGGGGCAGGGAAAGGGGCACAGCAGAGCTTCTCTCTGGTTAATTAACCGAGTCGGAGGTGATGTATTTTTTACGTCGAGCCTGGGCAGCGCATGCGCTGCTCTGAGAGCCATGCTGTATTGGAGTATGTACTTGAAGCCCCTCCCACTCTCCGCCCATATTTGTCATTGGCTTGTGTCATTGTCCTTCGTAAATGCTGGCTTCTGATTCGTTATTAGGCTTTGTTTATCCCTCCTTAGTACCGCCTTGTTTTCATTTGTACCTCCCATGAGGACTGGCCCTTTTACTTCGGTTGTTACACGGTACGTCTTCTTCAGTGTGTAAGCACTATTTTCTTTAAGGAGTTTCTCTTACTGCAGGACGGTCTCTCGTGTGCAGTTGTGACCACCGGCTTGTTTATTTCACTCGTAGCAAATGGGGAGCTCTTCAGGGGCCATGGGAGACAGAAGGGACAACTCAGCGATGCCTTCAAGCATTTGGAATGCAATAGGTCTCGCATTTGAGAGAGTTTAAGCTATTGGCAATGTAAATGACAATGCCTTTTATTTAGGTTTTAAAAACCAAAACATAAATTAAAGGCATTGTCATTTATAATGCTAATGGCTCAAACTTGTTTTTTTAAAAGTCGCTGCTTCTTTGGTTTACTTTTGGCCAGTCACTCTCCAACAGAGCATTTTGGCACTCCGACACCAACTGCTCCCTCCATAGTAGGTAACAGACATTGCCATTTACAATGCCAATAGCCAATAGCTCTAACTTAAAAAAAATGCGAGACCTATTGCATTTCCAATGCTTGTTTAAAAAGGGGACAACTAATCCCGTTCGTTATCGTCCAATATCTTTGTTAGATTCAACCGTGAATATTTTAGGCAGGGTTCTTTTGGCAAGACTGGAAGACTGGGCGGAGACAAATATAATTTCAGATTTACAAAACAGATTTAGACAGGGGACTGGAACCACACAGGAATGTTTAAATCTTTTCCTTTTAATTGGCAAATAAGTGCTTGCCCAAAAAAAAAAAAAAAAAAGAGTCTTGATTTGGCCTTTATGGACTTAACTGCTTTGCATACTATAAAACGCTCAAAATGACGGAACATCTTAGAGAGTTTGGGAGTGGAAAAACCTCTAGGTATGCTTTTACACTATTTAGACTGTGATATCTCAATAAGGATTCATTATTCTCCCCATAGAGACTGCACAACCACTTTCAATTTTAGTCAGGGAGTCCAACAAGGTTGTATTTTAGCTCAGTTTCTCTTTTTTCAAAAATGTATTTTAATGGGCTTGAGGGGCACCTTCTTTAAAAGAGGCTAGATATAGCGAGGGCGGGGAAACATTTTATCCCATCACTACTTTATGCCGTTGACACACTCCTCATAGCTAGGAACGTGAACGGTTTGCAGCGACTGCTGGATGGCTTTACGGAGTTTAAAAGCTCCTTAGACTTAACGGTTAATTAGTCAAAGTCCTTTGTTTCAACTTAGGGGCATAAAAGTACCAAAACAAAAAATCACCACATAGAAGGATCATTAGTGTCACACGTGGACAGTTTTAAATACTTAGGTGTCCCATTTGACTCGAACCTTAAATGAAGCCCATTGTTGTCGTTATGAGCACTTCACTTTTCAAGAGAAATCAAAGGAATTTTCAGTTTCACATCAAAATTGGGGCCTAGGCAAAAAGGAGGTGATTTACATGTACCAATCCTAATGTATCTCAGTCACCTCCTATGGGGCAGGAGTGTGGTGGTATTGAACAGCAACAATTTGCAGAAAACTACAAAATAGATTTTTGTGCAGATTACTTTCCATTCCCACAGGCACCCCCTCCACTTTTTTTGGCCATTCTGAGGTTGGCCTGAGTTATTTAGAAGATCTATTAGGATTGTCTCCCCTTCTGTTAGGGGTTAAATTATGGCAATCACTTGAGGAGGGTCTTACTAAAATTAGAATTTTAGATTGCATGACCGTTGATAAGGTGGCCAGCATTCCGTGGCTTACGTTAAGAATATCTTTTTGAATCTGGGGGTTCCAGAGTTTTGCACTAACCCGGAATTATTATGCTCTGTGTCGAAAGCTTGGATAAAGACTCATTGTTATGGCCAATGTCAGAACTCGCGCTGAGATAATGCTTTTTGGTTTACAACTCAAGAAGCATATCTTGCTTTATCTCCCCCAATATGAGTTAGAGCTTAACTTAATATTTGTGGAGAACTCACAAATTAGATTATACCTGACCAGGTTAAGGTTGGGCTCTCTAAAAAAAAAATTCTTGCCTTTCCATAACAAGGTAGCTGGTTTGATAATCTCGCCAAGTGTCCTTGCGAGAACCGCTTAGGTCAATCTACTGTTCATCTTATGCTTTTTTGCTCCCTTTATAAAACAGTACGTGACCGGTTCTTAGTTCCAGTTGTACGGCCTACGAATTTTAAATCATATAGGTTGGGCTTCCAGTAACAACATAAGGTTAGATTAGGTAGAATTGTGTTGTGAAGTCCTTAATTTTATTAGAGCTGCAGTCAGTATCAGGAAAAGATACATGAACAAGTTTTTTATGCTTTACAAGTATTCAAACGTACGAACAGCTTTTGTGGTATTTTAAAATTTTACAATGTTTCGTTTTTAATCTTAAAACTTATGAATTATCTTTATGTATTTTTAAAAATTTGTTGGAATTTATTATTAAGCTGTATATATGAATATATTTTTATTGATGTACTTTTACGGCATTTTTTGCTGAATAAAGTATTCAATTGAATTGTATATCAATACATGTCTGTCACAGATCAGTCCCATTGTCCAGCTGCTGAAAATGTAAATAAAGTTGTATAATTTTTTTTTTGCTTCAACCTGCTAATTATTTTTCAGGTAAGTAACTTTTTTCTTCTGCAGCAAGAATCTGTTCTGGATTCACATGCTATGCATAGATTATGTAGCAGCATTAACCTTTTGCAGAAGGATAGGGTGTGAAGAGTATGTGTGGTTGCAAAAAAGTGTTTAAGAATCTTCTGACCACCTGTGCCACCCAGTTTACATGACTAACCACACAATGTTTTGTGAAAGTGTGGATTGATGATCATGTAGGGCCATGTACATGTCATTGATGGAGACATTGACTAGTTAAGCTGGTCCCTTTTTATGTCTGGTGTTAACCAAGACCTTTTGATTTTACTAAAATAATATGTATAATCTACTTAAAGGGGTTTTCAGCCAGCCCTTTCCATCCATGGGTCTGGTATTGCGTCATTCACATTTTGACCTGCACGCGCTACAGTATGGGGCAGTGGGTCAGTGAATTTAGCCAATGGCTGAAGTGTGCTGAGTGACAGCATTCTTCTATTCACAAGGAGCACATCCCATTCTTCTATTTCACAAGGAGCACATCCCCACAGCAAGTAGTTCCCTTCAATGATAGCAACCACTATGGCAATGTGTGCAGGCCTTGTAGCCCTAAGGCAGGGTTCATTTTATTTTACATGTGAGGGCATATCTGCATGAGCAAGTATGCCCCTGTGCGATCTAATTCAATTACTAGATGGTACAAGTGAACATGGAAGCCATCTTAAGTATATGAACTGGGCACTGGACATTACGAGTTCCCCAGCTACATGAAGGGTTTACTGAAACATATGGTTTGTTTGTTAGTTCTATGCATCAGCTGTGATGTACCACATTTTTAATCCAACTGTCAGTGGTGATGCTTTCCCACTGAAATAGTTGGTGCGCTATTCTGCCTCCCACTGATGTTGTGTGGGGATCTTCTGTTGTGGGCAAGTCACTTTGAGTTTGCTCCTCCCCCTCTCAAGGGTTGTCCCCTAGCTCTTCCTCTGCCCCGAAAGGGCTGCCTTGGTTGCTGTTGCCACGCTTGCTATCCGGACTGCTGGTTTGATTGCTGTCCGCTGCCCTGTGTTTGCTGTTGTTGTTCACCTGTTGAGAAGACTCCCCTTCCTGTGGGTCTTCTGAGGTTAAAACCTCCTCTCTTGAAGGTGCCCTCTGTTTTAGAGCTCCCATAGCCCTGGCAGTATATGTTGAAGGGATTCATCTACCTCACTTACAAACAGGGCGTCTCCTATGAAGGGTTTGTTAATTATTGAAGTTTGGACCTCTTGCTTGAAGCCTGAGATTCTGAGCCAGGCGTGCCTTCTTAACGTTGTGCCTGTGCACATTTGTGTGCTGGCTGTGTCGGCTGCGTCTAGGGCTGATTTCAGACAGGTGTTCGCTATGTTTTTTCCCTCCTGTATGATGGATTTGGCTCTTTTCTTATCCTCTTCTGGGAGCTTGTTCATCAGTTCTTCGATGTCATCTCATTGTTGGTGGCCATACCTGTTGAGGAGGGCACTGGAGTTTGAAATGAGCCATTGTGTTGCAGACTCCTTCTCCATCTTTCTCCCCACCTTTTCCATTCTTTTGCTTACTTTCTCTGGAGGTGGGCCAGTGGAGAAAGGAGCGTTGCTCCTTCTTCTTGCCGTGGTGACAATGATGGAGTCTGGCGCTGTGTTTCCCTGAATGTACGAAGGTTTGTACTTTTTCTCCACCCTTGGGGTTACCCCTTTTGCTGAGGCAGGCTCCTTGAAAGCCTCCTTGCCCTGGTCAAGGATGCTTGGTAGCATTGGGAGGTATCATGTCCCCTTGGTGGATGGTGTTAAAGTCTCCAGGAGGAAGCAGGAGTCTCCTTTCTCCTCCTCTAAGGGGACCCCGAAGGTATCAGCTGCTCTCTTGATGAGGCTGTTGTAGAAGGCTATGTCGTCTAATGGCGAAGCCTTCGAGGGATAGCTGCAGACCTCTTCTTCCAGGATTTCGGTGTCATTCTTCCTCGAAAGTCCCAAAGGCTTCTTCCTCTTCTGGAGCGTTGAGTTCCTCTTAGATGTCCTCTTTCTGAGGTTCAGAGGTTGCTGGAGCTTCGAGGGTATCTTCCTCCTCTTCTGTGTTTTCGACGGCGGCAGAAATTGTTAATTCCTTCAGCGCTTCGTCGAACTCCTTTTTTCGTTGAAGGAGTGCTGCCATTTCCGGTTCCAGGTGTCTTTTTTTTCTCCACCTCGAAGGCCCTTTCGGAGTCTGAGGCTGGGGAGATCCTCTTCTTGGGTGTGGTGGATTGTGCCTCCGAGGGTGTGGTTTTTCCCTTCGCGGACTCTCATTCAGCGCCTGCCTTCTTCGATTTTGATGATCTTCCCTTGTTGGTATCCCTGGGGTGGAATCCATGGGTATCTTTTGGTTGCGACTGACCCTCGGTTGTCGTTTTCTTCGACGCCTGGGCTGCCTTTTGCGCCTTCTTTTTGGGGTCCTTGGTTTCCGACGGGTGAGGGTTTTTTACCTTGTCCATCTTCTTGTCTGCGTCCTTCATCACCTTCTTCGCAGTACGCCTCTTTTGGGCATCCCCTTCGAGGATCTTGACGTCGGACCCCCCTTGTGTCGATTCTGTAGCCACTCCCTGGTCGTCCTCGTCGCTTGAGAGGCCCAAGTCCCTCAGCGATAGTTGTTTCTGGCTTTGGAGCATGGCAGCGTAATGGTCCTCCCTCTGCTTTCGACGTGCCTTGGACACGAACACTGCACAGGTCTTGCAGTCTTTATCCTTGTGATACCTCGGCAGGCAGAGGTTACAAACGTCGTGTGAATCGCATTGTGCAAACTTGTGGTGGCAATTTGGGCAACATTTGAAAGGGGTATTTTCCATGGCCCTTACCTTGCCCTCTTTTAATCCATCTGAGTCGTTGCTCTGTCGGGGTCCCCTGACGGGGAAAGGTATCCGGAGGTCTCTCTCCTTCTCCGGTGTCTTCTCAGTCGATGACCGGTGGTTTTCTCACTGGAATGCCTGGATTCTTTCAGGGATTTCGTCCAAAACTTTGGAGTGTCTCCCTTTGCTTCCAGACCCAACGGTGGAAAAAAGAATCTGAAAATGGCTATCACGCAGAGGAACTTCCGGGGCACTGTCTGACGTGACACAAGGGAAGGATCTAGCACCAAATTGTGGTCAACGACGCCACCCCCTCCCAAAATAAAAAAAAATAAAAAGGTTTTCAGTTCTATGCTCCTACTAGGCAGCTTTGCTCTTCCACAATGCTGATGGCCTGCACCCCCAGGTTCCGCCATAAAAGGGTAGGTGGCAGCTTCATCGCGTACGCGGTGGCGGATGCATGGAACCAACTCCCTCTTGACTTACGCCGCCTTCAGGATCCTAAAAATCTTAGGAAGAGACTTAAGACCTTTCTTTTCAATTAAGCTGTCTTTTCTTTTTTCTCTTTCTCCACACGTGGGACTCTTTTTGAGTAGCTGTGCGTGTTACAAAACGTTATAACATAACAAAACATAACGCAAGACATTTCCGGACCCAACCACTAGACGGCGGAATAATGCACAGCATGTGAATCCAGAAAAGGATTCATGCTGCAAAACCTGGTAGCCAATGGCTCACAACCACATCCTGCTCTGTGGGTATTTTCTGAGCATAAAAGGGGCACCCTTGGCACCCAGACCACAGATCTCAACTGACCTGGAAGGAGGACCAAAGAAAGACTATCATGCTGCACCGAGGGACCAGCAAAGAGACTGCACCTGCTTGCTGCACCCAGTAACTAGGTAAGAGAATTGTGCCTGCCATGTCCTGCTCAAGGTGAAGTTATCCCCAAAGACCAACGAAGCCTAGAGACTCGTGGTCCAGCCAATTGGCCTCCTGTTCGCAGAACAGGGACACAACTGCTGAAGAAGCCTGCTGGGCAGGCTTGCAGCTCAAAGTCTTCAAGCCGCTATCCCCACCGCCGTACAGCACCTTGGACCAAGACCGTACGCATAGAGTTGCACCCGAGTTCACTGAACCCAGGGACAGCTGTTAGAGAGCTGCTGGGACCCTCATAGGATGAGCTATCTACTCAGGAAGGATTGGCCTTTGACTGCAACACTGGTGACTGTTAGCCCAGTGATGACTGGACTTCTGCCAGCATGGAGAGGATTTTGTTGGATGTCAACCTTGGGACCAGGACCACCTCTCCCAGCTGGGGGACCAAGGAGTAGTCACAGCAAGACCCTGTCAACCACATCGTATCCACGGCATCCTTGAGCATCTTCAGGATCCTTCATCAGGACCACTCCGCAGGAATAGTTTGCAATGCGAATAAAGTGCCTGGAACTGTTTAAGGACTGCTTCTTCTGTGGAGGTAACTGTTTCTGAAGACCTTGCTGGTTTCCTTTGACCAGCTCCCTGCCGTAGTTGGTTGCCTTAAGTAACCCTACCCAACCGCATTGACACTTGCCCAAGTTTTCTTCGAAAAAGTATCTAAGGGTCAAATTTGTTGAATTTGCCAATGTTTGTAGAGTGAAATGCTTTGATTTATTATTTCTTATAAACTCTATATCTTTGGAACCCTCTAGTGGATCTTTTTTGTTTTGGTGTCAAACTTCTTATAAAAATACGTGTTTGTAGAGTGAAATGCTTTGATTTATTATTTCTTGTATATTCCATATCTTTGGAACCCTCTGGTGGATCTTTTTCATTTTGGTGTCAACATTCTTATAAAAATACAGTCTATTTGTATAAATTGGTGCCGTATTTCTTGAGTGTTGTGGCAATTTCTTCAATTGTTTTGGTGCTGTTTAAATGCTTTTCTCTTGTTCCTTTGTGTAAGCCTTGTTGTATTTAGGCCTGGGCGTAGTTCGCGGAGTTTTGCTACGCGGAACTTCGCGAAGTTACAAAAAAACTCCACGAAGTTCCGCAAGTGGCGCAGTGCAGTGCGAACTGCAGTTTGTGCTGGTATTCCTGCCGCTCGGGTAGAAATTCTACCCGAGCGGCAGCTCGCGCTCGCGAACTTACCGTTCGCGATTGCGAACTTACCGATCGCGAGTGGGGGGAAAAAAACTCCGCTGCACATCACAAAGCGGAGTTTTCTGTACTCCGCGAGCTCTGCGGAGTGCAGAAAACTCAGCGAACGGAGCGAAGTTCACCGCCCAGGCCTAGTTGTATTTAGAGCCACAGATACAAAGGGTTGAGCTGAAAGTTTAACTAATGAAACCCAAGGGTCCTAAGAAAATGAGTTACTTACCTGTAACGAATAGTTTCTTACCTGTCGGTGTAGTTTTGCAGCTTGAAGACTTTCTGGATTCATTATGCTGTGCATTATTCCGCGGTCTAGTGGTTGGGTCCGGAATCGTAGTCTCTTTTCTCTTTCGGTGTAGCCCAGGTGGGCGTCGACGCCCCACCATTTGGTGTCCTCCCGTGACGTCGGCGAGCTTCCTCCGGAAGCTCCCACCCTTGGGCGCCATCTTCGGATTCTTTTTTTCTTGTCTTGTGTTTTTCTTGTTTATCTTATTACCTTTGAAGGTTTTTTGAAGTTTTGTTATCCCCATCTTCCTCCTGTCTCATCTTTCTGGTGGAGGCGGGTGGGTTCGCTAGTGAATCCAGAAAGTCTTCAAGCTGCAAAACTACACCAACAGGTAAGAAACTATTCGTTTTGCAGTGTGAATCTTTCTGGATTCACTATGCTGTGCATAGACTTTGTAGCGGTTTGCTATGTTTGTGGCGGCTGGGTGGAAGATGAGCGTTGGTTGTTGAATATATGTTGAAGCACCTTTTGACCTACTTGTGCTTCTTTGTTCATCTGTATATCCACGCAGTAGTGCTTAGTGAATGTGTGCACTGAAGCCCATGTTGCCGCCAGGCAAATGTCTTGGATAGGTGTGTTTGCCAGGAAGGCGATTGTTGCTCCCTTTTCCTGGTTGAGTGAGCCTGAGCTGCCCCTTGTAGCTCCTGGCCTGCTTGTTTGTGGCAGTATTGAATTGTTTGTGCGATCCATCGTGCAATGGTATTTTTTGTTACTGGCCTGCCCAGGAAACTGCTTGCGAAGGACACAAAGAATTGCTTTGTCTTCCTACAACCTTTAGTCCTTTCAATGTAGTGCATTTCTGCTCTTCTGGCCTTTTCTGCGCTGGTGGATGGTTTTTGGAAGAAACTGGGAGTTTGTATTGTTTGGCTTATATGGAACTTGGACACCACCTTAGGCATGAAGTGTGGGTCAGTCCTCACTAGCACCCTGTCATTGTGAATTTGAATGTAGGGTTCTTGTAGTGTAAGGGCCTGCAACTCGCTCACCCTTCGGAGCGAGGTAATCGCTACCAGGAATGCTGTTTTTATGGTGAGCATATGAAGCGAGGCCTTGTGAATAGGTTCGAACGGTGCTTTCATAAGTTGAGTTAAAACCACGTTGAGGTTCCATGCCGGCGGCGGCATCCTCTTTGGCAGGGCTATTCTTTTGGCTCCCTCTAGGAATCTTTTTACCACTTGAGATGTAAAGAAGCTTTTCCCCGTTTCTCCTCTTGTATAGGCTACTATTGCTGCCAGGTGCACCCTTAGTGATGTGCAGCTCAGGTTACTCTTTAGTAAGTGTGTTAAGTATCTTAGCACAGTTGACTCTCTGGTGATTCTGTTGTGGAGCCTCTCCTTGATGCACCACTCAGTGAATCTCCTCCATTTTGCTGCATAGCATTTCCTTGTGGTGGGCCTCCTCGCTTCTCGCAGTACCGCTAGCGTGCTTTGCGGAAGCTTGAGGTGGGCGAACTCTAGGTCTTCAGGAGCCATGCTGCTAGGCTGAGGCTCTCTGGTTCTGGATGGAGTACTCTTCCGTTTTGCATCGAGAGCAGGTCCCTTCTTTTTGGGAACTTGTGTGGCGGTTCCTGTGCCATTTCCACGATCTGTGAGAACCAGGACTGCCTGGCCCACTGTGGTGCCACTAGAATTAGTGTCATGTTGCTTGTTCTGCACTTGCTGAGCACTTTGTGTATCAGCGGTATCGGTGGAAAAGCGTAGGCAAATGTCTTTGACCAGCTCATCCATAGGGCATTTCCCTGGGATTGATGTCCTGGTTGCCTGGATGCGAAGTATTGGCATTTTGCATTCTGGTGTGTTGCAAACAGGTCTAGTTGTGGGGTCCCCACTTTATGAATAGTTTTTGCGTCTCCTGAGCGTTGAGCTCCCACTCGTGTGAGGTTGACGTTTGTCTGCTCAGTCTGTCTGCTTCCACATTGTCCTTCCCCGGCAGATGTATTGCCAGTAGGTCTATTTGTAATGGGATAGCCCATTTCCATATTTGTTGCGCTAGATCTGACAGCGCCACCGACTGTGTTCCTCCCTGCTTGTTGATGTAGAACATCGTTGTTGTGTTGTCTGTTTGTACTAACACCCTTTGGCCGTATAGCTGTTTCTGGAATGCTTTCAGGGCAAGGAATACGGTCTTGAGTTCTAGGTAGTTGATGTGTTTGACGGCATCTGTTTGCGTCCATAAACCCCTCACTTTGAGCAGCTTCATGTGCGCTCCCAACTCCATTTGGGATGCGTCTGTTGTGATGTTCACTGTTGGAGTTGGTGGTGTGAACGGGTTTCCCCTTGTTATGTTGTCCCTGTTCCACCATGCTAACTCTTCCTGCACTGCGTGCGTTACAACCACTAGATCTTCCCAACTCCCCGTTGCCTGTGACCACTGCTGTTGCAGCCATTCCTGGAATGGTCTCATGTGTAGCCGAATATTGGGGACTAAGTGTATGCATGATGCCATCATGCCCATGAGCTTGCTCACTGTCCTCACTGTCAGACGTTGCCCCTTCAGGTAGTGGCGAGTCTCCTTCAGTAGTGCGAGGGTCCTCTTCTCGCTGGGGAACACTCTTCCTTGAATGGTGTTGATTCTCGCACCCAGGAAGATCTTCACTTGTTCGGGTTCCAGCGATGACTTCTCCTTGTGTATGGAGAAGCCCAGTTTTGTCAGCGTTTGTGTGACCTGCTGAGCATGTAGTTTGCACTGGTTGTATGAGTTTGCCTTTACCAACCAGTCGTCTAGGTAGGGGTATACGTGTATTCCCGGTCTTCGCAGATGCGCCGCTACGGCAGCTAGGCATTTGGTGAATACTCTTGGCGCTGATTTTAGGCCGAAGGCTAGGGCCGTGAACTGGTAGTGCATCTTGCTGATGGTAAATCTGAGCAGATGCTTGTGTTTTTGGTTCATGGGGATGTGTAGGTAGGCATCCTTGAGGTCTATTGTGGCCATAAAATCCCCGTGCCTTATTTGAGGTATGACCTCCTGCAAGGACGTCATCTTGAACTTTTGAGTCTTTATGTCTTTGTTTAGGAACCGTAGGTCCAGTATGGGCCTTAATGTTTCGTCTACCTTTGGTACGAGGAAGTAGTTGGAGTACACTTCTGTGCCCTTTTCTCTGTATGGCACCCTTTCTATAGCCTGTTTGTGGAGGAGTTCTTGTGCTTCCTGCCACAATAGTGACAGCTCTTCTGTTGAGCGTCTTTTGTTTGCTGGCCTCCTGTTTGGTGGCTTCCTTACCAGTTCTATGCAGTAGCCGAACTGTATGATGTTGAGTATCCACTTGTCGGTTGTTATCTTCTCCCACTCCTGGGAGAAGTGTTTTAGTCTGCCTCCTACGCGCGTTGTATGATGGTAAATTTGTAAGTGTTGTCCGTGTCTTTTGTTGTGCCGCACCACTAGAGATGTTGGGAGCGCGGGCACGCTTTGTATTGTTAAGTCACTTGGGGGTGGGTTGCTGGCCGCCTCTTCTTGTTTGGCCTCGTCCGTTTGGTCGGCTTCGAAAGGACTGGCCCCTTTGTTGGTTCTGCCAGCCTTGTTGCTGCTGACCCTGTTGCGCCTGGCTGCTTCCCTGAAATGTTTGCTGGAAGGCCTGGTGCGATGTTCCTGGCTGGTTCCCACCTCTGCCATTTGGTCTTCGTGAGGGGGTGCCCCTTCTCATACCCCTGAACTGCAGTGCTCCCATAGACCTTGCAGTTTCGTTATCTTTTTTTGAGCTGCGTCAGCGTCTTGTCCACGGGCGCGCCGAACAGCTTTTTCCCGTCGAAGGGCAACTTCAGGATGTTTTTTTGCACCTCTGGCTTGAACCCAGAGATCCTGAGCCAGGCATGTCTTCTCTCTGTTACCCCGATCATCATCAGCCTGCTTGATGAATCAGCTGCGTCCAAGGCAGACTTCAGGCAGGTGTTGGCCATATTTTTCCCCTCCTCTACGAGGTGTGCCGCTCTTTGCTGTTCGGTGGGGAGCAGTTTGAGCAACTGCCCAACTTCTTCCCAGTGCTGGTAGGCGTACCTATTTATAAGGGCATTGGAGTTGGCAATGCGCCAATGTATTGCCGCATTCCTTTCGATTTTCCTCCCTGTGAGGTCTATCGTCTGGCTCTCCTTGTCTGGAGGCGGTCCGGAGTTTGTGGGAACGTTGGCCCTCTTCCTGGCTGTTGCTGTTATGATGGAATCAGCCAGTACAGATCCCTGGATGTATGGTGGGTCTTTGGAAGAGTGTTTATATTTTTTCTCAGCCCTGGGGTGACAGATCTGCAGGTAGAAGGCTCCTTGAAAGCTTCCCTGCCTTGGTCTAGCACACTAGGGAGCATAGGAAGGAATTGGCTCCTAGTTTGTGTTGGCAGCAGTGTTTCCAGGAGAAAACAGTCTTTTGGCTTTTCCTCCTCCATTTCCACTCTATAGGTGGCTGCCGCGTTCCTGACGACCATGTTGTAAATTCCTATGTCGTCCGGAGGCGAAGGCCTCGACGGATACGTTTCCACGGCCTCCTCCGGGTTTTCGGCGTCGAGATCCTGCCATTCCATGTCTTGAGCCTCCGAGGGTGTCGAGCCGAAGTGCGATTGCTGGTCGTCATCACCGTCCGTATAATAGAACAGGCCCTCTTCGTCCTGTTGTTCCGATGGTTCGGGAGTTTTCGGTGGCTCGGTGGTGTCGAACTCCTCTTGTGCCTCCGCTTCGACGACCGTCGTGGGCTTCGAAGGGATGGAGTATCTACTCATCCGTTCGTCGAAGTCCTTCTTCCTTTGGAAGATACTGGCCATTTCGGGCTCGAGCCTTTTCTTCTTCCTCTCCATGTCTGCCGATTGTTCGGCGTCGAGAGTTTCGGCTGTTCTCTTCGAAGTCGTTGACGTCGAAGTTGCCTTTTGCTCTTTCGCTTTCGGCGTCGGGTGCGGCTTCTGGGAACCGTGCTTCGACGACCTGGGTGCATCTAGAGCTTTCGCCGACCGGGAGTCCTTTTCAAAGGATCCGCTGGGCTGTTTGTCCGTGGACGCAGCTGCAGTCGTCGAGTGCTTCGACGCCGGTGCTCCTTTCGTGGACTTTGGCTCAGACTTTCGAGAGTCTGTCGGGGTTTTTGGGGTCGACGTCTCTCTTACCTCCTTCCTCGACGTGTTATCGGTCTCTACGACCGTGCAGTCCTCTGGTCCCTCGGCGACGTTGTCCTCTTCCCCACTGGAGAGGCCCAGGTCCCTCAGCGAGGGGGGTGGCCCTTGGCCCTGCATGCTGTAGTTTGCTCTCCTGTGTCCCTCACCCTGAGGGTCTTGGGGGCGAATGCCGAGCAGGCGTTGCAGTCGGCGCTTTGATGGTCGATTGGTAAGCAGATGTTGCAAACTGGATGCTGGTCCTTCTGCGCGAACTTGTGGTGGCAGTTACGAAAGAATTTGAATGGTGTCTTGTCCATTCCAGCGCTCAGGGAGCCCCCTGTGTGCGCATTCTCCGTTGGACGTCGAAGTTTCTTCTATTTCTCACCCACTTCGTCGTCCCGGTAGTATGTTCTTTATCTTCTGATGAAGATCTCCAATTTTTCTTGGTTCTTTCTGCTTTTTCTTACTTCTCTCCTTTTCCAACTCTGGAGCTCCTCACGACGATCCAGACCCAACGGCGGAAAAAAGAATCTGAAGATGGCGCCCAAGGGTGGGAGCTTCCGGAGGAAGCGCGCCGACGTCACAGGAGGACACCAAATGGTGGGGAGTCGACGCCCACCTGGGCTACACCGAAAAAACAAAAAAACAAAAAAAGAAGAAAAGAGACTACGATTCCGGACCCAACCACTAGACCACGGAATAATGCACAGCATAGTGAATCCAGAAAGATTCACGCTGCAAAACTACGGTTCTCCAGTATTGGTATCTTTCATAGATTCACATGCTTGAATCCTCCCCATTGTCGTAATGGGACTCCCGCTACAACGACGGGGATGATTCAAGCATGTGAATCTATGAAAGATCCAATACTGGAGACAGAGGTTGATAAGTGTATAACACGGTGAGGTTAAACAGCCACACCATATAATACACCTCATTTCCTCACACTTACTCATTGTTTAAAACTAATTTATTGGAGATTTTACTCTCATCCTTAGAAGAATCCTGGGGGCGTGGCTAGATGCCAATGGAGTGAGACGCGTATTGTGGAGCTCCCGCCCGGCGAAACCCCATCCACAATAATCATGACACCCCGCAACCCCCGAGAGCTATATTGGGGAAGTGGGGAGACCGAGCAGTGCACGGAGAGGAAATTGGGAGCTGGAAAACGGGGTAATCGACCGGCTGACTGCGGAGTGTCGGCCAGAGCCACGAGCGCGGATAAATAGGGGTGTAGAGGGAACGCGGAGGCCAACCGAAGACTGACAGCGGAGGAAGACGCTGAGGCTGGGGGCCCGGGTGCACTAGACCGGACTGCCCGAGAAGAATCAGCCGAGGTAGGCCCAGCTTGCGGAGGGGAGGCCCGGAGCGCCCCTGCTGAACTACCGGAGGGTGCCAATGGCACTGGACATCGCGACCTGGCCTGGAACTGCGAGTCCCCCATATTTCTGCAAAGGGGCACCACAATCAGCAAGACTTGGCCCGCAGACAGCGAGGAAAAGGGAAGAGGAAGTGGTCGGGTGCCGCTGAAGGACATCGGTTAACTGAGGCGAACACCCCGGAGGTGAGGAGCGCGGAGTGACTGCCCGGCGGGACGCTCACCTGCGATCAAGGTTCGGACCGGAGCGAGTGAAGCCCTGAGGTAGTGGAGAGTGACGGCTGTGCGGCCCGGGCAGGCGATGCAGGCAGGGTAGGAAAGGCGCGGCAAGTGAAGGGCTTCCACGAGTTAGGCCGCGCCCTCGGAGAATGGCCCGGCGCACAGCGGGAGACGAAGACAGCCCCTGCAACAGCAGGAAGCAGGGCTGAAGCGGACAGGCGATCACACGCCAATTAACTCCGCAGGGTCCCACTAGTCCATCAATCGGGAGCAAGTCAGTTGACGAGGAAGTGGTGAGGGGCCCCCCGGCAGGCTGGAGGGAAAGGCAGATTGCGGAAAAGAGGCCTACAAGGGGAGGTTGCTCTGCAAGGGGAGTCAGCTAGAGAAGTGGAAAAGTCCCTAAACGAGGACGCCACAGATACCTCGGACAGGAGTGTTGCTACCCCAAGCCGGCGAAGAGGCAGAATATACCCGCAGTAGCCACAGGGACCTCCCATTTCCTAGTGGCCAGGCGACTACTGCAGGAGGTGTAGGGGTGCATCCATTGGGAATGGGAAGAATATCCAAGAGGCGGGTGCAAGAGAACATGGAACCTAGTAAGAGGCAAGAACAAACTGATAAGGACGAGGAGGTTGGGAGTGCACTGGGAGAACCAGCATGGACCAGCCTAAGCTGGCAGACATCATGCAAGCGATCACAGCCTCACGAGAAGCTCTCGAAGCCAAAATTGATACCTTCGGGGCAGATTTGAGCCTTCTAAAGGATGATCTTTGCCGCCTTGAAGAAAGGGTAACTAATAATGAGCGCGCAATGGCGGACATCCCCTCAGAGGTGGCAGAATTGAGCAGATCCATGTCCGAAGTAAAGGCCAAGATGCGGGCTCTGGAACTGAGAGCTGACAGTGAGGGGAGGTCGCGAAGGAATAATATTCGAATTATTGGGATCCCGGAACGAGAAGAAGGAAACAACATGATCCAATATCTGGAGGACTGGCTGAAGAAGGAAGTGGCCCCAGAGGACCTCTCACAGTTCTATGCGCTGGAGAGGGCACATAGAGTCCCGGTAAGGCCCCCCACCGCAGGGAGCTGCATCACGTCTGGTCATAGCACGTCTGCGCCACTTCCGGGATCGGGACCATACCCTGACGAAAGCTAGGCAGAGTAAGAACCTACAAATCGGGAATAGGAAAATTATGATATTTCCGGACTTCACAAGAGAGGTACAGAAGCAGCGCGCCTCTTTCATGGAGGTAAATGGAGGTTCATGGAGGCAGCTACAACTACCCTATGCAATGATGTTCCCGACCAGGCTGAGAGTGGTCTCGCTGACGGAGACCAAGTTTTTCCAAACCCCTCAGGAGGCATGGAACTGGTTGGACACTGTCCAAAAGCAGAGATCAAGGGAGAATTCCCCAGGAATACCTCCAAGGAAACAGCAAAGAACCACTGATAGGGCGGGAACTCCGTCGACAGCGGAAGCTCTGGCAGAAAGAAATGGGATCCTGCGAGAAGTGGCAGAATTAAGCCCAACAGGGGTCCAGCTGACACCGAAGAGGGGTCACCGACCGGTTCCCGGAATTCTAGCTCGGCAGAAGAGTCTGATTCGGACCTACCCAAAGTCACCCCCAAATTAGTGGACAAACTCATCTGAAGACCGAAAGATGAAATAGACGCTTGTGATGGAACAAGGACTATGAGCAATAGTATCATATCCTTTTGACACTACATAAGGAGTAACCCTAAAATACTGGGGGTGCAAGCGATACTGAAATGGGGAGGCGGGAGTGGAATTAACCACATTAATGGAGGGGGGGAACTGGGAGGGAAGTCCAGAGGCGCTAGGTCGAAACTTCGCCCCCGAATACAACTGCGCAGGTTCACTGCGAAACGCCACCAAGTGGCACTGAATTTGGATGGGTGTTGGACTCCTATCTGTCTGGGGAAGGGTTGTTGGGGAATTTGTTTTACTCGGGGCTTTCAAGTGGGGACTAGGCGTGCCTGGGTTAGAATAATTTTTGGAAACTTGCTGATACCATCCCCATGGGTTCCTCCATAGATGTTTAATTCCTCTCGTGGAACGTGAGAGGCATGCACACCATGAATAAGCGCCATAAAATACATGCATACCTGATTCGGAGGGGTATAGAGATCGCGCTCCTGCAGGAGACGCATTACTAATAAGGAAGGGGAGGCTGAGAGGAAGAGATGGATATGTCAGGTATACTATACAAACTATTCGACTTATGCGAGAGGGGTTCTTATCTGGGTGCGAGCAGGAGTCTCCTTTCAATGTATCAGACACATTGTGGACCCGGAAGGCCGCTTTGTAGTGTTAGTGGGCAAATTGGACGGTAGAGATATAATGATTGGGACAGTATATGGCCCAAATACTGAACAGTTCTCCTTTCTGGCGAACCTTTCGAAGAAACTGGCTACTCAGTTGGTAGGCTCGGTGGTTTTGGGGGGGGGGGGGGAGACTTCAATTGTGTTACAGATACTGAGCTAGAACGCTCCCATTCATCCCTTAGGGACTCTCCTGTAGCTAAGATGGCGGAAGCGCGCAGGGAGTGGCAACACCAGTGGGGACTGATAGATACCTGGAGGGCATTACACACAAGAGAAAGGGATTATTCATTATTTTCATACATGCACAAACTACAGGTTAGGCTTGACGCCATATTGTGCTCACCAGATGTACACGAACATGTGCAGACAAGCGAATATCTGGCTCGGACGTGTTCGGATCACAATCCCTTATTGATAGGGCTCCAATGGACGACCATAAGAATGGAGATAGAACACTATTTTGAGGTCAATACAGGGATTGCCACTGACCCATTAGTAGAGTGGGACGCCTTTAAAGTGGTGATCAGGGGGACACAAGACTTGCCAACTATTGAGGAGGGGGCTGCTGACTTGCTGAGAAGAGATATAGAACTATCTGAGGTTCGGGCGGCTATTAAAGCTATGGCCAGGAATAAGACGCCAGGAACGGATGGCCTACCGGTAGAGTTTTATTTGCAGTATATAGACATCCTAGGGCAGAGACTAGTGGAAATATATAATCTAGCAAAACAGAAAGGGTCTCTACCAAGTTCGACGAGGGAGGCATTGATTATCTCGCTGTTAAAGCCTGGTAAGCCAGCGACGGACAAGACAGCATATAGACCGCTATCCATGTTGAATTTAGACTACAAGGTATTAAGTAAAATCCTGGCTATGAGGCTACTCCCATATGACAGAGCTAATACATACAGAACAAGCAGGGTTTACCGCAACACAGCAATGAATATACAGAGGTTATTGCGGATCCTGGAGTCCGAATCGTATGACAAGGACGAAGCAGTAATTTTTGCAGTCAATATTGAAAAGGCCTTTGATAGCCTTGAATGGCCTTACCTCTTCAGAGCAATGGAGAGATTTGGTTTGGGCCTCGAATTTGTAAAATGGACGTCGTTGCTGTACTCGGAGTCTAGGGCTCGGATTAAGATGGGGGGGCTGATATCAGATGCTAATCAGGTGGGGAGGGGGACACGACAGGGTTGCCCCCTCTCCCCATTTTTGTTTGCTCTGGCCATGGAGCCACTGGCATTTAGAGCCAGGACGGGTCATCACTATAGAGGATTAGAGGCGATGGGCCGTGTGCAAAACATAGGCGCTATACGCTGATTTGTTATTCTTGGGGAATGCAGGAGATGACCTAGCTGGAGCGGGTGAGTTGTTAACAGCTCTGGCAAACGTATCAGGTCTACGACTTAATTGGAGGAAATCATGCCTCTTCCCTACCAAGGCAGAGCGTGAGACGCCACGGTTAGCAGTGGAAGTGGCCTGGGAAAGCAGGTGCCTTCATTACTTGGGAGTCGCCATTTATCACGAAACGGCATACATACTAGAAGGCAGAGTAGGGAAAGCAATTAGTGGTCTGAAAGCGTGTTTTGGGGAGCGCTACCCGTCAGTTGTGGGGAGGACAGCTCTGCTGAAAATGGTGGCTCTTCCAAGATTATTATACTTCTTTGGGGTATTGCCTCTGTGGATAGCAGCGGGAACCTTTCATTATCTGCAATCACTAGTGATATCATTTATATGGGGGACGGGTAGAAGGCGAGCAGCATGGTCCACACTAACAAGACCAAGGGCCCCAGGAGGGCTAGCACTTCCGGATTTTGAATATTACTATTTAGCAGCGCAATTACAGTGGCTCACGAAGTGGGTAGCTGGAAGGGTGAGAGGAACGGCCCACCCAGAGGACGCAGTCCTTAGTCTGTCAGTCTTATCCAATATAGTGCTCCAGCGAGGAGAGGAAACTAATGAAGTTAAAATGATATGTAGATGCTGGATAAGGAACCACCAGAGATCTAGAGTGAACAAACCATATGCCCCAGGGATACCACTATCCTTCTATAAGGGGCTACCACATGGAGGGGACTGGCGAGGTCTAGAAATCTGGACTGAGACAAGAGTGAACACTATAGGTATGCTATATGAGGACGGCTCCCTTCTCCCCTTTAACGACTTTAGTGAGAGATACGATATACCCAGAGGGCACTTTTTACTCTATAATGCCCTCACGAAGGCCATACCGAAGCACTGGGGGTGGGGCTTCTCAGAACCACCGACCGCGGGGGATGCCAGTACGTGGTGTCAGCTTCCGGAACTTTTAAAGCAGTTACCTGCTTATACAAACGACTCAGGAATGAAACACTGCCTGATCTCACTCGACTGCGAGAAAAATGGATAGAGGATTTGGGAATTGATATCGAAGAGAAAGCTTGGGATACGCTAGTGGAAGGGTTGACAAAGGCCACAAGAAATGCCAGGTTCCAATTACTACACAGAGCATACCTCACACCAGCACGTATACATCGACACTTTGGGGCGCAGGTAGCCCTCTGCCCTCGCTGAGGAGAAGTAAATGCTGCCTTTAAACACATGTTGTGGGACTGTCCGGCGATAGGCCTCTTCTGGAGTGAAGTGTCTACACTTTTAGCAGAAACAACAGGGAAAGAAGTGCAGGTAACACCAGGCTACTGTCTTTTACACTGGTTCCCCCACATCCAAGGTCAAAGTAACAAGTAAGTTCCAGGACCTGGGCCTCCTCATTGCCAAGTTAGAACTCACTAGAAACTGGAAAACCCAGACGGGACCTGGATTCGAAAGGTGGAAAAAAGAATTCACAAAGTGGGCAACTTACGAAGGGAAGGTAAGATTGAGGGACGCTAGACGGGGCAGAGGTTCCGTGGAAACAGCCAGGGCTTGAGAACCGCTAGTGGAGTAATTGAAACACCCTGCGGACATAACAGAAGCAGAAGGGCAAAGCGGAGGGGGAGGGTGAAGTTGAACTAACAGAAACCTGTTGAGGTAACAAGATCGTTGCTAGACCAATACTTGATGAAACAACACAATAAAAACCATATGGGGTATGACCCATAGTGGAAAATCATGACAAGGCACGCCTAGGGGGAGGGTGGGGGAGGGAGAGAGTTAATTAGTTGTCGGATGTTTAATAGTTAGGAGATAAGATGTATGACTGTAAGTTACTAATACCAATAGATTGTCAAGTAAACAGAAGGGGGGCGGGAATAGACGTAAATTATGTGGGAGTAACATGTATGTCTAAATGATAATGCAATGGCTTGCAGCTTTACAGATCCATGAATTGACGTAAAGTAGTGGATCTGTTAGGTATTCATGAGATGTAAAAAGCTGTATGATATTACGAAAAGCCTAATAAAGTTGGTTTAAAAAGAAAAATCCTTAGAAGAATCCTCCTACTCTGCCCCTACTGGTAGATATCGAAGTAATCTGATTGAGTCATTTTCTTGGGGTTCCAGATCCTCTTGTGGGCTGGCTCATGCATCATGCTCTGGTCAGACAGGAGTCTCCTCTGTTCCATGAATTGCCACTTGTGTGCTTGCTCCTTGAGCGTGTCTCCCCTGACTGATATGGCTTTGTCGCAGCATTTCTTGGAACAAAATAGTTACTTACCTTCAAGAGTAGTTTTGCAGATTGAAGAATTTTCTGGATTCACAGGCTGTGCATTATTCCAATATCTAGTGGCTGGGTCCAGAAACTTCTTGTTATTCCTCTTTTTCTCACTTTTTTCCCCCTCCCTGACTTGTAGTCATTTGGCACTATGTCCCTCCTGTGGTGCCAGACGTGCGCCCCAAAAGCTTCTGCGTGTGGTCACCATCTTCTTTTCCCCTTTTTAGGCAACTCCTTCTGTATTCGCTGGCTTCTCTTCTATCTTTCAGTATTGTAGCATCCTACCTCCTTGTCTCACCTCATTTACTGGGGAGGTGGAGGTTCGCATGTGAATCCAGAAAATTCTTCAAGCTGCAAAACGACCTTTTAGTATTTGCAGCATGAATCCTTTTCTGGATTCACATGCTGTGCACTGATTTTGTAGCAGTATTCAGGGTCAATCTTGCCAGTGGTGTTAAAATTAGGTTGAGCATGCGAACAGATGCTTCAGTACTCTGTCTCATTTGTGCCTCCTTGTTTATTTAGCTGTCCACACAATCGTGTTTTGCGAAGGTGTGGATTGATGACCATGTGGCTGCCATACATATGTCGTTTATGGGTACATCATTTTCTAGGAAGGCCAGGGCGACTCCCTTCTTGCTTGTTGAGTGTGCTCTAGGTTTCTCTTGCAGGCATTTTCCCGCCTTCTGGTAACACAGTTGGATTGTTTTAACTATCCACCTTGCTATCGACCCTTTTGGTACCGGTGAGCCTTTGTTGGGGTTTGGAACGGATACGAAGAATTGTCTTCCCTTTCTGATCTCCTTTGTTCTGTCAAGGTCGTACAGCACAGCCTTGTATATGTCTAGTGTATTCAGCATTCTCTTGGCTTGTGTTCAACTAAATAGCTTGGTTCACGTGGAATTGTGATATGACATTGGGAGGAAAGGTGGGTTGGTCCTCATAGTTACCCTATCCTTCTATATTTGCAGGTATGGTTCTTTCATGGTTAGTGCCTGCAGCTCGCTAACCCTGAGCAGTGATGTGATTGCGATTTGAAAGACTGTCTTCCAGGTCAGGAACTGCAGTTCTGCCTTGTGCAATGGTTCAAACTGTGATTTCATAAGATGCATTAGTACCAAGTTGAGATTCCACATTTGTGTTGGTGCCTACCTGGGTGGAGCTGTTCTCTTTGCTCCTTCCAGGAAACTCTTGATAAGTGGTGTTGTAAAGAAACTCCTTCCTATGTGGTCGCGTGTGTATGCTATTGTCATCATCAAGAACACCTTTAACAGCCAGTACAGTCCTCAGCAGCGGGCTATAAGGCTAAATTAAGGTGAAAACCAAAACCCAATCTAGGCTGGAACAAAGCCCAAAACAATTAGGCCAACGTGGTGAAGGTGCATTACATGCTCTTGGGTACATCTGATTTGCCACGGTATTGAGCATGTCATGTGGTGATCAATCCCCGCAAATCGCAACAATAAATGACTAAAAAAGCTGCAAATCCTTTAGGCTTCCAAAATAAAGTCATGAAAACTATTAAAATGGTGCGGTGTTGGTGCACCACAGCCAACCTGACAAAGTGACAAGTAGATTTGCCAAATAATTTGAAAATGCAGTTGAAAATCTGTTTGTGAGTAGGGAACACCACCTGTAGGAAGTGAGGGTACTTAACAGCACTCCTGCTGGAAACTTTCCACAGACTGGGGCCGGCTGGACACGCACAGGTGCCAATCAGCATAAAAGGAGAGGACATGTCTGCTGAGCCGCTGCTTAGCAACTGCACTCGAAAAAATGCAAAACAAGGTCAATTAAAAGCTCAAAAATTAATAGAAACAAATTACAAGAACAAAAATCAAGGGATATCTCAAAAACTACAAATAAAAACAGAAAACAAATCAAGTGACTGTGCTTTACCGTAATGGAAAAATGACTTGCAAAATATACAAAACTTTAAAAACAAAAAGGCTGAATTGTAACAATCCACAAATCGTAAATGCATGAATAAGGGTACCCAAATTTCATGCCATTTAGTATCAACCCAAACACCAGAAGAAAGCGCCCTAAGCAGCCAACCGAAATGAGATGCCACATTAAATTAGACACCTGGGAACATAAATTAATATGCCAAAGTATGTCACTGTACAATTTGAAAATATTCAACATACTTATATACAGTCTAGTCAGTTCTCCTTCATTAGTTGCTTCCTAAATTTTTAATGCAGCAACCTCATTCTTCAGATTAATTCAAACCATTCTCAATTAACAAAATAGTTTCTTACCTGTAGGTGCAATTTTGCAGCTTGAAGAATTTTTTGGATTCACATACTGTGCATTATTCCGCCATCTAGTGGTTGGGCCAGAATTCTCCACTTTTTTGTAGTCCTCTATTTTTCGTTGTTGGGCATCGACGGATCCCCCATTTGGTCCTTCCTATTTTTGTTTCCGTCTCGTTCCATCCCTCGCTTGTGAATCCAGAAAATTCTTCAAGCTGCAAAACTAACGCTACAGGTAAGAAAATATTTAGTTTTGCAGCGTGAGTCTTTTCTGGATTCACATACTGTGCATAGATTTTGAAGCAGTTTTGTTAATTTAGATTGGTAAACAGATGTTTTAACACTTTTAGCCCCACTTGAGCTTCCTTGTTCATTTGAATGTATATGCAATAGTGTTTTGAGAACGTGTGTACAGATGACCACGTTGCTGCCGGTTAGAAATGGGGGTCTCTAGTTGGCAGAGGTAGGTACCCTTGTCCAAATAGGGACCCTTGCTTCTAGTCAGGGTAAGGGGGATACACACTTTAGATAACCCCTGCTCACCCCCTTGGTAGCTTGGCATGAGCAGACAGGCTTATCCCAAAGGCAATGTGTAAACTATTTGTACCAACACTCACAGTAACAGTGAAAACACCACAAATGGACACCACACCAGTTTAGAAAAATAAAATATCTTTATCTAAACTAAACAAGACCAAAACGACAAAAATCCAACATACACAGTTAAAAATGTGACTTTCAAAAGGTTTCAAGAACTTGTACCATAGAAAACTATGGATGCGTGACTTTTCACCAAAGTACCTGTAGATGCGTCAAAGTTCCAAAAGCCAAACAGTCGCAGAATTGTAAAACAAAGAGATGCGACACTCCTGAGACCCTCAGGAGGCGATGCGACAGTCCCGCTGCACGCAGAGGAAGGGTTGCGTCGAATCCGGTCTGTACGGGGAGTGATGCGCCAATTCTTCGTGACGATTCCGGTCCGCGGGTGATGTGTCGGAAGAACTTGCCGCACAGGTACGATGCATGGAAATCCAAGATACGTCTGCGATCGATGTGGCGGCGTCGAGAGGCACTGCGTTGGCCCTCTTCAGCCGCGATCCCTTGATGCATCGATTCTTGCAGCTGCGACAGGCGCTGCAGCGGTTTCTGCAGCGGTGCGGCAATGCGTGGAAAATCTTCTTGCGCCACGGAGCTGCGTTGAGAAAACAGCCGCAAGAAGAGCGATGCGTCAATTTTAGCAGTTCATGTTTTTTCTTTCTTACAGCTCCCAAACAGCAGCAACAACCTCCAGAGGCCCAAACCTGGCACAGGCACCTCTTGGCAGGCTAGAACTCACAGCAGCAGAGTTCAGGGGAGCAGGGGGGTGAAGTCTTTGTGTCCCTGAGTCTTCAGAACAGGAGGCCAGCACACTTCAGGCCCTTGGAGATCTCCTTCAAGCAGGGGACACAGCACACAGCAAAGTCCTTCTCCTTTCCTTGGCAGAAACAGCAACTGCAGGCCAACCCCAGACACACAGCAAGGGCAGTACTTCTTCTCCCTGTTAACCCCCTCCCTCAAGTAGTCGACCCATCTCTAGGTGTGTGTACTTCTCCCTCAGCATTAGATAACACAATTTTGCTGCCACAATCTGAGCTGGACTGCACCTCCAACCCAGCCAAGCTCACTTCCTGAGCTACACACATCTCTTTTTGCTTGGTTGAGACACTCAGGGCCTCAAGCCTCGCAAACTCCTCATCGAGCTCTCTCATTCTCAGCGCATATGCCAAGATCAATTTCTTTTCTTCCAAGGCATAAGCTCTCCTGCTCTCCTCTGCCTTGGCCTGGATTTCCATTTCCATCTGCTTTGTTTTGATCCTAAGGACTTCTAGCTCCTGCTCCCTGACCCTTTGGTTCGCCTCCAGTTTCTCTGGGGAAAAACCGCTAGAGGAATGATTGCTGCCAGCCCTAGAGGCTGCTCTTCCCACAGGCAGATCCTGTGATTTGAAACCATCCCCTTGTGCATCCTCATCCACTTCTGCCTCCTCTGTCTCCCCAGTCTCTCTGGCCTCCCACCAGGCCCTTAAGGCCTTCTGTAGCTCCTCCTTCCTGGAGCTGCTCTTCACGGGACATCCAAAGTTCCTGCAGAACTGCTTGAGTTGACCTACTTTGTAACTACTTAACATTTCAATATCAAACTCCAGTTCTGCAACATCACTTGCTGGTTTACCCTTTTGAGACATGGTGCGTGGATACTTCAAGGGTCAGATCAAAAATGGAACCAAAAACAAAACACAGTATGTGGTTGTGCAGTGGTCTGCACTAAACTAGTGATGTACCCCAATCACTGTGGGTCAAGTACAAATACAGGTTCAAATCCTCACCGCTGACCACCAATGTTAGAAATGGGGGTCTCTAGTTGGCAGACCTTTGTCCAAATAGGGACCCTTGCTTCTAGTTAGGGTAAGGGGGATACACACTTTAGATGCACAAGTTACTAACTTGTGTAACGATATATCTGTAAGAGACAGTAGTTAGTAACAGATTCCTTACCTTAGAATATCCCCAGGCGTCAGGCTGGATCCGGAAAGTTTTTGCGTAGCAGTACCCTTGCGCGTCAGTAGGCGGCGTCGTGCGGCTCCGCGTCCGTCGTCGGCGCCGGGACCGCCGGGATGACGTCGCGGGCAGTACTTAGACGCCGCCCCTGCGCGCTGACGCCAGTTCTGTACACGACTTACCGCGCCAGGAGCGCAGAGCCATGCAAGAAGCTGACATAGGTGTCTGAAAAATACTAGGGCCCTGAAAGGGATGTCCTTAACCCTAGAAATCAGTTCGCAGAACGGGAGGATGGGTGGGGCGGTAGGAATCTGTCACTAACTACTGTCTCTTACAGATATATCGCTACACAAGTTAGTAACTTGTGCATCTGAAAGAGACACGTTAGTGACAGATTCCTTACCTTAGAATAAATACCCCAGCAATACCAACCCCGGTGGTGGGTCTGCGAACAAAGATCAGACAAGGAAGTCCCGGAGGACAGAACGGCCAAAAAAGCCGTCCCTCCGGACCTGGCTGTCAAGGCAGTAATGCTTGGTAAACGTGTGCAGCGAGGCCCACGTAGCTGCCTGACATATATCTTGCAGCGGAACACCGCAGCCTAAAGCCGTGGTAGCAGCCGTTGCCCTGGTGGAATGGGCACGCAGCCCAACAGGAGACTCCTTCTTAGCCAAAGAATAGCAGGCTTTGATACACAAGGTGACCCAGCGGGAGATGGTTCTCTTGTGCACTGCCCGACCTTTTTTGGCGCCCACGTAGCCAACAAAGAGTTGGTCATCCACCCGGAAGTGTTGTGTGCGGTTGATATAAAAGGAAAGCGCACGTTTTGGGTCCATACGGTGGAGCCTCTCTTCCTCTCTGGAAGGATGCGGAGGCGGAAAGAAGGTGGGCAAAGTGATGGTCTGCCCAATGTGGAAGGCAGTAACCACCTTTGGCAAGAAGGACGGACGCGTCCTGAGAACAACCTTGTCTGGATGGACAGACAGAAATGGAGGTTTGCATGATAGAGCCTGGAGCTCACTCACCCGCCGAGAGGAGGTGATAGCCACCAGGAAAGGCTGTCTTCAAAGTAAGAAGACGAAGAGGACAGTTATGTAGAGGCTCAAAGGGAGCGCACATTAAAAGGTAAGAACCAAGTTTAAGTCCCACTGAGGCATGACAAACGGAACAGGAGGGAAGAGGTGTGTAATGCCTTTTAGAAACCTGTTAACAACAGGGGACTTAAAAAGAGAGGGCTGATCAGGGAGCCTGAGGAAGGCCGAGATTGCACAAAGATAGCCCTTGATGGTACCCAGGACAGAACCCTGTTGGGCCAGAGAAAGAAGGAACAGAAGAACCTCAGAAAGAGGGGCAGAGAGGGGATTCACAGCCTTTGCTGTGCACCATGCCAAAAACTTGTTCCAACTGCAGGCGTATACCACCTTAGTGGAGGGACGCCTGGCTGCCAGAATCACATCACAAACTTCGGGAGGCAAGTCGAAAGGAATCAACTGCCGCCGCTCAATCTCCACGCAAGCAGGTGGAGACTGGACAGGTTCGGGTGGAGGACCGTCCCCTGCTGCTGCGACAGAAGATCCTCCCGAAGAGGCAGACGGATCGGGGGATCGACGCTCATACTGAGTAGCTCGGGATACCAAACTCTTCGAGCCCAGTCCGGAGCCACAAGGATGACTTGGGCCCGGTTGCGCCGAATCTTCTTCAACACTCTGGGTAGAAGTGGTATAGGCGGAAAAGCGTACAACAGACCGCAACTCCACTCGCGACGAAAAGCGCCGCCGAGCGAGTGCCGCCTTGGAAATTCCAACGCGCAGAACTGATGACATTGCGCGTTCTCTTCGGTGGCGAATAGATCTAACCAAGGCTCTCCCCACTGTAGAAAGAGTCCTTGCGCCACTTCCGAGTGAAGACGCCATTCGTGATCCATCATGCACCTGCGGCTGAGTTCGTCCGCCCTGGCGTTCAGGGAACCTGCCAGGTGCTGAACCATCAGGAATATGCCCTGATGTTCCAGCCATGTCCAGAGGCGCAGAGCCTCCTGACATAGGGTCCACGACCCCACCCCGCCTTGTTTGTTGCAGTACCACATGGCGGTGGTGTTGTCTGTGAACACCTGCACTACCTTCCCTTTGACAGAGGGAAGGAATGCCTTGAGTGCAAGTCGGATCGCCCGGAGCTCCAGAAGGTTGATATGGAGCCGGGACTCCGCCGGAGATCAGAGGCCTCTGATCTCCGCCTCTCCCATGTGACCGCCCCATCCCAGAAGGGACGCGTCCGTCACGACTGTGTGCTCTGGCTGGGGAAGGGAGAGACACTCATGACCCATTGCCGGTTCGAGAGCCACCACTGCAACTGTTTTGCAGTCCCCTCCGAGATCTGGACGTGATCGGACAGGTTGCCCTGGTGCTGCGCCCACTGGAACTTCAGGTCCCACTGCAGAGCCCGCATATGCCATCTGGCATGATCGACCAGCAGGATGCAGGAGGCCATGAGGCCCAGCAGCCTCAGGGTCATCCGTACCGAAACCCAGGATAGAGGCTGAAAGATCGGAATCATAGCCTGAATATCCCGGACTCGCCGTTCGGGAGGATAGGCCCGAAACTGCGTCGTGTCCAGAACTGCTCCGATGAAAAGGAGCTGTGGAGAAGGAATCAGGTGCGACTTCGGCACATTGATGGAGAACCCCAGCGAGTGCAGGAGTTCGGCCGTAGTCTGGTGGTGGGAGACAACTGCCTGGGACGAGCCCGCCTTCAGCAGCCAGTCGCCGAGGTAGGGGAAGACTGGAACCCCTGCCCGGCGCAGATGAGCTGCGACCACCGCCATCACTTTCGTGAACACCCGAGGGGCACTTGTGAGGCCAAAGGGGAGCACGGTGAATTGAAAATGCTCGAGGCCCACCATGAACCGCAGGTAACGCCGGTGGGCCGGCAGGACGGGGATGTGGAAATAAGCGTCCTGCAAGTCCAACGCTACCATCCAGTCTCCAGGGTCGAGGGCAGTCAAGACCTGAGCGAAGGTGAGCATCTTGAACTTCTCCTTCCGGAGGAAGCGATTGACGTTCCGGAGGTCCAAGATAGGACGCATGTCCTCCTTGTCCCTTTTGGGCACCAGAAAGTAGTGGGAGTAGCAACCACGCCCTACTTCTGGGGTCGGAACGCGCTCGATGACCCTCTTGGCCAGAGGGACGCAACTTCCTTCTGAAGAAGCACCAAGTGATCCCCTGACATGCGGTGGAATTGAGGTGGCATGGCTGGGGGGGTGGTCTCGAAGGGGAGGGAGTAGCCCCTTCGGACAATGTCCAAGACCCACCTGTCCGAGGGGATGGCACGCCAGTGGTGAAGGTGATGGCGGACCCTGCCCCCTACTGGCGTGCTGTGCACCTGAAAGGAGGGACTAGGAGGGCTTGGAGGCCGCGGACGGGGCGGGGTTGGTGGCCTGACCCACACGCTGGTTGCCCGATCCGCCACGGCGGAAGCCACGTCCTCGGCCACGCGAAGACGCTTGCTGCGCGGGCTGGTGGCTGGGCAGCGGACGTGACTGGGCGCCCCTTCCGTGGCCACGAAAGGGGCGAAAAGCAGATGGCTGCGGAGGGCGTACAGCAGAAAGGCCCAGGGACTTGGCCGTCGTAGCCCGTGAGTCCTTACAACGCTCCAGTGCATGGTCTGCCTTGTTCCCAAAAAGACCGACCCCATCAAAGGGCATGTCCATAAGAGTGTTCTGGACATCACCCAAGAAACCAATGGTTCTCAGCCAGGCGTGACGGCGCAGCGCCACTGTCGTTGCAATAGATCTACCCAGCGAGTCGGCGGTATCAAGGCCACATCGAATGGTGAATTTAGCCGCATCTCTTCCTTCCGCAATGGCGCGGGAAAGCAGTGTCTGGACCTCCTCAGGACACTGGGGCAAAGCTTGCGCCATCGAGTCCCACAGAGAGTGGGAATATCGGCCCAAAAGGCAAGCGGTGTTGACAGACCGCAAGCCAGCACTGGAGGAAGAAAAGACCTTTCTTCCCAAATTGATCCAGGCATTTGGATTCCCTATCCGGGAGGAGCGGTAGGGAAGGCGGTTTGGGAAGCAGAGGCTTGGACAACCAAGCTCTCAGGAGTGGGGTGTTGGGAGAGGAACAGGGGGTCGCCCGGAGCGGGGCGATGGCGTCGGGCCACGTTCCTATCCACAGGAGCCCCTGTGGCGGGCTTGGACCAGGTGCCCAAAAGAACGTCAGAAAGTGCGTCATTAAACGGCAGCAGTGGCTCCGAGGAGGTAGCCGCCGGCTGAAGCACTTCCGTCAGGAGGTTAGTCCTGACGGCCACTGTAGGCAATTGGAGGTGTAAGGCCCCAGCTGCTCTACGCAACACCGTTGCAAAATTTGCTCCCTCCTCCGTTGCCACGGAAGGAGGAGACAGCATGCCAGGGCCAGGGGAGGTGTCCAGCCCACTGGCATCCCCAAGTTCCTCAGCCCAGTCCTGTTCGTACTCACACTGCTGTGTGAGAGGGTCCTCTGACCCCTCCCAGTCCTCTTCGTCCTCCTCAGGTTCAAAATATGGAGAAGGAGGGACACGCGGGACCCAAGGTCTCAACGGCGTCGGAGCCGGCGTCGAGCGACGCTGGTCCGGCGCCGTGTCCGGATCCGGAGAGAACCGGGGAACGACGCCGCCCGGCGCCCTGGGCGGCGTCGGGAACGGCACCGGAGACATCGGCGGAGGTGTAGTTAGGTAAACCGGCGTCGATGGGGGTTGCGGCAGCACCGGAGCCGGGATCGAGGCCGGGGCCGGAACCGAGGCTGGTGTGACAGGCGGCGCCGGGACCGGAGTCGTCGTCGGCGCCGGGGAAACCCCATCAGGGCCCGAAGGCGCACCGGGGGGACCTTGAGGCCCGAAGAGGCGGGCCATGGCCGACAGGAATTCCTGTATCTCGGCCGGAGTTGCCCCCGAACCCGGGAAGGACGGGGTAACGCGGGGCGGCTCCACAGGCACTCCCGGAGCCGCGGGGACGGTGCCGACAGGAGCTTTAGCCGAGTCGCGAGACCGGCGAGGCGAAGTCGTGGAGCGATGACGCTTCTTAGACTTTTTGTGCTTCGACTTACCGGAGGAGTGCGAAGACTTGGACCCCGACGACCGATGAGGACTCCGCGACCGGCCCCTCGACCTCTCACGTGGCCTGGTGTGGCGCGGAGCCGACTGCCGGACCTCGAGGAGCTTTCGAGACCGTTCTCGCAAAGCCTTCGGGTTCAAGGCCCGGCAGTCGGGGCACGACTTCGTGTCGTGGTCACGGCCGAGACAGTAGAGACACTCTTAAATGCGGGTCTGTGATCGACATCATACGGCCACAGACGTCGCAGGGCTTGAAGCCGGGCATCCCTACCGACACCTTCGGAGTCGAGAGACTCGTGGAGAAAAACAGTGAAAAATCACCAAAAAGATAGTAAAAAAATGACTAGGGCACTGCTCTTCCCGGATCTGCGCTTACTGACGTGGAAAAAGAAGAACTGACGTCAGCGCGCAGGGGCGGCGTCTAAGTACTGCCCGCGACGTCATCCCGGCGGTCCCGACGCCAACGACGGACGCGGAGCCGCACGACGCCGCCTACAGACGCGCAAGGGTACTGCTACGCAAAAACTTTCCGGATCCAGCCTGACGCCTGGGGATATTCTAAGGTAAGGAATCTGTCACTAACATGTCTCTTTCAGATAACCCCTGCTCACCCCCTTGGTAGCTTGGCACGAGCAGACAGGCTTATCCAAAAGACAATGTGTAAAGTATCTGTACCAACACTCACAGTAACACAGTGAAAACACCACAAATGGACACCACACCAGTTTAGAAAAATAAAATATCTTTATCTAAACTAAACAAGACCAAAAAGACAAAAATCCAACATACACAGTTAAAAATATGACTTTCAAAAGGTTTCAAGAACTTGTACCATAGAAAACTATGGATGCGTGACTTTTCACCAAAGTACCTGTAGATGCGTCAAAGTTCCAAAAGCCAAACAGCCGCAGAGTCGGAAAACAAAGAGATGCGACACTCCTGAGACCTTGGGGAGGCGATGCGACAGTCCCGCTGCATGCAGAGGAAGGGTTGCGTCGAATCCGGTCTGTATGGGGAGTGATGCGTCGATTCTTCGTGACGGTTCCGGTCCGCGGGTGATGCGTTGGAAGAACTTGCCGCACAGGTACGGTGCGTGGAAATCCAGGATGCGTCGGCGATCGATGCGGCGGCGGCGAGCAGCGCTGCGTCGGTCCTCTTCAGCCGCGATCCCTCGATGCGTTGCGCGGCGATGCGTGGAAAATCTTCTCGCGTCGTGGAGCTGCATCGAGAAAACAGCCGCAAGAAGAGCGATGTGTCGATTTTAGCAGTTCTTCACGTTTCTTCTTTCTTCCAGCTCCCAAACAGCAGCAACAACCTCCAGAGGCCCAAAACTGGCACAGGCACCTCTTGGCAGGCTAGAACTCACAGCAGCAGAGTTCAGGGGAGCTGGGGGGTGAAGTCTTTGTGTCCCTGAGACTTCAGAACAGGAGGCCAGCACACTTCAGTCCCTTGGAGATCTCCTTCAAGCAGGGGACACAGCACACAGCAAAGTCCTTCTCCTTTCCTTGGCAGAAACAGCAACTGCAGGCCAACCCCAGACACACAGCAAGGGCAGTACTTCTCCTCAGTCTCTCCAGCTCTTCTCCTTGGCAAAGGTTCCTCTTGAATTCCAGGAATGATCTAAAAGTCTGGGGTTTTGGGTCTGATCCTTATACCCCAAAATGTCTTTGTTCTCTTTGTGCAAGGGGCTCTGAGCCCAGTTCAAACCAGTTCTGGGGGAACTCTGCAAGCGCACAACACCCATTGTCAGTGTGAGCCTTGGCCCCTGACACACCACAGGGGGCGGAGCCAGCATTGTGGAAGGCAGGCACAGCCCTATTCAGGTACAGGTGCTACTCCTTCCACCACTCCAAATGCAGATCAGGCCTATTCAGCCTAGTGCTGACTCATCCAGACTCCTGGAGCCACTGCACCTCCCCAGCCCCCGTCCTTCCAAAGCCAGTCAATCCACAAACAGGCAGAGGCACACAGGATGGTTGAACAAGAAAATAGCCACTTTCTAAAACTGGTATTTTCAAACACACAATTTAAAAACCATCTTTACTAAAAGATGTGTTATTAAATCCTGAGTTCAGGGATACCAAACTCCATTTTTCTATCTTATCCCTATGGGAAGATATGCTTGTAAAATGTTACAAAGGATTCCCCATTCTGTCCTATGGGGCAAGATAGCCTTTTAATAGTGAAAAAGGAAATTGGCAGTAATTCACTATCAGGACATGCTACACAAACCAGTACATGTCCTATCTTTACACATACACTGCATCCTGCCCAGGGGGGTAGCTTGGGCCTACCATAGGGGTGCCCTATATGTAAGGAAAGGGGAGGTTAGGGCATGACAAGTGGATGCACTTGCCAAGTCGATATGGCAGTTAACAAACTGCGCGCAGGCACCGCGGTGGCAGGTCTGAGACATCTTTTCAGGGCTACTCATGTGGGTGGCACAATCAGTGCTGCAAGCCCACTAGTAGCAGTTGATTTACCAGCCCTGGCACACTCAGTGCACTTTACTAGGGACCTACTGGTAAATCAAATATGCCAATCATGGATAACCAATCACAATAACAATTTACACAGAGAGCATAAGCACTTTAGCACTGATCAGCAGTGGTAAAGTGACCAGATTCCTATAGCCAACAAACACAGATAAGGAAAAAATAGGAGGAAGAAACAACAAGTTTGGGGATAACCCTGCAAAAAAGGGCCATTTCCAACACTGCCATACAGAAGTCCTGCAAAGGTATATCTGGCAGAAAGGCAATGGTGGCTCCTTTCTTACTTGTTGGGTGTGCTTTTGGGGTCAAGTTTAGTTTTACCCCTGCACTTGTGTAGCACAGTTGAATAGTTTGTGTGATCCATCTGGCAATTGTGCCCTTAGTTACAGGTTTACCCATATTGTTGTCAGCAAAGAAAATAAACAGTTTTTTTTACTGCTCGTCTTTCTCTTCTCAATATAGTACATTATTGCTTGCCTTGCGTCCAGCATATGTAACACTCTCTCCGCTTGATTTATTGGCTTTTGGGAAAAAACTCGTATTGTTTGATATATGTGGAAGTGTGAAACTACCTTAGGCAAGAACTGTGGATCTGTCCTCATGACGATTCTGTCTTTGTGGACCTGTAAATATGGTTCTTGAATTGTGAGTGCTTGTATTTCACTCACCCTGCGAAGTGATGTTATGGCCACCAGGAATGCTGTCTTTAGTGTGAGCATCTTTAATGTGGCTTTGTGTAAAGGCTCAAAGGGTGTCTTCATTAGCTGAGATAGCACCACATTTAGATTCCATGTGGGTGCTAGTACTCTTCTTGGTGGTGGAATTATTTTTGTCCCTTCTAAAAACGCTTTTTTACTTGAGTTGTGGAGAAGCTTCTTCCTATGTGACCTCTTGTGTAGGCCACAATTGTAGCTAAATGTACTTTTAAGGATGCATAAGATATTTTAGCCCAGTTGCGCCTGTAGTGTTTTTCCTTAATAAGACCACTTTATGACACCATAGTGAGTATTTCTTCCATTTGGCTATGCTGCACTTCCTTGTTGATGGCTTTCTTGCTTCTCTAAGAACAGACTATGTTCTCTGGTAGCTTTAGTTGACCGATTTTTAAGTCTTCAGGTGCCAAGCTGCAGGCTCAAAGACTCGGGTTCTGGGTGCAGAACCCTCCTGTCTTCGATTGACAACAGGTCTTGTTGTTTTTATAGTTTCAGAATGTAGTCCTGTGCCATTTCCATTAGTTCTGAGAACCACGTTTGCCTCACCCACTGAGGGGCAATTAGTATTAGAGTCATTTTGAAACTTTTGCATTTGTTGATCACTCTGTGTAACAGTGGTATCGGGGGGGGGGAAAAGCGTATGCAAATATCCCTGACCAGTCTATCGACAGAGCATTCCCTAGGGATTGGTGGTGTGGCTGTCTGGACGCAAAGTTTCGGCATTTTGCATTCTATGGGGTTGCGAATAGGTCTATCTTTGGGGTTCCCCATTTCCAGAAAATTTGTTTGAGTACCGCTTGATTGAGTTCCCATTCGTGAGAGCATGATGCTGGCCTTATCAGTCTGTCCGCTTATACATTGTCCTTCCCTGGTAGATGGACTGCTGTTACATCGGTCTCTGTACTGCCTACTTCCCGATTTCTTGGGCCAGCTTTGATGGGGCAAAGGATCGAGTCCACCCCCTGCTTGATGAAGTAAAACATTGTAGTTTTATTGTCTGTATGGATCAATATGGTTCTCCCTAATAGCTCAGGGCTAGGCTTTCAAGGCTAGGAGCACTGTCTTTAGCTCCAAGACACCGACATGCTGTACTGCGTTTTGTTCCTTCCAGACCCCTCAGACTTGGAGCGAACCCATGTGAGCTCCCCTATCCATAACAGAGGCATCTGTTGTAATGGTTACTGTTAGAGTTGGTTGTGCACATTTTCTTCCTTGTGTTACATGTGATCTGTAACACCACGCCATTTACTCCTTTAGCTTCTAAGTGACAACCACTAGATCTTCCCAACTCCCTGATGCTCGTGGGCAAGGGACCAAGGCGCTAGATTGCAGGCACCAGAGAGAGGTGTGGGCCGGATCGGACTGGTCCGGTTCAGTGGCCAACGATGGCCACGTTTTGAATTTTGCAGTCTGCCCAGTGAGCAACCATTGGTTGCTACATGACCAGCGGGGTCACCTGGGAAGTCATCAGTGGCGGTAGGACAGATTAAATAATGGGCAAGGTAACCAGAGTACACATCGCTGCCTGATTGCCCCTGACGACTGCCAATGTGACCCTTGCCCTTTTCAGTCACCAGCCAAAAATGTGGCAACACAGCAAGTGTATTTTGGTACTTGCAGTGTCAAACTCATCCCATGTGACAGATTTTCTCCCACACATTGTAAGGTCAGGTTCAACTGGGAGCCCAAATTGATCCAAAGGGCTGGCTGTTACCTGTGTGCTGTTCTGGTATCATGCACCATGGTTTGGGGGAATCAGCTGTTATGCTGGCCCAAGCTCCCTCTGTCTTGAGGGGGCAGGTGAGCTCGCCTTGTAGAGGACAAATTATGGAGGGACCAACGGGGTTTTTGTCCTGGGTGCACGTCAATTGAATCAGTCGCTGCGACAAGGGCCTGAGGGGTGGTCAACCATGACTCCTTTGGAATATTTGCTATGAAATTTCATGCATTAGCTGTGGAGTATTAGCTAGGAAATGTAATGTATTCGTTATGTTCATGTGATAATCACAATGCTGTACTGTACATATTGTAACTTTATATGAAAACTAAAATTGTCGTGTTTATGAGGTGCAATTAATACAGCCAGAGAATGGTATAATCTTGAACACAAGGATTTTGGCTTGCATTGGGCCTTTTTGCAGAATCAGCTATATGTATATGAGTGTGTACATGCCTGTCTGGTTTGAGATGTAATCGGTCTCGCTATGGTCCCCTACCTGTGACCGTTGGTTTTGTAGCCATTCCTGAATTGGTCTCATATGTAATCTTGCAAATGGAATCAAAGGGATGCATGAAGCCATCTTCCTCAACAATTTTCCCACAGTTCTCACTGTCAGAGCTTGCCCCTTCTGGTAAAGGTGAGTTTCCTGAAGTAGTGAACCTATTCTCTGCTCGCTGGGATATACCTTCCCTAGCACAGTATTGATTCTTGCTCCTAGAAATAATTTTCTTGTTCAGAATTTGGCGGACGACTTCTCTATGTTTATAGAGAAACCCAGTGTGAAGAGTGAACTCATCACCAGATGTATATGCTCCTTGCATTTGTTGTGGGGCTTTGCTCTTACTAACCAGTCATCCAGATAGGGATAGACATGTATCCCTTGTTTCTTAAGTGTGTTGCCACTGCTGATAGACACTTTGTAAATACTCTTGGAGCTGATTTTATTCCGAAAGCTAGTACTCTGAACTGGTAGTGAGTCGTTCACTACAAAACTCAAGTATCTCTTGTGTCTTGGATTCATTAGGACGTGCAAGTAAGCGTCTTTTAGATTTATAGTTGCCGGGCAATCCCTTTTATGCAATTGTGGAATTACTTCATGTAAGGTTGTCATCTTGAATCTTTGTGTCTTTATAAACTTGTTTAATTAATCTGAGGTCTAGAATTGGGTGTAGAGAACCGTCTACCTTTGGGATTAGGAAAGGTTTTGAGTAATTTCCTTTCTTGATCTCTTCTCTGGGTACCTTTTCTAATTCTCTTTTTTTCCAGCAATTACTCTACCTTCTTGAGTAGACATGATGTTTCTTCACTTGAATGGACCTTTTCCCTTGGTCCTCTTGCTGGTGGTATCTTGGCCATATCTTTGCAATATCCAAACCTCATGACGTTTAATATCCAGTTGTCTGACGTTATCTTCCTCCACTCCTGAAAGAAGTTCTTTATTCTGCCTCCCACTGGTGTTGAGTGTGAGAGGCTGTTTGTGTAGGGCAAGTCACTTTTTGTGATCAGGTTGTGCCTCCCCTGTGAGGCTGTCACCTCTTACGTGCTCTTCCTCGAAAGGATTGGTGCCAGTGCTGCTGGGGTGTAGATGATTGGCTGTTACATTGGAAGCTCTGATTTGTTGAGCTATATTGGAAACTGCCTCTTCCTGTAGGCCTGGGTGTTGATACTGCACCTCTTCTCAAGTTTCCCCTAAATTGCAACGCTACCATGGACTTACCAGTCTCATTGTCCTTTTTAGTCTGTTGCAGTGTCTCATTGACAGTGCCTTCGAACAGCTGTTTTCCATTGAAGGTGGTATTTATGATGTTGGCTTGCACCCCTGGTTTGAAACCAGCGATTTGTGACCATGATCGATGGTGTAATGTTGTTCCTGCCATCATTTGGCGACTTGCTGGGTCAGCTGCATCCAATGCCAATTTTAGACATGTATTTGCAATGTTTTTGCCTTCCTCCGCTAAGCTTGCTGCTCTTTTTCTGTATTGCTCAGGTAGGTGTTTCATGAGCTATGCCATCTTCTCCAAATGCTGATAAGCATGCCAATTCGGGAGTGCGTTAGAGTAATCTATATGCCATTGATTGGCTGCTCTCCTCTCAAATTTCCTGTCCATATTTTTACTCTCCTTGTCCGGAGGTGGCCCAGATGTTGATGGGATGTTAGCCCTCTTCCTCGCAGTGGAAATGATGATGAGTCAGCAGGTACTGTACCATTGATGTAGGCATGGTCTTTTGAGGAGTGTTTGTATTTTTTCTCAGCCCTCTGCGTCACTGCTCTGCATGTAGTGGTCTCTTTGAATGCCTCCCTTCCTTGATCAAGTACACTGGGCAACATTAGAAGGAACTGATTCCTTGTCTGCAATGGTATGAAGGGCTCCAGTAGGAAACATGATTGAGACTTTTCCTCTTCTAGCTACACTCCATACTTGTACGCAGCCTTCTTTATTACGTGATTGTACATTGCAATGACATCCTGAGGCGAAGGTCTCGACAGAAAACAACCTACCCCTTCATCATGGGAGCCTGTCTATCTCATGCCACTGAGTTTCTGCATATTCTGAGTCTTCTTACCCTTGAAACATTCCCAGGCCTCTTGTTGTTCTTCCTCCTCTTCCTGAGGCTCTGGTGTCATGGGAGGGTCCATTTCCTCGACCTACTTCTCTCCCTGGTCTTTCAGCGTTTAATTTTTCTGAGGAATTCGAAATTCCTTCAGAGTTGCGTCAAAATCCTCCTTCTTTTGGATCAACTCTGTCATTTCGGCTTCGAGGCGCCACTTTTTTCTCTTGATCTCCGCCGAGCGTTCTTCCATATCGAGCATTGACATCGATTTTGTTTCGACGTCAAAGAATTCTTCTACAACATGTCGGTCATTGAGCTTCTTGTCTCCTCCAAAGACTTTTCTCATTTCGACATCGGAACAACTCTATTTCGAATGTCTTTCGACAGTTGATCTTTTCTGGAGACTTGCCTCCTCCAGTGCCCCTTTCGAGGGATCCAAGGGGTTCCTGGTCTCTAGGCCTGCCTCAGATAGGTGACCTTTTCGACGTTGAGGCTCCCTTTAGTGCCTTGGAGGCTAATTTGTGAGACTCGAGCACGGGCAGTTTGCTTGGCGTTACCTGGGGTCTTCTGTCTTTCTTCAGTGCTTCCCCCCTCGACCTTGATGATTCTCAGGTCGGCATCAAAAGCTTCTCCCTTGGCACTTTCGGCAACGTTTTCTTTGGCGTCGCTCAACAGACCCATGTCTCTCAGAGATGGTGTAGGCTTCTGTACCTGCATGGCGTAGTCCGCCTGTCTCTGCTTCTCTCTTGCCTGCAGGGTCTTTGACTTGAACCCGGCACAGGCGTCACTTCGATGATCGGTAGGCAGAGGTTACAGACCTGGTGTTGATCCTTCTGCGCAAACCTATGGTGGCAATTCGGGCAGAACTGGAACAGAGTCTCCCCATCACGCGGAACAGGGAGCCCCCTGTCCAGGCATTCTCAAACCGTCAAAGAAACTTTCCCCTCAAGCTAGGGATCTCCTTCGGTACTTCTTATTCGATGATCTTCCTCCAAATTTCTTCAACGAACTTCTTCAGAACTTTTCTTCTTTCACGCGTCGGAGAGCTTTCAGCAAAGCATCCAGACCCAAAGGCGGAAAAAAAAAATCTGAAGATAGCGACCAAGAGTAGTAGCTTCCGGGGGAGAACATGCAACGTCACAGGAAGCACCAAATGAGGGATCCATCGATGCCCAACAAAACAGTAGGACTACAAAAAAGTGGAGATTTCCGGACCCAACCAACGATGGCAGAATAATGCACAGCATATGAATCAAGAAAAGATTCATGTTGCAAAAGTTTACATTGACCATCCATTTACATTCACAAATATGAAAAATCAATCTCTGCCACCAGGATCCAGTGCAATTTGTTTAATCACCTGCCAGTGTATATCATTGGCTGATATCCACAGTCCCCCTTTTGCTACACCTATGGTTCTCCTGTTCTACCACATTTGATCCTACTGTGATGCTGCAGATTCACATTTTCACTTTCTGCAGAGTAAGACTGATGTAAATGAGATCACATGGGCACCATATAGCATAAATAACATTTATTGAGTTGCAGTTAGTAAGCCATTTCAGATTATGTCTAGCATTGGCATGCTCAAACACATTTGTTTGCATGCAGAAGGAACAAACCTAACAACGGCCACATTAAAAATGATTAATAACCAGTAGGCAAACCCACTGTGATACTGGAGTAGCGGAAGTACAGAACCACACGGTCAATGATGTTTTTCCCCTCTTATCAGATATTCATCTCTTTGGTATACATGGTGGCCCCTTGTTTGTGCGTTATTTATGTTGATGCTAGCGGAACTGAAGAAGGTGGTGATCTGTTCATCTTGAGCAACATAGAGGAGCCACCTGTTGCTTGTAAAGTTTTGCCACTTTTGTAGATTTTGAGCCACACACCCTACTATCGGACTGAAGTGTGAAGAGGAGACAAGAAAAATCACTGTTATGAATAAGCACTTGTGGTCTTATGTGTTGCAGGGACTGTTAAGCAGATTTTCTACTCAGTGGTGTCAATTATTTGCTTTCTCATAAGTCTACAATGCTGAAAGATGCTCTTTTCGGGATCACAGACCTATTGAGCGTGTCTGGTTTTGGGTCAATACAGAGGATGGCTAGCCCTTGGTCCAGAGGATATTTCTTTAGTAGATTTCTTTAGCAGCTGAGGAGCGGCCATTTCCGTCATTGTCTGCGTGAGAAAATGTTCTTCTGCCATTTAAGCCAGACCCGACACTAAAGAAAAAAAAGAGGTTTAGGAGTTGCTCTGGGCTGAAGTGCCCGCCTCAAGAGAGGCTGCTAAAGGGAAGGAAAATATGAATAACCCTGTAAGCAACTGTTCGTGGCATGTAGTGCTATAGTTTCACATGTTGTGCATACTCCTGCTAACCAGTGTTGGGCTTGGATGCCTGCAAGCTATTTTTCTTCAAAGAAGTCTTCTTGAGTCACGAGGTACAGTGACAACTAGTGCTGGTAATGGGGATCGGCTCCAATATTAAGATCGTTTTCCGTATGGTGGGTGAAGATGGAAATAGAGCGTAGCAATGCAGAAAGAAATAACCATGGAGACAAAAGTAAAGAATAAAGGACATCCGCAACAACAAAAAGCTTCAGGGCAGGAGGGTGAGTGCATGTGAATCTACAGCACTACAAGCCATGACAGAACAAGTTACTTACCTTCAGTAATATATTATCTAGTAGAGGCACAAGTTACTAACTTGTGTAACGATATATCTGTAAGAGACAGTAGTTAGTGACAGATTCCTTACCTTAGAATATCCCCAGGCGTCAGGCTGGATCCGGAAAGTTTTTGCGTAGCAGTACCCTTGCGCGTCGGTAGGCGGCGTCGTGCGGCTCCGCATCCGTCGTCGGCGTCGAGACCGCCGGGATGACGTCGCGGGCAGTACTTAGACGCCGCCCCTGCGCGCTGACGTCAGTTCTGTACACGACTTTCCGTGGGCCCTGAAAGGGATGTCCTTAACCCTAGAAATTAGTTCACAGAACGGGGAGGATGGGTGGGTCGGTAAGGAATCTGTCACTAACTACTGTCTCTTACAGATATATCGTTACACAAGTTAGTAACTTGTGCATCTGAAAGAGACACGTTAGTGACAGATTCCTTACCTTAGAATAGATACCCCAGCAATACCAACCCCGGTGGTGGGTCTGCGAACAGATTCAGACAAGGAAGTCCCGGAGGACAGAACGGCCAAAGAAGCCGTCCCTCCGGACTCGGACTGTCAAGGCAGTAATGTTTGGTAAACGTGTGCAGCGAGGCCCACGTAGCTGCCTGACATACATCTTGTAACGGAACACCGCGGCCTAAAGCCGTGGTAGCAGCCGTAGCCCTGGTGGAATGGGCACGCAGCCCAACAGGAGGCTCCTTCTTAGCCAAAGAATTGCAGGCTTTGATACACAAGGTGACCCAGCGGGAGATGGTCCTTTTGTGTACCGCCCGACCTTTTTTGGCGCCCACGTAGCCAACAAAGAGCTGGTCATCCACCCGGAACTGTTGTGTGCGGTTGATGTAAAAGGAAAGCGCACGTTTTGGGTCCAGTCGGTGGAGCCTCTCTTCCTCTCTGGAAGGATGCGGAGGCGGAAAGAAGGTGGGCAAAGTGATGGTCTGCCCAATGTGGAAGGCAGTAACCACCTTTGGCAAGAAGGACGGACGCTTCCTAAGGACAACCTTGTCTGGATGAACAGACAGAAAGGGAGGTTTGCATGAAAGAGCCTGGAGCTCACTCACCCGCCGAGCAGAGGTGATGGCCACCAGAAAGGCTGTCTTCAGAGTAAGAAGACGAAGAGGACAGTTATGTAGAGGCTCAAAGGGAGCGCACATTAAGAAGGTAAGAACCAAGTTCAAGTCCCACTGAGGCATTACAAACGGAACAGGAGGAAAGAGGTGTGTAATGCCTTTAAGAAACCTGTTAACCACAGGGGACTTGAAAAGGGAGGGCTGATCAGGAAGCCTGAGGAAGGCCAATATCGCACAAAGATAGCCCTTGATGGTACCCAGGGCAGAACCCTGTTGGGCCAGAGAAAGAAGGAACAGAAGAACCTCAGAAAGAGGGGCAGAAAGGGGATTCACAGCCTTTGCTGTGCACCATGCCACAAACTTGTTCCACCTGCAGGCGTATACCACCTTAGTGGAGGGACGCCTGGCTGCCAGAATCACATCACAAACTTCGGGAGGCAAGTCGAAAGGAATCAACTGCCGCCGCTCAATCTCCACGCAAGCAGGTGTAGACTGGACAGGTTCGGGTGGAGGACCGTCCCCTGCTGCTGCGACAGAAGATCCTCCCGAAGAGGCAGACGGATCCGGGGATCGACGCTCATACTGAGTAGCTCGGGATACCAAACTCTTCGAGCCCAGTCTGGAGACACAAGAATGACTTGGGCCCGGTCGCGTCGAATCTTCTTCAACACTCTGGGTAGAAGTGGTATAGGCGGAAAGGCGTACAACAGACAGCAACCCCACTCGCGACGAAAAGCGTCGCCGAGCGAGTGCCGCCTTGGAAATTCCAACGCGCAGAACTGCTGACATTGCACGTTCTCTTCGGTGGCGAACAGATCTAACCAAGGCTCTCCCCACTGTAGAAAGAGACCTTGCGCCACCTCAGAGTGAAGACGCCATTCGTGATCCATCATGCACCTGCGGCTGACTTCGTCCGCCCTGGCGTTCAGGGAACCTGCCAGGTGTTGAACCATCAGGAATATGCCCTGATGTTCCAGCCATGTCCAAAGGCGCAGAGCCTCCTGACATAGGGTCCACGACCCCACCCCGCCCTGTTTGTTGCAGTACCACATGGCGGTGGTGTTGTCTGTGAACACCTGCACTACCGTCCCTTTGACAGAGGGAAGGAATGCCTTGAGTGCAAGTCGGATCGCCCGGAGCTCCAGAAGGTTGATATGGAGCCGGGACTCCGCCGGAGACCAGAGACCTCTGATCTCCGCCTCTCCCATGTGACCGCCCCATCCCAGAAGGGACGCGTCCGTCACAACTGTGTGCTCTGGCTGGGGAAGGGAGAGGGATCTGCCCATGACCCACTGCCGGTTCGAGAGCCACCACTGCAACTGTTTTGCAGTCCCCTCCGAGATCTGGACGTGATCGGACAGGTTGCCCTGGTGCTGCGCCCACTGGAACTTCAGGTCCCACTGCAGAGCCCGCATATGCCATCTGGCATGATCGACCAGCAGGAGGCCATGAGGCCCAGCAGCCTCAGGGTCATCCGTACCGAAACCCAGGATAGAGGCCGAAAGATCGGAATCATAGCCTGAATATCCAGGACTCGCCGTTCGGGAGGATAGGCCCAAAACTGCGTCGTGTCCAGAACTGCTCCGATGAAAAGGAGCTGTGGAGAAGGAATCAGGTGCGACTTCGGCACGTTGATGGAGAACCCCAGCGAGTGCAGGAGTTCGGCCGTAGTCTGGAGGTGGGAGACGACTGCCTGGGACGGGCCCGCCTTCAGCAGCCAGTCGTCGAGGTAGGGGAAGACTGGAACCCCTGCCCGGCGCAGATGAGCTGCGACCACCACCAACACTTTCGTGAACACCCGAGGGGCGCTGGTAAGGCCGAAAGGGAGCACGGTGAACTGAAAATGCTGGAGGCCTACCGTGAACTGCAGGTAACGCCGGTGGGCCGGCAGGACGGGGATGTGGAAATATGCGTCCTGCAAGTCCAACGCTACCATCCAGTCTCCAGGGTCGAGGGCAGTCAAGACCTGAGCCAGGGTGAGCATCTTGAACTTCTCCTTCCGGAGGAAGCGATTGACGTTCCGGAGGTCCAAGATAGGACGCATGTCCTCCTTGTCCTTTTTGGGCACCAGAAAGTAGTGGGAGTAGCAACCACGTCCTACTTCTGGGGTCGGAACGCGCTCGATGGCCCCCTTGGCGAAGAGGGCTGCAACTTCCTTCTGAAGAAGCACCAAGTGATCCCCTGACATGCGGTGGAATTGAGGTGGCATGGCTGGGGGGATGGTCTCGAAGGGGAGGGAGTAGCCCCTTCGGACAATGTCCAAGACCCACTTGTCCGAGGTGATGGCATGCCAGTGGTGAAGGTGATGGCGGACCCTGCCCCCTACTGGCGTGCTGTGCACCTGAAAAGAAGGACTAGGAGGGCTTGGAGGCCGCGGACGAGGTGGGTGGCCTGACCCGCCACGGCGGGAGCCACGTACTCGGCCACGCGAAGACGTTTGCTGCGCGGGCCAGTGGCTGGGCAGCGGACGTGACTGGGCGCCCCTTCCGTGGCCACGAAAGGGGCGAAAAGCAGATGGCTGCGGAGGGCGTACAGCAGAAAGGCCCAGGGACTTGGCCGTAGCCCGCGAGTCCTTAAAGCGCTCCAGCGCATGGTCTGCTTTGTTCCCAAAAAGACCGATCCCATCAAAGGGCATGTCCATAAGAGTGTTTTGGACATCACCCGAGAAACCAGTGGTTCTCAGCCAGGCGTGACGGCGCAGCGCCACTGTCGTTGCAAGCGATCTGCCCAGCGAGTCGGCGGTATCAAGGCTACATCTGATGGTGTATTTTGCCGCATCCCTTCCCTCCGCAATGGTGCGGGAAAGCAGTGTCTGGACCTCCTCAGGACACTGGGGCAGAACTTGCGCCACCAAGTCCCACAAGGAGTGGGAATATCGGCCCAAGAGGCAAGTGGTGTTGACGGACCGCAAGCCAGCACTGGAGGAAGAAAAGACCTTCTTCCCAAATTGATCCAGGCTTTTGGATTCCCTATCCGGGGAGCGGTAGGGAAGGCGCTTTGGGAAGCAGAGGCTTGGACCACCAAGCTCTCAGGGGTGGGGTGTTGGGAGAGGAACAGGGGGTCGCCCGGAGCAGGGCGATGGCGTCGGGCCACGTTCCTATCCACAGGAGCCCCTGTGGTGGGCTTGGACCAGGTGCCCAAAAGAACGTCTGAAAGCGCCTCGTTAAACGGCAGCAGTGGCTCCGAGGAGGTAGCCGCCGGCTGAAGCACTTCCGTCAGGATGTTAGTCCTGACAGCCACTGTAGGCAACTGGAGGTGTAAGGCCCCAGCTGCTCTACGCAACACCGTTGCAAAGTTTTCTCCCTCCTCCGTTGCCATGGAAGGAGGAGACAGCATGCCAGAGTCAGGGGAGGTGTCCAGACCACTGGCATCCCCAAGCTCCTCAGCCCAGTCCTGATCAAACTCACATTGCTGTGCGAGAGGGTCATCAGAACCCTCCCAGTCCTCTACATCCTCCAATTCTGGTTCAAAATAAGGAGGGACATGTGGGACCCAAGGTCCCATCGGCGTCGGAGCCGGCGTCGAGTAACGCCGGTCCGACGCCGTGTCCGGATCCGGAGAGAACCGGAGAACGACACCGCCCGGAGCCCCGGGCGGCGTCGGGAACGGCACCGGAGAGATCGGCGCCGGTGGAGGTGTCGTCAGGTCAACCGGCGTCGATCGGGGTTGTGGCAGCACCGGGGCCGGGACCGAGGCTGGTGTGACAGGCGGCGCCGGGACCGGAGTCGCCGGCGCCGCCGGAGAAACCCCATCAGGGCCCGCGGGGCCCGAAGGCGCACCGGGGGGACCTTGAGGCCCGAAGAGGCGGGCCATGGCCGACAGGAACTCCTGTATCTCGGCCGGAGTCGCCCCCGAACCCGGGAAGGACGGGTAATGCGGGGGCGGCTCCACAGGCACTCCCGGAGCCGCGGGGACGGTGCCGACAGGACCCTCAGCCGAGTCGCGAGACCGGCGAGGGGAAGTCGTCGAGCGATGACGCTTTTTCGACTTCTTATGCTTCGACTTACCGGAGGAGTGCGAAGACTTGGACCCCGACGACCGATGAGGACTCTGCGACCGGCCCCTCGACCTCTCACGTGACCGGGGCTTGGCGTGGCGCGGAGCCGACTGCCGGACCTCGAGGAGCTTTCGAGACCGCTCTCGCAAAGCCTTCGGATGCAAGGCCCGGCAGTCGGAACACGACTTCGTGTCGTGGTCGCGGCCGAGGCAGTAGAGACAATCCTGATGCGGGTCTGTGATCGACATCATTCGACCACAGGCGTCGCATGGCTTGAAGCCGGGCATCCCTACCGACACCTTCGGAGTCGAGAGACTTCGAGAAAACAGTGAAAAAATCACCCAAAAACTTAGTCAAAAAATGACTAGGGCACTGCTCTACCCGGATCTGCGCTTACTGGCGCGGAAAAATAAAGAACTGACGTCAGCGCGCAGGGGCGGCGTCTAAGTACTGCCCGCGACGTCATCCCGGCGGTCCCGACGCCGACGACGGACGCGGAGCCGCACGACGCCGCCTACCGACGCGCGAGGGTACTGCTACGCAAAAACTTTCCGGATCCAGCCTGACGCCTGGGGATATTCTAAGGTAAGGAATCGGTCACTAACGTGTCTCTTTCAGATATATAGTCTATCAGCAGATTCCTTAGCTTTAGAATTCTCCCCAGATACCAGACTGAATCTGGAAATTTTCTGCAGCAGCACCTCTGCGCATCGATAGGTGGCGTCGCATGACTCTGTATCAACGTCGTTCATGTCAGTGATGTCACCAGAGTCCATATAAGACACACTCCGACGCACTGACATCAGCTTCTTCTGTGACCAGATTCCGCGGCACCATGCGAAGCCACCATAGAAACTGGCTGTGCAAACTGTGTGCCAAAAAAGGGTAAAAACATTTTTGTTAGCAACAGTTACAAAGTCTTAAAGAAAGACATGGTAACACCCAGAAAAAGGGCTTGTTTGGAAAGACAAACCAGACCTTAAAGCAAACAGAATAAGGACAGTGACCACCAGTGAGAGAAACCAGGGTCCCTGAAGGTGTGAAACCATAAAACTACAATCCATTCGTGGAGCGGGGAAGATGGGCAGGCGTTAAGGTATGTGGGGCTAAACTGTCTCTACCAGATAATGCGCTACCGAAGGTAACTTGTTCATCTGATAGAGACATCTAGCCACAGATTCCTTAACTTTTGAATTAAATGCCATAGCTATACCCCACCCAGAGGAAGGTCTGCGAACTGATCCTATCAAAAGTTGTCAAAGAGAACTAGCTGGTCTAAGTTAAAATAGAAGACTGGATTTATGGTGGAAGTCACATGAGAAGGAACAATATCTCCCCATAACCACTGTGGCAAAAACCACCAGGAACCTAAGGAAGTAAAGCATTGGAAGTCAGGGAAAAAACGTGATTATGGCAATGAAACCACATTGTGTCAGAGGACCACAGTGTAAGTTACAATAAAAAAATCATATAAAGCCAAATGTGATGACCTATGGACAGCTGGAACCTTGATGACCATCGGCAAAAGTAAATGCCACCCAGCTATAGCCCCTTTTGCCAGCAGAATCGTATTCGAGGGAAACCTATCCTGAGAAAACAGGGAAAGGAGACCAAGAATACATCCACACCGAAGTAAGCATGGATTAATGCATACACCAGAAATTCGGAAAGATAATCCTGAACAGGTACGTAATAAAATGGAACCCTTGTCCTAGAACAAACACTCAAAGGTAGAGTGAAGACCAGTGGGTTAGACATAAGTGTGGACTCCAAAAAGTGAAAAAGAAGAGCAAGTGCATACACAATACCAAATGAAGGCAGCACTGCAACAAAGAGAGAGAGAGAGAGAGAATGCGAACATCTATACAAGATATACACAAACTCGCTCTCAAATTGCAATTGTACTTAAGAAGACAATCATACATATATGTGTAAACAAAGATTTAAAAAATATATAAAAATGCACATGTGTATATATCACGCTTTATAGATATATATACATACAGTCATGTATTTGTAAACATCCCAATTTCAGACAGAAGCCACCACATGCTGATGACCAAAAAGAACAAGTAGCACGGAAGTGAATAATCAGAAACAGAGCTCCAAAACAGTCGGTAAAGAGAAAGAGGGACAATACCTTCTAACAAAAAACCTGGAAGGTAAAGCATTGAAAGCAATACCAGCCAACCAAGAGTCGCAACTGAGGCTGCAAAGCCTATAATCCTGAAGAAGACCACAGGAAAAAGAAACCAAGAAAATAAGGATATCACTTGGCCTAAAGAAGACAAGGTGAAGGAAAAAACAATACTGGAAATCTCAGAAAAAGATAACCATTCTGTTTATTTAACAAAGAGCTGTATCAGACAAAGCATAAGCTGACTGAGAATTAGAAGAAAAAATAAAATATTTAACAAGTGGAGATGCCAGAGAATGAACTTGGTCGTCAACATGCAAAACATGCACTCCACCAAGTTACATCCCCTACTTGACTGCAATAGGTGGTCAATATTTCCAGAGACAAACCCAAACACCAAAAAGCCAATCCATTGATAAGATATCAGCTAAACAAGAGCTGAAAATGGCTCATCAGTGGAGAAAATTTTGTATAGAAGCAGAAAACATTTGCAAGTAGAAGGTCAGTAATCTGACAGTCCTTAGTATACTCTGGTATACAGGTAAAAAGAGCATCTTCCAGAAAGAAGTGCAACCCAAAATAGAATGGGACATACAGTCGTAAAAATAACCCCTAAAGGTAGAATATTAGGACACCTTAAAGAGCACAATAAAAGATTTCCATAGATATAAATCCGCAGGAAAAAGTCAATAAAAAAAAACAACCAAGTACAAGAAGATGGATGATAACCTTGTGAGAACTAGAAGAATAAACAAAGGAGTTCACCCAAAATGGATGAAACTTATGTGACATACGGACTATCTGAAAATAATAATGTAGCAACACTAAGGCCACATGTATGCAAAACTCCAACAAAAAGAGGAGTACATGTATGGAAAGTCTTTGGTTGCATAGAAGAGTCACCACCCGAACATTGATACCAATGACAGGCCCAGTGTGGTGAGGATATTGCCACTTGCTAAAGCATAGCAAAAGAATCACTAAATAAATGCAGGATACAATTACAAAGAAAACCCTACCTTAACTACCAGCGAGGCCACTACATAGACTGCAGAGAAGAGTCATGTTCTCCACTGACTCAGAGGGGAATCCAACACCTGAAGGCAGCGAAGGACGCACAAAGTATAACCACTGCGAGGATAAGGCAGGGGAAGAGATTCATTGTCAGAAATATATATATATATATATATATATATATATATATATATTCACCTAAGGGTAATAAGAAGGAGGTCCCTACAAGGGATACCGAAGGAAATATATGAAAGGCTAATATGCATACTGAAAAATGCTCCACCAGGAGCAGGTACATAGGTAATCCTTCTTGCCGTCTGAAAAAAGATCTTTTGAGAATGGAGCCTATCCTCAGAGAACAACAGCCTATACAATAGGCAATAAGCCACAGTAAGGTTCACAAAAGAAACAACCTGTCCTGTGACAATAAGTGAACAAAAGTAAAGACACTACCAAAAATTGGCCATATTTTGTAAGAAATCAAAGACCAACTTCCCTCATACAACCTAGTAATGGAGAAAGAAAGAGGTAGATAGAAATAAAGAAAAGGACTAAGGCTCCGCACCATCTCTACTGTCTCGGAAACGCCGCAGAGCTGAATCAGCCTGTGTCCCAAATAGATGAGTACCATCAAAAGGCTTGCCAACCAGTGGCTGTTGAACTGCTTCCGAGAATCCAGAGGTGCGCAACCAAGCACAGCACTACAGAGGAGGCCATAGCCCTAGCAACAGAATCAGCGGTATCCATACCACAACGTATTAGAAGGTTTGCTGCATGCTGCCCATCACGTAGCAAGGGAGCAAGGGTGGCACGACTCTCCTCCGGAATGGCTGGTAAGATATCTTCTAATGAATCCCACAAAGCATGGGTAAAACGAGTAAGGACACAAGAAGTGTTTGTGGACCTCAAACCCAAACTGGTGGAGGCTAAAGTGTGCCTGCCACAAGTATCCAGTCTTTTAGCCTCCCTATCTGGAGGAGTGGGCAGAACAGTACCAATATTTTGCTCAGTCAAGGCCGTCTGAACCACGAAGCTGTGTGGAGTAGGATGTTTCAGGGGCTGGACGATGTGAATGCGAAATAGAACGCTCAATAGGAGGGCCCATAAAAGGTTTAGCCCAAGACCCTAACAAGATGTCAGATAAAGCTTCACAATAAGGAAGCACCAACTCCTCTTCAGACTGACTCCGCTGCAAAATGTCAAACAAAGGGTCCCTGGACACATCCACAGATGGAAGTGGCATATTTAAAACCACAGAAACTTGTTGTAACCTGTCTGCGAACGAGGAGCTTACCTCTGAGGATAATCCAGGAGGAGATAGAAGGACCGAGGCTGGTGATCACTCCAAAACACTCGCATTTCCCAGCTCAAAAACCCAGCTGGTGTCCAAAGGGGGTGGATCTGAGTGGGGAACAAACACATCCTCTCCTTCACCTCCAAACTCACTTGGCTGAGAAGGAATAGTAGAAGGTGGGTCCACAAGGAGCCCAGAATTTACACCCGAGCCAGCCAACTCTATAAGCGATATGTCAGACACTGCACAGCGTCGAGCGGTACAGTGCCGTGCGGTGCCCTCATCGGCGTCAGAGTGGGAAAGTGGTGAGGTGTCGTGTGGCGCCATCATCAACATCGGATGAATGACCGCCGATGCCGAAAGCGGAAGCCTCGGAGGGCTGTGCACCACCAGCGTCAGTAACAACGTCGGGTGTCCGGAGCCAAGCGCCGAAGGTGGAAGCCCCAAAGGGCTGTCTACCAACGTCGATATGGAAATGGCATCCAATGGCCTGACTGATGCAGAGGGTGAACCTGTGGGCGTTGTAACAGTCTCGACCTCCTGCACCTCCTTGGTGCCCAAAGGCGCTCCAGGGAAGATGTAGACCGAAAATCTTATGAAGGGAATAATAATATTTCCAGATCTGGGTTAGGGTAACCCCAGCTCCAGGATATACTGGGAGGCGCGGGGCAGACTCTTTTCCCAGCTCCGAAGGAGAAGTACGGGTCTGACGAGGCTTGGACCGCTTGCGTCTTGACTTACTGTTAAACAAAGACAGTGAACGATGGATCCTGGAGCACGAAGGAGACCGAGGCCCTCGGGGCGCCTTAGAGGGCTGTGACACGCTGCCAACAGCTTCATCCACTGCTCCTTAAGGACCTTAGGCCAAAACATTGACAGGAGTCACACGACGCCAAATCATGGTACTCACCCAGGCACCACGTATAGATGGGGTGGGGGTTCGTGGCCAACATCTGCTGACCACAGGACCCACAAGCCTTAAAACCCGAGGGCGTGAAAAAGGCACACTGTTTCCCTCAACGAAAAACCATTGAAGTTGGTCAAAAAAGACCAGAGGTACAGCTTCTCAGAATCCGTGTGGAAGAGCGGAAAGAAGAAACTGATGTAAGCGCGTTGGAGGGCATCTTATATGGACTTCGGTGATGTCACTGATGTGGACGACATCGATACGGAGTCGCACGGCACCACCCATCAACGCGCAGAGGGGCTGCTGCTGAAAATTTCCAGATCCAGTCTGGCGCCTGAAGAGAATTCAAAAGTTAAGGAATATGCAGCTAGATGTCTCTATCAGATATATGCTTACAGGTTAAGTAACATTTTCCGTTCGAGACGTGTGGTTGTAGATACACATGCTGTGCATAGACTGTAAAGCAGTCCTTCCCTAAGCGGTGGCTAGCCTGAGGATGTTGGCGAGGATTCAACAAGTGTACAAAGTACAGCCTGGTTAACATTAGGTTGTTGGCGTGCCAATACATCCACACAATAATGTTGGGCAAAAATTGTGTGGTGTGGGCCAGGTAGCTGCTTTGCAGATGTCAGCAGGATGTTCTCTATGGAGGGCATAGAAATAATTTTTTTACAGGTAAGTAAAACTTTCACACAAATGCTTTTTTACGCGGAAATGCTTTCCTATGGAGAAAGAAACATATACTGCATACAAGTACTTGCAATTGTATTCTGGGGGTCTCCTTTAAGACTTAACGTGCTAGGGGGCCAAGGTCCGAAGTACCACCAGCAATTCAAGTTTACCTGCCCTGGAGTGTCTGGGTGCAGAGGTGCTAGGGTTGGAAGCCTTGCCCGCTACACCGTAGGCAAAGAGGGGGGCCACCTAGAAACAGGCTGCAGAGTGGGACTTGGGTACAAGTCCGGGAGCTCCCAACGGAGTGCTCGGTTCATGAGGGTCCTCGGAGCAAGGCGCACAGTCGGTTGTCGGGGACCCGGGCAGGGGAGCTCAGGTGCAGAGGGTTTTAGTCAGCTCGGCCAATGCATCAAAGGCACTCATGGTTCTCGGTTAGATTGGTGGGGTGGGGGTGCAAAACAGGACAGTGTGGCCACTCTTGATGCCAGCCTCTGCGACGCTGACATCCCTCGTCGGTTGGTCTGTCATTTCGGTGTTGGCAGTCTGGATTGCACTTCAAACAAGCTGTGGTTGGTGCAAAGGGCCCAGTACTCCGGGTATTGGTGCAGGGTGGCTATGGTTGGTCCTGGCGTCTTCACGCTCAGTGGGGAGACAGATCTGACCTCCTGGGGCACAGTGACCTCCTCTTGAGTGGCTGCTGCATCAGTGAACCCGGTGGTCAGCAGAACAGTGAACCGGACGTTGCGGTCAGTGCCTGCAGGTTGCAGGGAAGTGGCTCCTCCACTTCAAGGGAGATGCTGATGGCTTGGCGATGTGCTGGAGGCCTTCTGAGGCTTTTGGAGGATGCACAGCTGCAGGAGGAGCCAGATTGTGGTGATTATGGGGGCAGGAGCAGGCAGGCCGGTTTTGGTGTCAAAGTCCACCAGAAGTCCGCAGTGCTGGCTTCTTCAGCTCTTCTTAGTCCTTCTTTTGTCAGGGGAATCGAAGTTCCTGGTATCAGAGGGCCACCTAAATAATGAATTTAGGGTCATTGGGGGAAGTGAAGGGTATTAGCCAATGGGCTACTTACCCCCTGGGGTGACTACACCCCCTGTATGACCACTTCCGGTGGGGAGCTGGCATAACTCAGTCCCAGAGTTCCAAATTCCACCAAAACAAGATGGTGGAATCCTCTTTTCATGCGGCATATCAGGCAGCCCACCTTAGGGGTGAGACTGGCCTGGTAGTGCACCACGCCTGCATAGCTAATTTCCCACCAGTCCTGGTGCCATATGAGCCTCAGGGATGGGGTGGCATCCCCCTGGTTGTGTGGAAGCTGGAGTCGCATATCAAAAGGCGGCAGAGACTTTGATGCCTCTTGCCTTGGTATGCAGATTCACCAGCCATTCTGCTGGAGGAGGTGAAAACACCTCCTGCCAGAGCAGGCATTGTTTCTGATCTCAGAGGGCGGGCTCTCACCTCCATTTGGTCAGAAATCAGTCTGTAGTGGCAGGCTGAAAGATACTAGTCAGCCAGCACCCTAAGCGGCTTGTAGGTTTTCAGGGGGCACCTCTAAGGTGCCCTATGGGTGCATTTCTAAATAAATCCACTACTGGCATCAGTATGGATTTATTAAGGCAAGGTTTTTGATACCACACATCATAGGCTTTCAGGGAAGCCATCATGTAGCTGGGGAACTCATAATGACCATTGCCCAGTAGGTATACTTAAACTGGCTTCCATATTCACTTGTACTATCTAGTAATTGAACTAGACAGCACAGAAGTATATCTGCTCAAGCAGATATATCCTCACATGTAAAATAATGCACTCTGGCATAGGGATATAAGGCCTGCTGTAGGTATGACTTGCATGCGGTGTCTGTGGGTATGGCACACAGGGTGTGTGCCATGTCGTATTTCAACATTTGTCTGCATCATTTCACGCAGCCTGCAATGGCAGTCTGCACAAGTTTGCTGGTGGGCCCTTAGGCTGGCACAATACATGCTTCAACCCTTTGGGACCCCCTTTAGTACCCATGCCCTAGGTACCATTTACAGAGGTGCTAACAGTAACCTTGTTTTAGGGAATGAGCATTGGGGACCTGGTTAGCAGGAGCCTAGTGCACTTCAGTCAAAATTGCCTCAAATGTGTTTTGGGGTCGGGGTGTCTGATTACTCCATGGCTCTTCACGAGAAGGTCTGGCCGGCTGGGGAGTCTCTCGTACCCACAGAGTTCAAGAATGGTGGTGAACCAGGGCTGTCTGGCCAATGAGGGAGCCACCAATATAAGGATGGGGGACATCTACCAAAGCCTCTGCATCACGAACGGAAGTGGGAGAGGCGGAAAAGTATAGGCAAATGTCCCTGACCAGTTTATCTATAGTGCATTTTCAACAGACTGTAGGTGTGGGTACCTGGAGGCGACTCTTGGGCATTTTGCATTTTCGGCGGTGGCGAAGAGGTCTATGTCCGGAAACCACCACAGCCTGAAGTACTGGAGAAGGACTTGCTGCTGAGATGCTCCACATAGTCGTTGTCCACTACCGGAAGGTACTCTGCCAGCATATGGACTCTGTGGCGGAGCGCCAAATGTTTGAGCTAACGCCGACAAGTTGAGGAGGATGAATGCCGCCTTACTTTTGTAGATAGTACATGGATGTCATGTTGTCTATACGAATGAAGACCACCTTGCACACAATCTAACAATTGAAGGCTTTCAGTGCTATGTGAAAGGTCAACAGTTCTAGGTAATTGATGTGGTGACCTTGGTGACAGGGTGACCACTGAACCTGTACAGTGAGGCCCTGTAAATGTGCCCTCCACCCTGTCAGGGAAGCGTCCGTTGTAATGGTGCTCTGCGGAACGGGGTCGAGAAAGGGCTGCCCTTGTAACAGGTTGTTGATTTTCCATCACTGCAGAGATGGACAATTGCAGCTCTGGACCAACACTAGATCTTTCCAGCTACCCTACGCTTGAGTCCATAGTTGCACTAAGCATTCTTGAAACAGACGCATGTGCAACCTGGCATCGGGTGGACTATGGCAACGCAGGTGGCCATCATTCGAGGAGGCACATGACCATTATGATCATGACCCAATGATCTGGCTGAAAAATAGAAAGCAATGCCTGGAAAGCTTGCGCCGTTGTAGGACTGGGATAGGCCCTCCTCATCACAAAGTTGAGGACCACCTGTTAGGGCTGAATCTGAAAGGGTTGGAGGTGGGGACTTGGTGGCATTGATGGTAAACCTCAAATAGCATAGGAGGTTTATAATGGCATTTGTGTGCAAGCCACTGCTGGTCAGTTGCACTCTTGATCAGCCAGTCGTCCAGGTAACGGAACACGCAGATGCTGTTGTGCAGCAGGTGCAGGGCTACCACTGCTAAACACTTTGGAAACACTCTGGGGCAGTGGTGACACCGAACGGCAGCACCTAGACTGGATAATGTTTGCCACAAATAGGAGATAGCGACGCTGAGCTGGGTGAAATGGAATGTGGAAGAAGGAGTTTTTGAGGTCGAGGGCAGTCATGAAGTCGCCTTGATGCAGTAGCGGTATGACATTCCATAGAGTGACAATGCGCAAATGGTCTGAGAAGATGTACTAGCTGAGGGGCCTGAGGTCTAGGATAGGCCTGAGGGACCTGTCCTTCTTATGAATGATAAAGTAGAAGAAGCACATATCTGTGCCTCGTAGGCGTGATAACATAGGCATTGGTGTTGTGGGGAGAGGCTGTGTCTACAGGGTGGCATGTAGGGAGAAGTGGAAGTGAGCTCCAAACTGTAACCATTGCGTATGATGTCTAACACCCAGTGGCCTGAGGTGGTGATCTACCATGTGGTGTAGGACCTTTGGAGTCAACACCCGACAGGTATCATGTGATCGGGGGTGGGGGAAAGGAGGGATAAGTCATTGCCCGGCGGAGACAGAGAGGCATGCAGGTGGAGCAGCACAGCTGAATGGGAGAACCTTCCCATCGGCCCTCACTGATCTCATGAGGCCATAATTATAGAAACAAGGGAGACGCTACTCCTTTCCATCAACCTGGCGGCACTGAAAAATTTAGGCCGCTAGTGATACTTTATTTAAACTCACCTTGGTCCTGAAGAAGCGCTTTGGATCTCCTCCAGAGGCCATAGATAGCGCGAAACATGTCGACCACTAGAGACACCCACTAAGGACTCATATCTAGCTACTGAGGGACATAATATCCCACTAGCAGCACCACACACCTTTTACTAATGACAGAGGGACCACTTTAATAAATAATAGCCACTCTCCCTCCAGTCATTTTTTAACACACTAGTTGAGACCTCACTTCCACTCACACGCACGCACCTAACGGCTTGTTTCATCAAAAGATCTCCGAAAAAGAGACCCTTTGGGGGACCCGTAGGGCATTGCAGCGCCGGCCCGACGAGGAGCAAAAAGCCCAATGATGAAGCATGACATCCTTCGGGGTGTGTGAGGGCATCATGATGAGGACACACTGTCCCCACACAGAGTAGCACAGGACACCTTTTCCTTTTTCTTTCTCCACTTTGAACTCTCCTCTTAAGGAACAGTGACCCCCCTTTATATACCAGTTACCAATCGGGAGCAAGTGTCACTGGACCCAACAATCAGTTCCCACCGTCCCCCCCTCTCTTTTTGATAAATAGGACCTTTGGAGTCAACACCCGACAGGTATCATGTGATCGGGGGTGGGGGAAAGGAGGGATAAGTCATTGCTCTGTGGGGACAGCTCCCTTGAGGGAACCACCCTTACCTCCTCCTTCGGAGCTGTTGCCTCTGTGGTATAAAAGTAACCCCTGGTGGAGGGTTGTTGAGGCTGCTGGCATTGGAAAGAGGTGGAAGCCTCTGGGGAAGTGGCTTAGGAACCACCTCGGTAGGCAAACCACTGAAACGACCCATTAGGGGAGGGCGCTTGGAGGGCACTCATGGCCTGGAAGTCTCTGTGTCCTCCTCTTCTTCGTCAGCATTTGATCAACCTACGGTGTCTGAGGAGGTGTTATCCGTCGGAGGGCAGGTTAAGGAGATGTTGTTGGATGTCTGGCTTGAAGCCAGAGACATGGAGCTAGGCACGCCTATGGATGAGAACTCTGGAACAAATGCTGCAAAATGCAGTGTCTGCAGCAACCAGGGCACAGTGTTAGGAGGTGTTCAAGATAAGATTACCTTCAGAGACCAACTCATGACCTCTTTTGCAATACTCATCTGGGAGGTGTTGGAGAAGCTCCTCCATTTTATCCCAGTGTGACCTGTCATACCTGGAAAATAATCCAAGTGAGTTAACAATGAGCTAGGGGGCGGCGCATTGTGCAGCGACGCGTTTGTCAGCAGCATCAATCTTCTTACTTTCCTTATTCGGCGGCAGTGCGTCGCCAGTGCCCTGTGCATTGGCCCATTTGCGGGAGGTGTGGACTATCAGGGGGGGGGGGGGGGAGTAGGCCTTTGATGTATACCAGGTCTGACAGAGACCCATATTTTTTTTTGTCCACCCTAGGGGTGACCACCCGGGCTTTAACAGGTTCCTTGAAAATATCAGGAGTTGGTTTGAGCATCCTCTTAAGCAATGAGAGGTATTGCATTGCATAGATCGCATCAATGGCATCTTTAAGCATTTCCACCTTGTGGAAAGAGGCCACCCTGCTGAGGAACTTGTGGTAGGGGGTGGTGTCATCTGTCATGGAGGGATGGGCAGGATAAAGGTCAGGGTCTGTGTCTCCAGGAAGATCTACATCATGATCAACTCAGGGATCATCCCGGAGATGCAGGCTATAGGGATCCTAGTACACAAATCCTGGGATCCGCAGTTCCCAGGCGGGCTGAGAGGTCCTCAATCAAAAGGATAGAAAGGACACGTCCTCCCTGTTTCATATACTTAACACATGAATGTCCCTTCTATAATCGAATGGCCCCAACTATCTGGCCTATATAGGTCCTGGGCTTTCGTCTTGGTGAGGAATTACCCCTGTAACTCAGGGCAACCGATTCCCAGTGCAAGCCGGGGAGCTCACGGATGAATAGGTCCCTGCAGGGAGTACCTTTGAGGAAAGTGTGACAATAAGGCTTCCCTCCGGAAATCGGTTGCCCTGAGTTACAGGGGTAATTCCTCACCAAGACCAGTGGCAAGTAGTAGGCTTGTTCCAGTTCTTAATCACTTAAGAGTGCCTGAAACGAATAGTTGACACGCATGCACGTCTTTGGGGGAAGTAACTTCTTTACATCCCCACCCTGACGAAAGCCCAGGACCTATATAGGCCAGATAGTTAGGGCTGAAACATGTTGGTGCTAGATTAAGGGTCATAGGACCATCACATCCTTAGACACCCTATTGTATATATTTTAACCTTCCCTCCCACTCCATTATTAAAGATTTCTTTAGGAGTGGGTGAGGAATTTTATCTTTAACAGTACGCCCCCATACACAATATCTTTAAGTGCTCCCTGAAATACGGTCGAGCCCACCCCGACTTTTAGCAGTCGGGGTGAGCCCTATGATGAAGCATGTCACTATTAGAGTGAGTGAGGGCTATTTAAAGAAAAGGGTCTCTTTCCCTTCCCACTCGTAGCAACGGGTTGGACTTAATTCTGTTGTTTCTCTTGTGAACGTTGTTCAGGAGAGGATCACCACAACACACTTAGGAACCCCCCACCCTATGTGGATCACTCTTCTCGTTGCTTGTCCTACGTAGAGAGAAAGCAACCATTCGGTTAAAGGGATCCCCCAAGTACTCTGGACTATGCCCCCCAAATGCTTTGTGTGGTGACCCCTGAGGAGAGAGGGGAACGGGGTCAGCAAGTGGACGGGGAGGAAGAGGAGTAGGAGGGGGAGGTGGACAAGGCAATGGTGGAGGCCTAGTTGCCTTGTCATGTCAGCTTTTTGGCTGTGGCGGTAGGTCGAGGGCTTCCTCAAAAGCGGAATTTGTGCTTGGAGCCATCAATGTTCGGTGCCTGGGCAAGGAGGCGTCCAGTGCATGGGTGGATCAGGATGCGACACTGACTGGAGTAGAGTTCTTCCTGCAGCCGCTGAAGAATGGATTTGACAGAGCCAGCAGAGGAGGAAGGTCTTGATGTGGATTGCTTCAGTGCCGGCGTGCGCATCGTCGCCGCTGAACAAGGCTTTGATGCCGAAGGCTTTGGCTCAGAAGAGGGGCTTCGAAGAAGCTGTTGACGCCAAGAGAGTGGTCGGCGCACAGTGGCTCGGCTTTAGGATCATCTTCAGTGCCGAGTCAGCTGGGCATGATGTCCGACATGTGCGCTCGGTACTGACCATGGCTGAGAGGCAGTGTGTGGACCGGAAGTCTGTTGGTGGGCTTAGAGGCTGGGCGCCTGACCCCCTCGGTAGGGGGTGCTAAGAGTGCGATTGGTGCAGGGGAGGTGGGTCAGTACTCACAGCCTGCTAGGCAGGAGGCAAGTCTTCTAATCCCAGGTCAGAACACGAGCTGGGTTCTGGCAAGGCGGCCTCTTCATCAGCAGCCGACGCCTCGGGCTGGGGCTTGCCCTCGAGGTCCTGAGCGCCAAAGATGTCCAATGTATCGTTGCCACTCCTCTGCAACATTTCGAGATGTCAAGCTCGACGGTAGCAAAAGGTTTCCTTTGTAGGGAAGGAGCAGCAGGCTTTCTCGTCATGCTCTGTGGCGAGGCAGAGGTTGCAGACCTGGTGTAGATCAGTCCAGGGGTATTTGGCATGACACCAAGGACAATAGAGGTCCGCCTCCGTTCCATCAGAGGCGATACAGGTTTGCTGTGGACAAATGACAGGAAAGGCCCTGAAGGGAAAAGCCCCTACCGTGGTGTCGAAATCATCCCCATATCCGACCCCGAGTAGATGCACGCCAAGTCATTGAGGGAAGGGGTAAGACGCTGAACACAATACCGATTGAAGGAAGAGGAACCGCGAAGACCCAAGGAATTCCCCGCAATGGCGTCAATACGGAGCTCAGTAACACGTCTGAGTCTGACGGCGGAAAGAAAACAATCAAACAATGGAGCCGATGCTAATGCGCATTACCAGCAATAGGTGGAGTCACTGTACCTTGTGACTTGAGAAGACATCTTAGAGGAAAAACAACTTGCACACCTCCGGGCTCAATACCAGATGGCAGGAGTACACACAGCATGTTTATCTACTACATTCACACATGCCACGAACATTATCTTTAGGTGTTCCTCTTGCCAAGACCTCCTAAAAAGTGATAACACTGTCCACTGGAGACACTCTAGATAAACAGCCAGAACTTGATGTGGGACTGTACGATGAACTAGAATCCCATCCATCTGAGGACCTAACAGGTAAGGGAGAAGGAGACTGTGCTTCCGAGTTGGATGATCATTAGCAGCCTGAGCCGAATGTGGAGGTGGTCGAGGCGAATGTGAAGGTGGTTGAGGCCCATGTGGAGGAGGTCAGAACAAAACCACCAGTCTATGCTCCCTCAGTGATGGGCCTTTCCTTATGGTCGGTGCCACTCCAGACAGACATTGAAACCTTCGAACAGGAGTGTTGATGTGGTGCGATTAGATGTACCTCTGATCCTTTCTCAACCTTTTCTCATTGGCTTTCTCTTGGTGGGAGTCCTTTGGAGTCAAAGGCAAGCGTAACGGTGGATTCAAATGTGTTCCTGGAGGCCTTGTCCTCTTGTTTGTCATTCACCAGCATGTACTCCAATTTCCCTAACAGCCTAATGCAGTCTCCATCCTTCAGGGTCCTTTTAGACATTTTGAAGCAAAACTCACATTTTGTAGTGGAGTGAAAGGATACCAAACAGACTTGATAAGTCAGAGGCTGTTTTCTTTCTGCTACAAGGTGGCCTTGAACAAAAAGTATAGAATCCTGACAGGAAAAATAGATGGATTCACAAGGAGGCAGCACGAGATGGGTCAACGCAGTGTTTAGCTCCCATGGAACTGGAAGACGCTTAACTGGTGGAAACAACAAAAGATGTTTATAATTCTCACTGAGAATGAAAGTGAGGAATAGTCTCCTATCCACCGGAATCTGGAAACTCCAGCCAAGTGAACTCTAAACAATAAACACAAGATACTCTTGACTATCTCTAGCAAGTATGGTAGCACTACATGGGGCCAACGGACACAGAGATGAATCCTGTACCACAGCACAGGGGGGAATGCCTCGTGTTGTCATGCAAAGTAGGCCCTACAAGTAACACCACATCATGAGAGAGTAATGCACCGGACCATTCATATTAACTAAACACTAGCAATTAACAACAATCACTGCATCAGAGACTGAAACTACTTGCAGCATTTGTGTACCACACACTATGCAAGCAACGTCTACATCTTCAAATGTAAAATTACAAATACATACCATCCAGTACTGTGAGAAAGTGCCATCTTTCTTACATGGTATGCCCCCACTTTTTGCTGAATGGCTGATGTACTTTGACTGAGTGTGCCCTGGGCTCCTGCCAACCAGGTACCCAGGGCCTGTGTTCCTTCCCTAAAATTGCATTGATACCTACACCCAATTGACATCCCTGGCCACAGGTCAGCCCCTGGTAAATGGTACCATGGGTACCCAGGGCACTGTGACCAGGGAAGGCCCCTAAGGGCTGCAGCACTTGTTGTGCCACCCTTAGGGACCCTGCACCTTACACACACACACTGCCTTTGCAGGCTGCGTGTCTTGGTGCAGAACAAAAGTGAAGAGTCGACATGGCTCACATCCCTGTGTGCCATGCCTACAAGCCACTGCCCTGGCCTAGGTCAGCCACCCCTCTAGCTGGGTGCACTATGCCAGTGGTGAGGGCATAGAGGCATGAGCCCTGTGCCCCTACAGTGCCCAAGTCCATTCTTGGGCATTGTAAGTGCAGTGCTGCCATTAAGAGTATATGGTGCTGGGAGTCTGTCATTACGAACTCCACAGCACCATAATGGCCCCACTGAAGACTAAGAAGTTTGGTATCAAACTTCTCAGCACATTAAACCCCCACTGATGCCAGTGTGGGATTTAATGTAAACGCACTCCAGAGGGCATCTTAGAGATGCCCCTGAAACCAACCCGACTTCCAGTGTCCGGACTGAGTGGCTGCCCAGGCTGCCACCACCAGACATGTTTCTGGACCCCTGGGTCGAGAGCCTCTGCTCTCAGGGGCCTGAAACAATGCACATCCTGGGACGAGGTGCCAAAGCCTCCTCCCCCAGGATGGGCAGGGGGAGCTTCAAAGGCCTGCCGCCTTTGGAGTTTCCCCAGACCATTTGCTGCTTCCAGCAAACTGGTCCCCACTGGTTCTACCCCCACTCCTGGCGGGAGAACCCGGCGGGAAAACCAGAGGCAGGAAATGGGTTGTGCCCACCTCTGCCAACTCCACCCCTAAGGTGGGGGAGGCGAGGTGAAGCACAAACTCGAGTCCCCGCCATCTTGAGGATGGGGGACCTGGCCAACCAGGGACAGGCTCCTGCCCCCCTCCCACTGGAGAGGGAACAGAATAGGGGTGTACCCACCCCAGGGAAGGGACCCATTGGTCCCTGCCCTTACCTACCTGTAACCACCCCTAAATTTAGTATTTAGGGGCTCCCTGAACCTTCCTTCCGGAGTTCCCAAATCCGAAAACAAGAAGAGAAGACGAAGCAAGAAGACCAGCCGTGCAGCTGCTAAAAAGGAGGCGACAACAACTGACTTGACCCCAGCCCTACCGGCCTGTCGACCTCTGAACCTGCTCCTGCGGAATCCCGGCCTCAGCAACCTCACAAACCCCGGAGGACCTGACTTCTGTGCTACAGCCTTCGACCCAGGGACTCCCACGAGCAGTGGTACTGCTCAAAAGAAAACCTACCAAAGACCCGGCCCTGGCACGGAGCCGCGAAACCTGCACACTCTGCACCCGCCGAGTCCAGCCTGTGCCTGAGTGACCAAAGACCTCGAGGACGTCCCCCGGCGATTCTGACCTGGAATCCAGTGGCCAAGGACCCTCCTCGACGACCCAGACGACGCCTGCAGCCTCAGGACAAGGGACCCCTCCAACCGCGACCAGCAGGGGGTAAGATTTCCCGACCTCAAAAGACACCCCTGCACCCGGCGCCCCACGGCCCCCTGTGCCCAACTCCTGGGTGTCTACCTATCCTCCAAGACCCCAACTTACCTCCTGAAGTGTTGGTCGTCCCTGAAGAATCACCGTCCCCGAGCCTGCAGCCTTTCTTCACCTTTCACGACCTCTATTGTTTAACATTGAGCGCCCGACGGCTCAAAGCACCCTGCACCCAGCCGCCCGAGTGCCCCTGGAAGTGCAACCTCTATCCTAACCTACTTCCCTACTTGCCCTGAGCAAGTGACCAGGAGCCCAGCTCCCACAGTCGCGTGGCCTGCTTGCCAGCAGCCACCAACCCGGGCCCCCGCCTGCCATAGGATAACATTGGGCCTTCTCACTCTGCACCCGGCCGCCCCTGTGCCGCTGAGGGTGTAAAAACTGTACTTACCTGATCCTGGGGGACCCCTGAGTCTATACCCAGAACCTTAACCCTGCCAGTCAAGTACTTACCCGAAATCCGATAACTCACTTTTCTTCCATAGGGTTCCATTGACTGGTTTTCTGCGAAATTTCTTCTAAGTGTGGAGTTCTGAAACTTTAGAATATTCACCAAAAATCAACCGAGTCACGAAAACGAAAATACTCACCTAGTATTAGAAGGGGCCTCAGTGCTGGACCCGAGTGCCCAACACTGGCCCTAAAAGTAATCGCAACGGTACTTACCGCTAACTCACTTTTCTTTCATAGGGATCCATTGACTGGTTTTCTGTGAAATTTCTTCTAAGTGTCGATTTCTGTATTTTACAAATATTCTTTAAAAATCGTACAAACTACAAAAACGTAATTACTTACCTGTTTTAAGTAATGTCCCAGTGCTGAACCTAGGAGTCCAGCACTGGATTACAAAAGTAACGTAAACATACTTTGCTTGCACACTGTATTTCCTTTCATAGGATAACATTGGTAATTTTACCCAGAAAAGTTTCTAAGTGTCAGCTTTTGAAATATAGTAATATTCTTCAAAAATCACTACAATAACCAAAACGCTTTTTCTTACCTGTTTACAGGAAGTGTCCCAGGACTGAATCCAGGATCCAGTCCTGTGGTTAGAAAAGTGCTCTGCAAAGTAATCAATTGTAATTAAGCATAATTTTCCATTGAGCTCAATGTTGCATTGTATTTGACCCTGTGTTGCCTCTTGCACCAACTGTGATAACCACTATCAAAAAAGTCTACTGCCTATCTGTAAGGTGAATAACCAAAGCATCTCATACTGAGAAAGTATATTTTGATCCTATTGTTGGTTCTAAAATAAAACAAGCATATATTTTTTTATATACAAACCATTGGCCTAGAGTTCAGTTCTTGAGTGTGTGGCTTCATTTGCTGACTGAGTGTGTACAACAAATGCTTTACACTGTCCTCTGATACTGCCTTACTGCTCGACCAAGCTACCACTTTGGAGAGTAGGGTTATATCTAACTTTAGCCTCTGTCAACCCTCTGGGGACTGTGGACTCTGTACACCCTGAACCTTACTTGGGTACAGTATATACAGAGCCACTTTCCTACAAGTACACAGTAAAATCGAAATCCAACAGCATGTTTCTACATTAAAAATTATGTGCAGAGAGCTAACAATGCAATAATGAAACATTAATAAATAAATTATCACAGTATGACAGACACCGGTTATGAGCAAGCCACAGTTCATTTTCAAAACCGACCAAAAACATTAAACTTTACACAACTAGCACTGCTTAAACAGTCCTTGCTAACACAGAACTAGTATCGAACAGTCAATTAACAGGTTTCACTATATCACATCGCAAATAATGTGAAATTATAAACCCTTAAAATATATGAAATACCACCACTGAAAGCATGATTACACACCATGCACAACACCCAACTGTTATGTAATTGCGACACCTTTGATAATGATGGGAAGGTAACCCAATAAACTGGCAGGCTAACTCCATAAACCAAAGTATTGTTTGCTTCCTCTCATAGCCTTCGTCGTCCCAATGCAAATTAAAGTGTGTATATCAACTGCTACTTCACACTAAATATCTGGAACATCTGTTGATCTTCATCTCACTCCTTTGCTGGAACTGCAATTCCGTAACAGTGGTCTACTCACTTCACTACAGAGCAGCTCCCCTCAGTGGTCCCTCATTTACCACAACTGAGAAATTAATTTTGATCATGCTACAGCATAAAAGAACAACAAACAAGCAATATCCTTTAATAATGATATCAACTAGTCATGGCTAATTGTTCAATTTATAGCTAATCAAGTCTAGGGAGCTAGCTCCTGCTGCTTCAGCATCAAAATTATTTGCAAAGGAATGTGACTTAGTACATAGAATGGATGTTTTAAGGTAAAGGATGATGCAAAGAGTGATTGATACATTAAATCATATGACTGAACATAAATCTGATTGAGCTGCAGTGACTAAGACTATGAGAAAAGGCAAAGAGGGATTTACACGATTGGAGTAGCCTTGAAAAAGCAAAAAACATTTGCAAAACACACAAGGGATATTTGGATATCAAACAGAATTCAATAAATATCTCAACTGATCTCTACATTAATGGGTATAGCCAGATATCAAACATTAATTTGTTGGGCTGCAAGAATGGATATAAAATTCACAGTTGAGGCCCCATGAGGCTGAAACACACCCAGAAGCGATGTGATCCAGCAGTTCGAAATAGACTGTTCCTTTAGGTGCAAGGCAGGAATGAATTCCACAGGATTAGTTGTCTAGGAGCACCGAAAAACTAAGAATATAAGGAAAACATGCATGGTGTATTATGAAGTTATGAAGAATCGACTCCTATTTTTAAATAACTTTTTATTCATAGGGGAAATAGGCTCTCGAAGTAAATACAAAAGACTAACAGCCTTAAAAGTGTTTTACTAGAGAAGCACTACCAATGGCGGACTGTGATCACCGCACTTCGCTCTTCCGTTTCCTTATTTTAGTATAGCAATGGGTAGTGCACAAACACCCCTGCACCCGCCGTCGTTAGGTGCAGCTGCAGAACAACACAAAAGAATCAATGGAGTGGTGCACTTTAGACAATACGCAAATTCGCTACTGTCCAGATAATTAGTCCAGCCAAGTGTCCAATTCAGTCATCAGCTTTATTTAGGTGGTACAAACAGAGCATCATCCAGCCAACGCGTTTCGTTCAGATACCGCTTATAATATTGCAGTAGTACAACGAACATGTCTAATATCACAGGATGAATGGCCACATAATAATGCCCCAGGTCTGATAGCCAAGCTACAGATGCCCGTCCTAGTTCACATCTGGCAAACAGTGGAAAAGTTCCCTGTGATATTAGATATGTTCGTTGTACTACTGCAATATTATAAGCGGTATTCCCTTGATACATGGTTTCTTGATGTAAGAGGCCTTGGATGCTTTTGAAGTACTCCCGTGTGGACATTTGGATCAATAGCCCTGATGAAGTTTAATCAACTGATCTGAACGAAACACGTTGGCTGGATGATGCTCTGTTTGTACCACCTAAATAAAGCTGATGACTGAATTGGACACTTGGCTGGACTCATTATCTGGACAATAGCGAATTTGGGTATTGTCTAAGGTGCACCACTCCATTGATTCTTTTAGCCTTAAAAGTGTGGTCTGGCAGAGTGCTGCCTTTCATCAAAATGTTACCCTTCTTTTTGAAGGTCTATCAAGTCATGCAAGCTTTGTTACAAGTCTGCAATGATATGCAATCGAGCAATGATTCCTTGACTGTGTTTTTGCTATGGATCAATTGATACTGTTAAAAACTATATAGGGTTAGTTTCTTAAATTCAGATATCCTGATATTTGATTTTATAAACCACTTCAAAAACCTTATCCATATTCCTCTCCATGTTTTTACTTCGCTGTTCGATTTCTTTTGATAAAGTTACATCCACTTTTCTCCTACTTTTGTCCTACTAAAAATCAAAACAAAATTCAGTCACAATGCATTACTCACTTTTTCAGTTTCTCTCCCACACCTGGTGACGTCATCATAGGCCTTCCCAGTTTTTCTCTCAAAGGAGATTCAGATCTGCTACGACTTCTTGAGATGCTTGGACTCTGGCTGCTCCGACTGCTACTCCGATACCTATCTGATGGTTTGTCACTGCGCCTGTGCCATTCTGTCGACCGTGAATGACTCCTAGGGAGAAAGTGATTACATTACAATAGGCTTAACCCTTCCTACAAGGCACTGTGTACTCAAGAAGGGAGCAATCGAATGGCAGAGTGATACAAATTAATATAATTGTGACATTCAAATGGACATCCACCTTTTTGCAATATATTGCTGCTCTATTAAATTTCAATTTAAAGTAGTCATGCATCTAGCTGAAGCACCTAGTAACCTATTACCACTCAGGTCTCCAACAAGAAAAAAGCACACTGACAAACTATCTTAACAGCCTCACAGAAAGGGGAATAGCAAAAACAAGGTGGTGTCAGAATGCGCAACATGCATTTGATTTACAGCGACTAGAAGACCTCAGAAGGCTATGTTTTGAATATTTATATTTAGAAATGCAAATCTACTCCCCAAATATCCTTAGAAATGGCAAAGTGAAAACGAGCATTAGCAAAGCCAATAGGTCTTGCCTTTGAAAGTAAATAGCAAACTTCTTGCCAATGTAACTGTCTATGCAGTTGAGCATTATCAAAAATAAGAAAAAAAGTGTGCTGTGATGCTGAAATGCATGGAAAAAAAAGCCAAACTAAGTAGAGCGTCAAGAAGCAAGTGTATGGTCATGCCATGACACTGCGGCATTTAAGTTATTGCTGCTATTACAAAAGTGATGCCTTCCATTTTGGAGACGGAAATTAAAAGAAAAAAAAAGTGAACCATGCACATTATCTTCAAAGGCCCTGTAGTAAGTGGCAGTGGCCAGGCCCTGTATAAAAATAAAAAATTAAATAAAAAAAATGTTGGAAAGAAAAATCCAACAACAATGTACTGGGGGTAAGAGGGGGCTGAAGATCCAGCGATCTCGGCCCTGCACCATGCGGAGATAGGCCGTTTTGATCGCCCCTGAACTATTGGTGTGCATCTGGCACATCCCTTCGAAGCTGCTGGAAAGGATGAGTGGGGATTTGAGGGTGGTTGAGCCAGCACTTGACGCCATTCTACTCTGAGAGGCCCGGTCCACCTTGGAGGCTCCGTGACGACGCGCGAGCCTGAGGAACGAGGCCGTGTGGCGTTGCCGGGTCGCTTGGCTGGATCCTGCTGCCTGTCGCACTCCAGGTGCCACGTTGTGCTGCTTCTTGACCATGCTTCTGGGGGAACTGCTGCTGAGGCCCTGGCTGCGGACTAGGGGTGCTACTTTCGCCGCCTACAGAACCATCCGAGCAGCACGATGTCCAGCGCCAACATGCCACCGGTAGGCTACCACCGTTAGTACTGCTGCAACTGCTCCCTGACCTGCGGCTTTTGGTCCTGTCTCAGGGACTGCACGACCATCCTGCGGGGCCCGGGGGATGCCTAACAACTGCCCGGGCCGCCTGTTGAGATTTGCAAGGCCGACCACCCCCCCCCCCCCCAGCACCTAATCCACGGCGGATTCGGGCGCCATTAAGACCTGCGCCTGCTCCACACAGGTAGGGCGCTACGACCACAACGGCTCCTGTTCCCGACCTCTACTATGCTGGGCCTTCTGACGCTGGCCATCGGGAGCTGCTTGCCCCCTTAACTGCTGTCCTGAGCTGCTCCCGGGGGATTTGTTATTTGACCTCACCTCAGTGACTTGGCTCACTGGCCTCTCTGCTCCTGGCTCTCCTCTGACAAGAGGCAACCACAGACTCGCAGGAACGAATGGCTAATGTGACCCTAAGCTAGTCCCCAACGCTGGTTTGCTCCATCCTACGGCCGCTATCCTGCTGGTTGTTAGCCATCTTAGACCCGCAGCACACCCGGAATAATAAGTGGAGCTTCCCTGGGTGCTGCCATTGCCCCCTCTCATCTGTCCCATCTGGCTACGGAGCCACCCCTCCGGAAGCCGCTTTAGACATGGCGCAGAGACCCAAAACAGCACAAGTTACCGTTTGAAAAGTCCAAAACCAATGACGCGACGGAGTCTGTGCCTGATAAGAGGAGGCAGGTGCGGCTGGCGTCACAACACCGGACAATTGTCTGGCACCAATGCTATTATGGTGGAGCTCCGGGCTGGATTCTGCGACATAGATGCAAAGTACGACACCTTCGCAGGCCTTCTGCATCGCATGGGGAAACGTTTGGATAGACAAACCACTTGCTTAGACGGCGCAGAAGAGCACATTTCTGGCCTAGACAAGTTTCTGACCACCTGAGGAGAGAGCCATCGCTCTCAGAGGTCGGGAACAAAGCCTGCTCTAGGTGTAGGGCTTTACACCTCCTCCACACAGGAACTACATTGCAAGGCAGGAAGCTTTAAAGGCCCTGCCGCCTTTGTTATGCGACCCAGGCCTCTCCAGATAGCGGAGATGCCATCCCCCCTGACCTAACCCTACATTTTGGCGGCAAGACAGGTGGGAAAATTAGTAAGATTAGGTGGTGTGCCCACATCAAGCCAGAACCACCCCTAAGGTGGACTAGCTGATGTGGACACCACCTTTTCAAATTCCTCCATTTTGTTTTGGTAGGAATTAGCCTTCTAGGGTCAGGGTTATGCCCACTTCCCACAGTAAGTGGTCATATAGAGGGTGCAGACATCCTAAAGGTAGGTAGCCAGCTCATTGGCTACTATCTGGCACTCCCCTTTAACGCCCCTAAATTGAGTTTTCAGATGGCATCCCTGAACCCAAGAACTCAGATTCAACGGATCAAGAGAAGGAGGACAAAGAGTCACTGTCTGGCAAGAACAGCAGAAGAGCAGAGAACGTTTGGGCAAAAACCTGCCTGCTAGCAACTCTCTCAACAATCGTGACAGAGTGACTCGTCCTGCTAGCTGGAGAACTATCAAAGCCATGGGTAGCCTGTCAGCACTTCAATCGTCTACAGTCTCCCTTGGAGTAGAGGAGCTACTCCCCTGCAGCCCACAGGCACCGACAAGCAGAGTCCGGTCCAGTGCCCTGCTGCTCCCTGGCCCGGCCACGCCGCAGACGACCAGGAGAAGGTACTCGTGCTCTGGAAGGTCAGATCTGTCTCCCCATTGAGTGTGAAGCCACCAGGACCAACTAGAGCTGTGCAGCACCAATCCCCGGGGAACCGGACGCCCTGCACCAAACACCAACAGTGAGAGTCCAGTCCAGATTCTCACTGCATCACGACTGAGCAACCGTCAAGGGACATCAGCATCACTGAAACCCACTTCGTGAATGGCCCAGCTGTCTTGATTTTGCCCCTGCCAGCAGTTTGTCCCTAACCCTGAGGAGCATCTTTGCGCATCAGCCCAGCCGCCCTAACCACTCTTCACCCGGGCCACCCAGCCCGGGTACCCAAGAACCGTCTGTGCCCCCTTGCTCCAAGACCCCTTCCGACCCAAACCCCCGTTTGGGAGCTCTTGGACTTGTCCCAAAGTCCCCTGTGCAGCCTGTTTTCAGGTGGCCCCCCTTCACTGTAGTACACCCAGCGACAACCTTACCAGCACCCTGCTCTCAGTGAAACCCGGGCAGTTCCCGAAGAACTGCTGGTAGAACTTTGGACCTTGGCCCACTAGAACTCTAAACCCAGAAGGTGAAACCCTGCAACCGACTGTACTTATCTTTATGTATTTATGACTTTTCCCCACGTAGGATTGCATTGTGCGTAAAGGCGCACAGGGTTGAAAGAGTTACTTACCTGTAAAAATTGCTAACAAAAACAGTACTTACCTTTGAACAAAGTTCTTGGTTTGACAAAATATATAAAAATAAGTGTTATTTTTCTAATTTGGTCTCACATTTATTCTTTGAGTGTGTGTCTCCTTTAATGCCTCTGTAAGTACAACAAATGCTTAGCATTACCCTCTGATAAGCCTAACTGCTCGCTCACACTACCACAAAAGTGTGTGTTAGTATTATCTGCTTTAGCCTCTGTAAGCCAATTGGAGACCCACTAGACTCTCTACACAGTGTATTTCATTTTAGCGCACTATATAGAGAGCCAGCTTCCTATAATATGCCAAAGAGCATTTGCCCTCCTGGCACGGCACGTCCGAGAGCTACCCCCCTGATCTTCACTCAGCAGTAAGCGTTGACCTGTTCTCCTCGGACTGAGGCACCCAGCTTGTACCGACTCCCAGACTAGGTTCCCCCTGGATCGACCTGAAGAACCAACGGTTTGAGATGTACTGCGGCGGTCTCCTCTGCTGTACCCTGGATTGCACTTAACTGGTTACAATGATTGACCCTTCTCCATTCCTACCAACTCATCCTGCAAGTGGGGCCTGTCCGCCATGGCGTTGCTGCCCCGTGAGGTGTATACCACTCTGGTGACCTCGTGGGGTTATGTTCTTTTTGGGTATTTCTATTGGGATTCGCCAGGCTTGTTTCTGCCTGGTGTGTGTGCGTGTGTGTGTGTGTGTGTGTGTTACTGGTTGATTGTTTGGTTTTGTGAATCTACATGCTTCAGTCGTAGAGGACACTGTGCGACCACACTGCTGACACATGCTGAGGCCACAGTCACATGGTGGTAACAAGTAACACTGCAAAGTCCAAAGCGGATATCTCGTTCCTTTCGTGACACAGAGGCCTCAACAACCCCCGCAAGGGGAAACAAGTGCTGCAGAACCTGGCCAGCAATGGCACACAGATAACAGTCTTACAGGAGACGCATCTTCTCCCAGGGAGCTCTTACATCTTTGACTCCTCATGGGGCCACACCAACACTTTTCGGGATATAGCACATACTCACATGAAGTCAGTATATTAAAACATAAAAGCCTCCCCTTCCACCCCTCAGCCAATTTCCTCAATAAGGACGGTAACGGTAAATATGGCCTAGTAGCTGGCATCCTGGCAGGGCTAGGCGCACTGCTAGTTAACATTTATGCCCCCAGCATTGACACTCCTGACTTTTTTCCAGTCACTCATGTCCCTAATAGGACGCATAGACGCTAATGCACAAGTTACTAACTTGCACAAGTTACTAACTTGTGTAACGATATATCTGTAAGAGACAGTAGTTAGTGAATGAATGAATGAATGAATGAATATACTTTATTCGATTTCAGTTCATAATAAAATCATAAAAGCCACATTAAAACCATTTATAAAAATATATCCATACACAATACAAATTTATCTATACTCTGTTCTATATTATCTAAACGACTGCATTTTAGTAGTTAGTGACAGATTCCTTACCTTAGAATATCCCCAGGCGTCAGGCTGGATCCGGAAAGTTTTTGCGTAGCAGTACCCTTGCGCGTCGGTAGGCGGCGTCGTGCGGCTCCGCGTCCGTCGTCGGAACCGCCGGGATGACGTCGCGGGCAGTACTTAGACGCCGCCCCTGCGCGCTGACGTCAGTTATGTACACGACTTTCCGCGCCAGGAACGCAGAGCCATGCAAGAAGCTGACATAGGTGTCTGAAAATACTAGGGCCCTGAAAGGGATGTCCTTAACCCTAGAAATCAGTTCGCAGAACGGGGAGGATGGGTGGGGCTGTAGGGAATCTGTCACTAACTACTGTCTCTTACAGATATATCGTTACACAAGTTAGTAACTTGTGCATCTGAAAGAGACACGTTAGTGACAGATTCCTTACCTTAGAATAGATACCCCAGCAATACCAACCCCGGTAGTGGGTCTGCGAACAAAGATCAGACAAGGAAGTCCCGGAGGACAGAACGGCCAAAGAAGCCGTCCCTCCGGACCTGACTGTCAAGGCAGTAATGCTTGGTAAACGTGTGCAGCGAGGCCCACGTAGCTGCCTGACAGATACCCTGCAGCGGAACACCGCGGCCTAAAGCCGTGGTAGCAGCCGTTGCCCTGGTGGAATGGGCACGCAGCCCAACAGGAGGCTCCTTCTTAGCCAAAGAATAGCAGGCTTTGATACACAAGGTTACCCAGCGGGAGATGGTTCTCTTGTGCACCGCCCGACCTTTTTGGCGCCGACGTAGCCAACAAAGAGCTGGTCATCCACCCGGAAGTGTTGTGTGCGGTTGATATAAAAGGAAAGCGCACGTTTTGGGTCCAGACGGTGGAGCCTCTCTTCCTCTCTGGAAGGATGCGGAGGCGGAAAGAAGGTGGGCAAAGTGATGGTCTGCCCAATGTGGAAGGCAGTAACCACCTTTGGCAAGAAGGACGGACGCGTCCTAAGAACAACCTTGTCTGGATGGACAGACAGAAAGGGAGGTTTGCATGATAGAGCCTGGAGCTCACTCACCCGCCGAGCGGAGGTGATGGCCACCAGAAAGGCTGTCTTCAGAGTCAGAAGACGAAGAGGACAGTTATGTAGAGGCTCAAAGGGAGCGCACAAACGGAACAGGAGGGAAGAGGTGTGTAATGCCTTTTAGGAACCTGTTAACAACAGGGGACTTGAAAAGGGAGGGCTGATCAGGAAGCCTGAGGAAGGCCGAAATGGCACAAAGATAGCCCTTGATGGTACCCAGGGCAGAACCCTGTTGGGCCAGAGAAAGAAGGAACAGAAGAACCTCAGAAAGAGGGGCAGAGAGGGGATTCACAGCCTTTGCTGTGCACCATGCCACAAACTTGTTCCACCTGCAGGCGTATACCACCTTAGTGGAGGGACGCCTGGCTGCCAGAATCACATCACAAACTTCGGGAGGCAAGTCGAAGGGAATCAACTGCCGCCGCTCAATCTCCACGCAAGCAGATGGAGACTGGACAGGTTCGGGTGGAGGACCGTCCCCTGCTGCTGCGACAGAAGATCCTCCCGAAGAGGCAGACGGATCGGGGATCGACGCTCATACTGAGTAGCTCGGGATACCAAACTCTTCGAGCCCAGTCCGGAGCCACAAGGATGACTTGGGCCCGGTCGCGCCGAATCTTCTTCAACACTCTGGGTAGAAGTGGTATAGGCGGAAAGGCGTACAACAGACCGCAACTCCACTCGCGACGAAAAGCGTCGCAGAGCGAGTGCCGCCTTGGAAATTCCAACGCGCAGAACTGCTGACATTACGCGTTCTCTTCGGTGGCGAATAGATCTAACCAAGGCTCTCCCCACTGTAGAAAGAGTCCTTGCGCCACTTCCGAGTGAAGACGCCATTCGTGAGCCATCATGCACCTGCGGCTGAGTTCGTCCGCCCTGGCGTTCAGGGAACCTACCAGGTGTTGAACCATCAGGAACATGCCCTGATGTTCCAGCCATGTCCAGAGGCGCAGAGCCTCCTGACAGAGGGCCCACGACCGCACCCCGCCTTGTTTGTTGCAGTACCACATGGCGGTGGTGTTGTCTGTGAACACCTGCACTACCTTCCCTTTGACAGAGGGAAGGAATGCCTTGAGTGCAAGTCGGATCGCCCGGAGCTCCAGAATGTTGATATGGAGCCGGGACTCCGCCGGAGACCAGAGGCCCCTGATCTCCGCCTCTCCCATGTGACCGCCCCATCCCAGAAGGGACGCGTCCGTCACAACTGTGTGCTCTGGCTGGGGAAGGGAGAGGGATCTGCCCATTACCCATTGCCGGTTCAAAAGCCACCACTGCAACTGTTTTGCAGTCCCCTCCGAGATCTGGACGTGATCGGACAGGTTGCCCTGGTGCTGCGCCTACTGGAACTTCAGGTCCCACTGCAGAGCCCGTATATGCCATCTGGCATGATCGACCAGCAGGATGCAGGAGGCCATGAGGCCCAGCAGCCTCAGGGTCATCCGTACCGAAACCCAGGATAAAGGCTGAAAGATCGGAATCATAGCCTGAATATCCCGGACTCGCCGTTCGGGAGGATAGGCCCGAAACTGCGTCGTGTCCAGAACTGCTCCGATGAAAGGAGCTGTGGAGAAGGAATCAGATGCGACTTCGGCACATTGATGGAGAACCCCAGCGAGTGCAGGAGTTCGGCCGTAGTCTGGAGGTGGGAGACAACTGCCTGGGACGAGCCCGCCTTCAGCAGCCAGTCGTCGAGGTAGGGGAAGACTGGAACCCCTGCCCGGCGCAGATGAGCTGCGACCGCCGCCATCACTTTCGTGAACACCCGAGGGGCACTTGTAAGGCCAAAGGGGAGCACGGTGAACTGAAAATGCTCGAGGCCTACGGTGAACCGCAGGTAACGCCGATGGGCCGGCAGGACGGGGATGTGGAAATAAGCGTCCTGTAAGTCCAACGCCACCAACCAGTCTCCAGGGTCGAGGGCAGTCAAGACCTGAGCTAGGGTGAGCATCTTGAATTTCTCCTTCCGGAGGAAGCGATTGACGTTCCGGAGGTCCAAGATAGGACGCATGTCCTCCTTGTCCTTCTTGGGCACCAGGAAGTAGTGGGAGTAGCAACCACGTCCTACTTCTGGGGTCGGAACATGCTCGATGGCCCTCTTGGCCAAGAGGGCCGTGACTTCCTTCTGCAGAAGTACCAAGTGATCCCCTGACATGCGGTGGAATTGAGGTGGCATGGCTGGGGGGGTGGACTCGAAGGGGAGGGAGTAGCCCCTTCGGACAATGTCCAAGACCTACCTGTCCGAAGTGATGGCACGCCAGTGGTGAAGGTGATGGCGGACCCTGCCCCCTACTGGCGTGCTGTGCACCTGAAAGGAAGGACTAGGAGGGCTTGGAGGCCGCGGACGGGGAGGGGTTGGTGGCCTGACCCGCACGCTGGTTGCCTGACCCCGCCACGGCGGGAGCCACGTCCTCGGCCACGCGAAGACACTTGCTGCGCGGGCCGGTGGCTGGGCAGCAGACGTGACTGGGGGCCCCTTCCGTGGCTACGAAAGGGGCGAAAAGCAGAGGTTAGCGGAGGGCGCACAGCAGAAAGGCCCAGGGACTTGGCAGTAGCCAGTGAGTCCTTAAAACGCTCCAGCGCATGGTCTGCTTTGGTACCAAAAAGACCGACTCCATCAAAGGGCATGTCCATGAGTGTGTTTTGGACATCACCCGAGAAACCAGTGGTCCTCAGCCAGGCGTGGCGACGCAGCACCACCGTTGTTGCAAGCGATCTGCCCAGCGAGTCGGCGGTATCAAGGCCACAACGGATGGTGTACTTTGCTGCATCCCTTCCTTCCGCAATGGTGCGGGAAAGCAGTGTCTGGACCTCCTCAGGACACTGGGGCAAAACGAGCGCCACCGAATCCCACAGAGAGTGGGAGTATCGGCCCAAAAGGCAAGCGGTGTTGACTGACCGCAAGCCAGCACTGGAGGAAGAAAAGGCCTTCTTCCCAAATTGATCCAGGCGTTTGGATTCCCTATCCGGAGGGGCGGTAGGGAAGGCGGTTTGGGAGGAAAAGGCTTGGACAACCAAGCTCTCGGGGGTGGGATGTTGAGAGAGAAACAAGGGGTCGCCCGGAGCAGGGCGATGGCGTCGGGCCACGTTCCTATCCACAAGAGCCCCTGTGGCGGGCTTGGAACAGGTGCCCAAAAGAACGTCAGAAAGTGCATCATTAAACGGCAGCAATGACTCCGAGGAGGTAGCTGCCGGCTGAAGCACTTCCGTCAGGAGGTTAGTCCTGACAGCCACTGTAGGCAATTGGAGGTGTAAGGCTCCAGCTGCTCTCACGCAACACCGCAATTGCTCCCTCCTCCGTAGCCACGGAAGGAGGAGACAGCATGCCAGTGTCAGGGGAAGTGTCCAGACCACTGGCATCCCCAAGTTCCTCTGCCCAGTCCTGATCATAGTCACACTGCTGTGTGAGAGGGTCATCCGACCCCTCCCAGCTCTCCTGGTCCTCCTCCGGTTGAAAATAAGGAGGAGGAGGGACGTCCGGGACCCAAGATCTCATGGGCGCCGGAACCGACGCCGCGTCCGGATCCGGAGACAACCGGGGAACGACGCCGCCCGGAGTCAGGAACGGCACCGGGGACATCGGCGTTGGCGGAGGCGTGGTTAGGTGAACCGGCATCGATGGGGGTTGCGGTATCACCGGAGCCGGGATCGAGGCCGGGAGCGAGGCTGGTGGGACAGGCGGCACCGGGACCGGAGTCGTAACGGCGCCGGGGCAATCCCATTAGGGCCCTCGGGGCCCGAAGGCGCACCGGAGGGGCCTTGAGGCCCGAAGAGGCGGGCCATGGCCGACAGGAATTCCTGTATCTCGGCTGGAGTGGCCCCCGAACCCGAGAAGGACGGGTAATGCGGGGGCGGCGCCACAGGCACATCCGGAGCCGCGGGGACGGTGCCGACAGGGGCCTCAGCCGAGTCGCGAGACCGACGAGGCGAAGTCTTAGAGCGATGGTGCTTTTTAGACTTCTTGTGCTTCGACTTACCCGAGGAGTGCGAAGACTTGGACTCCGATGACTGGCGAGGACTCCGCGACCGGCCCCTCGACCTCTCGCGTGACCGGGGCTTGGTGCGGCGCGGAGCCGACTGCCGGACCTCGAGGAGCTTTCGAGACCGCTCTCGCAAAGCCTTCGGGTGCAAGGCCCGGCAGTCGGAGCACGACTTCGTGTCGTGGTCGCGGCAGAGACAGTAGAGACACTCTAAATGCGGGTCTGTGATCGACATCATACGGCCACAGACGTCGCAGGGCTTGAAGCCGGGCATCCCTACCGACACTGTGGAGCCGAGATAACTCGAAGAAAAACAGTGAAAAATCACCAAAAAGATAGTCAAAAAATGACTAGGGCACTGCTCTTCCCGGATCTGCGCTTACTGGCGCGGAAAAAAGAAGAACTGACGTCAGTGCGCAGGTGCGGCGTCTAAGTACTGCCCGCGACGTCATCCCGGCGGTCCTGACGCCGACGACGGACGCGGAGCCGCACGAAGCCGCCTACCGACGCGCAAGGGTACTGCTACGCAAAAACTTTCCGGATCCAGCCTGATGCCTGGGGATATTCTAAGGTAAGGAATCTGTCACTAACATGTCTCTTTCAGATCACATCATACTGGGCAGTGATTTAAACATGTTCCTTGATACTAAGCTAGACACTACTCCTGCATCGACATAAGCCCCATTCACTACGCATACTCCGCGACCTCTGCATGCTCTGTGATCCCTGACACCTACTCCACTACTCTGCCTCTGCGTACACGTTTAACTCTATGCCTCACGATACGTGGAACCATATTGACTATTGGCTCATATCCTCCTCCCTTACACCGTGGCTGGGAGCTGTCGAGCCCAGCGTGCAGAGACACTCCGATTACTCCCTGGTCCAGATGACCCTACACATTCCTATGGAGGGGATGGGGGGGGATTTGAGGGGGGCTTGAAGCGGCAGTGCTGCTTCCCAAGCATGGCACTGTTTGATAAGGTGTTCCGCTCCGAGCTTCATCCAGCAGTTGTAGAATACTTTGAGCTTAACCTTCGTTCGGTCACTACACAGGCCACTCTGTGGGAGCATTTTAGGGCCTATATTTGGGGCATCTGTTTTTCTAAGAATCGGGGGTGCTCTAAGACATATATAGGAGCCTGGCTCGTTTAGAAAGTGAGTTGGTAGAACTGGACCAGGCTGATGCCCAGCAGTAACACAAGCCGCAATTGCTTAGGCGAACTACTCTGTTACCTGAACATCGCAATCTCGTCACTACGGGGAGGGAGAATGACCTGGCCGCATGTTGGCCAGATTACTTTGCCCACCTTGGGGTACCTCTTACATCCCAGAAATGCAACCAGCAGACTGAACACAGGTGACAAACAATTACGGGGTTCTAACCGCATTGCTCAGCTACTACAGAAACCTTTACACCTCCCGTCGGACTGGGACACTGCTAACCTAACACCAGATCTCGCGGAGATAACTATTGTTAGGCTTACGAAAGCCCAGCAACAGTTTCTCAGCAAGCCGATTTCGAGTGAGGAGCTAGTGCAAGCAATTTATTCACTCGACTGGTCCAAGGCTGGGCCTGGATGTATTTACTGGGGTCTTTTACAAACAAATATTTAAACAATTTTTCCTGTTCCCCTGACCCCGTCTGATCCCCCGGTCAATGTACTTCCCTCCATGTACCAGATCCTACTGTCAGTACTACACCACCAACCGTTACCTGCGTCCTCTATGCTACAGAATATGTTATCCCCTCTACAATGCTCTTCAAACTTTGGGGTTGTTTGTTTTTTCAGTCATGAAAAAATTATAAAGTAAAAAAAGAAAAACGGAGGTAAGGAGAGTAAGAAAGGATCAGCAGGTGGAGGTAGCAAATCAACGCAGCTGAGGGAGCAATTGAGGAAATTTGGAAGGAAGTTTAATTTTATTTCTTATAAAACAATAAAAAAAAGATTCAGGGATGTGAGAAAACGTTCTTTATAATAGCAAGTTGTGTGTGTCTTTTTAGCAGATGCATTATTGTCTTTAAAGAAACAAGGATAAGCAGTGTTCTTTATCACAGGTTTCTATGTGCATGCCTGGTCCTCACTACTGAATTGGTTCAGTAGGAATTAAGTGAACCTGTTGGATTTCAGATTTACACTCAGGCACGGAGTATTCAGCCTTTCCCTGAAATGGAAATCAGCCAAAAGAAAAAAAAAAAAAAAAAGAACACCCTACTTGTGATGCTTACTGTTTCAACAAAATAATGCCTGTGATGAGATTTTGGAAGAAGCTCGACTAAGACGTTTTAGCTATTTTTAGCTATTTCATATATCCTTTTCTTTTATTCAATATTCAACACTGGTTGTTTTGGGAAATATCTGAAGAATGTTAAACTGCTGTAGAAGCTGTATGGGCAGGTGTATTACCTGTGCTGTAGGGGATATGGAAGTAGAACAGTTACTTCTTTTGTAGGCCCTGTGTGAATAGGAAAACAATTTCTGCTACAGGGGATGTGTGGAAAAATGTACCACCTCTGCAGTAGGGGATGTGTGGACAGGTGTACAACTTCTATTGTATATGTTGTGTGGACCGGTGTACCATCTCTCCTGTTGAGAATGCATGACAAGATGTACCACTTTTATTGTAGGTGCTGTGTGGACAGAAGTACCACCTTTGCCATATGGGATGTGTGGGCGGGTGTACCACCTCTCATGTAGGTATGCCACACCTCTGCTGTAGGGTATAAGTGGATTCAAGAATGGGTTGACCACACTTAAAAATCTCTGCCTGAGGCCAGTTGGAGTCCTATATGTTGGCTTCTGTTTTTTTTCTGATCCTTCTCCTTTAGTTTAGAGTGTTGCTGTATTGGGGGTTAGTTTACTAATTTAGTCAAACATTTATGACCATCAATGAAGATCCTCGGACCTACAAGAAACGATTAATTACTTGTATTCTTGGTTCTGAATCAAAGAGATCTTCACTGAAGTTATAAATGATGTTGTCACGGTCATGATGTTGGATAAGGGACAGCAGGGTTAATAACAATTCAATCCTACTCCTCCATTAAAAAAAAGAACTGACTCCGAGAGGCAACTGTCAATACAAGGGATCATGGGAAAGTAGCCTATAGGTCTCTTAGAGGCCCAGGCTGCTTTTTTACGTCTACTAACGCAAAGCCTATTAGGCCTTCTTTTTCCTTCACTGTCGAAAAGCTAGACAGTATTTTAGGCTATGGTGCTGCAACATAGTTTTTTTAGATGGTTTATTTTTGGAATAAAGATAATTCAAGGAAAAAACACAGTCACTGACAAGACTCTGGAAGGTGCACTCTAGCACTGGTTATGCCAATTTTCGTACCCATTTTATAAATGAGTGCATGATTTAAGTGTTCCAGGTCCCCTTATGTAGAGGGGAATTATTCAAACATTTATGACTCTAATGAAGATTACTATGATGCAGACCTAGGAATAAGAATAAGTAAACATATCTCACGGACTTCAATAACTAAATAAATGACACTGCAATCAGTCGCTCACAACTAGCTTATAAGAATATTACGGTCTTGCGGATACCTGGATCTCTGGCGAGAGTCATAGTGTCTGCTGCGGTCTGTGGAATCCGATCGGGAATGGCGGCGTCCATCCCTTGACCCCCCACCTGAATAACGCCGACTACTGCTCTGTGAGCGGGAGTACCTCCTAGTCCTTGAACCAGAGCGAGAATGCCTGTTAGATCTATGATGTCCGCTCGTCCTGTGGGATCGGGAACTAGTTCGAGAACTTGAAGAGGATGTGGAGGAAGAGGGAGAAGTAGACTGCTTCCTAAAACAGAGAGGAAAGAACAGACAACACATTAAAAGAATGACATGAAAGTGGGGTTAATGTGGCTAAAGTGTAAAAGGAGGTTCTTTAGCATTACTTTGATTACCTTCCTAAAGTGTCACAGACATACATGAAGCAGAGCAGGGGCCGAATAGTCAGGTTCCTGATAATGAAGGTCTATGTTTGTTCCACAATAAATAGGGTTAGAATCATAAACCGTGTATTTCCCAAAGCAGATTAATGAGAATGGGGCTAAGTTAAGATATGTTGCATCTAAGATGATAGCTGAACCCCAGACTAAGTAAATAGAGAAGTTAATAAAATAAATGAGCAGGGCCATAAAACGCTGAATTCAATACAGTTTACATGTTTTCATCGCCCCCACTTCCACCATTTACTTCTTACTTAACTCATATTAAACAGCAAACTATTTGAAGGGTAGATTATTTAAATTATTCAAGCATGTGCTTTCACCGCAAACTTAATTGGAGCATGGATCTGGAAAAGACCATAGTTAAATTTCAGACATGCTGCAATGCGGTGTTAAGATTTGCCAATAGATTAGGCACTCAACCAATAACAGTCATTTAAAAAAATTTACACGCAGAAAGCGGTTGCAGCCACTTTATGGAGCAGAGTTCTGGGGATGTCAAAGCTAAGGAACTCCAGGTAATAGAAAATAACTACCTATGCACTGATCCTATTGTATTTGGAATTGGGCATAAAACCGATTTCCGACCAAGCTTTCCTCTAATCAACCTTGTACTAGATTCGACCAAATAGGGCCCCACCTTTCCATAGTTTACCTGAAATCAACACTGGAAAAGAGGACAGTAAAAGGCTCAAAAGTCATTATTTGGGGAAGGCATGGAAGCAGACTTAATGAACTGAATCTCAGCCATCCATGGAATGACCAAGGCCAAATTAATGCTGACAGTATTATATCCTCAAAGGAGACATTACTGGCCAAAGAACTATCACAGACGCCCAAACAACAGGCTCTTTGACTGTTAAATATCGTTTGCAGAATACTTGGGGAAAGTGAGCCTTACCTAGACCAGTTATTTTGAGGAATAAAACATTCTTTATATACTAAATTTAAACTAGAGATATTTCCAACCACAGTTTATCGCTCAAAATGGGATGCACAACTGTCACAATTCTTTAACTACAAGCTAGGAGGCAGAGATACAATATTGCATTTAACGCCTTTTTGGTCTAAGGTGGGGGTCCAAGATGAAACTGGCTCCTTCCCTTATTTAGGAACAATGGTGCGAGACATTATTTCTATGCTTTAGGGAAAGAGGGAGAGGATGTAGTGTAACGGCCAGAGCTGCCAACATTGGGACTGGGGATCCAGATTAGTCTCTCTTTGTTGGCTCATCATCCGGTGATTCTGGGCAAATCAATTAATCTCCCCGTGCCTATAAACAGCGCCTGTATACCCTCACGGGTGATAGCAGCGCTCTACAAATCCAGGTATTTATCACTTTGCATCCTGTATATGATCTGCATGGCTTATGCTAAAGAAAGATTCACAATTAACTTTTTTATAACTAGTGTTAAATAATTTTCTTATTATGTTTTTACTGCTGGTCGGAAATCCATATTTTACCATTCTGCAATATACAATCGTTACACGTTGTAAGTTATGTTATGGCTGAAGCTCAAAAATTAAACTTTGATACGAGTTCATATCAGATTCAATTATGTTCATGCAAAAACTGATGACATACAGCCTTGGGATGTCTTTGTATATACCCTGTACAAAGAATTAGGGGTTAAAGGTCACACATTACAGAAATCGTATGTGAAATCAAACGTGAAGTCTTACAAGGGTGTTTCAATTGACTGAATATTAATATATATATTTTTTTTTTATTTAAAAAAGGTTTGAAAATGGTGCATCAACCTTCACCCGTACGTTAAACAGCCTTGCAGAGAACTAACTGAGACTGTTCCTGTAGAGTGACTAGTAATGTTACATTTAACGTGATGCAGCATCCTTCTCAGAACTGAGGTAGGTTGGCTCTCAGACCCCCAGTCAAATATAAGCCGTATTCAAACACCCCCTCCCCCGAACACTTAGTAGCTTCATAGCTTGAATATAAGAGATTTGTAATAATTCCCGGGGCTTTATAAAAAAAAGAAAGAGAACGCAAGCTCTGAACAGGTGGCAGAGTATTTAACACTTTAAAATGCACACACTAACGTAAACCAAAAACATACACCATGCTTGTTCTAAAGAATTAGCCTCTTTTAAAACATTAGCATCCACGTTGCTGCTCCAATATCCGTCACCACCATAGCCATTTGTAAATATTTGTATTTAGAAAATTACAGCCCAATTACTGATTCTTATAACACATGAACCTCACAACCAATATATCACAGGAAATATAGTCTAAAGGGAAGTGTACATAAGCCATAGTATCAAAATGATGACCAGTGCACTACAACCACACAAGAATGGGCAATTCCTAGATCACAGGTGTCCAGCAGAGTCGGTTCATTGTCAGACTTTCAGGGCAAAAGGCCTTGGCAAGAGTTACACTTTGATTAATTATACATAACATTATCTTGTGTGACTATTATGAAAATGAGGTAGGTATCTAGCCCTCCTCGATCTAAGCTGGGCACGTAGGTCAAACAATCTCTGAAGACCATCAGCTACTACGTCCATTTTGCTTATAGGGAAAGTGACTATATACAGCCAATGTCTAACTCCCATAGAATAGTACACTCTTACATTCAATATGTACAATTTTCATTAAATAAGCGGTTTTGTTTAAACTACCTATATCTATCTGCTTTATGCCGGTGTCTTGGCCACGGATTATTTGACACATTGCAACAACTGCTCGTTACTGCCACGTTTACATGAAACATTGTTTCACTTTTCTTCTGTTACAGGACTTCTTCTCCTTAACCTTAAAAAATACAATAAAAATAAAAGCCTGGACCAAGTGTTTGAAGAATTAAAAATACTGTATTAAGACAGACAATAACGAACACAACTGTTCACTGCATTTTTTCCTACGATTCGAAGTACTACGTCCAAGTAAAAACTGAATACAACACCAGTGTCTTGAAAAAACACTAGAATAGACAAATAGAACCACAAAGCATTTAATTTAACCGTTAATTATAGTGCGGGACATCACTGAGATTTCCAAACTTTTTTCCCCAACCCGTTTACAAAAGAGTACAAGTCAGTATGTTGGCACTGGTGATTGATAGGATTATGAGCAAACGATTTCATTTAGTATGCACTACAGACAAAAAATCGTGCAACGGTGTTGGCGCTGCACTTGAGACATCAGCACTCAGCAGTTGGAGGTAACTACAAAAAGTTCTTAAAATCGCATAACGGTTAGAGAGAATTGAATTCTTTCAATAGTCTATGGCCAACCCAACATCCAAATATGGCTAACACATCAACAAGCATGCGAGCATGAGCACTGTCAATTTCGTCTTTTGTAGAGTGAAATGGATTACTGATGATTCTGGGCAGCCACAAACAATGTAAGCTTCCATCGTGTACAAGCAGCAACAATATTAACTCTCACTACACAGAACAGGCACACAATCGGAGGCAGCAGCAGAGCACATATCCGTACAGTGAAGAAGAGATATTGTACAAGCAGTAGCAACCCCCACACCCTCATCTAACACAGCCAACTGCACAGTAACATATCGGCCATCTAAAGTTGCTACACTTGGAGGCACTTTAAGGCTTTATGAAATCAAGGCCTATAACAAAATATCAGCAACAGGAAAAAAAAAAAAATACATAACTTAATTTGTATACAACACACACAAAAGTGTTTTAGCATTAAAAACACATGATACTATCAATCACCCAATTTATTAACTAAAGGAAGAAGAGCGGCTAAATGGGGTCGTCTGGGTTTCATACCAGTGACCTGCGGATTGACGTGCTCTAACTAGCAATCTCCAACTCCTCAACTGACTTACTATTAATAAACTCTATTGCCACACTGCATATTTAGGTGAAGATGTATAGATCCACGGCCCTGTAAAGAAACTGAACTGCTTCTGTCCTACCATTCCTACAGATTGGTGAATATATTTTTGTCCGACACATTTGCTTTGATGACCAAGAGACTCAAAGTTTACATTTGAGATGTGCCCCATTGGCTTATTTAGATTTTGCAAATTGTGTTCTTTACTCTACATTCTTCGAAGTATTGTCTCATTTATCTATCAATATTTTTTATGAATAATTCAGCTTAAAAAATCAACTAAAAAAACATACAAATAATGCAATGCACATAAAACAATTAATTAGGAGTGTTACAATCCAAATGATAACTGGAAGTTAATAAATATTAGTATTAAGAATGTTAAGAAGCTAAGAAGGGCCAAGTCTGGCTGTGTTTCAATCCTAGGCAATGAAGGAAGCAAACGCCATGAAGATGGCATACTAATCTCTCCAGTGGCACAGTACCATAACCGCCTCGCAATCGCCTTATGTTAGGCTTCTTAAATAGTGGATGGAGATGCTGCCTCCTTGACAGCCGGGTTTTGGTTCCTAGGTGCATAAAATGCCACCAAGTCTCTTCACCACTCCTATTGTACACGCACAAATAGCTGGGAAGTTCTTAATGGACCACTTTTTTTGGATAAGCCAGGGCTGGAAGCACTCCTTGTCTGCATTTTATGTTGAGGCTCCTCTTTGTCTCCGGGCATATGCTGTCCATATATGCTTCATAAGTAAAACTCACAAATAAACAGGTTACATCGGTACTTTCAAACCTATGGTCAGCCTAATTCTCAGAGCCAGCAACCCAACTGGCTGATAAATCAATTCATCCAAATGGGAGAGTATGAAAGTGCCCCTTTTTGACCTGGTCACCCCCATTTTGTGCCTGGTATTTGACACAACTTTACTGAAGAGCACTGAGTTCCTGCTAACCAGGTCCCCAGTGCCGGTGTTGTTTCACAAAACAAGGTAATTGTGCAATTGTTCCACAATTGGCATGACCTTTAGCACCCCTGTAAGTCCCTGCTAAATGGTACCCCTGGTACCTAGGGCATGGGTACCTAAGTGGGTCCCTAACGGCTGCAGCATGTATTGTGCCACCCTAAGGGACCCACCACCAAACTCATGCAGACTGTGTGAAATAATGCAGACAAAAATGAAAATACGACATGGCACACGCCCTGTGTACCATGTCAACAGACACTGCACGAAATATATGTAAGTCACCTCTACAGCCGGCCTTACAGCACTAAGGCAGGGTGCATTATATTTAGGGCTCCCGGTTTTATGGTATTTATTTTTGGGACATTGCCGTCTGTATTTATCCATATTTATTTTTTGCACATTTTATCTGTATTTATCCATATTTATTTTGGTCTTTGTGAAAAAATAAAGCTGAAATTAGTATATTTCCACATTTATTTAACCGATAAATATGCACTCATGCTTGAATGCCTGCCAGGTTTCAGTGCTGTGAACACCCGCTGAAGTTAAATCAATGCACTTATATGAAAACATGCAAATTTCAGGATCAGCCTTGTGTATATCTAATGCTGTTAAAGCCTCTTTACTAAAATCCCTTACTTTTTTAACCCCCTTTCCTATCAACGCACACAGCTACTGGCTTGGCAGTCATGGCAAACAGAATTTAGAATTACTGAAAAAACAACCTAATTTCTGTTTTTATCCACATTTAAAAATAAATACAGACACAAAAATAAATGTTTTCTGTCTGTATTTATCTGTAAAAATCAGTAAAAACGGAAAACACGGAGCCCTAATTATATTACAAGTGAGGACATATCTGCATGAGCAGATATGCCCTGTGCTGTCAAGTCTAATGGCTAGATAGTACAAGTGAACAGTGAAGGCATCTTTTTTTATTTTTCAGAGTTTTATATAGCACAAACTTGACCCGAAGGTATCCGGTATCAAAGCGCTTTACGTTTAGAACCAGTTGCATTACATAAGAACACATTCATTATTGTTAGGCATGAGGTGATTAAGCGATTTTCCCAGAATCACATGATGTTGAGTGTAGTTGCCGAGACTCGAACCAGGTTCCGCAGAGTTGAGGTCGGCCGCACTAGCCGTTAGGCCACATCCTTTCCCTGAGGATCTTGAGTACATGTACTGAGCACTGGTCATTATGAGTTCCCCAGCTACAGGATGGCTTCACTGAAACCTATGGTGTTTGGTATCAAACATCTTGTCTTAATAAATCCAGTTAATTGTTTGCAGGAGTGCATAGACATATAAGAAAAATCGGTTGGACAAATGTAAACATGTGAAGAAAACAGAGGACAGGAGATGCAGATAAGATTTAGTAGGGAAAAAACAAGAAAAAAAGAGTGAACATTTTTCTTACCTGTAAAAATCAATATCTCGAAAAGTACTTACTTGATTTCTAAGTTCTTGGTGTTGAAATTTATATAAAAATACATGTTATTTTTGTAAGTTGGTTTCAGATTTATTCTTGAGAGTGTGTGTCTCATTTATTGCATCTGTGAGTGCAAGTGCTTAGCACTATTCGTTGATAAGCCTAAACTGCTCGTCCACACCACCAAAAATGAGAGCATTTGAGTTTATTGCTTGTGACTCCGCAAACCAAGAAGGGTTGCCTGGACTCTCTGCACAGTGTACCTCATTATGGTACACTACATAGAGAGCCAGCTTCCTACAGGGGGAGCATATCTAATCAAATAATCTAAAAAACACTATTTGGGTACAAAATCTTTAATTACCCAATGTTAATACAAACAAGGCTTTCTTAAAAACATGTCAAAAGTATTTTAATTCCAGAACACTTCAAGAACGTTTTTGGTCTATAAGTTCAGTCCATGTTTGCAGAAAGTTGTACAATTGCTTTTGTTCTATTAGGAACAGTTCACAGTCCACGTTGTTTAACAATACCAGAGTACTGTCACAAATCAAGCCAGCAAGTGTTTTATGGCATCCTGTCGCTTCTTCAGCGCTCTGCATTTACAAACATAAAATCTGAACGAAAAGATTTAAATTACACATTAAACCATTGTAGGAAGCGGACTTTCAATGTAGTATACCAAAATGAGGTACAGTATATAGAAAGTGCAAGTGACCCTTATTGGCTTACAGGGCTTAAATTAATAATCCTAAATGCTCTCTTTAGTGGTAGAGTGGGTGAATAGTTTAGGCTTATCAGAGGGTGTAATTAAGTATTTGTTGTACACACATTGTCAATAAATGAGACACACACAAGCAGAAACTCAAGACCAATTTAGAAAAATAACGTGCTTTTATAACATTTTAGGCACCAAGAACTTGGCAATTGGGTAACTACTTAAGAAGTCATCAAATTTTACAGTAGAAACAGTTGAAAATGACAGCTGGCAGATTTAAGGCACGAGCCTCGAACGTGGTAATGTTAACCTATGGGAGAAACATTCACTGCATAGGGTCACTTGCAAACTACTTACAGGACTGTTCTTCTGGACTTACGGTGAGTAGGGGCCAAGGTCCAAGAAAGCACCAAGAGTTCAGTTTTACCTGCCGATGGGTGACCGGGTGCAGAGGCGCTTTCAGCTGCGGTATCCTCAGACGCTACACGCTGTAGTCAATGGGAAAGTACCTTTAAGAAAGAGGCTGCAAGGGTGGACAGGGAGTCCAGTCTAGCAGAACCCAAAGGAGGGGTCACTACTCTTGGAGGTCCAGGGCCACAGAAACACGGTCAGTTTCAATGTCACTTTTGGCGGCGCAGTGTTCGGACTGAACACAAACAAGCCTTGATGCTTGCAACAGGCTCCAGTACCTCGGGTACTGGTGTAGGGCGGCTCCTGGTGTCTCCAAACTTGGTGGGGAATGGATCTGACCTCCTGGAGCACAGTGTCCTCTTTCTGAGTGGCTGCTGCATCAGTGGACCTGCTGGTCAGCAGATCGGTGTACCGGATGTCGTGGACGGTGCCTGCAGACTACAGGGAAGTGGCTCATCCACTTCAAGGGAGATGCTGGCTAGTTAACAACGCGGTCTGTGCCTGCAGGCAAGGGGCTCCTCCACTTCAAGGGAGATGCTGGCTGGTTGATGAAGTGCGGGAAGCCTTCCGTGGCTTTTGGAAGATGCACATGCAGGACGAGTTGGGTCTGGGTGATTGTCAGGACGGGAGCAAGCAGGGTTTGGCGCCAAAGTCAACAGCTAGTCCTCTGTTCTTACGTTATTCGGCTCTTCTTTGTCCTTCTTGCTTTGGAGTCAGTCGAATCCGAGTTCCTGGAGTCAGGGAGCCACCCAACAACTGAATTTAGGGGCGTGAAGGGTAGTAGCAAGGGGGTTACTTACCCTGGGGTCACTACACCCCTTATATAACCACATCCTGTGGGGAGTGGGTATGACCCTGTCTCAGAGTTCCTCATTCCACCAAAGCCAAGATGGTGGAAGCCTTCAATTGTGGAGCACATCAGGCAGCGCTCCTTAGGGGTGTGACTAGCCTGGTGGTGTAACATGCCTACTTACACAGCTAATTTCCCACCTGTCCTGGTGCCAAATGGCCCTCAGGCCGGGGGGTGGGGCTGGCATCTTCAAAGTCTGGCGGAAACCAGAGTCCCACATAAAAGGTGGCAGGGGCTTTGAAGCCCCTGGCCTTAATATATCACTAGCCAACCAGCTGGTGGAGATGTGAATACCTTCCTCCGGAGCAGGCATTGTTACTGGCCTCAGAGCGTGGGCTCTCACCTTCAGGGGGGTCGGAAACATGTCTGTGGTGGTAGGCAGGGCGATACCAGTCAGCACACTAGATAGTGGTAGGCTTTCAAGGGGCACCTCTAAGGTGCCCTCTGGGTGCATATCTCAATAAATCCAATACTGGCATCAGTACGGATTTATTAAGACAAGGTGTTTGATAGCAAACACCATAGGTTTCAGTAAAACCATCATATATCTGGGGAACTAGTAATGACCAGTGCCCAGTACATATACTTAAGGTGGCTTCCCTGTTAACTTGTACTATCTAGTAATTGAGCTAGACAGCACAGGGGCATATCTGCTCATGCAGATATGTCCTCAAATGTAACAATGCACCCTGCCTTAAGGCTATAAGGCCTGTTATAGGGGTGACTTAAATATATTGCATGCAGTGTCGGTGAGCATGGGACACAGGGTGTGCACCATGTCTTGTTTTCACACTTGTTTGCACCATTTGATGCCGCCTGCAATGGCAGTGTGCATGAATGTGGTGAGGGACCCCTTAGGGTGGCACAATACATGCAGCAGACTTTGGGGACCTTCTTTAGTGCCAAGCCCTAGGTACCATTTACTAGGGACTTACATTAGGTGCTAAAGGTATTGCCAAATTGGGGTACAATTGCACAGTTGCCTTGTTTTTGGGAAAGAGCACTGGCACTGGGGATCTGGTTAGCAGGAAACCAGTGCACTTCAATCAAAATTGCATCAAATACCATGCAAAACGTGGGGGTGACCATGTCAAAAAGGGGTTACTTTTATACAAGCATCCATAGTTTAACATCAATAATTATAGTTATCTATCTAATTAGCTTAGATTGCATCTTGAGAATTTTTTCACACAACAATTTAAACCGCAAGAACGAGCTAATAGAGAGAAACTTTAATTACATCACTGGAGATTACTACTGTATAATTTTCATTTGGCTACAGTTGTATCATATTCAATCTATTAATTCTTCCTTAATATGCACGTCATTCAAACAGAATATCCATATGGTACATATTCAATCTATTTAGACACGCACCTAAACTATGGTCATTTATAATACAAACAAAATATGCATTTAGTACTTCAGCACGGTGACCCTGCTTTACTTCCAATCACTATCTCTGTAATTTTACTTTGCATGCCTGAACACCCACAAACACCCACATTAGAACAAAAACATTCCATGGCATATATTGAGTCCATGAAGAGACTGTTGAAAGATTAAAAAAGCATATTAATGTTGTTAAAAACCATGCTAAAAGATATCCGACAGATCCACGTTGGGAGATTAATCATAAATTTGAAGAAAATGACAAGCTCACTTTTCTTGAGACTGCAGATCCAAGTTAGCCATAGAGGAGAGGAGAGCATGGGTTAAGACTAAAGCAAACTTGGTGGATTAATACCCAGAGAATATATAGATACATAATTAGACACCACCATTATATAAATTATTATAGCTGTCTATGTAGTGTTAACATATTTATTATCTTTTTTCTCTGTTTACACATGATGTCGTACTACTAAAGCTTGGCAAATAGCAAGAATCAGACTCTCCTTAGTACTTGGAATGTCAGTCAATTTTTGTTAATGTGAAAACTGCCTCTTTAATGATTATATGAAGTGAATGATTACCTTCTTGTCACAGTGTTTAGCATCAGATGATTGACTTAAATGGTGGATGTCTTGACAGGACACTTGATATCAGATATGAATAGCTATAGCTAGGATACTCCAATTAGTACAATTATTGCATTCAAAGGTTGGGATACATCGGTTTAATTTTTACCACATGGTTGAACAAGGACTACTTGCATTCTCTCTGCTCATTTAGACTGGTGAGCAAGGCAGTGTATGTAAGATATTACTGGATTAGAGGTCAGAAGATTTGGTGTTTGAGTATAACCTCTAATATGCAACATAAAGACCATATTCAAGGTTGATTTGCAGCCATAGTTTATCAGGGTGGTAACAACTGACTTTATGAGAAGGTTTAAGGAATTTGTTTTTGAAGGGTATCAAAATTATTTTTCATTTCTAGATAATATACGCATTATGAATGGAGAATGGGAACATTTTAATGGAATAATATTTACCACTTTTCATGGATGGTATGTGACTTAATCCAAATGGTATAGGTTGGTGATCAACAGCAGGAGCTGAACGGCACCAGAATACTTGAGTAAAACCTGAACATTAAAGGTTCAGAACTGTAACAGAAATGCTGATTTTTGATACTGAGTGGACAACATGTGAATTTTGTTTCTACACTTTAAATTCTGTGAAGAACAATGCGCAGAGTTATGCGTTGTTATTGTGGTTTTGTGCATAACTAGAGAATAGGGGTAAAAACATGAAAACTGCATTGCTTTGCTAATTTATGGCCCCCAACATCCAGTATTAGTGAGCATGTCCAATGTGCATTTTCAAAAAACAGATGGGATGATTAGCAAGAAATGAAGTAAGACGCCATGCAGACATGGGATGTATACAAGCAGTGTGTTTCTTGGAGGCTAGGTTTGGAATTCGGTGTGTCAAGTATGCTTCTAACAGAGGTAAGACATTTGTAAATGTGCGGGATTAAGATAGTTGTTTGTTTATGGGTGGGGTTGTAGTCCTTTCTGATAGGTGAATCTGAAAATTGTTGAAACCCTCTAATTGCACAAAAAATGTCTTTTTTTAAAAAAAAATAGCATGTTTCGACACTTTAATGCTATCACTTTTGAGCCTGCATCAGCTTGTGTGACTTCATGCTAATCTGTTCCAAGAAATCAATTTAGATGTTTGAGATGGTGTTTTGGGGTACTGAAATTGTATAAGTGAAGGTGCATCTATGGAAAAGTAGATGAGAGAGTAGGGGTTTACGACTGATATATACACAGTCCATATATGTGAGGAGCACTGCATGTAAATGTAAATACCGATAAGAGGCAATTGAATAAAGCAATAAGAGACCATAGGTGTGGAAATAGTTAATTATTTTGTCAATAACTTAATTTGGGGTATAATTTTTGTAGAATATGATCTTCGATCTGCCTGAATTTTTTAATTTTTTTTTTTTATTTGACAGGATATGCAGATTGTGGAATGTGTTTGGCTGTGCTGAACAAGTTATTTACCTTCAGTAATGCCTTATCTGGTAAAGACTATCTAGCGACGGATTCCTTACCTTCGACTTATTGTTCAGGCATCAGACTGGATCCAGACATTTTTCATGAGCAGTAGCCCTGCGCCAGTAGGTGGCGTAGTTCAGCTCCGCGTGGCATAGTTGGCTGGGTCCGGGCCGGAAGTGATGTGCGCGGTGCCTATATAGGCACCACCCCAGCACGCTGATGTAAGTTTCTTTTCATGACTTCCTACGCCAGAATCGCGGAGCCACGAAGAACACTGACCACTGGTGTGTGAAACTAGAGCCCTGAGAAGGGAACAGCCCTGTACCTAAAAATTGAATCTCAGAGCGGGGAGAAAGGATGGGTTGGTAAGGAATCTTCAGCTTGATAGAGTCTCCACCAAATAAGGAGTTACCAAAGGTAAGAAGCTTGTTCATCTGATAGGGACTTCTAGATGCAGATTCCCTACTTTAGAATAGATACCCAAGCAATACCTCCCCGGCGGATGGTCAGCGAATCTGATTTAGACTAGAAAGTCCTGCAGGACTGAACGGGAAAAGTGCCCATCCCGATGGACTGGACTGTCCAGACAGTGGTACTTGGTGAACATGTGCCTCAAAGCCCATGTTGCAACCTGCCAGATGTCCAGGATCAGAAGTCCGTGTGCTAACTCAGTGGTCGCAGCCTTTGCCCTGGTGGAAGAGCACATAAGCCCTACGGGGATTAATTTTTGGCCAATGCGTAGCGGATTTTAATGCAGAGCACAATCCATCGGAAGATAGTTTGTTTCTGCACGGCCTTCCCTTTCTCGATTCTGACATACCCCACGAAGAGTTGATGGTCCACCCGGTGGAGTCTCTTGCCAAGGTGATGGACTGGCATACGTTGAACGGGGAGACTTCCTTCAGCAAGAAGGATGCTCGAGTCCAAAGGACCGGTTTGTTTGGGCAAAAAGAGATGTACAGAGGATGAGATGACAGCGCCTGCTGTTCACTGGTGCAGGTGATGGCGTATCCTACCCCCACTGGGTGCCCATGATGGTCGGAGGGCAAACTAAAGGGGCTGGGAGACTGCGGCTGCCGGGGGAGTGGTGGACTGGCCCGGCCTCTGGCTATCTGACCTACCAGTCTTGTGGGTGCAGCGTCCTCTGTCACGGAAGGACTGAAGACTACTGGCCGTGGTGGCTGGGCAGTTGGAGACGCGGCTGGAAGCCCCGTGCGTGGCCACGAAAGGAGCAAAGGCGGACAGTGGTTAGCAAGGGGCCATGGAAAGGCACAAGGGCCCGGTTGTAGCCCTGCTGTCCTTGAAGCGCTCCAGCGCCATGTCCACCTTGTCTCCAAAGAGACGGGAGCCATCAAAGGGCATGTGCTAAGCGAGACCTGGACACCCCAGAAAAGCTAGTCGTCCTCAGCCAGGCGTGACAGCATAAGACCACAGACGATGAAACAGCTCTGCCTTGCGAGTCGGTTGTTTCCAGCCCACAGCGTGTAATGAACTAAGCTGCATCTCTCCCGTCAACAATAGCTTGAGAGTGAACAGCTCGGGCTTCCTCTGAGACCACAGGCAGCACCTGCGCAACCAAGTCCCAGAGTGAGTAGGAGTATCGGCTCAAAAGAAAGGCAGTGTTCACCGACCGCAGGGCCAGGCTGGCAGAAGGGAACATCTTCTTGCCCAAGGTATCTAGCCTCTTGGATTCCCTGTCCAGGGAAGTTGTAGGGAATGTGGCAGAAGTTACTTTGGTAGTGGAGGCTTGGACCACCAAGCTCTCCGGGGTGGTGTGTCTTGTGAGGAAACTGGTGTCCCCTGGGGCGGGGCGATGGGCAATCGACCTATTCACAGGAACGCCTGTGCTGGGCTTGGACCAGGCCCAGAGTAGGATGTCTGTGAGGCCTTCGTTAAAAGGGAGAAGAGATTCAGATGTGGTGTCTCCCTGCTGAAGCACTTCAGTAAAGACATTAACTTGAGAGCCACTGTGCGTAGATGAAGGTCTAGTACCTTAGCCGCCCTCCATCCGCACCACCACAGTGAATGAGACTACTTCCTCCACTGCCACAGTAGAAACAGAAACCAAAGCATGGAACAGTCCACCGGCCTCACTGAGAGCCACAGCTGACTTTCTACGTTCAGGAAACACCTTAAAACATGGCTTTTTAAGAACTAATCTCCTGTTTTACTGATCTGCAGACTGTCCAGTCTCAGCTCCAGACACACTATTCTGAGTAGCTGTGCGCTATACTAAATTCTCCTCATCCATTCATTCATTCATCCATCCAGACAACTGGCATCCGCCAGATCCTCACACCAGGAGTCCTCAGTGACATCTAGGGGCTGGTATTCATCAGGGTCCAGTGGCCCCTCCCAGTCATCTCCAAGTTCTAGCCCAAAGGAATAGGGCACAGGCTCAGACCATGGTGGTCTGCCCTCAGTCAGTGCAGGAATCTGCGGCGGACGACGCCCATCCTGCTTCATATTGGAGTCGGGGTGAGTATTGGGGCTGCTCAGCTGATGGGCATCGGCGGCATCTGCAGAGGAGCTGGGGGAAGGTTCTTGCTCTTCTTCCGTTTGTGGGACTTACCCGAACTCCCGGATGACTTTGGCGATGAGCGCTTGGAGTGGTTCCTCAACCGATGCCGGGATCTTCCTCTCAACCGGGATCGAGACCAACGTAGCGTCGCACGTCGAGCAGCAAGGAGCTTGAGGGACCGCTCCTGCAAGGCCTTGAGGTGCATGGCGCAACAGTCGACACAGGTCTTGGCATCATGGTCGCGCTTGAGGCACCAATGAAAGGCGAAGTGTGGATCCTTCACTAACATTTGACAGCAACAGGCGCCAGAAGGCTTGAAACCAGCATTCATTGTAAACATCCCTCCCACACCAGGAGACAGAGTCTCAAAAATCTATGACAAAAGCATTTAAAAAAGGTCAGTCAAAAAGTGACTGTGGGTAACTCTTCTCCACATCTGCACTGAAAGGCGCGGAAAGAAAAGAACTGACATTAGCGCACTGGGGTAGCTCCTATATAGGGACTGTAAACATCACTTCTGGCTCCGACGATGCCACATGGAGCCAAACAATGCCACCTACCGGCGAGCAAGGATACTGCTCGCGAAAGAGTTTCGGATCCAGTCTGCCGACTGGGGATAATTCTAAGATAAGGAATCTGCGGCTAGAAGTCTCTATCAGATTTTCAAGTTACATTGGTAAAATGATATTTGGGAGCTATTAAGACCAACAGTGAAAGACTAGATGTGTATAGTAATTGAAAAAATTACATCTGTATAGTATTCAAACGATTTTACAAATCCTGTTAACATCCAGAAATGATTTTGTTATGGGGTTTCTTCATGTGAGTTTGTATTTTTACTTTTTATGCAGAGAGAGAGTGACAAAGTCAGGCATGAATTTGGCCATTTGAGTACATTTAGAGTCACCTATGCTGCAGTACTAACTGGATATTCAGTTTGTACTGCAAAGACTGTATATGAGATGGCCATCTCAATAAAACATCATAGATAATGTACTATCTGGACATTCTGTTGCTACTGTAAAGACCTTACGGGATGTACGTATCTAAATAAGAATTAATAGATTGAATATGATAAAACAAGTGTAGCCAAATGAAAATTATCCTGTAGTACTCTCCAGTGATGTAATTAAAGTTGGTCTCTGTTAGCTCTAATTGGTTTTCTTGTTCTTGCCGTTTAAGTTGTTTGTGTGAAACAATTCTCAAGATGTAATCTAAGCTAATGAGTGAGGTACCTATAATTATTGATTTTAAACAAACTATGTATTATTTAATGTGTAACGTGCATCACTTCTTTCAACTTATATGTAGCTTTATAAATACAGGATGCCACAAAACACATGTTGGGCTCAATATACTTCTTAAAGTGCTCAGGGGCCGTAATGCTTTAACACAGCATTAGCAAACTATCTGCATTTTTGTGAAATTTTATCTGGATCTGCTCCCAGTAACATCTTTGAGTTATTGCAGAGCTTGATCTGTACGTTGATTTTGGATCCTTCAGAAGTCAAAGCCAATTTCTTTTAAGGTTTGCGAGATGTGAGCCAGCCTGAGAGATTTTATTCGGTGCTTACTAGACCAAACATCAAGAAATAATTTATAGAGACTGCCAAAGCCGGATTTGTTCATAGCTGAGCCCAGTACAAGATGGGTTTTAAGGAGATCACAGATTTTATACTGTGTAGGTTCAGCTCGGCACTTAGAGCCCCATCGATGTATCTAGGCCAAGACATAAAAGACGCAGGAAGCAATTCTCGATGTTTTGCAGTCGTGGTGCTTTTCTGAAACCCCTCAGGTGAGTCCCATATGTATAGGCAGCCAACGCTTTTATTCCATGGCCTTTGAGAGCGTTCCATCAACCTTATGGTGCATTGGTTCACGAAAAGTAGGACAGATTCTGAATTGTGGCTCACAGCAGCCTCACATTTTGAAATTTGCTCTGCCCTTGACAATTTGTTGTCAAAGCATGTTCCTAGATAGTAAAAGTCCTTGATGCGGTCCGGAGCAGCTCCATTAATTCGGAACATAGACTTAAGATTATTTTTTGTTGAGTTCAGTACCATACATTTTGTTTTATTGGTGTTTATATAAAATTTTTGGAGCTATAGTAGGATTTGAAACCTCTCAGTTAACTATGCCAGCTAAGTTCGTGCTCGAACAGCATCAGCTCTCCTCCCATTATTATGTCAAAATTCAACTCCAGTAGAAGTTTACGGATGTCATTTATAAACAGGTGGAACAGAATAGGTGCAAGTACACAACCTTGCCTGACTGCAGTTTGGATCTCAAAGTCAGGCTTACATTCACCTTTCATCTTTTACCTAACCCTGAATTTGTTCTTACAGTGGACTGGATACAGAGCGGCAAGGAGAATTTTTTGTTAGTTCTTGCTCCTTCAATATTGACCAGAGGAGGGTTCTGTCAACTGTAGTAAATGCTCTTCTTAGGCCTATAAGGACCATGTACACAGTAGATTTTTTGAACATCACTTTTCATGCATGTGAAGTAAAGTCTTACTGCTTGGTCTACAATCCCCACTCCTTTTCTAAAGCCAGAATGACAACTAGAAATAATCTACATGTTTTCTGCCTAGATGAGGTTGAGGAGCAATTTACCATATTTTTCCATGTGCTGTCCAGCAGGGAAATCTGGCGACAGTTTCCAGGATCCGAGCGAGAACTTTATGGACTTGAACAATAATTTTATTTCTCGATGTGGATGGAACTTTTCCATGCTCCTAAATAGTGTTAAATGCTATTTTTAGGATAAGAGCCCAAAGTGTTAAAATGGAACTGAAAATGCCAGAGGGGAATATATTGGGAACCAGTGCAGTTAACAGAATGAGGCTGTTTAGTGCTTCAGTAATCTCTTCTGTAAATTCAGGTGCCGGGATATTGTCTGGTCCTAGTGGTAACATGTGCTGTGCGTAATAGAACCTTTTTAAAAGTAGAATCGGAGTAACTGGCTTTTTTTTTTAGAAGGTTTAGAAGTACTAGTTTCATTCTACTGAGCTATCTCTCGCCTCCAGGTTTGGCGCAGGACCCTGTAGGAAAGTGCCCCTTTTTGACATTGTCATCCCCATCTTTTGCCTGGTATTTGATGTGATTTCAACTGGAAGTGCACTGGGTCCCTGCGAACCAAGTCCCCAGTGCCAGATCTCTTTCCCAAAACCGTACAATTGTTTCTCCAAATTGGTAATACCTTTAGCACTCTCTGCAAGTCCCTAATAAATGGTACCCCCGGTACCTAGAGGCTGAGATACAAGGAGGATTGCTACCATGAGGCTCCTGCATCATGGGATGTGGTCTAGATTTAAATCCCCACAGCCCAATATTATTAGTTATGGTTCTCCTTCTTTCCTCTTCTATACACTATTAGTTTTTGTCTTGTCTTAAGTAAGGTTAGTTTTAGTTCTCATTGCCTGGAGGGAGATATACGTTCAAGATGTTGAATAACAGTCAATTTTTAACATTAGATATTGTATGTTGTTATTAATTTTGCAGATTATCTGCATTTTAACTGTAATGGATATTGAGACCAAAATAATTAATCCACCCTTTTTCAGCTTTTGCAGGACACAATGGGAAGTACAACCATCCAACTCGATTTTTCTGTTGCCAAGGCTTCTTGGAAGAAGCATATATTGAAGGATTTATAAAGGTAACCTACTCTTTGTCATCTTTTTTTTTTCTTTCATTTGAGTACGGCAATTTCCGACCAAGTGCTGAAAATAACAGTAGGTTAAGCTCATTTAAGAATATTTCTGATGGTTGATTTTTTGATGGCTAAGATAGTTGCTGGTAGTTAGCACGAGTTCTCGTTGGTGAACTGGGCTGAAGGAGGTATGGTGCTGCGTTTAGGGCGTAAGGATTATTCATCTATGTTGCTTTGGTTAATGTTGATCTTCGGGTTATACCGATCATCTATATAGTTTGAAGTAGAGCCACATAATGCTGTATAGGCAATTAAACGTATTATATGTTTCACATTTCCGTGTTTCACTTTCACGGTCTTCTAGTATCCTTGGATAATGCTATTCTTTTGTGCAGTGATTGTCATCACCCAGTTCTCTAGGGTTTCATGGTGGTTCAAGATAGTTTCTATCAGGTTCCATTTGGCCCACAGCCTCTCAGTGGGCACTCTATTTTCGCTCAAGCTCAATGAGATGGGTTTCAGGCCTGGTAGAGAGTTGGGAGTTTTTAATATGTTCAAGATGACCCCTGGATGAGTACCTTGCAGTGAAGAGGATTATGTACCACCTGACATTACAAAGAGTGCCAGGGGCTTTATGGGCTTCTGACGCTCTTCCATATGGTTTGCCGATGTAATCATTTGTTCTTTCTAAGAGAATATCACGGTACAGATCATTAAATTCACCTTTTCTTTCTACATTGTTAAGGATTTCCACTAATCTATGTGGCTTATTTTTGTTTTGCAGCAGAAGTAACCCTTTTTTGGCTTCAAAAGTTTCATATGTTCCATCAATTAAGGCGGTCTGTCTTTTGCACTCCTTCAGCAGATAGCCCAAATTCATTAACATTTGTTGTGAGTTAGCTTAAGCATGATAGGCATGGTATGGTTCAGTGGCTGCATTTAAAGATGATGTTGGTGGTGATATGTTATTTATTTTGCAGGACGTTATAGACAGAGAATGATTTCCTGGAGATGGGACAGATGCACAAGTTACTAACTTGTGTAACGATATATCTGTAAGAGACAGTAGTTAGTGACAGATTCCTTACCTTAGAATATCCCCAGGCGTCAGGCTGGATCCGGAAAGTTTTGCGTAGCAGTACCCTTGCGCGTCGGTAGGCGGCGTCGTGCGGCTCCGCGTCCGTCGTCGGCGTCGTGATCGCCGGGATGACGTCGCGGGCAGTACTTAGGCGCCGCCCCTGCGCGCTGACGTCAGTTCTGTACACGACTTTCCGCGCCAGGAAAGCAGAGCCATGCAAGAAGCTGACATAGGTGTCTGAAAAATACTAGGGCCCTGAAAGGGATGTCCTTAACCCTAGAAATCAGTTCGCAGAACGGGGAGGATGAGTGGGCGGTAAGGAATCTGTCACTAACTACTGTCTCTTACAGATATATCGTTACACTAGTTAGTAACTTGTGCATCTGAAAGAGACACTTTAGTGACAGATTCCTTACCTTAGAATAGATACCCCAGCAATACCAACCCCGGTGGTGGGTCTGCGAACAAAGATCAGACAAGGAAGTCCTGGAGGACAGAACGGCCAAAGAAGCCGTCCCTCCGGACCTGACTGTCAAGGCAGTAATGCTTTGTAAACGTGTGCAGCGAGGCCCACGTAGCTGCCTGACAGATAACCGGCAGCGGAACACCGCGGCCCAAGGCCGTGGTAGCAGCCGTTGCCCTGGTGGAATGGGCACGCAGCCCAACAGGAGGCTCCTTCTTAGCCAAAGAATAGCAGGTCTTGATGCACAAGGTAACCCAGCGGGAGATGGTCCTCTTGTGCACCGCCCGACCTTTTTGGCGCCCACGTAGCCAACAAAGAGCTGGTCATCCACCCGGAAGTGTTTTGTGCGGTCGATATAGAAGGAGAGCGCACGTTTTGGGTCCAGACGGTGGAGCCTCTCTTCCTCTCTAGAAGGATGCGGAGGCGGAAAGAAGGTGGGCAAAGTGATGGTCTGCCCAATGTGGAAAGCAGTAACCACCTTTGGCAAGAAGGACGGACGCGTCCGAAGAACAACCTTGTCTGGATGAACAGACAGAAAGGGAGGTTTGCAAGATAGAGCCTGGAGCTCACTCACCCGCCGAGCGGAGGTGATGGCCACCAGAAAGGCTGTCTTCAGAGTCAGAAGGCGAAGAGGACAGTTATGCAGAGGCTCAAAGGGAGCGCACATTAAAAAGGTAAGAACCAAGTTCAAGTCCCACTGAGGCATTACAAACGGAACAGGAGGGAAGAGGTGAGTAATGCCTTTTAAGAACCTGTTAACAACAGGGGACTTGAAAAGGGAGGGCTGATCAGGGAGCCTGAGGAAGGCCGAGATAGCACAAAGATAACCCTTGATGGTACCCAGGGCAGAACCCTGTTGGGCCAGAGAGAGAAGGAACAGAAGGACCTCAGAAAGAGGGGCAGAAAGGGGATTCACAGCCTTTGCTGTGCACCATGCCACAAATTTGTTCCACCTGCAGGCGTATACCACCTTAGTGGAGGGACGCCTGGCTGCCAGAATCACATCACAAACTTCGGGAGGCAAGTCGAAAGGAATCAACTGCCGCCGCTCAATCTCCACGCAAGCAGGTGTAGACTGGACAGGTTCGGGTGGAGGACCGTCCCCTGCTGCTGCGACAGAAGATCCTCCCGAAGAGGCAGACGGATCGGGGGATCTATGCTCATATTGAGTAGCTCGGGATACCAAACTCTTCGAGCCCAGTCCGGAGCCACAAGAATGACTTGGGCCTGGTCGTGCCGAATCTTCTTCAACACTCTGGGTAGAAGTGGTATAGGCGAAAAGGCGTACAAGAGACCGCAACTCCACTCGTGACGAAAAGCGTCGCCGAGCGAGTGCCGCCTTGGAAATTCCAACGCGCAGAACTGATGACATTGCGCGTTCTCTTCGGTGGCGAATAGATCTAACCAAGGCTCTCCCCACTGTAGAAAGAGTCCTTGCACCACTTCCGAGTGAAGACGCCATTCGTGATCCATCATGCACCTGCGGCTGAGTTCGTCCGCCCTGGCGTTCAGGGAACCTGCTAGGTGTTGAACCATCAGGAACATGCCCTGATGTTCCAGCCATGTCCAGAGGCGCAGAGCCTCCTGGACAAAGGGTCCACGACCCCACCCCGCCTTGTTTGTTGCAGTACCACATGGCGGTGGTGTTGTCTGTGAACACCTGCACTACCTTCCCTTTGACAGAGGGAAGGAATGCCTTGAGTGCAAGTCGGATCGCCCGGAGCTCCAGAAGGTTGATATGGAGCCGGGACTCCGCCGGAGACCAGAGGCCTCTGATCTCCGCCTCTCCCATGTGACCGCCCCATCCCAGAAGGGACGCGTCCGTCACAACTGTATGCTCTGGCTGGGGAAGGGAGAGGGATCTGCCCATGACCCATTGCCGGTTCGAGAGCCACCACTGCAACTGTCTTGCAGTCCCCTCCGAGATCTGGACGTGATCGGACAGGTTCCCCTGGTGCTGCGCCCACTGGAACTTCAGGTCCCACTGCAGAGCCCGCATATGCCATCTGGCATGATTGACCAGCAGGATGCAGGAGGCCATGAGGCCCAGCAGCCTCAGGGTCATCCGTACCGAAACCCAGGATAATGGCCGAAAGATCGGAATCATAGCCTGAATATCCCGGACTCGCCGTTCGGGAGGATAGGCCCGAAACTGCGTCGTGTCCAGAACTGCTCCGATGAAAAGGAGCTGTGGAGAAGGAACCAGATGCGACTTTGGCACATTGATGGAGAACCCCAGCGAGTGCAGGAGTTCGGCCGTAGTCTGGAGGTGGGAGACGACTGCCTGGGACGAGCCCGCCTTCAGCAGCCAGTCGTCGAGGTAGGGGAAGACTGAAACCCCTGCCCGGCGCAGATGAGCTGCGACCACCGCCATCACTTTCGTGAACACCCGAGGGGCACTGGTAAGGCCAAAGGGAGCACGGTGAACTGAAAATGCTCGGGGCCTACCGTGAACCGAAGGTAACGCCGGTGGGCCGGCAGGACGGGGATGTGGAAATACGCGTCCTGCAAGTCCAACGCTACCAACCAGTCTCCAGGGTCGAGGGCAGTTAAGACCTGAGCTAAGGTGAGCATCTTGAACTTCTCCTTCCGGAGGAAGCGATTGACGTTCCGGAGGTCCAAGATAGGACGCATGTCCTCCTTGTCCTTCTTGGGCACCAGAAAGTAGTGGGAGTAGCAACCACGCCCTACTTCTGGGGTCGGAACATGCTCGATGGCCCTCTTGGTCAAGAGGGCCGTGACTTCCTTCTGAAGAAGCACCAAGTGATCCCCTGACATGCGGTGGAATTCAGGTGGCATGGCTGGGGGTGGTCTCGAAGGGGAGGGAGTAGCCCTTCGGACAATGTCCAAGACCCACCTGTCCGAGGTGATGGTGCGCCAGTGGGGAAGGTGATGGCGGACCCTGCCCCTACTGGCGTGCCGTGCACCTGAAAGGAGGGACTAGGAGGGCTTGGAGGCCGCGGACGGGTTGGAGGTGGTGGCCTGACCCGCACGCTGGTTGCCCGATCCGCCACGGCGGAATCCACGTCCTCGGCCACGCGAAGACGCCTGCTGCGCGGGCCGGTGGCTGGGCTGCTGACGTGAAGGGGCGCCCTACCGTGGCCACGATAGGGGCGAAAAGCAGAAGTTAGCGGAGGGCGTGTAGCAGAAAGGCCCAGGGACTTGGCAGTAGCCCGTGAGTCCTTAAAGCGCTCCAACGCATGGTCTGCTTTGGACCCAAAAAGACCGACTCCATCAAAGGGCATGTCCATGAGAGTATTCTGGACATCCCCTGAAAAACCAGTGGTTCTCAGCCAGGCGTGGCGTCTGAGCGCCACCGTCGTTGCAATAGACCTGCCCAGCGAGTCGGCGGTGTCAAGGCCACAACGAATGGTGAATTTAGCCGCATCCCTTCCTTCCGCAATGGCGCGGGAAAGCAGTGTCTGGACCTCCTCAGGACACTGGGGCAAAACATCCGCCACCGAATCCCACAGGGAGTGGGTATATCGGCCCAAAAGACAAGCGGTGTTAACGGACCGCAAGCCAGCACTGGAGGAAGAAAAACCTTTCTTCCCAAACTGATCCAGGCGTTTGGATTCCCTATCCGGAGGAGCGGTAGGGAAGGCGGTTTGGGGAAGCGGAGGCTTGGACAACCAAGCTCTCAGGAGTGGGGTGGACAGAGAGAAACAGGGGGTCGCCCGGAGCTGGGCGATGGCGTCGTGACACGTTCCGATCCACAGGAGCCCCTGTGTTGGGCTTGGACCAGGCGCCCAAAAGAACGTCAGTGAGGGCGTCTTTAAACGGCAGCACAGTCTCCGCAGAGGAGGCTGCCGGCTGAAGCACCTATGTCAAGATGTTAGGCTTGACCGTCAAAGTAGGAAGCTGGAGACGTAAGGCCCCAGCTGCCCTACGCAACACCGTACTAAAATTGGCTCCCTCCTCCGTAGCCACGGGAGGAGACAGCATGCCAGTGTCAGGGAAGTATCCAGACCACTGGCCTCCCTAGACTCTCTGTCCAGTCCTGATCGTACTGACAGTGTCGTGTCAGAGGGTCATCAGACCCCTCCCAGTCCAACTGGTCCTCCTCTGGTTCAAAATAGGGAGGAGGAGGGACAGTTGGGACCCAAGGTCCCATCGGCGCCGGAGCCGGGCGTCGAGCGACGTCGGTCCGGATCCATGTCCGGAGCCGGAAGGAACAGGGGGACGACGCCGCCCGGAGCCGGAGACATCGGCGCCGGCGGAGGTGTCGTTAGGTCGACCGGCGTCGATGGGGGTTGTGGAGCCGGGATCGGGGCCGGAGCCGGGATCGAGGCTGGAGGCACGGGCGACGCCGGGGCCGGAGCCGTCGGCGACGCCGGAGCAACCCCATCAGGGCCCGCGGGGCCCGAAGGCGCACCGGAGGGGCCTGAAGGCCCGAAGAGGCGGGCCATGGCCGACAGGAATTCCTGTACTTTGGCCGGATCCGCCCCCGAACCCGGGAAGGGCGGGTATGGCGGGGGCGACTCCACAGGCATGTCCGGGGCCGCGGACGGTGCCGGGAGGCGCCTCAGCCGAGTCGCGAGACCGGCGAGGCGAAGTCCTAGAGCGATGATGCTTTTTGGAGTTTTTGTGCTTCGACTTACCGGACGAAGAAGACTTCGACGCCGACGACCGGTGTGGACTCCACGATCGACCCCTGGACCTCTCACGCGACCAGGGCTTCCGCGGAGCCGAATGCCGGGCCTCGAGGAGCTTTCGAGACCGCTCTCGCAAAGCTTTCGGGTGGAGGGCCTGGCAGTCGGTACAAGACTCCGTGTCGTGGCCTCGGCCGAGGCAGAAGAGACACTCCCAATGCGGGTCGGTGACGGACATCATCCGCGCACAGGCGCCGCATCGCTTGAAGCCGGGCATCCCTACGACACCTTGAAAGATGGAAAAACAGTGAAAAAATCACCAAAAAATATGACCAGGGCACTGCTCTTCCCGGATCTGCGCTTGCTGGCGCGGAAAAAGAAGAACTGACGTCAGCGCGCAGGGGCGGCGCCTAAGTACTGCCCGCGACGTCATCCCAGCGATCACGACGCCGACGACGGACGCGGAGCCGCACGACGCCGCCTACCGACGCGCAAGGGTACTGCTACGCAAAACTTTCCGGATCCAGCCTGACGCCTGGGGATATTCTAAGGTAAGGAATCTGTCACTAACGTGTCTCTTTCAGATATGCTGTCACAGTCTGCTCAGTCTCCCGAGGTACTGTTGATGTCCCTTTCATGTTGCAGTTTCTTGCCCCAGCCATGGATGGCCTCTAGTGTGGACAATTTATTTTGGCTGGATAAATTAGTCTGATTGATCAAATTTCATGGTGTAGCAACTAATGCTTCATTCCTTGTAACTCTTACGCCAGTTGGGATTCTCTGTATGTGGGTGTGCATTGTGCAAAACATATTGCATAGCAGTGCAGAGATCATGTTCACAAAGATTTTTTGATGTGGATCCATATTCGAGGATTCACTTGGACATTCTTGAGGAACTTCAAGCTGGGGCAGGATAAGCTCATCCATTTCTCTTGAGGCTTTAGTATACAGTTTCTTTCTGTAGTTTTTGATTCTGTTGTCTGACTGCCACTTTTTCTATATTGGAAGCTTTTTTAGCAGATATGGCTTGCACGATCTATCCTTTGTTTACGTCCAGCCAGTCTGCCATGGCAATCAGGTTCAGTCGGCTTGGGCCAATTCCTAGTATATGACTCCAGAACTTCTCCTAAATTAGATAGAAATGCTGAGCAGTTACTGGGTTCACTTAGAGTGGTGTGTTTTTCAGTAAACCCACCACTGTCTCTTCTATTATCCCCAGTCTTTGGTCAATGTAAGATGCCATTTCTTGCATATTCACAATTGGGCCTCTAATGTAGTTGACTTGGAGGTAAAAGCACCCGCTATTATGTCCAATGTCCTGCCCATGGTCCACATTACGGAGAGGACCAGTTGGGCAGGTGGGGCTTCAGATAACGTATGATTTTGTTTGCTCATGCTTAATTCACCTTGTAATAGCCTTGCAGTATGTTTGTACTGCCAGAACAGTTTAGGATATTGTTCAGAATATCAGTAGTAAAGAAAGTGTTATGGAGGGAAATGCAGGTGTCCATCATAGCTAGGTCCTTTTGTCCTTATGGAACCAGTTATCTCTATTATCTATATTATTTACTTCTCTAGGATGATCACCAAGCGAGACTGCACTAATATGTTTTTGTAGCTGGCAGGCGAGGGTGCCTATCCGAAGTCTGCATCAGCAGCTGAGTTACTGTTATGTTGGTTCTGATTGAGTCAGCCTCAGCTGGTTGTGCGAGATTTAGTTAAGAATGGGCTCTACCAAGGCTACCGGCTGTTCCTTGAGTTAAGTTTGTACTGATCAGTTCTAGAATGTTGCCTTGCTGATGGCCATTTTTTAAAATAGTCGGTTAACTTGTTTAGTGATGGTGTTTCAGGTTTAGGTGGCAAGGGCAGAATCTGAGAAGCAGGCTGCTGCATTTGATGTGGGACTTCCCTTCTGAGTGGGCCAGGCCCCAACAATGGTTAAACCGTATTAGTACTGGAAACTAGAGAAATCACTTCCCTATTGCCTGGGCCCGGTCTTCCAGGGCAGCATTTTGCTTTGCTGTGATTAGAGGAGGTGAGGATGAGACTCCATCTTTTGCCAGTCCTACTTTGGTCAAGATTCATGCGTTTGATCTTGTAGATTTCATGATGTTTGCGTGCAGGACTGAATCCGATGTGAAGTAGCAAAGTGTGCTTCACCTATTTCCCCATCTCTTGCCTGGTATCAGGCCACAGTAAATACCAAGCAAATTTAAGTTGTCGTTTCCCCCCAACCCAACCCCCCTTCCCCACCCACTTGACTTCAGGGCTGAAGTTATGGCCTACTGGGCGGGTAGAATCACAGTTGTAGACCTAGACAGAATCAGCATGAGTTAGCTTTTGCAGTTTTCCAAACTTTACAGACAAATTTACAGAATGTAGCAACAAGGTTAGGTTCACTTTAGCAGAAATTGGAGAGTTTGCTAAATAAGACTTGCAAACTGACAATTTTGGTGCCTTACAACAGGATCTGTGACTCAGTCGAATAATGGGGGCTGCCTGGGGGTACCCTGATGCTAAATTATTAGTGAATGTATTTGGTAGTAGTTCGAATGGGCAAAATGTTCAGGGAAGTCACAAGTTACAATCACAGGCAGTCACAAACAATGATTCGGCTAACAAACCACTGGAGTAATTGAGTACAACAGCCAGTTACAGATCAAAACACAGGCACAGGAAGTGGAAAAGTACAAAGTTACGCCGCGCACCAATGTAAAATCTACAGGGCTTCCAAGTCCCCAATTTGGATTTTCACTTCTTGTTTCCTTTTCAGACTACAGTCCACTGTCGGATTGACTGTCGGCTTGGTTGATCCTCCATTACTGTTGTAGGGGGTCAGTATGCGCTGGCACCGCCCCTAGATCATGGGCTTAGGTCCTTGTTCAAAGTGAGGTCAGGAAGAAGGATCAGACACCGGTGCCCTTTAGTGTCCTGTGTAGTGCAGTAGCAGAGCAATAATAGACACCCCTGCCTCTGTTAAACCACCAGATCGCCTGTCACAATCGGCAGCAGGACTGCCTTCTCAACCACCAACTTATGTTAGGGCTTCTGCTCCAGTCCTTCTCACCCATGCGGTCGCCGTGCCTGCAATCTGCAGTCCGCTTGATGGTAGCTGTAAACCAAAGCGGGCATAAAACAGTGGCCGTCTGGGTAACTGGCAAGGCATTTGTAGGCTAGGCATAAGCAGAAGGGGAAAGTGGTGGTGGCATGCCAGTAAAACAACCCCCGGTGAATGCAGAGAGGGCACGAGCACACCTGTCTGCTTCAGCGGTCTGTTTCCACAATGCAGAGTAATGCCGTGTAGCTTCGTCACTCACTCCTATATATTAAAAGCAGCAACTCTAATAAAAATGCACTAACGGACTAATGGGATATTAACAACAAAAACTGTAATTGCTGCTTTCTCACCAAACGTCACATCATTTGCTCTGCAAACATTTTTCATGTTTGTCTCAATTATTCTACTTCTGGAGTTCTTGGAGACAGGCTAAAAGTTTATATTTAGGATACACAAAATATTTTTACATTGGACAGACTAAAAATTGGCAAAATCCTCCGTTAACAGCAAACAGTAGTAGATTGCAAGAACACGTTGAACTGAACTTGGGACAGTAGTAGCTGCGAAGGGAGTTGAAAACAAAACTCTGTATATATACTTTTGTTTTCAGACTGCATTGATCTTTCTTCTCACCCTCTTCTCTTACATATAAAAAGCAATAAATAGCCTCTAAACATCAGTCCATTCAGTGAATATGGACAGTGTCTCAAATTTACACGCCAAACAATGGGAGATATCTGTATTTGAAAGCATCAGAAGTGTAAGATAGGAATTCAAAGCAGAGGACTGAAGATAGTCACATAGTTCTAGGCACAAAAGGTGTGGGGATGAATTCAGTCAACAAAAAGCTTTGCTGAGGATTCAACATGAACACTATAAGGTATAACGGTGCACCAATTCAGACAAGATGTTTCTCAGGGGTACCTAAAAGCATTCTTCCTACTGGTTTCCCACATGAGCTTCTGAACGTTTAAGTCTTAAGAAGTGACCGAGAGGCTTCTCTGCTTTTTTTTACTGTTTGAAAAATTAACAAATTTGAAAATTACCGACCGGGAGGAGGTGCTATGACCTGCTGCAGCTCCGCCCTGCTGCGTTAGTGTAGTGCGTTTGACAGAAGCGGGGGGCTTCACCAGGGCTCCTCCGGCAGCTAAGGAAGCTGCTGCTGCTGCGGCTTCTTCGTCACTACCTCCGTAGCTAGTGATGAAGGTGATTTTCTCCTCTTTGCCAGGGGTTGGCGAACGGGAACGTGTTCTGGATTCAGAGCTGGATTCTGACTGGGAGCTAGCCAGGAAGAAAACAAAACTAAGTCAAGATTTTCTAAGCTCTTACTGATATTTTACCAAAAGAGCATCATGATTAAGTTAACAGAGACGTCCACAAAAGCATAAGGTCCAAAGAAGCCAAATATGTCAGGAACGGAGAGTATTTTTAATCACAGCATTTTTTTCTGCCTCAGGACTTACAAGCATTATGTAGACAGAAAAGACAAAATGTTACAGTGCGAAATACCTGCTTATGACCTGTTTTGCAAGATATCACTTTACTATAATCGCTAATGTTAGCTTCTTTATTGCCGCTAATTAAGAACATAGCGTGAATGTGTTTTTCTGGATTTTCATTGCATAAAACTATTAGCACACTAAAAACACAGAACATTTTAAAGATGGAGCAAAGAGAACAAGTTACTTACCTGCGGTAACGATGTATCTGTAAGAGACATATATTAGTTATAGATTCCTTACCTTAGAATTACCCCCAGGCGTCAGACTGGATCCGGAGAATTTTTCTTCAGCAGTACCCCTGCGCGTCAGTAGGTGGTGTTGGCCGACTCCGCGTCTGTCGGCGGCGGATGACGTCGCTGTACCTACTTAGACGCCGCCCCTGTGCGCGGACGTCAGTTCTAACACCACTTTCCACGCCAGAAGCGCAGAGCCATGAAAGACACTGACTACTGGTGAGCCACACTAAGGCCCTACAAGAGAGTCCCTATCCCTAGAAGTCAGTTCGCAGAGCGGGGAGGACGGGTGGGGCGGTAAGGAATCTATAACTAATATATGTCTCCTACAGATACATCGTTACCGAAGGTAAGTAACTTGTTCATCTGAAAGAGACTATTAGTTATAGATTCCTTACCTTAGAATAGATACCCCAGCAATACCAACCCCGGAGGAGGGACTGCGAACTAAGTTCACACCAGAAAATCCTGGAGGACAGAACGGGCAAAGTAGCCATCCCTCCGGACTTGACTATCCAGGCAGTAATGCCTGGTGAACGTGTGCATAGAACCCACGTGGCCGCCTGGCAGATGTCAATGAGTGGGACTCCACGTGACAAAGCAGTAGTTGCTGCCGTAGCTCTGGTGGAATGAACTCTCAGCCCCACTGGAGGTTCCTTTTTAGCTAATGTGTAACAAATCTTTATACAAACGATGACCCATCGAGAGATGGTACGCTTTTGCACAGCCCGACCTTTCTTGGCACCCACATGGCCAACAAAGAGTTGATCGTCCATTCGGAAATCCTTCGTGAGGTCAAGGTAAAAAGACAGCGCACGTTTCGGGTCCAGACGGTGGAGTCTCTCCTCCTCCTTGGAAGGCTGCAGAGGTGGGAAAAAGGTGGGCAGAGTGACAGTCCGTCCGATTTGAAAAGGAGTAAACTTTAGGTAGGAACGAGGGTCTCGTTCGAAGCACCACTTTGTCCGGATGCACCAAGAAGAAAGGGGGCTTAGAAGAAAGAGCCTGAAGCTCAATCACTCTGCGAGCTGAGGTGATGGCAACAAGAAAAGCAGTTTTCAGGGTGAGAAGCCTAAGAGGACAGTTGTGAAGAGGCTCGAAGGGAGCGCACATAAGGTAAGTCAAAACAAGGTTCAAGTCCCACTGTGGCATTATAAAAGGAGATGAAGGAAAGAGATGAATAATGCCTTTAAAGAACCTACTTACAATAGGGGACTTGAACAAAGAGGGCTGATCTGGTAGCCGAAGAAAAGCAGAAATGGCTGCCAGATAGCCTCTAAGAGTACCCAGAGCCGAACCCTGCTGGGCCAAAGAGAGAAGGAACAAAAGAACCTCAGGAAGAGGGGCAGAAAGGGGATCCACAACCTTTGCTGTGCACCATGCCACAAACTTGTTCCATCGACAGGCTGTACCGTCTTAGTGGAGGGACGACTGGCTGCAAAGATGACATTACAGACTTCGTCAGGAAGGTCAAAAGCTGTCAACTCTCGCAGCTCAATCTCCACGCAAGGAGGTGGAAGCTGGACAGGTTCGGGTGGCGGACCGTCCCCTGCTGCTGTGACAGAAGATCCTCCAGAAGGGGCAGTCTGATCGGAGGATCGATAGTCATGCTCAGGAGCACGGGGTACCAGACTTCAAGCCCAGTCCAGTGCCATAAGAATGACTTGGTCCCGGTCGCGCTTGATCTTCTACAGCACTCGGGGCAGAAGTGGTACAGGCGGAAAGGCGTACAGGAGGCTGCAACTCCACTCGCGACGAAAAGCGTCGCAGAGCGTGTGCCGCCTTGGAAACTCCAATGCGCCAAACATCTGACATTGCGCGTACTCTTCGGTGGTGAACAGATCTAACCAAGGCTCTCCCCACTGCTGAAAGAGACCTTGCACCACCTCTGAGTGAAGACGCCATTCGTGATCCACCAGGCACCGACGGCTGAGTTCGCCCGCCCTGGCATTAAGAGAACCTGCTAGGTGTGGTACCACCAGGGTCATGCACTGATGTTCGTGCCATGTCCAAAGGCGAAGAGCCTCTTGACAAAGGGTCCACGACCCTACCCGCCCAGTTTGTTGCAGTACCACATGGCAGAGGTGTTGTCTGTGAAAACCTGCACTGCCTTCCCCTTTAGAGAGGGAAGGAATGCCATCAATGCCAAGCGAATCGCCCGAAGCTCCAACAGGTTGATATGGAGCCCGGACTCCACCGGAGACCAGACTCCTCTGATCTCCACCTCTTCTAGGTGGCCACCCAATCCCAGGAGTGATGCATCGGTCACCACCCTGAGGTCCGGTTGGGGAAAGGAGAGGGATCTGCCTCTGACCCAATCCTGGCTCGTTAACCACCACTGCAGTTGTTGCGCAGTTCCCTCCGAGATCTGGACGTAGTCGGAGAGATTCCCCCGATGCTGCGCCCACTGGAACTTCAGGTCCCACTGCAGAGCCCGCATATGCCATCTGGCATGATCCACCAGCAGGAGGCCATGAGGCACAGCAGCCTCATTCTCATTGAAATCCGGGTTAGAGGCTGAAACATAGGTATCATAGCCCGAATATCCCGGACTCGCTGCTCCGGAGGATAGGCCCGAAACTGCACTGTGTCCAGAACAGCTCCGATGAAAGGGAGCACTGAGAGGGAGTCAGGTGTGACTTCTGCACGTTGATAGTGAACCTCAGAGAATGCAGGAGGTCCACCGTAGTATGGAGGTGGGAGACGACAGCTGGGGCGAGCCAACCTTCAACAGCCAGTCATCGAGATAGGGGAAGACTGGAACCCCTGATCTGCGCAGATGAGCTGCGACCACCGCCATCTCTTTCGTGAACACCCGAGGAGTACTGGTAAGGCCAAAGGGGAGCATGGTCAACTGAAAATGCTCGTGGCCTACCATGAACCGTAGTTCGCGTCTGTGGGCTGGCTGGGGATGTGAAAATAGGCGTCCTGCAAGTCCAACGCCTCCATCCAGTCTCCAGGGTCGAGGGCAGATAGGACCTGAGCCAAGGTTAGCATTTTGAGCTTCTCCTTCTGCAGGAAGTGGTTGAGGGCCCCGAGGTCTAGGATAGGATGCCTTTGTCCTCCTTGGGCAACAGAAAGTAGCGGGAATAGCAACCATGACCTACTTCTGGCGCAGGGACCCTCTCGATAGCTCCCTTGGCAAAGAGAGCTGAGATTCCCTGGCAGAGAAGTACCAAATGATCCTCCGACATGCGATTGAAAGACGGTGGCATGGAGGGAGGGGTAGTCTAGAAGGGGAGGGAGTAGCCCCTTAGGACTATCTGCAAAACCCACCTGTCTGACGTGATGGATTGCCAGTGGGGGAGGTGAAGGCTAATCCTGCCACCCACTGGCCGCTGATGGGCCTGAAAGGTCAGACTAGGAGGGTTTGGAGGCTGCTGCGGGGGGAGGGTGGACTGGCCCACCAGCTGGGTCCCAGACCCGCGTCGCTGGGTCCCACGTCCGCGGCCACGCAGAGGCTGGGCAGCCTGCGTGGGCTGGTGGCTGGACTGGGTCGGATGTGGTGGGGTGCCCCTTCCGTAGCCACGAACAGCAGATTGTGGTGGAGGGGAGGACGCAGCGAGGCCTAAGGATCTTGTCGTAGCCCAAAAATCCTTAAAGCAATCCAGCACCGAGTCGGCCTTGTCACCAAAAAGGTGACGGCCCTCGAAGGGCATGTCCAGCAGAGTTGACTGAACATCCCCCGAAAAACCAGACACCCTATTTCAGGCGTAGCCCCAAAGGGCTACTTACGTGGCAATCGTTCTGCCCAGTGAGTTGGTGGTATCCAGTCCACAGTGAATTGTGAATTTTGCTGCGTCTCTCCCATCTGCCACGGCTTGAGAGAGGACGGCTCAGGTATACTCCAGGTACTGAGGCAGCACCTGCGCAACCGTATTTTAGGAAGCTGGCTCTGTATATACTATACCAAAGTGAGGTATAGTGTGCACAGAGTCCATTGGAACCCAAAAGGTAGGCAGAGGTAAAAGTAGATAGCACCGTACTCTCTATTTGTGGTAGTGTGGTCGAGCAGTAAGGTTTTATCAGAGGACAGTGTTAAGAATTTGTTGTACACACTCAGTCAGCAAATTAATTCACACACTCAAAGACAACTTCAGACAAATTGTTTTTGTATAAAAATATTCTTCTAGTTAATTTATTTTCTAGCAACAAGCAAGCCTGGCACAGGTAAGTGATAAATACTTTTCAGTAAATATACAGTTGTAATACAGTTTGGATTGCAATTGTATATGCACTTTGTTTTCATTTACAGTACTGTTATTGAGAAATGCAATGCTTTGGAAATACAGTACATATACTTTGAATGGGCTTTTTAATAAAATGACTAGTACATTACTTTTGGATTACTTTCTTTTCTTACACAGTGTAGTATACCTGGATACTACACTGGGACATTTCCTGTAAACAGGTGAGTAAAAGCGTTTTTGTTATTTAGTACAGTTGTAAAGATTTTCATAGATTTTCCAACTCCACACTTAGAAACTTTTCATAGAAAAACAGTCAATGTTATCCTATGGAGGAAAATAGTGTTATTGGTTCAAAGGCAAGTACTTTGTTGTGGGAGTTGGTATTCTGGGGTTAGACTCAGGGGTCCCCCAGGGTCAAGGACGCACTCTTGTTACACCCTCGCTGCACTAGGGCGGACGGGTGCAGAGTGCTGAGGCCCAATGTTATCCAATGGGGGATAGGGGGCCTCCGGTTGGTGGCTGCTGACGTGCAGGCCACTGGGTTGTGGGAGCAAAGCTCCTGGACTTAAGCTCAGGGCAAATGGGGGTTTAGGCCAGCACAAAAGATGCACCCTCAGCGGCACTGGGGCGGCCGGGTGCAGAGTGTTGTTTTGGCGTCGGAAGCCCTGTAGCTTTCAATGGGGAGTCTCCGGTTTGCAAAAGCACTGCAGACTCAGGGACGAAGGTCTTGGAGAGGTAAGTTGGGATCTTGGGGGTTGGTTAGGCACCGTCGGTTGGGCCACCCAAGGCCATGGGGCGTCGGGTGAAGGGGTGCCTTTTAGGGTCGTATCTTCTTACCAGCTCTGGGTCGCGGTTGGGGGTACCTTCCGGTTTGAGGCTGCAAGCGTCGGTTGGAGGCTTGAAGCAGGTCAGGGGTCGCCGGATCTCGGGTCAGGATTGCCGGGGAGCCCACCTCGGTGTTGGGCCACTCAAACTCGGGCCGTGGGCGTCGGGTGAAGAGTGGTGCAGACCTGCGGATCCTTGCGGATGCTGGAGTCTGTTATTTGAACAAATCGGGTGTTCACGGGAGACAGAGTCTTTGGGATGGAAGGCAGGCAGGTCCTCCGGGTTTCTCTAGGTTGCTGGCTGCAGGACACACCGGGATTTCGCTGGAGTAGGTTCGAGGTGGGGACAGGCCAGTAGGGCTGGGGCCAAGTCAGTGGGCGTCGTCCTCTTGTTAGCTTCGGCATGGCTGTTCGGTCCTTCTTTTCTTCTTGTAGTTTCTTGTCTGACTTCTTGGTTCAGGGCTGCCCCCTAAATACTGTATTTAGGGTCCGTTTTAGGGGTCTTGAGGTCAGAAGCCAATGGGCTACTGACCTTAGGGTGACTACACACTTTGTGTGCTCACCCCACGTGGGGGAGTAAGCACAATCCCTAATCCTGATTGGGGAGTGCCTGCCATCTCCAAGATGGCGGGCACTGAAGAGTGGGCTTCACCTCGCCTCCCCCACCTGGGGGGTGGAGTTGGCAGAGGTGGGCACACCTGGGCTGGCTAATTTTTCCCGCCTGTCTTCCCGCCGAAAAGGAGGGGAGACAGGAAGGGGGCCTGCTCATGACAGCAGGAGAGGCTGGGGGTCGCATTTCAAAGGCTGCCAGGCCTTTGAAACTCCCCTGTCACAGATGGCTCTTCCTGGCCTGGGGGAGGTGTGAACACCTCCGCCCAGGAAAGGCTTTGTTTCTGGGCTCAGGGAGCGAAGGCTCCCACCCTTGGGGTCCAGAAACATGTCTTGTAGTGGCAGGCTGGTGTGTACCAGTCAGGGAACCCACCAGAGGCTGGTCGTTTTTCAGGGGGCATCTCTAAGATGCCCTCCGAGTGCATTTTCATTAAATCCCACACTGGCATCAGTGTGGGTTTAATGTGCTGAGAAGTTTGATACCAAACTTCTCAATTTTCAGTGTAGCCATTATGGTGCTGTGGAGTTCGTAATGACAAACTCCTGCACCATATACTCTTAATGGCAGGACTGCACTTACAATGTCTAAGAATGGACTTAGACACTGTAGGGGTACAGGGCTCATGCACCTGTACCTTCACCACTCGTATAGGGCACCCAGCTAGAGGGGTGACTGATTTATGCCAGGGCAGTGGGTTGTAGGCATTGCACACAGGGATGGGTGCCATGTCGACTCTTCACTTTGTTTTGCACCAAAACACGCAGCCTGCAATGGCTGTGTGTGTATAAAGGTACAGGGCCTCTAAGGGTGGTACAATAAGTGCTGCAGCCCTTAGAGGTCTTCCCTGGTCACAGTGCCCTGGGTACCTGTGGTACCATTTACCAGGGGCTGACCTGTGGCCAGAAATGCCAATTGGGTTTGGGTACAGTTTTGGGGAAAGAACACAGACCCTGGGAAACTGATTGGCAGGGACCCAGGGTACATCAAGTCAAAAGTGCATCAGTAGTCTGGCAAAAAGTGGGGGGGTTACTGCAACAGAAACCCAGCTTCTCACACGTATCCCAGATTCTATGTGAGTATCGGCCCAAAAGGCAAGCGGTATTCACAGACCGCAGTGCCAAACTGGAGGAAGAGAACATGAGCTTCCCAAGATGATCCAGCTTCTTGGATTCACTGTCTGGGGGTGCAGAAGGGAATGCACGCTTGGAGGAAGAAGCTTAGACCACCAAGTTCTCGGGGGAAGGGTGTTGGGTGAGGAAAATGGGAACGCCCGGAGCTGGGCGGCGGACAATCGTCCGTTCCACAGGAGCCCCTGTGCTAGGCTTGAACCAAGTGCCCAGAAGGACGTCTGTGAGGGCTTCATTGAAGGGCAAGAAGGGTTCAGAGGAAGTTGCCGCCGGTTGAAGCACCTCCGTCAGGAGGTTAGTCCCGACTGCCACTGTAGAAAGCTCCAGGCCCAAGGCCTCGGCTGCCCTACGCACCACCACTGCAAAGGACTCCATAGCCACGATCGGGGTAGAAAGCATGCCAAGGTCTGGGGAGGTGTCCAGAACACTGGCATCACCCAATTCCTCTCACAGTCTGGTTCTTCCAGCTGGTCTGTCAAAGGGTCCAGCGACCACTCCCAGTCCTCATCAGCACCTTCAGGGCGATAGGGAACACCTGTGAAGAACAAGGGAACAAAAGTACCCTCCGGCGTCGGATTCGAGGTCGGTCCGGCTCCATTTCGGGGATGGGGACGGCGGTGGCCAGGGGCACGGCCGGAGCCAGGGGCGTTGTCGCCGGGATCCTCGCCGGGGAAGGTTGAGTAAGGTCGACCGGTGTTGATCCGGATCCAGGCCTGGATCCGTGGGGGCCCTCCGGCTCCGGAGCCGCCGGCATCGAAGGCCCAGGGCCCCCAACCGACTGCGGGGCCCGAACGCGCGCCAAAATACACGGTGGAGGGCTTCGTAGAACGTACGAAGCTGGGCAGGGGGGAGGTGCGGAGTCGTCCCCGAGTCAGGTGACGGAGCCTTAGAGCGACGACGCTCCGGATCCCGCATCGCGCCATCCGACAGACGGGGTGAAGGTGAACAGCGACGGTGCTTCTTCGCCTTCTTCTTGTGCTTCGAGTTACCTGAAGAGTGCGAAGACTTGGACGAGGTGTGTGGCTCCGCGACCGGTCTCGAGACCTTCCACTCGAGCAAGACCGGGACCAACGCAGAGCCGACTGCCCGGCATCCAAAAGCTTTCGGGACCGCTCCAGCAAAGATTTCGGATTCATGGCCCGACAGTCGGAGCACGACTTCAGGACGTGGTCACACTCCAGGCACCAGAGGCACATGAGGTGCGGGTCAGTCATGGACATCAGCTTGTGACAGGTGTCGCAAGGCTTGAAAACACTGCTCAAAATTAACCAAATTTGTTATAACAATTCATAGTAAATTGGTGTTTGTCCCCTTAAAAAAAAGTTTGTGTAAATAATATTTTTATTATCTGGATCAGGCGCTGTATGAAAAAGCAAATAAAAAGTTTTAATGTAACTGTCGATTATCAAAAAGAATGGATTGAGGCCGGTATATGCCTACGACAATGTTATCAGGATAGAAAAATGTTATTTAGTGTGTATGCATCTATTTGTGGCATGCAGTGCTGTAGATTCACATGCTGTGCATACTCCTGCCATCTAGTGTTGCGTTCGGACGCGAGCAAGTTGTCTTTCGAGTCAGGCGGTATAGTGACTCTATCCGTTATTCGTATTGCGCGTAGGCATCGGCTCCATTGTTAAGATTGTTTTTTCCGACCAAAGAACGAGTATGTAGATGGAGCATGGAAATACAGCAAAGATGACCGTGCAAAAGAATAGTAAAGATAAAAGATAAAAAAGTGTCTGTAATATCTAAGGGCTTCAGGGGATGAGATTGGGTGCATGTGAAACTACAGCACTACAAGCCACAAACACATACTTACAGAGTAAGTAACATTTTCCATTTGTGGCATTTGTAGCCGTAGATACACATGCTGTCCAAAGACTGTAAAGCAGTCTTCCCTTAATGTGGTGGCTAGCCCGAGGATATTGCAGAAGACTGGGGGGGCGTGGCCAAGCCGGCGACTAAGATGGCCGCCCGGCGTTGAAGCTCCTCTGGGTGATCCAGCTGATAGTCATTTTCCCCCGTATCCGGCCGCAACAATGCCCCGTAACATGCAGCGCCGGAGTGCAGAAAACATCCTGCAACGGACGGAATAACTGCGAGACGATTGGGAGCCCCCGCAACCGAGTTGCAGCTCCGGCCGTGAGGCGGGGCCTACTACGGAGCGATCCTGCGCCATTTTCGGACTGCTAGGCCGGAGGGCACGGAGACGCGGCAGACCAGTAGACACAGGGCCAGGCCCGTGAGGGCGGTGAGTGGCCGGCGGTAGCGGTGCGGCGGTGCTTCTCCCCCCCCCTTCCTCCCTGACCCCGCATTGCTAGTGAAGAGAGCGGCCGCGGTTGGTGGCTCCGGGTCTGGCGGATCGCGCCCCTTGCCATCCTCAACGCGGGTGGGGACAGGGCCCACCTGCTAACATAAGCGGCACCCAACCGGGCGCGTGGGGCGCGGGCCCGCCGCCCGCATGGTCTTGCAGCCTCACTCAGCGGTGACGCACCCATCTGGCCCCTGCGTACACCCTGCGGGAAACGCCGGCCGGTGTATTGAATGCCCCCTGGCCTGAAACAGAACTGCGCAACAGTCTCTGGTGTTGTCGCCCACATCCTTTACTACGCTACGGGCCCCTGGCAGAATCAGTTAGCGTTGGTCAGACGTGCACAACTGCAGGATTGCACGCAGCGTTGTAGAGCACCCTTCTCTCGCAGAGACAGCGCTCAACTGGGCGTCACTGGGCCGGTCCCTTGGTTCTGAGGCTATGGCAAACAACCACCCTGGCTCCAGACTCATGCGGTGATCCTCTGCTTCTTTGAGAGGCAGCGGGGGTCAGGCTAGTGCAGGCCTACACGGACTTCCTTCCCGAATCAAGGCCATCGCTAATCGCCTGTCTCAACTAATGGAGTTTATAATATCTCCAGCTCAATCTGGTTTCGTGCCCCACCGGTCCACCTCGCTTAATCTCAGGACATTATTTGCAGTCCTTCACAGGATTGACCCGGAGGTTCCTGCTGCAGCGATCCTACTAGATGCGGAGAAGGCCTTCGACTCATTGGAATGGTCCTTTTTTATCTCAGTGATGCGCCGTATGGGCATGCCTATGGGATTTATTGCTACCACTGCCTTATTATACAGCAGTCCCACGGCCAGACTCCGCTTGAACGGTACGCTTTCTCGACCCTTCAGGCTTTCACGCGGTACCCGTCAGGGATGCCCCCTATCCCCTCTCTTGTTCATCCTGGCCATGGATCCCTTGATCCGTCACTTTCAGGAGCGACATCTGCAGCAAGGGCTACAATTCAACACAGGCCCTCTCCTGGTTTCGCTCTATGCGGATGACACGATCCTCTATGTCAGGGAACTCCAGGTAAATTTGGAACCTCTCATCAGAGAGATACTCAGATTTGGCAGTTTTTCTCGACTAGGCATCAACTGGCACAAGTCAGTAATTTTTCCTTTAACCTCGAGCACGAAGCCGTGGGAGTGCGAATATCCACTCGAATGGTGTACGGACTCGGTCAAATACCTGGGGATCCACATCCATCTAGACACTACGCAGATCATTCGCTTAAATTATGGACAGGCCATCAGTACACTCGAGACGCAAGTAGAGAGATGGCTGCGATTGCCCTTGTCGATAGCGGGCCGTGTGGCAATTCTAAAGATGGTGGTGCTTCCCAAATTCTTGTACCTATTTAATAATATCCACATTCCCCTCACTAACGTTTTTTTTCGGACACTATGCACCCACCTTACGCGATTGGTCTGGGGAGGGAAACAGCCACGTGTTCGATGGCCTGTGCTCACATTGCCCTATGGCAGAGGGGGGTATGGCGTACCGGATCTACAATTGTACTACCTGGTGGCCCAATGCTGCTATGCTCACGCATGGTTTCATCCTGACGCCAGGATACCGTTTCTTCAGCCAGAAGCTGACTTTGCTCTGCCGGAGCGGTTGTCCACTGCCTTGCCCAAGGGCATCCCTAGGGACCCCCATGACATACAAACGGTATCCACTACCAGTTGGGCGTGGGAGAAGTTGAGACGGCTGACCAGTGCTGCGACACTATATTCTTCTGCCCTTCCTCTTCCGAAAGCTCAATGGTTCCCGATATCGGGTGAAAGACTGGTGCAGCGCACCTTGACAACATTCGATATTACCAAAGTGGGTGACCTATATCCTGGGGGTCACGTCTTCTCACTAGTGGAGGACACACGCTACCAAGACAGTGGCAAATGGTATTGTCCCGGAGGGTGTGGGGTAACAACTTTCAATATGTTAAACTAACTTCGTATCAGATGCCACTTGTAAGCCATGGCAGGTCCTGAATGTCTGGTCCTTGATGTTTGCTATGTTGGGATACTTGCGGTGCTGGGGAACAGGGATGGTTGGGGACAGGGGTTGGCCTTCGGAGTGACGAAGTCATTGCATTACTGTATTCATCGTACCAGCCTCGTCAGGCATACTACCTATTGAAATTCTCAATTATATATGTTTTCTTACGCGACAATGTCATTATACTAATCAGTGAACGGATTAGCATGTATGTATCTTTTGTAACGACAAACTGGAAAATAAAGTTTAAAAAAAATATATATTGCAGAAGACTGGAATAGTGTACGTAAAACAGCATGGCAAACTCTAGCTTGTTGGCGGGCTAAAACATACACACACTAATGTTTAGCAAAAGTGTGGGAAGAAGACCTATTAGCTGCTTTACAGATGTCAGCTATAGGAATATTACCTAAGATAGTCTTAGCAGCTCAGTTTTTTCAGGGTTGAGTGAGGTCAGGGAGGGATAGGCAAAGGTAGTTTTGCTTTGGCATTACAGGTTTGTATACATTTGACCAACCAGGGTGCTGTTCCTGCTTTGGCCAGAGCACGGCCTTTATTTGGTTTGGAGAAAGAAACAGAGCGGATGTGTCTTTTGGAAGGGCTTAGTTCTGTCAATGTAATACATAAACTCACTTCTGACATCTAAAGTAGGAAGAGTTTGTTCTGCTACTGACTGTCTATGTGGAAAGAAGACTGGCAGTACTATAGATTGATTAAGATAGAAACTAGAGACCACCTTAGGAAGGAACCTGGGGTATCGCCCTGAGGACTATTCTATTGTGGTGAACTTGGAAAAAGGGTTCTTCCAGGGTAAGAGCATGAAGCTCACCGACATGCCTAGGGGAAGTGATAATGTAGGAAAGTTCCCCTTTTGACAAGGTCACCCCCACTTTTTGCCTGGTATTTTATGTGATATCGACTGGAAGTGCACTGGGTCCCTGCTACCCAGGTCCCCAGTGCCAGATCTCTTTGCAAAAACTGTACAATTGTTTACCCCAATTAGCAATACCTTTAGCACTCTTTGTAAGTCCCTAGTAAATGGTACCTCTGGTACCTAGGGCCTGAGCTATTAAAGAGGGTCCCTAAGGACTGCAACACAAATTGTGCCACCCTAAGGGACCCTTCACCAAACACATGCAAGGCTGCCATTGCAGGCTGCGTGTTTTGGTGCAGACAAAAGTCAAAACACAACATGACACATTCCTGTGTGCCATGTCCCCTAACACTACATGCAATATTTGTAAGTCACCCTTACAGCAGGCCTGACAGCCCTAAGGGAGGTGCTCAATATCACATGTGAGGGCATACCTGCATGAGCAGATATGCCCCTGTGCTGATCAGTTCCATTACTGCCAGTACAACTGACCAGGAAAGCCATCTTAAAGACTGGACGTTGGTGAAAACGAGTTCCCCAGCTACATGATGGCTTCACTGAAGATAGGGATGTTTGGTATCAAACATCTCGTATTAATAAACCCACATTGGTTTGATTTATTAATACATGCACCCAGAGGGCACCTTAGAGATGCCCCCTGAAAACCTACCAGCCCCTAGTGTGTTGGCTGACTGGTTTCTGCCAGCCTGCCACCAGAGAAAAGTCTGACCCCCAAGGGTGAGAGCCTTTGCTCTCAGGAGGTCAGAAACAAAGCCTGCTTGGGAAAGGGTTATTAAACCCCCTCCCACAGGATGAACTGCTGATTAGCATTCCAAAGCAGGGAAGCTTCAAAGAAGCTACCGCCTTTAAAATTCGAGCCAACCCCCTTTGTTCAGAGCCCTTTGGCACCTGGACAGTGGGAAAATTAGCTAGTCGGGTAGGTGTGCCACCCCCAGGCTAGTACACCCCTAACATGGCCTAATCTGAAGTGGACACGACTTTTCAGAAGTAGCCATCTTTGTGATGGCATATTTAGGAATTCTGGGACAGGGTTGCTCCTCCTGCCCACAGGAAGTGGTCATATCAGGGGTGTAGTGACCCCAAGGGTCACTAGCTCATTGGCTACTACCCTACACTCCCATGACACCGCGAAATTCAGTATTTAGGGGAGCCCCTGACACCAGAAGAGCAGATCCTGCCGACCTGAAAAATAATGACGGACATGAAGAGTCACAACAGCAAGACCAGAAGACCCAGCAACTGACTTGGCACCAACCCTGCCGGCTGCCTGCTGACTTCGACAATTGCGCTAAAATTCGACCTGTCCTGCAGCTGCTCAGTCCCCCAGCCTGGGAGACTTGCCAGCGCTTCAACCAGGAACCAAGACCTCCCGAGAAGTAGCGGACCTGCTTCCCTGCATCCTGCAGCCAACCAAAGACCTGTGAGAGGACTTTGTAACCACAGAAACCTGATGCCTGAAGACATCACTGCACCTGTCGTTCCAAGCACGAGTTGAAGTGGGCCAACGGTGCCAACGTGGTCCCCCAGCACCCCAGAGTCCGAGTCCACTGTGGTTTCGCCCCCAGTGAACTCTTCAACAGTGCCTGCAGCCTCTGCACGCAGGCCCTCTCTACCGCAACTGCTCCCGGTAAGAAAAACCCAAAGCCTAAGGACACCGCTCCACCTGTTTCCCCTGGGCCGTGGAGAAGAGGACCAACCATGTTCCTGCGTCCCAGAGCATCGTGAGGCCTGAGCCCCCCTGTGCTAAATAGCCCGAATGGACCCCCAGTCAAAGCCTGCAGCCTCTTTTCACTGCGGCCGATCCCCACAGAGTAACATTGGGCACCCGATGCGGTTTTGCACCCCTTCACCCGGACGCCCTAGTGCCGCTGGTGGTGCCTTGGACCTTGCCTACCACTCACCTTAACTCCTGGAGATTGGTCCCATAAGTCACGGTACAGTACCTGAATGTCGTGATTGCTTTTCCTCCCATAGAATAACATTGCAACGTCTGAAAATTGCACTGTTGACTTTTTGAACTCAAAAGTATTTCTCTTGAAAAACGTACTTACCTGAACGGATTGCATCTGGTGCCCAAACATATTTATGGATACTTGCTATTTTTAGGTCTCGCCTAGGCAGCGCATGCGCTGTCTCTCCGAGACATGCTGTGTTCAGGTATGGAATTGAAGCCCAGCCCATCTTTTCAATTGGTTCCTCTGTCATTTGCAAATGGTGACTTTTGATTGGTGAATAGGCTTAGTAGTCCCTCCTTAGTAACGCCTTTTCTTCTTTTGTAACCTCCCATGAGGACTGCCCCTGTAACATGTGTTGTTACTCGGTATGTTTTATTTACAATTTGTGGGCACTATTTTCTTAATGACTCACATGTTCTCCTGCAATCGCTTGTTTTTTAAGCACCGCAGCACACCCTGCTTTATCTTATCTATTGTTTTTACTTTAACATTGGTGGCCGCACCATTAACTCTGCACACGCACTACTATATTTTTTTTAAAGCAGTGGGACGAAGCTTTTGCTTCAACAATGGATGCAGCGGGGCTCAATGCTATTCCTCCTCTCAGAGCACGGCACCCACTTTAATATTATCAACACTGGTGCAGCGCTTTAAGCTGCAGCACGGCTCTCACGCTTTAATAAAGTGCAGTGCCAGTGTTGATAATATGTAAGTGGGTGCCGTGCTGCAGCAATAAGCCTCAAAGTTTATACTTCAGCACGGCACCAGCTTTCATATTATCAACACGGGTGCCACGCTTTTGCCCCATTTTCAATTCTACAAATGTAGGAGAGCAGAGTGTGAGAGCTCCCGGTGTTGTGTGTGTGCTTACGCTTAAGTCAGGGCAGACTCTGCCTTCCCCTGGCTCCTATCCAGGGTGGCGCTTTGCGGCAGCTGCAGTAAAATGAAGCACCATTACCTGCACAAGGAACACATCTAACGGCCAGGCCCAGGAAAGAGTAGACAGGCCCGCTCTCAGCCACCCACTTGTCTGCTCAGCTGACTGCCTCCCGGTCGCTCTCCTCCTCTGCTGGTCTCTTTTTCCTCAGCACTCACCACCGTCTGCCATGTCTACCCCCCGTGGGTGCCTGCTGCTCCTGCGCTGTCTCTCCCCAGCGCTCCTGCCAACCCGCAGAGAGCCCACTGACTCAGACCTGGTTAAAGAGGAGGACCCACACGCAAAGCACCTCTACAGCGCTGATGTTCACGGACGCCATTATCGAGGCGCTGCATTTCATCATATCAAGTGTAACATAGCCATCTGATTACTCCGTCTGATTACTCCGAGCTGCCTGTGGCCTTGCACCCCGACCCTACTGGCTCTTTGTTGGCTTTCTCTGCCCATCTTTATAGCTGGAAGTCTGTATCGGATGACAGGGACACTACCCTAACTGGGACACTGCACCCCACCCCACCGCTTGTCTTCTCCAACTCAGGATAACACTGGTTTTGCTTGCTTTTGTTTTTAACCAAAGTAGTGCCTAACTGTACAACAACACTATAGAGCCATTTAAAATTTCAAAATGGTTAATTTTATTACAAGAAAATGTAGTGATTTTGCCAAATTCCATTTCATATAGCCCCGGATGAAACCTTTGTATAACACTTCGCTGCCTTTTCGAAAGATTCATATTTGCTGCCGTTGTTGGTTATTGCGCTTTATTAAACGCCTGATAATTTGCCGACGTTTCAACTCGTGGTCTACATCAATCGAATCTGAATGAGCGGTTGCACTGTAATTTCACACTTAAAGCTAATCATCATCAGTAAAGATACACTCTAAAGGATGCTACGCTTCAGTGGGTCTTGTAACCGAGCAATTTCTTTTTGCACTACTATGTCTGGGATAAATTGAAATTGCATGCATTTAACATTTGTTTAGAGTTCTAAAACACACAACTAACTTTAACGTGTCGATTGGTTTCAATAATGTCTGATTGTGAAAGCATTTTTGTGTACCAGTGTAGTGCACATGTTGTGCCATAATCTGCCACAAACTGAAGCATCCACTAACTATTTCCATAACAAGAAGAGCAATCTAAATTGATTTTGCTTCTTTCTCTTCAGATACCCTCTTTATTTTCAGTGATCAAAAGATTAGCCTTGCATTGAAACAGCTGTTCTACTTAACTAGAAATAAATGCAGTTATCTTTAAAGCCCCGATTGTAAATTTGTAGAACTGTTTCTGCACGTTAGCATTATTACAGTGCTAAGTGGTGTGTTTGGAAGCTTATCTTATACTTGTGACCAGATCACGACCCTCCATTTTGATCACTTTATGAAACATGTATTTCTAACTAAAATGTCATATGAGCGCTTATAGAGGTGGTTACGAAAAACACAAAATTATGAAAATTCTTAAGTTTGTTAGTTTAAGTTGGGCCTCATTCTTAATGAGTGAAATGATATGGCTGGTTGTGTCACATGGTCGCTAAAGTTATTTTTGTGAATCGCTTAAAACACAGCATAAATTTTCCATTCATAAAGTAAAATTCCTTCTCTGCATTTGTATTGATGATCATGATATTACTTGGAATAAGTAGTACATTTTGTATTTGGATTAAACATGGTAAAAAGTAGTTCTTTGTAACGAGTCTAGAGGGAACTTCAGTAGTGAGCTGTTTATTATGACAGGTTCAGAAATGTACATTTTCCAAGCTTCGAGAATCGTATGCTGCGATTTGAGATGGAGTTTGCAATAAGGCCTTGAAATGTAATTGTAAAAAATGGCTTTTCTATAGTAATGGTATACCTAGTGTTTCTCCTCCTCCCCCCCTCCCCGGATCCACCCTGCCCTAACCCCACGGATACACCCTGCCCCCCCAGACATGTCATTTCAACCCCACAAAAATCATAGGGTTGTGGGGCACTTCATCACTGACTGTTTTCCTCCGAGTGATTGCATGTGCACATCCGCCTAAAAGCAACTTAGCGCCAGGGTATGTGGGATAATTCATTACCAATGTTTTTTTATTTGCGTTTTTTTATTCTTGTTTAATTTTTTTTTACTCATCCTTTTGCGATTAAACAGTTTTCTGCTTTCAATAGTTCAAACCAATATACATTTGCACCAAAAATATCACGTTTTCCAGTGATGTGCATTGAAACAAATGTATTTTTTTTTTTTTTTAATTCTATAACTAATACAATTATATGCTAGAAAGCACCCTCTTAGTCAGACATGCTTGTCGTTCCACAAAAGTAGTGTTTTTTTTTTCTCACTTCTTTTTCACTGCTGTAAACACACCTCCAGGACACTGTGAACAGTTTCACACTTCCCTACTTTATACGCTGGAGGAATGTAAGGCAGTTGCACTGTATAGTAACTGTATAACTATTCTATACCCAGGATAATAAACTGCATCGCTAACCATTTATAAGGTCTCAAAGGCCACTGCACTCCAAACCAAAACACACAGGTAAAAGACATTGTCATTTACAATGCCAATAACTCTCACTCTCGAAAATGCGAGACCTATTGCACTGCAAATGCTTGTTATAAATTGGTGTGGATCTCCTTCTTGAGCTGTGTATTACATATTGGTTATTGTGTGTATTTGCTGATGTTTTGCACTCCTCTCTGATAAGCCTAAGGCTGGTCGATCACGCTACCCCTTAGAAGAGCACCTTGGGATAGCCAGAGCAGACCCTTTTCACTCATAAGGGAAACCCTGGACTCTTTGCACGATATATCATATTTTGATATTTTATATGAAGAGCCAGCTTCCTACAGATAACTACCAAGAAAGCTACCTTCCAGGAAAGGAACTGAAAGGGGCACAAATAGAGTGGCTCAAAAGGTGGGCCCATAAGCTTTGTTAGAACAATACGGAGGTTCCACACCAGGGCAGGTGGTAAGGCACAAGTTACTAACTTGTGTAACGATATATCTGTAAGAGACAGTAGTTAGTGACAGATTCCTTACCTTAGAATATCCCCAGTCGTCAGGCTGGATCCGGAAAGTTTTTGCGTAGCAGTACCCTTGCGCGTCGGTAGGCGGCGTCATGCGGCTCCGCGTCCGTCGTCGGCGTCGTGATCGCCGGGATGACGTCGCGGGCAGTACTTAGACGCCGCCCCTGCGCGCTGACGTCAGTTCTGTACACGACTTTCCGTGCCAGGAACGCAGAGCCATGCAAGAAGCTGACATAGGTGTCTGAAAAATACTAGGGCCCTGAAAGGGATGTCCTTAACCCTAGAAATCAGTTCACAGAACGGGAGGATGGAGTGGGCGGTAAGGAATCTGTCACTAACTACTGTCTCTTACAGATATATCGTTACACAAGTTAGTAACTTGTGCATCTGAAAGAGACACGTTAGTGACAGATTCCTTACCTTAGAATAGATACCCCAGCAATACCAACCCCGGTGGTGGGTCTGCGAACAAAGATCAGACAAGGAAGTCCCGGAGGACAGAACGGCCAAAGAAGCCGTCCCTCCGGACCCGACTGTCAAGGCAGTAATGCTTTGTAAACGTGTGCAGCGAGGCCCACGTAGCTGCCTGACAGATATCCTGCAGCGGAACACCGCGGCCTAAAGCCGTGGTAGCAGCCGTTGCCCTGGTGGAATGGGCACGCAGCCCAACAGGAGGCTCCTTCTTAGCCAAAGAATAGCAGGCTTTGATACACAAGGTCACCCAGCGGGAGATGGTTCGATTGTGCACCGCCCGACCTTTTTTGGCGCCCACGTAGCCAACAAAGAGCTGGTCATCCACCCGGAAGTGTTGTGTGCGGTTGATATAAAAGGAAAGCGCACGTTTTGGGTCCAGACGGTGGAGCCTCTCTTCCTCTCTGGAAGGATGCGGAGGCGGAAAGAAGGTGGGCAAAGTGATGGTCTGCCCAATGTGGAAGGCAGTAACCACCTTTGGCAAGAAGGACGGACGCGTCCGAAGAACAACCTTGTCTGGATGGACAGACAGAAAGGGAGGTTTGCATGATAGAGCCTGGAGCTCACTCACCCGCCGAGCGGAGGTGATGGCCACCAGAAAGGCTGTCTTCAGAGTCAGAAGACGAAGAGGACAGTTATGTGAGAGGCTCAAAGGGAGCGCACATAAGAAAGGTAAGAACCAAGTTCAAGTCCCACTGAGGCATCACAAACGGAACAGGAGGGAAGAGGTGTGTAATGCCTTTAAGGAATCTGTTAACAGGGGACTTGAAAAGGGAGGGCTGATCAGGAAGCCTGAGGAAGGCCGAAATGGCACAAAGATAGCCCTTGATGGTACCTAGGGCAGAACCCTGTTTGGCCAGTGAAAGAAGGAACAGAAGAACCTCAGAAAGAGGGGCAGAGAGGGGATTCACAGCCTTTGCTGTGCACCATGCCACAAACTTGTTCCACCTGCAGGCGTATACCACCTTAGTGGAGGGACGCCTGGCTGCCAGAATCACATCACAAACTTCGGGAGGCAAGTCGAAGGAATCAACTGCCGCCGCTCAATCTCCACGCAAGCAGGTGGAGGCTGGACAGGTTTGGGTGGAGGACCGTCCCCTTCTGCTGCGACAGAAGATCCTCCTGAAGAGGCAGACGGATCGGGGGATCGATGCTCATACTGAGTAGCTCGGGATACCAAACTCTTCGAGCCCAGTCCGGAGCCACAAGGATGACTTGGGCTCGGTCGCGCCGAATCTTCTTCAACACTCTGGGTAGAAGTGGTATAGGCGGAAAGGCGTACAACAGACCGCAACTCCACTCGCGACGAAAGCGTCGCCGAGCGAGTGCCGCCTTGGAAATTCCAACGCGCAGAACTGACGACATTGCGCGTTCTCTTCGATGGCGAATAGATCTAACCAAGGCTCTCCCCACTGCAGAAAGAGACCTTGCGCCACTTCCGAGTGAAGACGCCATTCGTGATCCATCATGCACCTGCGGCTGAGGTTCGTCCGCCCTGGCGTTCAGGGAACCTGCCAGGTGTTGAACCATCAGGAACATGCCCTGATGTTCCAGCCATGTCCAGAGGCGCAGAGCCTCCTGGACAGAGGGCCCACGACCGCACCCCGCCTTGTTTGTTGCAGTACCACATGGCGGTGGTGTTGTCTGTGAACACCTGCACTACCTTCCCTTTGACAGAGGGAAGGAATGCCTTGAGTGCAAGTCGGATCGCCCGGAGCTCCAGAAGGTTGATATGGAGCCGGGACTCCACCGGAGGCCAGAGGCCTCTGATCTCCGCCTCTCCCATGTGACCGCCCCATCCCAGAAGGGACGCGTCCGTCACAAATGTGTGCTCTGGCTGGGGAAGGGAGAGGGATCTGCCCATGACCCATTGCCGGTTCGAGAGCCACCACTGCAACTGTTTTGCAGCCCCCTCCGAGATCTGGACGTGATCGGACAGGTTGCCCTGGTGCTGCGCCCACTGGAACTTCAGGTCCCACTGCAGAGCCCGCATATGCCATCTGGCATGATTGACCAGCAGGATGCAGGAGGCCATGAGGCCCAGCAGCCTCAGGGTCATCCGTGCCAAAACCCAGGATAAAGGCTGAAAGATTGGAATCATAGCCTGAATATCCCGGACTCGCTCGTTCGGGAGGATAGGCCCGAAACTGCGTCGGGTCCAGAACTGCTCCGATGAAAGGAGTTGTGGAGAAGGAATCAGATGCGACTTTGGCACATTGATGGAGAACCCCAGCGAGTGCAGGAGTTCGGCTGTAGTCTGGAGGTGGGAGACGACTGCCTGGGGCGAGCCCGCCTTCAGCAGCCAGTCGTCGAGGTAGGGGAATACTGGAACCCCTGCCCGGCGCAGATGAGCTGCGACCACCGCCATCACTTTCGTGAACACCCGAGGGGCACTTGTAAGGCCAAAGGGGAGCACGGTGAACTGAAAATGCTCGAGGCCTACCGTGAACCGTAGGTAAAGCCGGTGGGCCGGCAGGACGGGGATGTGGAAATAAGCGTCCTGCAAGTCCAACGCTACCAACCAGTCTCCAGGGTCGAGGGCAGTCAAGACCTGAGCTAGGGTGAGCATCTTGAACTTCTCCTTCCGGAGGAAGCGATTGACGTTCCGGAGGTCCAAGATAGGACGCATGTCCTCCTTGTCCTTTTTGGGCACCAGAAAGTAGTGGGAGTAGCAACCACGTCCTACTTCTGGGGTCGGGACATGCTCGATGGCCCTCTTGGCCAAGAGGGCCGTGACTTCCTTCTGCAGAAGCACCAAGTGATCCCGACATGCAGTGGAATTGAGGTGGCATGGCTGGGGGGGTGGTCTCGAAGGGGAGGGAGTAGCCCCTTCGGACAATGTCCAAGACCCACCTGTCCGAGGTGATGGGACGCCAGTGGTGAAGGTGATGGCGGACCCTGCCCCCTACTGGCGTGCTGTGCACCTGAAAGGAGGGACTAGGAGGGCTTGGAGGCCGCGGACGGGTTGGAGGTGGTGGCCTGACCCGCACGCTGGTTGCCCGAACCGCTACGGCGGTATCTACGACCTCGGCCACGCGAAGACGCTTGCTGCGTGGGCCGGTGGCTGGGCAGCTGACGTGACTGGGTGCCCCTTCCGTGGCCACGAAAGGGGCGAATAGCAGAGGTTAGCGGAGGGCGTACAACAGAAAGGCCCAGGGACTTGGCAGTAGCCCGTGAGTCCTTAAAACGCTCCAGCGCATGGTCTGCCTTTGAACCAAAAAGACCGACTCCATCAAAGGGCATGTCCATGAGTGTATTCTGGACATCACCCGAGAAACCAGTTGTTCTCAGCCAGGCGTGGCGACGTAGCGCCACCGTCGTCGCAAGCGATCTGCCCAGCGAGTCGGCGGTATCAAGGCCACAACGTATGGTGTATTTAGCCGCATCTCGCCCTTCCGCAATGGCGCGGGTAAGCAGTGTCTGGCCCTCCTCAGAACACTGCGGCAAAACAGCCGCCACCGAATCCCACAGGGAGTGGGTATATCGGCCCAAAGGCAAGCGGTGTTGACGGACCGCAAGCCAGCACTGGAGGAAGAAAAGCCTTCTTCCCAAACTGGTCCAGGCGTTTGGATTCCCTATCCGGAGGGGCGGTAGGGAAGGCGGTTTGGGAGGCAGAGGCTTGGACAACCAAGCTCTCGGGGGTGGGATGTTGGGAGAGAAACAAGGGGTCGCCCGGAGCAGGGCGATGGCGTCGGGCCACGTTCCTATCCACAGGAGCCCCTGTGGTGGGCTTGGACCAGGCACCCAAAGAACGTCAGTGAGTGCATCATTAAACGGCAGCACAGTCTCCGAGGAGGAAGCCGCCGGCTGAAGCACTTCCGTCAGGAGATTAGTCCTGACAGCCACAGTAAGCAATTGGAGATGTAAGGCTCCAGCTGCTCTACGCAACACCGTTGCAAAATTAGCTCCCTCCTCCGTAGCCACGGGAGGAGACAGCGTGCCAGTGTCAGGGGAGGTGTCTAGACCACTGGCATCCCCAAGTTCCTCAGCCCAGTCCGGATCATACTCACACTGTTGTGTGAGAGGGTCCTCAGACCCCTCCCAGCTCTCTTGGTCCTCCTCAGGTTCAAAATATGGAGGAGGAGGGACATTTGGGATCCAAGGTCTCATTGACGTCGGTCCGGCTCCATGTCCGGAGCCGGGGACCGATGCCGTCTGGAGGTCCCCGGACGGCGTCAGGAACGGCACCTGGGACATCGGCGGAGGCGTGGTTAGGTCAACCGGCGCCGATGGGGGTTGCGGTACCACCGGAGCCGGGATCGGGGCCGGAGCCGAGGCCGGGATGAAGGCTGGTGGGACAGGCGGCGCCGGGACCGGAGTCGACGGCGACGCCCGAGCAACCACATCAGGGCCCGCGGGGCCCGAAGGCGCACCGGAGGGAGCTTGAGGCCCGAAGAGGCGGGCCATGGCCGACAGGAATTCCTTTATTTCGGCCGGAGTCGCCCCCGAATCCGGAAAGGACAGGTAATGCGGGGGCGGCTCCATAGGCATGTCCGGGGCCGCGGGGGCGGGGACGGTGCCGACTGGGGCCTCAGCCGAGTCGCGAGACCGGCGAGGCGAAGTCTTAGAGCGATGACGCTTCTTAGACTTTTTGTGCTTCGACTTACCCGAGGAGCGCGAAGACTTGGACTCCGACGACCGGCGGGGACTCCGCGACCGGCCCCTCGACCTCTCCCGGGACCGGGGCTTGGTGCGGCGCGGAGCCGACTGCCGGACCTCGAGTAGCTTTCGAGACCGCTCTGGCAAAGCCTTCGGGTGAAGTTTCCGGCAGTCAGGGCACGACTTCGTGTCGTGGTCTCGGCCGAGACAGAAGAGACACTCCAGATGCGGGTCTGTGATCGACATCATGCGACCACAGGCGTCGCATGGCTTGAAGCCGGGCATCCCTACGACACCTAGGAGTCGTGAAGACTCGAGAAAGAAACTGTGAAAAATTCACAAAAAAGTTAGTCAAAAATTGACTAGGGCACTGCTCTTCCCGGATCTGCGCTTACTGGCGCGGAAAAAGAAGAACTGACGTCAGCGCGCAGGGGCGGCGTCTAAGTACTGCCCGCGATGTCATCCCGGCGATCACGACGCCGACGACGGACGCGGAACCGCACGACGCCGCCTACCGACGCGCAAGGGTACTGCTACGCAAAAACTTTCCGGATCCAGCCTGACGCCTGGGGATATTCTAAGGTAAGGAATCTGTCACTAACGTGTCTCTTTCAGATATAATCCTTTTGAGTCCCTCCATAAAAGCCTTGATAACAGGAACCCTAAAAAGTATGTTTGATGTTTTGAAGGTAAGCGGCAACAGCCGCTAGATGAAGCCTGATGGAAGTGCAAGCAAGGCTCGACTTCGGCAAGTTGAGCAGATCACAGACAATGCCCGGAACCTGTGCCTGGAGAGGGGCAATATGTCTAGGACGATAGTAGTGCACAAACACTTTCCACTTAGCGACATGGGCTGCATGCCTCTTTAAGAATGGCTATAGATTCTGAAAGCAGACTGAGGTACCCAAACTCTAAGACTTGAGGAGCCACATCACAAGATGGAGCTGTTTGGGGTTTGAATGTCTGAGCGTGTCCTGATGTTGTGAGAGGATATCCAGCCAGTTGGGCAGCTTCTTGTGAGAGACTAGAGGTAGGTCAAGGAGTAGGGTGACTATGGCTACCTGGCCCAGGTTGTGGATACTAAGATGGGAGTGAGGAATGTTTGCTGAATCCTGCGAATCATGAAAGGAAGAAGTGGGAGAGGTGGAAAAGTGCAGGCAAATATCCCTGACCACTTCATCCATAGTGGACCGCCCATGAACTGTAGGTGTGGGAACGTGGAGGCGAAGCTTGGGCATTTTGAGTTTTCTGCGGAGGCATCAGGTCGATGTGGGGAAGCTCTTGGGGGTGGAGATACCAATATTGCTGCATCCTGCTAAGCAGGTCTGAGAAATCATTGTCCATCCCGGGTATGCACTGTATCAGGAGACGGACTCTGTGGTCTATTACCCCATGCCAAATGAATTGGGCTAGAGCGGCAACTGCAGGGAGTGAGTGTTTCTGTAAGTAAAACATGACAGTTGTGTTGTCTGTCCGAACGAGTATCACTTTGTGTTAGATGTGGGGTAGAAACGCTTTGAGAGCTGGCTGGATGCCTACAACTCCAGGTGGTTGATGTGGAGACCCTGTTGACCGGGCACCCACAATCCTTGGTCAGCTCCTGCAAATGCGTTCACCAGCCAGTGAGGGAGGAATCTGTTGTAATGGCCATCGGTGGCACTGGGTCCAAGAAGTGCTGGTCTTGCAACAGGTTGCTAGAATTCCACCACTGTAGAGAGCATTAAGTACCGCCCCAGATCAACTCTAGATCCTGCCAATTACCCTTCACTTGTGACCACAGTGCTGCTATGGCACTCCTGCAACGTGCACAAGAGTAATTTGGCATGTGGGACTATAGGAATGCAAGAGCTATTATGTCTAGGAGGTGCATGACCTTTTTGATCATTGCCTGATGATCTGGCTGGAAAAGAGGGAGCAGCACGTGGAACGCATGGACCTTTGCAGGGAGTACGCCTTCCCTGTGCGAGAGTAGAGTATGGCTCCAAGGAAGGGCTGCACTTGAAAGAGCTGGAAATAAGATTTGGTGGCACTGATGTTAAAACCTAGGCTGTGCAAGAGATGTATTGTGGCTTGGGTGTGGGCTAGGTATTGCTATTCAGTTGAGTTCTTGATCAGGCAATCGTCTAGGTAACGGAAGTTGTGTACGCTGCTCCTTCTGAGGTGAGCGGCTATGATGGAAAGAAACTTTGTAAACACCCTGGGAGCTGAGGTCACTCCAAAGGGCAGCACTTTAAACTGATAATGCTGACCACTTACCACAAACCAGAGGAGCAGGTGATGTGCTGGGTTAATAAATGGGAATATGGAAGTAGGCATCTTTCAGATCAACAGCAGTCATAATATCACCTTGCTGTAGTACAGAAATGACGTGCTTGAGTGTCACCATGTGGAAGTGTTCTAACAGGATGAACTTGTTGAGGGGTCTGATGTCGAGAATGGGCTTTAGTGTCCCATACTTCTTGGGAATGAGTAAGTATACCCCCCCCTTGCTGCAGTGTTGTGGTGGTACAGGTTCTTTGGACCCTTTGCTGAGTAGTGCATGCATTCCCTCTTGGAGCAGACGCTGATGTTCCGGTGAGAGTTTTTGTCTGCGCAGGTCGGGGGAGGTTGGGGGCAGGGATGGAAGGGAGTCACTGCTTGGGTGGTGAAGCTCCTTTGAGGGCTGCGCCTTTACCCCTGCCCTTGATATTTTTATATCCTGCCCTGTAGGAACCCAGAGAGAGTGTTTACTTTTGCTGTTGCCGGCGAAAGGAAGCGGATGTCTTGGGGCGGTGGTTTTAGTCCCTCCACGATATAGTGTATGCCGAAAGGAGCCATGGGCAGATGGGGTATGTAAGGCACCCATGACTTTAACAGTCTCAGTATCCTTTATTTTTTCCAGCATCTGGTCAACATGAGGGCCAAACAGTTGCTCGCCATCAAAAGGCAAGTTGATTAGGTGCTGCTGTACCTCTGATTTAAAACCAGAAACACACAGTCAGGCATGTCTTCGAAGGAGGATACTGGTATTTACTCCCTTGGACAGTGATGTCTGAAGCATATAGAGCACATCTAATGTTAGTGATGGAAATACATTTCCCCCTCAGCTTCTGACTCCTTTTTGTACTAGGCTGTGCCACTAGATGTTTCACTGCTGCAACTATTTTATTATCCTCCAGGTCAGGAGGAGGGAATATGCTTTTTTTCAGGCCTGTGGACCACTAGGGAGTCAGGGGGCAGTTGTGCCCTAATGTACCAAGGGTTGAAAACAGAAGCTTTGTACTTCTTCTCGACCCTAGGCATGATGATTTGCGCCTTGACCGGCTCCTTGAAGATGTCAGAGGCTGGTTTGAGCATCCCCCAAAAATTGGTAACTACTGCATGAATCTTTAGGTGGTAGACAGTGTCTGCATGAAGAAGTCACCCTCCTCAGGCTGTTTATGCATTTCCACTTTGTGGAAAGCAGCTGCCCTTTGCAACACCTCTTGGTATGCAGTTGTGTCATTCAGTGAGGAGGGTTTAGTTGGATGGAGATCAGGGTCAGTGTCAGCCGGGGGCTAAACATCATAATTGTCGCACGGGTCGTCATGCTATTGTGGCTCTTAGGGTGTTTCATACGGGTCACAGTGAGATGGTGCACTTTTGCCCCCCAAGCCCTGAAGAAGGGGAAACCTGAGGTGATGCTGTAAAAGGGTGTACTGGTAATGGCGGTGAGGGTCGGCGTGGAGGTGGTGGAGGAGCGAGGCAGAGGCAAGCATTGCAAAGGAGGTGGAGGAGAGGTGCCCTTCTCATGATGTTGAGATTTTGTGGACACTGGCTCTGACGGTAGATTCAGAGCCTCATCAAAAGTCAGTTTCCCCACTGGAGGTTAAGTGCCCTTTCTTTAAGAAGCAGGTTTAACTACAATTCACATTCAGTCTCAGGATAAATATGTTTACTTTGTTTGGCATCGAGCTTCTCCTGAAGGCGCTAGAGGATTGGCTGATCCTGGACCTCGGTAGCCGCAGAGGATGCTGCATTGGATGCCAGTTTTCTCTGAGCCGAGAATGTCCACTGGTCAGCTGAAGGGTTGAACTCCAAGAGCGACCTCGTGGGTGTCTTCGATGCCAGAGTCAAAGAGCCGGTCGAAGTCGAAGGGCATGGCTTGGCAGGAGGCTTCGACACAGAGTTGTGTGTGCATTGGCTCAGACTTGGCAGGCCAGTGCAGACCATGGCCTTGCGGCAGTTCTGGACCAGAGGCCTCATAACTGGCCTGTGTGCCTGATACTCGCCCGTCCTCGGAGGCGATACTTGCCTTGCAAGTGGTGTCGAGGGGAGGGAGGTGAGATGTTGATACTCACTTTGTCCTTCTTCGGAAGTGAACACTGTGCAGGTGGAGGCTGATTCATTTCTACACAGGAACCAGAGTCCTCGATTGGTGGTACGCCATGGACACCGAAATGATGAGACTATCCCAACGCTATCAGAGAGAGTTTTCTTGTTCGTGAAGGCAGGGCACACCAAGGAGGAGGCCTCCTGATGGTCCGGGGACAGACAGGTTACACATCTGATGGAGGTCTGTCTGTCCTCACATACTTCGCTCAGCACTTCGGACAGTACCTCAATGGAGTCTTTTCCATTATGTGTACATTCTCTGGTGCTGAGAAATGGATGGAGCCCCGTACGGGGCGTCAAATTTGTTTGACCATGGAATTGAAGCAAAGGCACCCCAATGCTTGTAACTGATGCCGAGATTTACTGTTTTTTCATCTGACGAGTAAGAAAGGATCCAGGCAGGCCGGCGAGAATACCAAGCGGCATCAAACCGGCACTCAAAGGAACATATCTAAACCAGTCGGTGGAGAAAAACATTCTAACAATGGAGCCGATGCTCTAGCACATTACCAGTAATGGGTGAAGTCACTATACCTTGTGACTCGAAAGACTTCTTTGAAGAAAAACAACTTGCACCCATCCGAACCCAACACTAGATGACAGGAGTATGCAGAGCATGTGTATCTACAGCCACGCATGCCACGAACAATAGGGTTTTTGTGAAAAGTATTTTATAAAATAACGTTTTGCAGATCTTGCAATGAAAGGACTCACCGTTTGTACGGATCATATGTTGGGCTATCTCTTCTGGCATAACTGTTGACAAATAAAAACATATTATATAAAGGATTCCAACATAATCATTATGCATTCTATAACTCAGGAATCAGTGGTTGACAAATCCCAGAGAAATCAGAGGTCAAACATAAGGCTACCACTCCATTCCACACAGTTCAAGGTCAGCCCACTGGCTCCAATTAACAAGTCGCTAGAGAACAATGACATTAAAAAAAGCAATTCAGAAATGAAATCAGACATTTTTCGTTTAAAATGAAAAACAGTTGATTTTCCCTTTCTTTTTTCCTGCTATTGTCTGCTTCAGTTCTTGAACACAGTCTGCTTAGGTGGAATTCTATGTGGTCTTCAACACAAGTGGCAGCATTATTGTTTCTGCACATTGCACTTTGCGGAATGCTCGGGGACTAGGTCTGAGGCAACCTTGGGATATTCCCCTTTCTGCTCATTGCACATCAAAAACGAATGTTGTAATGCTCCTGTTATGTGCTGCAACCGTGGGACATACCTCCATTGTTCTTTGCACACTGCACTTGTCTTTTTAGTGCATCAGAAACTAATGTCATCCCACTTTTGGCATACTTGTTATTTGCTGCTTGCATTAGGACTTTCCATGCTTGCTTGTACACTCTAAAAACATACTTTTGTAGAGGACTCTGTGGCAGCTTCTGAAGCCTTCTAAAGGCATTTCTTTTATTACCAATGTATAAATGCACTTTGTGGAATACCAGGAGATGACTTCTGAAGCAACTTTGGGACACTCCATTATTGCCTTTTGCATATTGCACTTTTTTTGCCGCTAAAATGATTGTCATAACACACTTGTCATTTATCAAAAATGCTACTTTGCACTTGGCAGGTTATCCTGTATTGCCTACTTTTATGATAGGTGTCCTGGTTTTAATTGCTGCATTGCCTATTTACCAATAAGATGGTTGTTTGTTAAGGTTTTAATTAACTGTACAGTAAAAAGTGACGACGCGGCAATATTAGAAGATGGTACGAAGTAAACAAAAAGAACTCTAGGGAGCCAGATCATTGAAAAACCTATGACAAAGTAACAGTGAGAAATTAGTTAAATAAAACAAGTATTTTAGGAGATAAAATGTGTAAAGAAGAAATTAATTACTTACCTGTAACTTCAGATCTCAAGTGTTGGTATCTTTCTAATATACAGATGCATGAATCATTCTCAGTCATCATTCTGGGATTTCCCAGTAAATTTAAATAGTAGTACACATTACTAAAACGGCCAAAGGCCTTAATAACAATTTTTGTTTAGTAGAACATCTACCTCATTTGAAACAACTCGAATTTCAGCTAAGCTCTCCTACTACCCCTACAGGCCTCCATGGTTCAGATTTCATAGCACAAGTGTGACGAGTGTATATCAGAACTGTGAACCTCTGGTCAGGGAGGTTCGTATGAGAATATATTAAAGACAACGCTGGAGAACTGGTGTTACATGTAAATAGCTAACTTTCCCAGCACTAGATCTTTCATATAGTCACATGCTTGAATCAGGAGAGCAATTTGTACATAACATTTAAATAGTGCGGGAAGCAGGCTCACCTTATTGAAACAGATTGCATAGCACTGAGTGTCCCAGTTTTGAGTTGGGTTGCCTTCCCATCCAGGCAGTAATGCTTGGTGTAGGTATGCCCGCTTTTCGATGTGGTTTCACACTAAATGTCCTTTAGAGATACTCCAGCATACAGTGAAGCAGTTGCTGCCATGCTTCCGGTGGAGTATACCCTCACTCTACCCTGAAGTGGATGATTTACCATGTTGTGACAGAAGGTGATACAGGCAAACCGCTAACGTGTGATGCCTTGTTTGGACAACAGGCCGTCTCTTCCTGGATGGTGGAACTAGGTAAATAATTGATCTGAAGTAAGCAAGTCCTTTGCTTTCTCCATGTAGAGACTGATGCACCTGTGAACATCCAGAGAGCACAATAATTTCTCTGCAGAAGTGGATGGATTAAGGAAGAAAGAGGACAGGTTCATTCAAGTGAAAGTCTGAAGGGACTTTTAGCACAAATCGTGTGTTGGTGTGTAAAACCACCTTGTCTTTGACGAAGCAAAGATATGGCTCCTTTATGGTGAACGCCTGTAAGTCTTCGACTCGCTTTGCTGAGGTGAGAGCGAGTATTAAGTCAGAACCTGCTGCAGTTATACCAGCATTTCTTGCTCTCCAGGGTGGCAAATAGGCCTATGGTTAACTGGCCCCACTTTTGATAGATTCATTCTGCTTGGTCCTGGTGGAGTTTTCATTCATGGCAATCTGAAAGGTCGTGGCTGACTGCAACTGTCTTGTCATTTTTGCATCCTGGAAGATGTTCTACTGCATTGTCCACCTCATTGATGATGGCCCAGACCCACAGCATCTGTGCCTCTTCTGATAGAGAAAAGGACCTTGTTACTCCTTGCTTCGAGACATGCTACATTGTGCTGTGATTAACAGAGCTTGATTTGTTAACCTTTGAGGAACGACTACAAGCCTAGCCTGATGGTCCATAACTCCATGTTGATTATGTGGAGTTTCTTCTCCACCTCGGACCAGTGGACACTCATTGATAGCTCATGCATGTGTGTGTCCAAAACATGCAGTGTCACATTCATTGGGGGTTGCAACAGAAGACCTGCTTTAAGGTTTAATGGGAACCTTCAATGAAGCAGAGATTGTTTAAGTCGTCTGGTGACCCTCACTTTGTTGCTCCAGATGCCAGTCACCAACTTCCACTGTTAATCTAGCTACTGCTGAAGAGGTCTCATTTAGAGCCTGCATAAAGTATTTTTTGGTTATACTACTGACAGACACTCTGATTGGATCCAAATCCTTTGCTAAGGCCTGAAGTTTTGTAACTTTGCTCCAAGGGGAAAGCTTTTCCCAATTGAGTGCCTAAGGTTGCCTCTAGGAATTGCAATCTTGTCACAAGATGAATAGAGAATTTCTTTGTGTTCAGGGTCAGTCGGACAAGTTACTTAACTTCGGTAACGCCTTATTTGGTAAAGACATGATCTAGCCGCAGATTCCTTACCTGTGAACTTCCAGGCGTCAGGATGGATCCAGAAGATTTTTCTTAGTAGTACCCCTGTGCGCCGGAGGTGGCGTCTATCGACTCAGCGCGACGTCCTATGGCGTCGAGTTCGTCGTCGTGACGTCCACATCGTCTATATAGGCGCCACCTCAGCGCGCGGATGTTGGTACTTTTCGCAACTTTCCACACCCAGAAGCGTGGAGCCATAAAGTTAACGGACAGTGGTGTGTTTAAACTAGGGCCCTGAAGGGGAGCAGCCCCGACATGAAGAACTGATTTGCAGTGCAGGGAGGATGGGTGGGTCAATAATGAATCTGCATCTAGATCATTTCTCTACCAGATAAGGCGTTACTGAAGGTAAGTAACTTGTCCATGTGATCGAGACATCTAGCTGCAGATTCCTTACCTGTGAACAGACATCCAAGCAATACTATCCCCGGAAGAGGGACTGCGGAAAAGTTTAAACCAGAAAGTCCTGTAGGACAGAACTGCCAAAGAGGCCCTCCCTACTTACCCGATAGTCCAGGCAATAATGCTTTGCAAACGTGTGCAGGGATGCTCACGTAGCCGCTAGGCAGATGTCCAGAACCGGGGAAACGCTGAAGGGCCATGGTGGCTGCCTTAGTCCTGGTGGAATGAGCTCTGAGGCCTTCAGGAGGCTGTTTTTTGTCAGAGCGTAATATCTTAATGCAGAGGATAACCCATCGTGAGATGGCCCTTTTTTGTACAGCACGTCCCTTCTGAACTCCAACGTTCCACACAAAGAGTTGGCCGTCCACCCAGAACTCTTTAGTGCGGTCAAGGTAGAACGATAACGCTCTTTTTGGGTCCAGACGGTGGAGAAGTTCCACTTACTTAGAAGGATGTGGAGGAGCATATAAAGTGGTCAAGGAGACAGACTGTCCTGGTGGAAAGGTGTCACAACTTTAGGCAAAAAATAAGCCCTAGTGCGGAGCGCTACCTTGTCTGGAAAGACTGTCGGGTAAGGAGCTGATGTAAAAGCGCTTGCAGATCACTCCTCCTCCTGGCAGAAGTCACTGCCACTACGAAGGCCGTCTTGATGGTGAGCATCCAGAGGGAGCAATTGTGCAGCGGCTCGAATGGTGCAAACAAGATAAGTGCGGACTAAGTTAAGGTCCACTGGGGCATGATGAAAGGTGAAGGAAGAAAGAAATGCCTAAGCCCCTTCAGAAATCTATGTACAATAGAGGACTTGAATAGTGACGGTTGGTCTGGCAACCGTAAAAAGGCAGTAAGGGCCAAAAGGTAACCTTTTAAAGTGTCCAGAGCAGAGCCCTGCTGGGCAAGAGACAGGATGAAAAGAGAAATGTCAGAGAGGGAGACAAAGGGTCAACAGACCGGTCTGTACAATATTTTTGTCATTGGCAGGCGTAAACTGATTTAGTGGAGGGACGCCTGGCTGCTGAAATAACTTATCACACTTCAGGAGGAAGATCGGAAGCTATTAACTGTCGCAGCTCAATCTCCATGCAAGGAGGCGGAGGGTTGACAGGTTCGGGTGGAGGACCCACCCCTGCTGCTGCGACAGAAGATTCTACCGAAGGGGCAGCCTGATCGGAGGATCGATGCTCATCTGCAGAAGAACTCTCTGTGCCCAATCCGGAGCCGCAAGAATGACTTGTGCCCAGTTGCTCCTGATTTTCTTGAGCACTCTGAACAGGAGTGGTATGAGTGGAAGGGCGGAAAGAAGGCCGGAGCTGGGCAAGAGACAGGATGAAAAGAGAAATGTCAGAGAGGGAGACAAAGGGTCAACAGACCGGTCTGTACAATATTTTTGTCATTGGCAGGCGTAAACTGATTTAGTGGAGGGACGCCTGGCTGCTGAAATAACTTATCACACTTCAGGAGGAAGATCGGAAGCTATTAACTGTCGCAGCTCAATCTCCATGCAAGGAGGCGGAGGGTTGACAGGTTCGGGTGGAGGACCCACCCCTGCTGCTGCGACAGAAGATTCTACCGAAGGGGCAGCCTGATCGGAGGATCGATGCTCATCTGCAGAATAACTCTCTGTGCCCAATCCGGAGCCGCAAGAATGACTTGTGCCCAGTTGCTCCTGATTTTCTTGAGCACTCTGAACAGGAGTGGTATGAGTGGAAGGGCGGAAAGAAGGCCGGAGCTCCACTCGAGATGAAAAGCATCTCCAAGTGAGAGCCACCTTTGGAAATTCCAACGCGCAAAACTGCTGACATTGCATGTTCTCAGCGGAGAACAGATCTAACCAAAGCTCTCCCAACCGATGAAAGCGTCTTTCAATCAATCAATCAGGGAATTGTAAGCGCGCTAATCACCCGTGAGGGTCTCAAGGCGCTGGGGGGGGGGGGGGTCCGCAGATCTGTTTAGCCGAAGAGCCAGGTCTTGAGGGTCTTCCTGAAGGTGTTCAGGGAGGGCGCGTCTGATGTCTGTCGGTAGCTCGTTCCAGGTCTTGGCTGCAATGTGAGAGAAGGATCTTCCGCCTGCTCTGGCTCTGTGGATGCGCGGGGTTTCGGCCAGTGCGAGGTTGGAAGATCGGAGGTTTCTTTTGGGTACGTGGAAGTTGATTCTGTCGTTGAGGTATTTGGGTCCGTTGTTGTGTAAACATTTGTAGGCGTGAGTGAGGATTTTGTAAGTGACCCTTTTCTCCACGGGGAGCCAGTGGAGACTTCGTAGGTGTTGGCTGATGTGTTCGTGTCGGGGGATGCCGAGGACGAGTCTGGCGGCGGTGTTCTGTACTGTCTGGAGTTTGCGGAGTAGGGACTTGTTGATGCCGGCGTAGAGTGCGTTTCCATAGTCCAGTCTGCTGGTGATGAGTGCGTGGGTGACTGTCTTCCTTGACTCACGGGGGATCCACTTGAAGGTCTTGCGGAGGATGCGGAGGGTGTTGAAGCAGCTGGAGGTGACGGCGTTGACCTGTCGGTTCATGGAGAGTGATGAGTCGAGTACGATGCCGAGGTTCTTGGCGTGGTCTGAGGGGGTAGGTGGGCTTCCAAGGGCGGTCGGCCACCAGGTGCTGTCCCATGCAGAAGGGGTGGTACCGAGGACGAGGACTTCTGTCTTCTCGGCATTGAGCTTCAGGCAGCTGTTGGTCATCCAGACTGCGACGTCTTGCATTCCTTTCTGGAAGTTGAGTTTGGCAGTGGTGGGGTCTTTGGTGAGGGAGAGGATGAGCTGGGTGTCGTCGGCGTAGGATACGATGTTGAGGCCGTGTTGTCGGACGATGGCTGCGAGGGGGGCCATGTAAATGTTGAAGAGGGTGGGGCTCAGTGATGAACCCTGTGGGACTCCACACTTGATTTTCGTGGGGTCGGAGAGGAAGGGTGGGAGTCTGATCCTTTGGCTTCTTCCGGTGAGGAATGATCGGATCCAGTCCAGGGCTGTTCCTTGTATGCCTGCGTCGTGTAGTCTGACAACTAGTGTGCGATGGGAGACGGTGTCGAAGGCCACTGATAGGTCGAGTAGGATGAGGGCTGCGGAGTGGCCTTGGTCCAGGAGGGTGCGGATGTCGTCTGTGGCGGCGAGTAGGGCGGTCTCTGTGCTGTGGTTGCTTCGGAATCCGGATTGGGACGGGTCGAGGACGGCGATCTCTTCAATGAATCGTGACAGTTTCCTGTTGACTGTTTTCTCTGCAACTTTGGCTGCGAAGGGGAGGAGCGAGATGGGCCGATAGTTCTTGAGGTCGGTGGGGTCAGCTGTGGGCTTCTTGAGTAGGGGTCTGACTTCTGCGCGCTTCCAGTCGTCTGGGAAGGTGCCTGTTTTGAAGGTGGTGTTGATGGTGCGTTGTAGTTTGGGTGCGATGGCGGCCACGGCTCTGTGGTAGATGTGAGGGGGCAGGGGTCGGTGGGGGCAGGGGTCAGTGGGGCCCCTCCCCCAGTGGATGCTTTTCATGGTCGAGGCGGTGTCTTCGGCCGTGATCGGTGTCCAGTTGGACATGGTGGGCTGGCTGGTGTTTCTGGGGGCGGGGGGCCGTCTGTGGCGCCTGGTGGATGGTCGATGAAGTTGTCGTAGAGGTTTTTGATCTTGAGGTGGAAATAGGTTCCAAGCTTGTCGCAGAGGTCTTGGGATGGGGTGATGTCTGTGGCTTCGCTGCGTGGGCTGGTGAATTCTTGAATGACACTGAAAAGTTCCTTGGAGTTGGTGGAGTTGGCCAGGATTTTGTTGTGGATGAAGTTCCTTTTGGTGGCTCTGATCTGGTTGTGGTAGTCCATTATGGCGTCCTTGTAGGTGGTGTGGTTTTCGGTTGTCTTGGTGTTTCTCCAGTTCTTCTCCAGGCGTCTGCAGGTGCGTCTGGCTTCTTGGAGAGTGGTTGTGAACCAGGCGGCTTTCCTGGGGCGTTGTCTGTCGGGGTTGCGTAGAGGGGCGAGCTCATCTGCGCAGATGGAGATCCAGGTGTGGAGTTCTCTGGCTGCGTCATTTGCGTCAGGTGCCCAGGTGTGGTTGTCTCGGCTGAGGGTGGAGTTAAGTTGCTCGTCGGTAACCTTGCTCCAGTTCCTTCGTGGTGGGCGTTGGGCTGGTTTGGGTGCCTTGGGTTTGTTGATGGCGAAGTGTACACAGTGGTGGTCGGTCCATGGCGGCTGCGTTGTGTGGCTGAAATGGACGCTGATTCCTGCCGCGAAGATTGGGTCGAGGGTGTGTCCTGCTGTGTGGGTCGGTGTGTTGACGAGTTGTTTAAGTCCGATGCTGGTGAGGTTGTCACGAAGGATAGTGGAGTTGGGGTCACTGGGGTTGTCAAGGTGGAAGTTCAGGTCTCCAATGAGTATGTAGTTTGTTGAGGCGATCGCGTGGGGTGCGATGAAGTCGGTGATGGTGGTGCAAAGGGTGTTCGGGGGCCGGGGGGTCTGTAGACGAGGGTTCCTCGGAGTGTGGCTTTGGGGGTGGTCTGGATCTTGAAGTGCAGGTGTTCGGCGGAGGGGAAGGTTTCGCTGGAGGTGGTGAGGCGGAGGGTGCTCTTGTGGGCGATGGCGAGGCCCCCTCCTGGGTGGTTGGGGCGGTCTTTCCTCTGGATCTTGTATCCATCTGGGATGGCGGTGCTGATGTCGGTGGCGGAGGATGCGTTGGTCCAGGTCTCTGTGAAGAAGGCGATGTCGGGCGAAAGAGAGTCGAGTAGGTTCCAGATTTCCATGGCGTTTGTGTACGGAGCGTACGTGGAGGAGGATGCATTTTAGGGTGTCGCCGGTGCTGGCGTCGGCGGTGTTGGAGGCCGGGGTGGCGGTGAGGGTCTGCCGGCAGTGGAGGCAGGAGAACTGGCCGTGGGTCGTGTTCGGCGAGGCCTGTTGGCATTCTCTAAGTCTTCCAGGGTTAAGTGCGAGGAGGGTGGTGGTGTCGTAGCGATGGGTAGTGGGAGGTCCAGGGTTCCTGGCGCTAGCCGCGGTCGGGTCGCGGACGGGCTTGCCTTTGGCGCGCCCGCTGCGCGTCCGCTGCGCGACTGTGCAGCGGCTGCCATTAAGTAGGGGAGGTGGGAGGGAGGAGAGGCTGGGTGGTGGGAGCAGGGGAATTACGGGGGGAAATTCCGGAGGGGAAATTCCGGGGGGGAATTCCGGGGGGGAGGGGCCGCAGGAGCAGCAGCGGCGAAAGGCAAAAGTAACAGGCAGGCATGAGAAAATAAAAACAGTGGTGGAATTACAGCAAGACACAGATGGGCACAATAACAGTGGCACAACAGGAAAAAAATTAAGAAAAAAAAAAAGCGACTGAGAAGGTTACGGTGGTTGGAGGCAGTCTGGTCCCAGTTGGAGCGGGCAGCAGCCTCGAACCTCCCAAGGAGGAGGTCGGGGTCTGGAGGCAAGAGACGGCACAGCGGAGCAGTGGGGAGAGAGTGGACCTAGACCGAGGGTCGGAGGTCTTACTCCATCACCTCCTGATGGAGATGCCACTCGTGATCCACTAGCCACCGCTGCGGAGTTTGTCTGCACTGACATTCAGAGAACCGGTCAGGTGTTCATAGCTGCCAAGGTTTCAGATTGCTTTTGTGTGACATTTTCATAATTTCAGTCTAATTGTGAGTGACATTCAACGACTATGAGTGACACTCTCACGAGAAAAGTCAAGCAATGAAGACAAAGGGAACATATAAATATCAGAAATTACACCCATTTGAGCAATAAGAAACTGTAAGAAGTGCCAAATGTATGACACTTGAAACGACACTTTCTCACAAGGAAAACCGAGCAATGAAGTTCTTTGAAAAGAGCTAAATAGCAGAAATTACAAACTTTTGAGCAATAGGAAGCTCTAAAATCTCTTGAAACTAAAGCAAGACCCCTGTAATGAAAGGTCACTGACCTACAATCTCTTTCTAAGATGACTACTGCAGAAAACATTTACAGCACCATCATTCATCAGAATTCAGACACACCATGAGGAAGTTCGCAGAGGGCCTATGCTTAGCCTGACAAAACATCTATCGTGAATCGATACTGTGCTACAGTTACTGAGTAAATTTTAGAAACCAGCGCATCTGAAAATATAATGAAATTAAGAAAAAACATAACTCTGGTTGGCAGTATAATATAACTAAAATTGGTAGGGCAGGCAAAAAAATCAGCCCACACACCTTTTGAGAGACTGCATTACTTGGACCGACGAGCAACTAACAACTGTGGACATAAGTGACATCCTAGTAGAAGCGGGGCCCAAATCCAAACACAGCGGAGTATGAATTATACCAGGAAGAGAGAAAGACGTGCTAGCAATAGAGACCTGGGGTAGAACCAAGGCAGCACCGGGCTACACCTCACATGATCATACCAGGGCTTGAACATGTCGGCTCCAGTGTGACTCTTTCCGCTGTGCCCCCTCTGATGCATAACCATTATCAATACAATTTACATTTGGGCTGGCAGCTCAACAGACTGGTTAAGGTGGAAAGGAGAAACTACTTTTGGTAGGAATTTGGGGTTTGTCCTAAGAACCACTTTATTGTGATGTATTTGCAAAAATGGTTCTTGTATGGTTAATGCCTGGAGCTCACTAACTCTCCTGAGAGATGTGATTGCTATAAGAAAAGCTACTTTCCATGTGAGAAATTGTAATTCACATTTGTGCAAAGGTTCAAATGGGGGACCCATGAGCCTGGTAAGGACAATGTTGAGGTTCCACTGAGGAGAAGGTGGAACTCTGGGAGGAATTATTCTTTTAAGGCCTTCCATGAATGCTTTGATGGCAGGTACCCTAAAGAGTGACAAATGTTGTCTGTTTTGTAGGTAAGCGGCTATGGCGGCAAGATGTAATCGTATAGATGCATATGCTAGATTACATTTTTGTAGATGCAGGAGGTAACAAATAATGTTTTGGATTGAGGCATCTACTGGATTGATTGCGTTATTATTGCAGTAAATAACGAACCTTTTCCATTTAGCTGCATAGCATGCTTTAGTGGTAAGACGTCTAGCTTCTTTAATGATATTCATGCAGTCTGGCGGGAGGTTGAGGTAACCGAACTCTAAGATTTCAGGAGCCAGATCGCTAGGTTCAGTTGAGCTGTATCTGGATGCCTTATTTCTCCATGGTTCTGTGTGAGGAGCTTTGGAGAAAGGAGGAGCTTTGGAGAAAGGTGCAACTTTTGATGTGGAACTACTGAGAGTTCCAGCAGGGTTGTGAACCATGGTTGTCGTGCCCATGTGGGAGCAACTAGGATCGTTGTGAGAGACTGTTGTTTGAGCTTGCGTACCAATAGGGGAATGATTGGGAGAGGCGGAAAAGCGTACGCAAATCTGCCTGACCAGTTCATCCATATCGCATTGCCTTTGGACAATGGGTGTGGGTACCTGGAGGCGAAGGTTGGGCATTTTGCGTTTAAATGTGTGGCGAACAGATCTATGTCTGGGTGGCCCCACATCTGAAAAAAAGGATGAAGAACTTGCGGATGAAGTTCCCATTCGTGGATCTGCTGTCTGACGACTGAGCAGATCCGCAATGTGATTGTGTTCTCCTGGAAGATGTTGTGCTAGGAGGTATATTTTTTGAGGAATGGCCCATCTCCATATGCTTTCCCCTAGGCGTGAAAGCTGTAGAGAGAGTGTCCCCCCCTGTTTTTGTATACAATACATTGCTGTCATATTGTCCGTCCGGACGAGGACAGCTTTGCGTACGAGGTGTACTTGGAACGATTTTAGTGCAAGAAAAATTGCTAGTAACTCGAGGTGATTGAGGTGGAGCAGTTTTTGCTGCTGGGTCCATATACCCTGAATGGTGTGGTTTAGGAGATTAGCTCCCCAGCCGGTGGGCGATGCATCTGTTGTGAGCACTATCTGTGGAACGGGGTCGAGGAACGGCCGCCCTTTGGAAAGGTTTTGTGTGTTCCACCACTGCAGAGAGCGATGGGTGCGGTCGTCTACCAACACCAGATATGTAAGCTGACCTTGAGCCTGGTTCCACTGACTTGCTAGACACTCCTGTAAGGGACGCATTTGGAGTCTTGCATGACGTACAATTAAAATGCAAGAGGCCATCATTACTATTAGTTGCATAAACACTCGAGCTGGTAGTGAGTGTTGAGACTGAAACCTTGTTATGAGAGCTTGCACGGTTGCTATCCTGACTGGATTGGGATTTGCAAGGGCTTTGGAGGTATCTATTGTGGCACCTAGATATTGGTGGGTGTGGGAGGGTTGAAGATGTGACTTGGTGAGGTTTATTGTGAATCCTAAGCGGTGCAGCAGCTGGATTGTTTGGTGTGTGTGTTGCACACAATCGCTGCGTGACTTGGCTTTTATAAGCCAGTCGTCGAGGTAAGGAAACACATGAATGTGTTGTCTTCGCAAGTGAGCTGCTACGACTGCGAGGCATTTTGTGAAGACCCTGGGTGCTGTAGTTACCCCGAAGGGGAGCACTTTGAATTGGTAGTGCTGACCGTCTACCACAAACCGTAGGTATTTCCTGTGAGTAGGGTGAATAGGGATGTGGAAATAGGCGTCCTTGAGATCTAAGGTGGCAAGGAAATCGCCTTGTTGGAGTAATGGGAGGACCTGTTGGAGAGTGACCATGTGAAAGTGGTCGGATTGTATGTATAGGTTTAACGGTCTGAGGTCTAGTATTGGCCTGAGAGTACCGTCCTTTTTTGGGATGAGAAAGTAAAGGGAGTACACTCCTGTGCCTTGATGGTGTATGGGAACCGGTTCTATTGCGTGTTTTTGCAAGAGAGAGAACCTCTTGTTTGAGAAGTGTGAGATGTTCCGTGGACATGTGACGCTGTCTGGGTGGTATGTGTGGAGGAGTAGAGGTGAGTTCCAGGCAGTAACCATACTGGATAATTTGTCTCACCCACCTGTCTGTGGTGATGGAATTCCAGGCAGGTAGGAACTGTGATAGTCTTCCCCCGACAGGAGTGGAATGTTCGGGGAAGTGGTGGGAAGTCACTGCTTTGTGGTAGGGGAGGAGCGGGTGTTATTACCACGGCCTCTCCCTTTGGTGTTATTGCCTCTGTATCCCCCTCTAAAATATCCTCTATTAGAGGGAGTTTGAGTGGGGCTTTTGTATGACGAAGAGTTGTCTGTACCAATAGTTTTGGAGGCGCCCCTATAAAAGGAGCAACGAAAGGAGCCTCTAGTTGTTGGTAACTGTAGGGCCCCCATAAATTTAGCTGTCTCAGTGTCCTTCTTCATCTTTTCTAAAGATGTGTCTACAGTAGGCCCAAATAGGTGCTCTTGATCAAAGGGCTGATTAAGAATTTGAGACTGCACTGTAAGAAACTGGCTCTATATATACTGAACCAAAGTGAGGTACAGTGTGTATAGGGTCCAAGGGTCTCCAGAGGTTTGGCAGAGGTTAAAGTTAGATAGAACCTTACTCTCTAAAGTGGTAGCTTGGTCGAGCAGTAAGGCAGTATCAGAGGACAGTGTAAAGCATTTGATGTACACACTCAGTCAGCAAATGAATCCACACACAAGAACTGAACTCTAGGCCAATTGTTGTGTATACAAAAATATACTGTTGTTTTATTTTAGAACCACAGGTTTGCATAAAATACTTTCTCAAGATAAGATGCTGTTTGTTGAATACTTTCAATGAACAATAGACTTTAAATGCAATATAGTACAGGGGTTGCAATAGGCAACACAATACTTGGTATACTATAACATTGAGCTCAATGGGATTTTAAAGTAAACTGCAATAGAATTACTTTACGAACGTTTTTCTTACTCAGGGCTGGATCCTGGATTCAGCCCTGGTGCATTTCCTGTAAACAGTTGAAAGAAATCGTTTTTGTTACACAGGCGATTTTTAAGGAATATTTGTATGTTGCAAAAATCGACACTTAGAAGGATTTCTGGTAAAAACCAGGCAATGTTATCCTATGGAGGAAAATCAAGTTACCGGAAAATCACAGTTGTAATCGCTTTTTCTAGTCAGTGCTGGGTACCTAAATCCAGCACTGGGATCTCTCCTGAGAACAGGTGAGTAATTTCGTTTTTGATATTCGGACGATTTTTAGTGAATATTTCAAAGTTCCAAAACTCGACACTTAGAAGAATTTCCAAGTGAAAACCAGTCAGTGTTACCCTATGGAGAAAATGCAAGTTATAGGCTTTCAGGTAAGTACTCGGCTGGCAGAGTTAAGGTTCTGGGGCAAGACTCAGGGGTCTCCCAGGTTCAGGTTTGTACTGTTGTTACACCCTCAGCGGCACAGGGGCGGCCGGGTGCAGAGAGAGTAGGCCCAACGTTAGCCTATGGCGGGCGGGGGACCTTTGGTTAGTGGCTGCTGGCAGGCAGGCCACTCGGCTGTGGGAGCAAAGCTCCTGGTCACTTACTCAGGGCAAGTGGGGAAGTCGAACAGGGTAGTTGGTGCACCCTCAGCGGCACTGGGGCGGCCAAGTGCAGTGGGCTTTTGGGCCGTCGGGCGCCCAATGGATTTCAATGGGAAAGCTGCAAGACGAACAAAGGCTGCAAACTCGGGGACAGTGATTCTTCAGGTGCGACCACCACTTCGAGAGGTAAGTTGGGATGCTGTAGGAGGGGTAGACACCCAGGAGTTGGGCACAGGGGGCCGTGGGGCGCCGGGTGCAGGGGTATCTTTAGGCGTCGGGAAATCTTACCCTCTGCTGGTCGCGGTTGGAGGGGTCCCTGGTGTTGAGGCTGCAGGCGTCGTCAGGAGCGTCGAGGTGAGTCCTTGGGTGCTGGATTCTTGGTCACAGTCACCAGGGGGGGACGTCCTCGTGGTCTTTCTCCACTTTGGCTCGGACCGGGCTCAGCGGGTGCACAGTGGGCAGGATCCGCGGTCTCAGGCCGGGGCCTGGGGTTGCAGATGTTTGAGCAGAACCACTGCTCGTGGGAGTCCCAGTCTTTTAGTTGAGCAAGGCAGTCAGGTCCTCCGGGGTTTTCGAGGTTGCTGACCACTGAAGAGGCCGGGGTTTAGCAGGTTCGACAGGCCGGTAGGGCTGGGGCCAAGTCAGTTGGTGTCGTCCTCTTGTTAGCAGCTGCACGGCTGGTCTTCTTTCTTCTTGTTGTTTCGGAATCGGGATCTGAGGAAGGAAGGTTCAGGGTGCCCCTAAATACAGAATTTAGGGGTGTTACAGGTAGGTAAAGGGCAGGGACCAATGGGTCCCTTCCCTGGGGTGGGTAAACCCCCTACTCTGCCACTCTTCAGTGGGAGGGGGGCAGGCGCCTGTCCTTGGTTGGCTGGGTCCCCCCATCCTCAAGATGGCGGGGACTCAAGGTTGTGCTTCACCTCGCCTCCCCCACCCTAGGGGTGCAGTTGGCAGAGGTGGGCACACCTCTCTTCCTCGCTCTGTTTTTCCCGCCGGGTCTCCCGCCCAAAGGGGGGTGGAACCAGTGGGGACCAGTTGCTGAGTACAGCAAGTGGTCTGGAGAGGCTCACAAAGGCGGTATGCCTTTGAAGCTTCTCCTTCGTGAACCCTGCCCATCTAGGGGAGGAGGCTTGGCACCTCGTCCCAGGAAGTGCATTGTTTCAGGACCCGAGAGCAGCAAGCTCTCGACCCAGAGGTCCAGAAACATGTCTGGGGGTGGCAGCCTCGGCAGCCACTCAGTCAGGTCACTGGGAGTTGGTCGAGTTTCAGGGGCATCTCTAAGATGCCCTCTGTTGTGCATTTTACATTAAATCCCACACTGGCATCAGTGTGGGTTTAATGTGCTGAGAAGTTTGATACCAAACTTCCCAGTCTTCAGTGTAGCCATTATGGTGCTGTGGAGTTCGTAATGACAAACTCCCAGCACCATATACTCTTAATGGCAGCACTGCACTTACAGTGCCCAGGAATGGACCTGGGTACTGTAGGGAGTACAGGGCTCATGCACCTGTACCCTCACCACTGGCATAGGGCACCCAGCTAGAGGGGTGACTGATGTATGCCAGGGCAGTGGTTTGTGGGCATGGCACACAGGGATGTGTGCCATGTCGACTCTTCACTTTGTTCTGCACCAAGACACGCAGTCTGCAAAGGCAGAGTGTGAGTGTCAGGGTACAGGGCCTCTAAGGGTGGCACAATAAGTGCTGCTGCCCTTAGAGGTCTTCCCTAGTCACAGTGCCCTGGGTACCTGTGGTACCATTTACCAGGGGCTGACCTGTGGCCAGAGATGCCAATTGGGTACAGTTTTGGGGAAAGAACACAGGCCCTGGGAACCTGATTGGCAGGGACCCAGGGCACATCAAGTCAAAGTGCATCAGTGGTCTGGCAAAACGTGGGGGGGTTACTGCAACAGAAACCCACTTCCTTACACACTCCTGTTTAAAGCCAGATATGCGGAGCCATGCGTGCCTGCGCAGTAAAATACTTGTGTTAACGGCACGAGATGCTGTGTCCGCTGAATCAAGAGCACATTTAATTGAGGTGTTGGTAATGAGCTTTCCCTCTTGTATGAGGTCGTTAGCTTTTGCCTTATATTGCTCTGGAAGATGTTGCATTAATGTCTCCAGTTCATCATAATGCGCCCTGTCATACCTGGCCAGTAAAGCTTGGGCGTTAGCAATGCGCCAGTAATTTGCCGCCTGTGACGCAACCCGTTTACCAGATGCGTCTAGTAATTTTGATTCTTTATCTGGCGTAGGGGCATCACCTGTTGTCTGGGAGTTTGCCCGTTTACGGGCATTTGTAACCACTAGAGAATCTAGAGGGAGTTGCCCCTTGATATAAGCAGGATCATTTGGAGCTGCTTTATATTTTTATCAACCCTGGGGTTGAGAACTCTAGCCCTGACAGGGTCTTTAAATACATCAGGGGCATGTTTAATCATACCCTTGAGCATAGGTAAAGTATTTGTTGCCCTTTGAGTTTGTGTGAAGGTCTCTAGCAAAAAATCTTTGTCCGAAGGGGGTGAGTGTAATTCTACCCCATGGTATTTGGCTGCTCTGTCTATGAGTTGTGCAAAGCCTATGTTATCATCTGGAGGGGATGGCTTAGATGGGTAGGAGTATGGCTCAGGTATATCTGGGGCCTCATCATAATACACCCAGGGGTCAGGTGGTGGAATACTGTGGATGTCATCATCGTAGTCATCCCATTGTGGGTGCCCCCCCATCCCCATCCCCCAAGTCATCCTCATCATCCTGTGGTGGAGGTGAAGAAGGAGGTAGTGAAGAGTGTGCTGGAGAAAGTGGTACAGTTGGAGGTGGTGGAGGGAGAGAGGAGGGTCTAAGAGGTGAAGTTGCCATGTTCTTTCTTTTTAAGGGTAACTCAGGTGCTTCTGAGGTGTCCAATTTCCTTTTTCTAGGTGGCAATGCTGTCACATGACCTGTAACAGGGTGAAGAGTTTTTTGCTTCGGAACCGGCGGATCTGGACGAAACAGTACTTCGGGGCCTTTGTCTTTTTTCGGCACCGAGGATTTTGGTTCCGAATGGTGCTTAGACTTAGTCTCCGTCGCTTTAGGAGGGGTCTTGAACTCCTTATGCTTCGGTGGAGTCCGAATTTTTTTTCGGTTCCTAAGTTTTCTTCGGGTCTGAGGGCTTGTTTTCGGCGTGTTTCGGTGCCGAAGGGCTCGGCGTCGAAGCCGTCTTCGGTGCCGATGGACCAGGGCGTGGCACTGTGTCTATTTTGGATTTTAGGTTCGGTGCCGGGGATTGTTTGTCGGAACCGATACGTGGCTGGTTTGGTTGGGAGCCGCCGGAAGGCTTTGCTTTGGAGCCAGGCCCGAGGGCGGGGCGTCGGAAGCATTGTCCCGGTGTGAACCTGAGCCCGAAGGTGAAGGTGTTACCGGAGCCTTAGTTTGAGTCTTAGTTGGGGCAGGGGCGTCGAGATCAGTACTCACGGTCCGTTGCCCTGGAGTAATGGATTGATCCTCGGCGGCCGAGTCTTCTTTGGAGACGCTAATGTCCTCATCTTCCGGTAGCTGTTGTTGTGGAGCCTCGGGACCTGCATCAAAGATGTCGTCCGGCGCCGAAGCCGTTGGTCGAGACATTACGTGACGTCGAGCCCGGCGATCACGTATAGTCTTTTTGGATCTGAAGGAAGCAGATCCGGGCAGTCTTTGTCCTCGTGTTCTGGGGAGAGGCAGAGGTTACAGACCTCGTGGAGGTCAGTGTGTGGGAATTTGGCACCACACAGGGGGCATTTTTTAAATGGAGTTCTTTCCATTGACTGCAGGCCTGGTGGCGCCGATGGGCCCAACGGCCCGCGTCGACGACCGGAATCGAAGTTGTGGTGAATACTTTGGATGCGCGTGGAAAGGTAACGCGATCGAAACAATACCGTTGAGGGGTGAGGGATTGCGCGTCGAAGGGGGATCGAGTACGACACCGACCCGAAGAGCAGCAATTCACATTCAAACCCGGTGGCGGAAAAAAACAATCTGAGGGTGGAGTCGATGTCCATGCGCACTATGATCCCAAGGAGGAGTCACTTATCTCGTGACTACAAAGAACTTCTTCCAAGACAAAAACAAAGTGCAAGCATCCGAGCCCAACACCAGATGGCGATCTATGCACAAGTATACGATCTACAGCTCATATGCCTCGAACATTATATTTTGAAGTCTCCAGTACTATTTAAACGGCAGAGCTCGGCCCGCCGCAGCACCAGCCGGACGTGAGCAGCCAGTAAGCAGAGCTACAGGCTCAGTCAGGCTGTACATTTAAATGATATTTTCAAAAAGTAATTCAGACCCGAGTGAGCCACGCCCATGATGAGTCTCCCGCAGTCTCTTTGTAATGAAGATTGTCTGTGCAGTCTCTCTGTGATGCAGACTGTGCGACCACTCTTCGGTCCAGTCGCTGCAGCATGATGAGGCACAAATTAACGGGCGGCACAGGCAGCAATGTAAAACTAAAGAAGCCTAACTGCCGCTCTTTTGCGCCGTGGCCCGCCTCACGAGTGACTACTTACTGTCTCCACTATCGGCAAATTGACACAATGTATATTGTTGCAGTCACATGACACCATGTCAGGTGAATATAGCCGCCCATGTAAATGCTGCAACTAGCGAATGCAGCTGAGCCACCGGGTGGCCTGGCCGGTGCAACCGAATCCACACTCTAGGCTATGATCTAACCTACCTAGATTATGTAAACTTTAAATTCAACATAAGGGCAGTACTGCACAATGTCCAGTACTACCACACTCACTCACACACTCTGCCAAAGCAGCCAGCGGGCGACCCGGGTTGCTGAGTGCTACTTCTATAGCGCTGCTTGACTCTGCAAAGAGGGTCTCATGTAGGGGAGTGATTCAATTTAGGACTGAAGAGGCTGGAATCAGAGCTAAATTACAACAAACAGGTGCCTCTCAGACCATAGATCAAAAAATCTTTCAACAACGGAAATCTCCTAACATCTCCGAATCTGTTCAATTAATGAACTCTACTCACTTGTGTGATTCATAAAAACTTGCTAGCGTTTTCCTGTTTTTAAATTAGAATTTACAACTCAGTTGGGTTATACCAAATCTTTACTCATATGCCATATAAATTGGCTGTATCGAACATAATAAGATATTTTGAATATCCAGTTTGATGTGTTTGTTTACTGTTTAGAATGTATTAATTAGTTTCTATGTGCGCTGTTTTTTTAATGTATCAGAACAATCTGTAGATGTATATTCTGGTCTTGTTTCTAATAATGCATCAATTTTTGTGCCTTTCATGTAAGTATGTCATTGTGCTATTGCACTGTTCCTTTTAAAGATAAAATGTTCGATACAGCCAATTTATATGGCATATGAGTAAAGATTTGGTATAACCCAACTGAGTTGTAAATTCTAATTTAAAAACGGGAAAACGCTAGCAAGTTGTTTTATGAATCACACAAGTGAGCAGAGTTCATTAATTGAACAGATTCGGAGATGATGTTAGGAGATTTCCGTTGTTGAAAGATTTTTTGATCTATGGTCTGAGAGGCACCTGTTTGTTGTAATTTGACTCTGCAAAGAGGCGCTATAATGCGTGACTTCGCATTTTAGTGCGGTGATGCGCACCACCACTCTAAAATGCATTAGTCTAATGCCTGATGCGTGGTACTTGGCAGGACTGGGTGTTGAACCATCAGAGATATGCCTTGCTGTTCCAGCCAAGTCCAGAGGCGCAGGGCCTCTTGACAGAGGGTCCACGACCACACCCCACCCTGTTTGTTGCAGTACCACAAGGTGGTGGCGTCGTCTGTGAAAACCTGAACATGCCTTCCCTTGAGGGATGGTAATTAAGCTTTCAGTGCCATTCCAATCGCACGGAGCTCCAACAAGTTGATATGGAGCCCGGTTTCCACCCGAGACCAGAGTCCTCTGGTCTCTACCTCCCCCAGATGGCTGCCCCATCCCAGAAGAGAGACATCTGTCACTACTGTGAGATCTGGTTGGGGAAGGGAAAGGGGTCTGCCTCTGACCCAGTCACGGTTTGCCAACCACCACTGCAGACCTTTTGCAGTTCCCGCAGAAATCTGGACCAGGTCAGTGAGATTTCCATGATGCTGTGCCAATGAGGCTTCAGGTTCCACTGCAGAGCCCACATGTGCCATCTGGCATGAGTCACCAGCAGGATGCAGGAGGCAATGAGGCCCAGCAGCCTCAGAGTCATTCTCACTGAAATCCAGGATAGAGGCTGAAACATAAGCATCATAGCCTGAATATCCTGGACTCGCCGCTCGGGAGGATATGCCCGAAACTGCACCGTGTCCAGAACGGCTTCGATGAAAGAGCGTCTGAGAGGGAGTCAGGTGTGAGTGCGGCACATGGATAGTGAACCCCAGCAAATGCAGGAGGTTCACTGTAGTATGGAGGTGGGAAAGGACTGCCTGGGGCAAGCCCGCCTTCAACATCCAGTCTTTGAGAAAGGGGAAGTCTGGAACCGCTGATCCATGCAGATGAGCTGCGACTTCCACCATCACCTTTGTGAACACCTGAGGGGGACTGGTGAGGCCAAAGGGGAGCACAGTAAACTGAAAATACTTGTGGCCTACCCCAAACCGTAGGTAGCGACGATGGGCAGGCAGAACAGGAATATGGAAATAGGCGACTTGCAAGTCCAACACTACCATCCAGTCTCCTGGGTCCAGGGCAGACAGAACCTGACCAAGAGTGGGCATCCTGAAATTCTGTTTTTTGAGGAAGTAGTTGAGGGTTCTGAGGTCGAGGATATGACAGAGGCATCTGCCCTTTTTGGGCACTAGAAAGTAGCAGTAATAGCAACCACAGCCCAGTTCTGGCCCTTGAACCCTCTCTATAGTTTCCTTGGCCAAAACAGTACTGACTTCTTCCTGAAGCCAAGTAAGGTGATCCTCCGTCAGCCGATCGTAAGTTGGAGGCATGGAGGGAGGGGTAGTCTCAAAAGGGAGGAAGCAGCACTTCCGGACTATTCGCAAAACCCACTGGTGATGTCCCGCCAGTGGTGGAGGTGATGGCGTATCCTGCCACCAGCTGGGTGCCCATGAACTGGGAGGATTGGGCTAGGAAGTTTTGGAGGGGGAGGAGATTGTGGCCTGACCGGACTTCTGGCATGTAGGAGAGTAGGATCTGCCTCTTATGTTGCCCCCACTTTTTTTTTGATGTTTACACTGGTTTCTGGCTATAGTCTGGCTGGGCCCCTGCTAATCAGGGCCCCAGCCTCTCTGTTCTCTCTAAACGATTTGGAGTGCACTCTAGGTGCACTAGTGATTGGATACTGTGGTACCTTATGAGTCCCTAGTATATGGTACCTTAGGTACCAAGGGCATAGGTACTTCACAGGCCTACCAGGGGCTGCAGCATGTATTATGCCACCCCTGGGAAGCAGACTAAATCTGACACCACAGGCCTGCTACTGCAGCCTGAGTGAGGAGAGTGCTAGCACCCCTCACTGAGATATAGGTTCCCTATATCTCTCCTACACACACATATAACCCTATCAGTCACCCCTAAGGCAGGCCCTATCAATCCTGAGGGCAGGGTGCTTGGCTTCTATGTGAGGGGTGCCTCTGCCTGAGCAGGGCCCCTCTGCAGCTCTCAGAGTCCATTCTCTGGTGCTGTTTGTGGATGCGGTTAAACCATATACTTTTAAGTGCATTATATCCTCGTGGTAAAATGCTAACTTTGGAATGGCTGCATCGAAACATGTGTTTGGTGTCAAACATCTTGGAATACTACCCCCCCGCCAGTCCAGAGGGATAGACATGTACCTACTGTGGAAACGCGGTAGAATCCTGCAGAGCCCTGGCATCACAAAATGGATGCCACCAGTCACAGACACTGGGCTGCCCTCCTGCTGATGACCAACACTCGCAGTGGAGGGAGCCCAACAATAGATATCCTGTCCCAAGGGGGTGTGACCACCTCCCAGACAGGGGTTAGTGTATTGGGGCTGGGTGGGTGCACTCTTAGAGTGCTTTGAAGTCCTGCACTGGGGGAGCAGAAGGCTCCTCTGTGCATATGCCAGTTCAAACCGGCTCAGGGGCTACCTGTCCCTGCTCTGGCGCGAAACTGGACAAAGGGAAGTGGGTGTAGCCACACGCTCCCCTGACCCTCCCATAGGTAGGGTCATAGAGCTAGTCCCTCCCTTTCTTTTAGTATAAGAGGGGGAACCTGTGCATTGCACCCTAGATTTCCCTGGACGACGCTCTACAAGAAGAATCCCGGACCTTCGACGTTCCACTACCTTTGGAAGACTGAAGAATCTCCCTTGGAGTCAAGGAGTGACTCCCCTGCTTGGCAGGCACCAAAAACTACAAACGACGGTCGCAAACTACACCGCTCCCGCCGGAGTCCGAAGTCCCTGCAGCCCAAGAAGTGGATTTCCTGACTTCTCAAAGGCCATTGTGAGTCCCCAGCGAAGCTGAGGCCAGTGGACCCCAAGAGTGACGAGGAACCGCGACCCCTGGGTACCGTGCACTATTGTCGAGTGCAACCCCTTCACAACGTTCCACGAACTTGTGCTTTGGACCACGTGTGGTCCCAGCCTCCAGCAGGAATCCCTCCTAAGATCAGAGGCCTACCACGTCCCGAGTGACCGTGGGCCCCTGTGAGTGAATCCTCCCGAGGCGTCTTCGCGATCCCTTGCCAGCCGGCTTGTGGGTCCCCAGAAGACTTTCTAAAGAGACCCAAGGGCTCCCCTGGTTGCTCCAGGCCTGCCCTGACTTACCCTCGCTGGGTGAGTCCCCCAGACCTTGCTGGTCTGCGCCATTGCCTCTTCACACTTTCCCCGAGACTTGCTGTTACCAAGGCTTGTTGGCTCCGATCGAGTCGCCGACACCGCAGTAAGCTGCAGACACCGAATCCAGCTCCTGGTAGTCGTCGACGCCTCCTGGACCTCGTGGCTGAAGAGTCAAGGCAACCGCGAACGACCTGAATCTTGCGACGACGGTGGGCATCCATCTTCCTTGCCCCGAGTCACTGCCAAGTGACTTTGAACACCGTCCCCTCTGCTTTCAGGTCTTCCATCTTCCGAATCCAGGCTTGAATTCCTCCGGACACTTCTCCTGTCGCCGCAAGCAGCAAGTCTTCACTGGCTCCCATTGAAAACGACGCCGCGACCCGACACCAAAGAACACCTATGCACCCGGCTCCCCTGGGTGAGGTAACTTTAGCACTACGGTGCTCCTGTGGGTGTGGGCCCTAGAACTACTTACCCTGTAAGTGACTTGCTTGTAGCTTCCCTAGAAGTGTCCTAAAACTCTAACTTTCTAAGTGCGACAATTGCGCTGACTCGTACAGGGTTCGCGTCTGTTAGACACACCACGTCCATCTCCTTTGCAACACTATCTAAAACTGTATCCTTCGACTCGTACTGAGTCCGATCGGTGTTCGCCTCGAACACACGAAGGGCCTGTAACACTGAGATCTCCATTGCACTGACTCGCACAAGGTTCGCGTCTGTGTTAGACACAACGCGTCCATCTCCCTTGCAACTCTATCTGTAACCGCGTCCTTCGACTCGTACAAGGACCGATCGGTGTGTTCGCCTCGAACACGCAAAGGACCTTTAACATTGAAATCTCAATCGCGTCTGAGCGCATAGACTCGCACAGGACTCGCACCGGTGCCAGGTCACCGCGTCCGTCCCCTGTGGGTCTCCTACAACTACCTGGGGTGGTTCTTGGGGGTCCCTCGATTCTAGATGCCCTAGACCTAGGTCTAGCAAACTAAGATTGTGATATTCGATTGTGCTAAACTTATCTTGATAACATTTGACTTGGACATATGTTCCTGACTTCTAATCTCATAAAGAGATTAGTAGAGAGTGTTTATTAATAAATACATATATATTTGATATATATACACCTGTGTGGTGTCTTTTCATTTGGTGATTCAAGAGATTGTGTGGTAAAACAAGCTGCTTTACATTCCTTCAAGACTTGCCTGAAGGCTGCTCTCCACAGCTACCACTAGGATAGCTTTCTATAAAGGTTGTCTTAAACCTATCTACCATAAGAGTCGAATTGTTCTGGTGCAAGGTGTCCACTTTAATTAGTGAACAGCATATACCAGGCCAACTTCTCACATGGCAGCACGGGTGAACTGCACCCACAGCCGTGCAGAGGTTGCTGAAATTGTGTGATCCTCTGCTGGGATAGTTCAGGCGCAGCTGGAAGCCCCTTTCGTAGCCGTTAAAGACGCAGGACAGGATGATACAGAGAGGCCCAAGGACTTGGCCATAGCCTGCGACTCCTTGAAGTGCTCTAGCGATGCGTCATCCCTGGAGACGAGAGCCATCAAAGGGCATGTCCATCAGGTTTGCTTGGACATCCCGCGAGAAGCCAGACGTTCTCAACCAGGCGTGGCGCCTAACTGCCACAGTTGAGGAAATTGCTCTGCCCAGTGAGTCTGTCGTGTCAAGGCCACAGCGTATAGTAAACTTTGCTGCATCACTCATTGTCTACAACAGCTTGGGAGGGGACAGCCCGAGCATCCTCCGGGACTTGTGGCAGCACCTGCGCAACCATCTCCCACAGGGAATGGGAGTAACGGCTCAATAGGCATGTGGTTTTTACTGACCGAAATTTCTTTCCAAAGCTATTCAGCCTCTTGGATTCCCTTTCCGGAGGTGAGGAACTAAATGCCACGGGAAGTAGAGGCTTGGACCACCAAGCTCTCGGGGTTTGGGTGAGAGGTGAGGAAAGCTGGGTCACTCGGTACAGGGCGGCGGTGGCAGGCGATTGTTCTGTCCAAAGGAGCCCCTGTGCTGGGTTTGGACCATGTCCCCAGAAGAATATCTGTCAAGGCCTCATTAAAAGGCAGCAAGAGCTCCGGGGTGGAGACACCAGACTGTAGGACCTCTGTCAAGACATTGGTCTTGATTGCCACAGTAGGAAGCTGCAGGTCCAAGCCTTCCACAGCCCTAAGCACCACTATGGCGAAGGAAGCTCCCTCCTCCATAGCCAGGTTAGGAGGGGAAAGCATGCCAGGCTCTAGAGACTTATACAAACCACTGTCATCACCCAGTTCCTCATACCAATCTATTTCTTCTGTGTAAGGCGGGACTTCTAAGGGGTCCTGCATCCCCTCCCAATCTTCCACCAATCCAAGCCCTTCGGAATAAGGCTGAGGATATGATAAAGAGCCCAAAGGCTCCATCAGCGCCGGTCTCTGCATCGGTAGATGCCCGACCGGCTTTGTGTCATCGGGGATAAGAATGCGATTGGCACTAGCGACGTCGATGGTCTTGGCGTTGGACGTGGCGGACGGGAAGGTCGAATGGGTGCGACTGGCGCCGGTCAGGATCTGGGGTCAGATCAATGAAGAGTCCAGGGCTGGAGCCGCCGGTGCGGAACCCAGAAGAACTCCTTCAGCAGAGCCTGCGGGGCCCAAAGCTGGGCCAGGCTGCCCAAATATGGTGCACATGGTGTCATAAAATTCTTTTAATTTTGTGGGGGTTCCTCCCGGCCCCGCAAAGGGAGGGAAACGCAGAGCCGACCCAGGCACCCACTCCACGGAGTGGGGCCTCGAACAACAAGACTCCTCCGGCTTGTCAAATTACGGGTTGGGGGAAGGTGAAGCAGTGCTTCGACTTCTTGTGCTTTTTATGGTGCTTCTTATCTGACCCCTTCGAAGATTTCGAATGGGAGGAGGAAGACTAGAATCCCCGGAGCAGTGCTCGGACCTTCTCTCGACTGGGAGCGGGAATGAGCTCTCTGAGGAGACCGTTGAGATGCTGGACGCAGGGCCACAAGCATATTTGGGATCACTCTCTCAAAGCTTTCAGCACCATGTCCCGGCAGTCAGAGTGCGACTTCAGGTCATGATCACGCTCTAGGCACCAAAGCCACACAAAGTGGGGGTCCGTATCCAACATGGTGCAGTGACAGGCGACACACGATTTGAACCCAGAGGTCTTTTTGGACATCCTACACACTGAAAATAACTCGAGAAAAAGTCTGTCAAAACAATGACCGAGGATAGGACGGCGGATCTGTGCTGGCTAGTGCGTCACGGCGATGAACTTGATGCCATACGACATCATGCGGAGTCGACCAACGCCACCTACCTGAGTGCAGGGGTACTGATGATAAAAATCTCCTGGATCCAGCCCGACGCCTGGAAGTTCACAGGTAAGGAATCTGCTGCTAGATGTCTCTATTAGATAGGGTATCCATAAGTGCTTCATTAAATTGCAACAGAGATTCTGTAGGTGCTTGACCAGCCTGGAGCACCGCTGTGAAACCATTGGCCTTCACCTTCATAGGAGGCAAGTTGGAGGTCCAGTACTTCTGCCGCCCTCCGCATAGCGGCGAAGGAGGAACCTTTCTTAGTGGCAGGGTCAAGAGGCTAAACAAGGTAGGTCTCTGGAGAAATGTCCTAACCACTAGCATCATGGTGTTCTTTCATCAATTTTCTCCAGAATATTCAGGAACAAAATCATCCGCATCAAAATTGAAGCTGTTAGAATCAATGCCGAAAAGATTGTTAAAGCCTGGGTCTTACCGCAAGATAAAGGTAAAGTACCAGAATCAGAAGGATTGCTTGCAGCTCTTTCCTGGATAGGAACCAGGTGTTGTCTTAGTCTAGATCGTGCTGGATTTTGCTTAGCGTCTGAGAGCAAAATGGGCTGTAAATCTTCCTCCGACTTTGGTGCAAAAGGAACCAGTGTAGATGGTGCCACCAGAGCCGTGCTAAACATGATGCCAGTTCGAGGGTACAGACTGTTTTAAGTGAAGGCCTGCCGGCAGAAGCCCCACAAGAGGCCCCTGAGGATCCTTGGAGTTTGAAAGCTCACTAGAGAGAACTGGTAAAGGGCCAAAGACATGCACCATGGCCTCCCTAAAGGCCTCCACTTGCTGTGACGTTGCCAACGGACCTGGGAATTTGGGGTGCATAATGATTGGACTCTGAATTGGCTCCAATGGATAGCAGGAGCGAGACCAGGAGACACGCAGACACCTTCGAACCTTCTCTGGAGCCCAAGAGTGGCAAGAAGGAGCCAATTCCCACTTATGCTTCACTTTGGACTTAACCGAAGACTTTAACTGCAATGATGATCTGCCGAGGGTACAGGACCTTCCTATCGATTCTGAGCAGTCACAGCATGGAGCCTTACAATGTTTAGTGACGTACAACTTCACCTTGTGGCCCCTTATGGCCATCAGATTTATCTGAGAACAGTTGTCAGAGGCCCTGGAATGTGTGCTCAGACACCAGGCACAATGAGCATATTTGATGAGGGTCTGTCACAGGTATCTGTTTCAAACAGTCCCTACACAGCTTAAACTCTATTTTAGAGAGGTAACATTTTCGCTTGCACAACGTAAAAAGTTCGGAAAAGGGGTTTCGTAGCTCCGAATCCACATCTGAACACACTGAAAGAAAACAAACTGGCATCAGCGCACGTAAGTGGTGCTTAATTGTGCCCTTGTTCCACTTCAGATGTGATTAGCAGAGCTGCAAAACGCCATCGACCGGCACACAGGAGTACTGCTTTAGAGTGTCCGAATTCAGTCTGATGCCTGGGGAATATTCACAAGGGGAGGAATCTGCAGTTAGAAATATTCATTAGCAGTATAATATTACTACATTGTGATGTATATATATTTTTTTTAAGATGGTGCGTCTTAAGCTCTTTTTTAAACTGGATCATGGTTGGAGAGCTCTTGATGGATATAAGGAAGTTATTTGAGATATTGGGTACATAGATGGAGAAGGCCTGTTGCTGTGTCATTTTCTGTACAGCACTTCGTTGCCTCCAGTCTGATAGTATCCTAGCTGCCGGCGTGCAGAAAGCCACCAGAGTAGGTGAGTTAGTGTGCCAGATATGTGGAGGTGCTGGTTGTGACAGCTTTGTAAAGGCCAGTAAAAGGGAGCCAGTAGAGCTTCATCAGAGGTCATATTTCTTCTGACCTTGGTTGAAACATGCTGTGACATGAAGAATTCCCTTAAAAGGGGTCATTGTGGAATGTTGACGCTGAGTCAGAAGCTATATATTGACATATCGTTACAGCAGCAATAAAATAATTTAAACATAAAAGGGGCCATTGTGGAGTCAGGAAGGCAAAGGGAGCAGGGTGCTGCCACCATCCAGATGAAAGAGTACAAAGGTTTGAACAGCAGTTTTAATGTCCCCTTCTGGGAGGAACAGTTTCATCTTCTTTAGGATAGAAAGTTTGTACCAGGACAACTTTGTTTTCATGCTAATGTGTTCCTTGGGGGTGAGGCTGGAGTTCTGGGTGAATCCAAGTGACCTTGCTTTGTGTGAAAATTGGGGCATTCAGGTTCATGTCTTTGAACCAGGTTTGGACTAGGTGTTGATTGCTCTTGGCAAATAAAATTCCATTTGGTGATGGCTGAATTTCATATTAAGCGCCAGACATCCAGGTCTTGCTGAGGTGTACACAGCCTTTGAAGCATAGGATGACTGGAGCAGAGGAAACTAAAGAAAAGTTGGGTGTCAACGTCATACTGGGAAAGTTTGATGTGGGCATCGGTGAGCAGAGGTCAAAAGGGCTCCATGCAGAGCATGAAGATAGCGGGAAAACAGACTGAGTCACGGGGGAACGCACAGGTGATAAGGATCCATGATGTGAAGTTGCACATATGAATGAACTGCTGCCAGTTGGATATGTAGGAGGAAAACCAGTGATTGACACTGTCCGGGAATCCCACTTGAGACTTCAGAGTGTGGATGAGAGTGAGATGGTACACTGTGTATATGGCAGCTGAGAGTTAGCAATATTAGGAAGCAGGTGTCATACCAATCTGCAATCAGAAAGACGTCCATGATTTTTAGGATAGCGGTCTCCATGCTGCAGCATGATTTGAAGCCAGCTTTCTGTTAAGCAGGAAATGGTTTGTGGTGATGTGATCTTGGTGGTGAACATAGGCTGCTTTTTCGATGAGTTTGTCAAAGAAGGCAAGGTAAGTGACAGATGTGTAACTGGCAAAGCCATCAGGGTTTCCTCAGGAGCAGGAGGACATGCCCTGTTGTGGGAGCTTCTGGGAAGATACTTTACGCAAAGAAGATGCTGACAAAAATGAACTGGGGTATGAGAGGTTCTCCAAAGACAATTTTGATGAAGAACAAGGATAAGACCTCTTCATACGAGGTGGCTTTGAGGCAGTCGAGCATGTAAAGAGATCTGCCAGAGATGGGGATGGTGATTGGCGAGGCCATCAGCATTTAGTGTGGTTTTTTTTCCAGCAGTGGGAGGATCTGGCCTGCCTTGAGAGTTTCTGGAAAAATACTTTAAGCAAAGGCAGCACTGGCAATTTTGAGTTGGGGTGCAAGAGACTCTCCAGGGCTCTCCAGGGAGAGCTTTGAGGAAGAACAAGTATAAGACTTATTCAAACAAGGTGGCAGTGAGTGGAGTATGCTGGTGAGATCTACGAGACAGAGTGTTAAAGGATGACCATTGCGAGATGCTACAAAAAAGTACGGGTCTATGAAGAGAAGCAGGTTTGGCGCTGTCAATTTACTTTTATATCTTCTGTAAACTTTGACAGAAAAAGAGGTTGAAGACATTGCACTTGTCCGTGAAATGTGGAATGTAGCAGTCGAGTCATGTAGAACAATCATGTTTTATATGCTAGGATCAAGTGTGAAGGAACAATGAAGCGCATGTGCCAAGTTAACACGAGAAGAACAAGTTACTTACCTTCGGTAACGATATATCTGTAAGAAACATTAGTTAGTTATAGATTCCTTACCTTACAATTACCCCCAGGCGTCAGACTGGATCCAGAAAGTTTTTCGTCAGCAGTACCTCTGCACGTCGAAAGGTGGTGTCGGTCGGCTTCGCGTCCGTCATCGGCGTCGTGGTCGCCAGGATGACGTCGCAGCAGTTATTTAGACGCCGCCCTCGCGCGCGGACGTCAGTTCTGTATACGACTTTCCGCGCCAGAAAGGCAGAGCCATGCAAGACACTGACCACTGGTGCACAAAACTAGGGCCCTGAAAGGATATCCTTAACCCGAGAAATCAGTTCGCAGAACGGGGAGGATGGGTGGGGCGGTAAGGAATCTATAACTAGTGTTTCTTACAGATATATCGTTACCGAAGGTAAGTAACTTGTTCATCTGAAAGAAACACATTAGTTATAGATACCTTACCTTAGAATAGATACCCCAGCAATACCAACCCCGGAGGTGGGTCTGCGAACCAAGGTCACACCAGAAAGTCCTGAAGAACTGAACGGCCCAAGAAGCCGTCTCTCCGGACTTGGCTGTCCAGGCAGTAGTGTTTCGTAAATGTGTGCAACGCAGCCCACGTAGCTGCCTGACAGATGTCATTTAGAGGAACTCCTCGTCCCAAAGCAGCAGTGGCTGCCATCACCCTGGTGGAATGGGCGCGCAGTCCCACTGGAGGCTCCCTCTTCGCCAGAGAATAACAGGCTTTGATACACAAAACGACCCATCGTGAGATAGTCCGCTTGTGTACGGCCCGTCCTTTCTTGGCGCCCACGTAGCCAACAAAGAGCTGGTCATCCACCCGGAACTGTTTGTTGCGATCCAGATAAAAGGAAAGCACACGTTTTGGGTCCAGACGGTGGAGCCTCTCCTCCTCTTTCAAAGGATGCGGAGGCGGAAAGTAGGTGGGCAAAGTGATGGCCTGCCCGATGTGAAAGGCAGTGACAACCTTGGGAAGGAAGGATTGACGAGTCCTGAGAACCACCTTGTCCGGATGGACAGACAGGAAAGGAGGCTTGGAGGAAAGGGCCTGGAGCTCACTCACTCTTCTGGCAGATGTGATGGCTACCAGGAATGCAGTTTTAAGCGTCAGAAGCCTCAAAGGACAGTTGTGAAGCGGCTCAAAGGGAGCGCACATTAAATAGGTTAAGACTAGATTCCCACTGAGGCATAACAAAGGGAATAGGAGGAAAGATGAGTTATGCCTTTCAAGAAACGATTAACAACCGGGGACTTGAAAAGAGAAGGCTGATCTGGAAGCCGAAGGAAGGCAGAGATGGCCGAAAGATAGCCCTTGATAGTGCCCAGAGCAGAGCCCTGCTGGGCTAAAGAAAGAAACAACAAGAGAACCTCAGAAAGAGGGGCAGAAAGGGGATCCACAGCCTTTGCTGTGCACCATGCCACAAACTTGTTCCCCCGTGCAGGCGTATACCGTCTTAGTGGAGGGACGCCTGGCTGCCAAGATTACATCTCAAACTTCAGGAGGCAGGTCAAAAGAAGTCAACTGCCGCCGCTCAATCTCCACGCAAGGAGGTGGAGGCTGGACAGGTTCGGGAGGAGGACCGTCCCCTGTTGCTGCGACAGAAGATCCTCTGGAAGAGGCAGACGGGTCGGAGGATCGATGGCCATGTTGAGCAGCTCGGGATACCAGACTCTTCATGCCCAATCCGGAGCCACAAGCGTGACTTGGGCCCGGTCGCGCCTGATCTTCTTCAGCACTCTGGGCAGAAGTGGTATAGGCGGAAAGGCGTACAGCAGACCGCAACTCCACTCGCGACGAAAAGCGTCGCCTAGCAAGTGCCACCTTGGAAATTCCAACGCGCAGAATTGCTGACATTGCGCGTTCTCTTCGGTGGCGAATAGATCTAACAAAGGCTCTCCCCACTGTTGAAAGAGACCTTGCACCACCTCCGAGTGAAGACGCCATTCGTGATCCATCATGCACCTGCGGCTGAGTTCGTCCGCCCTGGCGTTCAGGGAACCTGCCAGGTGTTGAACCACCAGGGATATGCCCTGATGTTCCAGCCATGTCCAGAGGCGGAGGGCCTCCTGACATAGGGTCCACGACCCCACCCCGCCTTGTTTGTTGCAGTACCACATGGCGGTGGTGTTGTCCGCGAACACCTGCACTACTCTTCCCCGGACAGAGGGAAGGAATGCCTTGAGTTCAAGACTGATCGCCCGGAGCTCCAGAAGATTGATATGGAGCCCGGACTCCGCCGGAGCCCAGAGGCCTCTGATCTCCGTCTCTCCCATGTGGCCGCCCCATCCCAGAAGGGATCCGTCTGTCACCACTGTGTGCTCTGGTTGGAGAAGGGAGAGGGATCTGCCGTTGACCCAATCCTGGTTCGTGAGCCACCACTGCAATTGTCGAGCAGTGCCCTCCGAGATCTAGACACAATCAGACAGATTCCCGTGATGCTGCGCCCATTGGAGCTTCAGGTCCCACTGCAGAGCCCGCATATGCCACCTGGCATGTTCGACCAGCAGGATGCAGGAGGCCATGAGGCCCAGCAGCCTCAGGGTCATCCTGACTGAAACCCGGGATAGAGGCTGAAAGATCGGAATCATAGCCCGAATATCCCGGACTCGCTGTTCGGGAGGATAAACCCGAAACTGCGTCGTGTCCAGAACCACTCCGAAGAAGAGGAGCTTCTGAGAGAGAATCAGGTGTGACTTTGGCACATTGATGGAGAACCCCTGCGAATGCAGGTCGGCCGTAGTCTGGAGGTGGGTGACGACTGCCAGGGGCGAGCCTGCCTTCAACAGCCAGTCGTCGAGATAGGGGAAGACTGAAACCCCCGATCTGCGCAGGTGAGCTGCGACCACCGCCATCACTTTCGTGAACACCCCGAGGGGTGCTGGTAAGGCCAAAGGGGAGCACGGTAAACTGCTCGTGGCCTACCGTGAACCGCAGGTAATGCCGGTGGGCCGGCAGGACGGGGATGTGAAAATAAGCGTCCTGCAAGTCCAACACTACCATCCAGTCTCCAGGGTCAAGGGCAGACAAGACCTGAGCGTGCGTCAACATCTTGAACTTCTCCTTCCGGAGGAAGCGGTTGACGTTCCTGAGATCCAAGATAGGACGCAGGCCCTTGTCCTTCTTGGGTACCAGAAAGTAGTGGGAGTAACAACCACAACCTACTTCTGGGACAGGAACGCGCTCAATGGCTCCCTTGGCCAAGAGAGCCGTAACTTCCTGTTGGAGAAGCCCCAGGTGATCCTCCAACATGCGGTGGTATTGAGGCGGCATGGCTGGAGGGGTAGCCTCGAAGGGGAGGGAGTAGCCCCTTCGGACTATCTGCAAAACCCACCTGTCCGACGTGATGGTGCGCCAGTGGGGGAGGTGATGGCGGATCCTGCCGCCCACTGGCGTTTGATGGGCCTGAAATGTCGGACTTGGAAGGTTTGGAGGCTGCTGCAGAGGGGGGGTTGGTGGACTGGCCCGCCCGCTGGCCCCCTGAACCACGGCGGTGGTTCCCACATCCCCGGCCGCACGAAGCTTGGGAAGCTTGCAGCGGCCTGTGGCTCTGGGCGTGACGTAGTGGGGCAACCATTCCGTAGCCACGAAAGGGGCGAAAAGCAGACTGCGCAGGGCGGCTCTTGGAAGTGGAGGCTTGGACCACCAAGCTCTCCGGGGTGGGGTGTTGGGAGAGGAAAGTGGGGTCGCCCGGAGCCGGGCGGTGGCGTCGGGCAATCATCCTATTCACGGGAGCCCCCGTGTTGGGCCTGGAGCAGGTGCCCAAAAGGACGTCGGTAAGGGCCTCATTAAACGGCAGCAGAGGCTCCGAAGAGCTCGCAGCCGGCTGAAGCACCTCTGTCAGGAGGTTAGTCCTGACCGCCACCGTAGAAAGCTCAAGGTTTAGAGCCTCGGGCCCCCTACGCAACACCACTGCGTATGACGCTCCCTCCTCCGTAGCCACGGTAGGAGGAGACAACATGCCAAGGTCAGGGGAGGTGTCTAGACCACTGGCATCCCCCAGTTCCTCTCTCCAGTCCTGTTCAGATCCTAGCTGATCAGTCAAAGGGTCACCTGATCCCTCCCAGTCCTCCTCCTCATCCTCTGGTTGCCAATCTGGCTGAAAAGGGACCCCAGGAGTGAACAGGGGTACAAAAACCCCTCTTGGTGCCGGGTCCACATCGGGATGGAGGCCGGGGGTCGACGCCGGCCGGGGACACGACCGGCTTCGGTTGCGGTGCCGGAGGAAGCAGCGCCGGTGGAGGTGTAATAAGGTCAACCGGCGCCGTTCCGGATCCAGGCCTGGAGCCACGAGGGGGCCTGCGGCGCTGGGGCCGACGGCGGAGAAGGCCTAGGCCCCCCAACCGAGTCCGTGGGGCCCGAAGGCGCGTTCAGGCTGCCCAAAGATGGCGTGCATCGCCTCGTAAAATTTACGAAGCTGGGCAGGAGTCGCTCCGGGTCCCGGGAAAGGAGGGAAGCCCAAGGTCGACTCTACGGGCTCCGCGCGCGGAGCCGCGGGAGGGGAACTGCCCGAATCTCTCGTTGCGTCAGCCGACCGACGGGGAGAAGTAGAAGAGCGACGATGCTTCTTCGACGACTTCTTGTGCTTCGACTTACCCGACCCCGAGTGCGAAGACTTCGAAGACTTGGAAGAGTGATGGTGGCTCCGCAACCGGTCCCTCGACCTCCCTCGTGACCGTGACCTCGAACGGCACTGAGCAGACTGCTGGTGCTCAAGAAGCTTTCGGGACCGCTCCCGCAAAGCCTTCGGAGCCATGGAGCGGTAGTCGGAGCACGACTTGGGGTCGTGGTCGCGCTCCAGGCAAAAGAGGCAAACACTGCGTGGATTCTTAACCGACATCAGTCGGGTACAGGAACCGCATGCCTTGAATCCGGGCATCCCTACGTGCACCAGGAGTTGTAGACTCAAAAAAGGCGTCGACAAAAGTCGCTCAAAAAGTTCAGTCAAAAAGTGACTGGAGGTACCGCTCTCTCCGGATCTGCCCTGGCTGGCGCGGAAAAAGAAAGAACTGACGTCAGCACGCGAGGACGGTGTCTAAGTAGCTGCCGCGACGTCAACCCAGCGACCACGACGCCAACGACGGACACGGAGCCGACCGACGCCACCTTTCAACGCGCAGAGGTACTGCTGACGAAAAAAGTTTCCGGATCCAGTCAGACGCCTGGGGGTAATTCTAAGGTAAGGAATCTATAACTAACGTGTTTCTTTCAGATTCAAGATGCTAAACCAAAATACTCAAATAAAGCCCAAAGAACCATGGAAAGTAGGGGAAAGAACAGCCAGTGAGAATGGCCAAGAAAACATAGCCTGTATTTTCTGTCCTGAATCCGTTGTGAGGGCAGAAAGGCCTTTGAATCCCCTTGGTTCAGGATGCCCCCTGAAAACTCTAAGGTGCACAGCAACAACAGCTTCACCTTCAGGAGGTCCGAACCTAGGTGAGGGGAGCGGGTCTTAAGGAGCCAGTTTGCTAGGCAGGTGAACACTTGTATTACCAACCTGTGAAGATAGGACGTGACCACTGATATGATCTTTGTGAACACCTGAGGTGTCGAAGTCAGGCTGAAAGGGTGGTCAGTGAACCAAAAATATTCTGAACCCGACACAAAGCAGAGGTACCGCCTTTGGGACTGCAGCATCAGCACATGGAAGCAGGTGTCCTGCTAGTCTTCGGGGTCCAAGGTCAACAGGACTTGGGCCAGTGCCATTTTTAACCTCATCCTGAAAGGTATTCGAAAGCCTGTAGTCTACGTTCAGCTTCAGACCTTCCCTCCCTTCTTAGGGACCAGGAATCATTGGAAATAACATCTAATGTCACATGTACCACCCAATTGCGCCCTGTGCAAGCCACATCAGAACCTCTCCGAAGAGAATATAGGCATGACTCACCAACATCCGTACAAAACAGGGAGAATGTGAGGAAGAGCAGGCAAGTAAGGGAGGATGTACCCAAACTGAACAATATGAAAGAACCACTGGTCGAAAGCAATCCCCCTCCAGCCGGAAACACAATATTGAATTCTGCTCAACTGGCACCATATGGCTTTTTTAAAGTGGCTTGGAGGCAGCAGCAGCAGAGTAAGAGGAAGACAACTACTTCAGCATCAGATGGTGGCCTTGTCTCCAGCTACCAAACCAGCCCTTGGAAGTCCCAAAAGGACTGAGCTGCAAAGTTGAGACTATTACACTCTGGAGGTAGGTAAGGCACCTCGAACCTCTGCAAAATTTTATGTATTGATGTTGGAACTGGTAAGCATGGAAAAGTAGCCCCTGAGAATGCGCCATCGCTCTGCTATCATTGAAGCGCTGCAGTGCAGAATCCACCTTCTCAAACGATCTGGTCTCATACAAAAGCACGTCCATAAGAGAAATTTAGACGTCCTGGAAAATCAGGTGGCACACATCCTAGGGTGGCGTCAGATTAGAATACTGGTGTCCATAGTCCCCGAAAGAGTCTGTAGTGTCAAGGCTGGGCCTCAAAATATGTGTTGCTGAATCCTTGCCATTCTCAATAATATGGGCGAAGGAGTTATGGAAATCCTGTTACTGCAGCCAAAGTCTCACTTGCCATATTCCAGAGGGCATGCAAGTACTGACTCAAGGGGCACACATCCTCCAACTATAACAGTGCAAGACTGGACTCAACTTTCTTTGACTCCCTGTCCTGTAGCACAGTGGGAAATGTATTTGGATTAACATTACTTGTTCAGGCCTAAACTATATTCTCTCTGGAGTCAGATGCTGTATCAAAAAGATTGAAACACCAGCTGAAGGACTGCGTCACCTAAGAATGGGGTGACACACTGGCAGGTTGAGCAAGGTCTGAACCAAGCCTCCATGAGTGACTCAATCTAACAACATTAAACGGACTGAAGAACTCTGAATTTGAAGGCCAGGCTGCAGAACTCAGTCAAAAGGTTAACCTTAGTCTCCACAGTGCTCATCTGTAGATCCAGTACCTCTGAGGCTTTACACACTGCTACTGTATAAGAGGCACTTTCTTCAGTTGGGGCCCCTAAGGGCAAATTCTGTTTCAGGTGACATATCTAAGCCACAGGCATTTTTCAGGTATAAACCAAGCTCAGCTTAAAGAGGAGTGGAAAGGAGTTGTCCACATCCTCGTAATCTTCATTATGAGGAACAAGCTCTAGTCCTTCAATAGCATCAAACCCATAGCCAAAGAGAGCCTCTATCCTCAAATACTGCCTTCAAGGGTCGGGGCAGGAGGAGAATCATCCTAAACCTGAGGTTGTGCCTTGATAATCTTATAATGCAAAATTAGAAATGCCTTATCTGATGTTATTTCCAAATCCACCAACAGAGTTGAATCAGGAACTGAAGCCACTGAAATTGGCACTGGCTGGTACTTCAACAACCAGAAGAGCCTGTACAAAGGTGATGATGCACAGACCAGCATAAGAACAGACTGAGGATAGGCAAGCAGGTCCCACAGAATGAAGACCAACTAGGGGTCCAGATTGCTCCATGGAGCCAAACATTTGCCGAAAGGATCTAGAACCATTTTGAAAAGTTGCAGTATGGCCTTCCTTAAAGGCTGCAATCTGCTACACAGTTAACCATAGCCAGAGAATTTGCAGAGCACCAGATGTGGGTCCGAATCTGCAGTCAATGCCAGGGTCAACCAATGACTGTATAACTTCTCCTGGTAATGAGAAAGGAGCTGAGGAGAGGAGCCTCACTTTGACTTTTTATTTCATGTTTCGACTTCCCCTTCAACTTCATTCTGGACTTACCCAAAGATGGTCATCGGGACTGGAACTAGAACATACTTGTAACAAAGAAGAGGACCAGCACCATTGCATGTTTTCGATGTAAATTTTGGCTTGCCATGCCAGACTGTCATTCAGATACATCAGGGATAAGTAGTCGCTGGACTTGGGAGTTGTGTTTGGTGTTTAAGCATTAGAGGCAGACGCTCTGTTGGTCTGTGACCAACATCTGTCTGCCCCAAGTATGGCATGGTTTAAACCTATTGCTTTTGGGGGGCATGGGTGGGGACATTCCTGGACGCTTTCTTGGAAGATTTCAGAAAAAAAGGTAAAAAAGCAGAGCTCCAGATCAGCAAAGGGCGCAAGAAAATGGAAGTTACATCAGTGAACAGGGGTGCCTGATTGTCATCATGTCCAGAGGAGGGACAAAGTTGCAACAAAGGCCAGTGGCACCATCTCTGCAAGGATGCTTGACCTATTGCACAGAGGTTCCTGGAGACAATTTGGTGTCTAGGAAAAATTCACATGTCTCTGCTTAGAAGTATTCATAAAAGAAATGTTGATATGGATTCTGGTGTTCTAAATCTCAAGATAAATAAAATGGTAAACTCATCAACGCACAAGTTACTAACTTGTGTAACGATATATCAGTAAGAGACAGTAGTTAGTGATAGATTCCTTACCTTAGAATATCCCCAGGCGTCAGGCTGGATCCGGAAAGTTTTGCGTAGCAGTACCCTTGCGGCGTCGGTAGGCGGCGTCGTGCGGCTCCGCGTCCATCGTCGGCGTCGTGATCGCCGGGATGACGTCGCGGGCAGTACTTAGGCGCCGCCCCTGCGCGCTGACGTCAGTTCTGTACACGACTTTCCGCGCCAGGAACGCAGAGCCATGCAAGAAGCTGACACAGGTGTCTGAAAAATACTAGGGCCCTGAAAGGGATGTCCTTAACCCTAGAAATCAGTTCGCAGAACGGGGAGGATGGAGTGGGGCGGTAAGGAATCTATCACTAACTACTGTCTCTTACAGATATATCGTTACACAAGTTAGTAACTTGTGCATCTGAAAGAGACACGTTAGTGATAGATTCCTTACCTATAGAATAGATACCCCAGCAATACCAACCCCGGTGGTGGGTCTGCGAACAAAGATCAGACAAGGAAGTCCTGGAGGACAGAACGGCCAAAGAAGCCGTCCCTCCGGACCTGACTGTCAAGGCAGTAATGCTTAGTAAACTTGTGCAGCGAGGCCCACGTAGCTGCCTGACAGATAACCGGCAGCGGAACACCGCGGCCCAAGGCCGTGGTAGCAGCCGTTGCCCTGGTGGAATGGGCACGCAGCCCAACAGGAGGCTCCTTCTTGCCAAAGAATAGCAGGTCTTGATGCACAAGGTAACCCAGCGGGAGATGGTCCTCTTGTGCACCGCCCGACCTTTTTGGGCGCCCACGTAGCCAACAAAGAGCTGGTCATCCACCCGGAAGTGTTTTGTGCGGTCGATATAGAAGGAGAGCGCACGTTTTGGGTCCAGACGGTGGAGCCTCTCTTCCTCTCTGGAAGGATGCGGAGGCGGAAAGAAGGTGGGCAAAGTGATGGTCTGCCCAATGTGGAAAGCAGTAACCACCTTTGGCAAGAAGGACGGACGCGTCCGAAGAACAACCTTGTCCGGATGAACAGACAGAAAGGGAGGTTTGCAAGAAAGAGCCTGGAGCTCACTCACCCGCCGAGCGGAGGTGATGGCCACCAGAAAGGCTGCCTTTAGAGTCAGAAGACGAAGAGGACAGTTATGCAGAGGCTCAAAGGGAGCGCACATTAAAAGGTAGAACCAAGTTCAAGTCCCACTGAGGCATTACAAACGGAACAGGAGGGAAGAGGTGAGTAATGCCTTTTAAGAACCTGTTAACAACAGGGGACTTGAAAAGGAGGGCTGATCAGGGAGCCTGAGGAAGGCCGAGATAGCACAAAGATAACCCTTGATGGTACCCAGGGCAGAACCCTGTTGGGCCAGAGAGAGAAGGAACAGAAGGACCTCAGAAAGAGGGGCAGAAAGGGGATCCACAGCCTTTGCTGTGCACCATGCCACAAATTTGTTCCACCTGCAGGCGTATACCACCTTAGTGGAGGGACACCTGGCTGCCAGAATCACATCACAAACTTCGGGAGGCAAGTCGAAAGGAATCAACTGCCGCCGCTCAATCTCCACGCAAGCAGGTGTAGACTGGACAGGTTCGGGTGGAGGACCGTCCCCTGCTGCTGCGACAGAAGATCCTCCCGAAGAGGCAGACGGATCGGGGGATCTATGCTCATATTGAGTAGCTCGGGATACCAAACTCTTCGAGCCCAGTCCGGAGCCACAAGAATGACTTGGGCCCGGTCGTGCCGAATCTTCTTCAACACTCTGGGTAGAAGTGGTATAGGCGGAAAGGCGTACAACAGACCGCAACTCCACTCGCGACGAAAAGCGTCGCCGAGCGAGTGCCGCCTTGGAAATTCCAACGCGCAGAACAGATGACATTGCGCGTTCTCTTCGGTGGCGAATAGATCTAACCAAGGCTCTCCCCACTGTAGAAAGAGTCCTTGCGCCACTTCCGAGTGAAGACGCCATTCGTGATCCATCATGCACCTGCGGCTGAGGTTCGTCCGCCCTGGCGTTCAGAGAACCTGCCAGGTGTTGAACCATCAGGAACATGCCCTGATGTTCCAGCCATGTCCAGAGGCGCAGAGCCTCCTGACAAAGGGTCCAAGACCCCACCCCGCCCTGTTTGTTGCAGTACCACATGGCGGTGGTGTTGTCTGTGAACACCTGCACTACCTTCCCTTTGACAGAGGGGAAGGAATGCCTTGAGTGCAAGCCGGATCGCCCGGAGCTCCAGAAGGTTGATATGGAGCCGGGACTCCGCCGGAGACCAGAGGCCTCTGATCTCCGCCTCTCCCATGTGACCGCCCCATCCCAGAAGGGACGCGTCCGTCACAACTGTATGCTCTGGCTGGGGAAGGAGAGGGATCTGCCCATGACCCATTGCCGGTTCGAGAGCCACCACTGCAACTGTTTTGCAGTCCCCTCCGAGATCTGGACGTGATCGGACAGGTTGCCCTGGTGCTGCGCCCACTGGAACTTCAGGTCCCACTGCAGAGCCCGCATATGCCATCTGGCATGATTGACCAGCAGGATGCAGGAGGCCATGAGGCCCAGCAGCCTCAGGGTCATCCTTACCGAAACCCAGGATAAAGGCCGAAAGATCGGAATCATAGCCTGAATATCCCGGACTCGCCGTTCGGGAGGATAGGCCCGAAACTGCGTCGTGTCCAGAACTGCTCCGATGAAAAGGAGCTGTGGAGAAGGAATCAGATGCGACTTCGGCACATTGATGGAGAACCCCAGCGAGTGCAGGAGTTCGGCCGTAGTCTGGAGGTGGGAGACGACTGCCTGGGGCGAGCCCGCCTTCAGCAGCCAGTCGTCGAGGTAGGGGAAGACTGAAACCCCTGCCCGGCGCAGATGAGCTGCGACCACCGCCATCACTTTCGTGAACACCCGAGGGGCACTGGTAAGGCCAAAGGGGAGCACGGTGAACTGAAAATGCTCGGGGCCTACCGTGAACCGAAGGTAACGCCGGTGGGCCGGCAGTTCGGGGATGTGGAAATACGCGTCCTGCAAGTCCAACGCTACCAACCAGTCTCCTGGGTCGAGGGCAGTCAAGACCTGAGCTAGGGTGAGCATCTTGAACTTCTCCTTCCGGAGGAAGCGATTGACGTTCCGGAGGTCCAAGATAGGACGCATGTCCTCCTTGTCCTTTTTGGGCACCAGAAAGTAGTGGGAGTAGCAACCACGCCCTACTTCTGGGGTCGGAACATGCTCGATGGCCCTCTTGGTCAAGAGGGCCGTGACTTCCTTCTGTAGAAGCACCAAGTGATCCCCTGACATGCGGTGGAATTGAGGTGGCATGGCTGGGGGTGGTCTCGAAGGGGAGGGAGTAGCCCCTTCGGACAATGTCCAAGACCCACCTGTCCGAGGTGATGGTGCGCCAGTGGGGAAGGTGATGGCGGACCCTGCCCCCTACTGGCGTGCCGTGCACCTGAAAGGAGGGACTAGGAGGGCTTGGAGGCCGCGGACGGGTTGGAGGTGGTGGCCTGACCCGCACGCTGGTTGCCCGATCCGCCACGGCGGAATCCACGTCCTCGGCCACGCGAAGACGCCTGCTGCGCGGGCCGGTGGCTGGGCTGCTGACGTGAAGGGGCGCCCCTACCGTGGCCACGATAGGGGCGAAAAGCAGAAGGCAGCGGAGGGCGTGTAGCAGAAAGGCCCAGGGACTTGGCAGTAGCCCGTGAGTCCTTAAAGCGCTCCAACGCATGGTCTGCTTTGGACCCAAAAGACCGACTCCATCAAAGGGCATGTCCATGAGAGTATTCTGGACATCCCCTGAAAAACCAGTGGTTCTCAGCCAGGCGTGGCGTCGGAGCGCCACCGTCGTTGCAATCGACCTGCCCAGCGAGTCGGCGGTGTCAAGGCCACAACGGATAGTGTATTTGGCCGCATCCCTTCCTTCCGCAATGGCGCGGGAAAGCAGTGCCTGGACCTCCTCAGGGCACTGGGGCAAAACATCCGCCACCGAATCCCACAGGGAGTGGGTATATCGGCCCAAAAGACAAGCGGTGTTAACGGACCGCAAGCCAGCACTGGAGGAAGAAAAACCTTTCTTCCCAAACTGATCCAGGCGTTTGGATTCCCTATCCGGAGGAGCGGTAGGGAAGGCGGTTTGGGAAGCGGAGGCTTGGACAACCAAGCTCTCAGGAGTGGGGTGGACAGAAAGAAACAGGGGGTCGCCCGGAGCGGGGCGATGGCGTCGTGACACGTTCCGATCCACAGGAGCCCCTGTGTTGGGCTTGGACCAGGCGCCCAAAAGAACGTCCGTGAGGCGTCGTTAAACGGCAGCACAGTCTCCGCAGAGGAGGCTGCCGGCTGAAGCACCTCTGTCAAGATGTTAGGCTTGACCGTCAAAGTAGGGAGCTGGAGACGTAAGGCCCCAGCAGCCCTACGCAACACCGTGCAAAATTGGCCCCCTCCTCCGTAGCCACGGGAGGGAGACAGCATGCCAGTGTCAGGAGAAGTATCCAGACCACTGGCCTCCCCTAGACTCTCTGTCCAGTCCTCATCATACTGACAGTTGCGTGTCAGAGGGTCATCAGACCCCTCCCAGTCCTCCTGGTCCTCCTCTGGTTCAAAATAAGGAGGAGGAGGGACATTTGGGACCCAAGGTCCCATCGGCGCCGGAGCCGGCGTCGAGCGACGTCGCTCCGGGTCCATGTCCGGAGCCGGAAGGAACTGGGGGACGACGCCGCCCGGAGCCCAGGGCGGCGTCGAGAGCGGCACCGGAGACATCGGCGCCGGCGGAGGTGTCGTGAGGTCGACCGGCGTCGATGGGGGTTGTGGAGCCGGGATCGAGGCCGGGGCCGAAGCCGGAATCGAGGCTGGAGGCCCGGGCGGCGCCGGGGCCGGAGCCGCCGGCGACGCCGGAGCAACCCCATCAGGGCCCGCGGGGCCCGAAGGCGCACCGGAGGGGCCTGAAGGCCCGAAGAGGCGGGCCATGGCCAACAGGAACTCCTGTACCTTGGCCGGATCCGCCCCCGAACCCGGGAAGGGCGGGTATGACGGGGCGACTCCACAGGCAAGTCCGGGGCCGCGGGGGCGGGGACGGTGCCGGGAGGGGCCTCAGCCGAGTCGCGAGACCGGCGAGGCGAAGTCCGAGAGCGACGATGCTTCTTGGACTTCTTGTGCCTGGACTTACCGGACGAAGAAGACTTCGACGCCGATGACCGGTGTGCACTCCGCGAGCGACCCCTGGACCTCTCACGCGACCGGGGCTTCCGCGGAGCCGAATGCCGGGCCTCGAGAGCTTTCGAGACCGCTCTCGCAAAGCTTTCGGGTTGAGGGCCTGGCATTCGGGACAAGACTCGGTGTCGTGGCCTCGGCCGAGGCAGAAGAGACACTCCCAATGCGGGTCGGTGACGGACATCATCCGCGCACAGGCGCCGCATCGCTTGAAGCCGGGCATCCCTACGACACCTTAAAGATGGAAAAAACAGTGAAAAAATCACCAAAAAGTATGGTCAAAAATTGACCAGGGCACTGCTCTTCCCGGATCTGCGCTTACTGGCGCGGAAAAGAAGAACTGACGTCAGCGCGCAGGGGCGGCGCCTAAGTACTGCCCGCGACGTCATCCCGGCGATCACGACGCCCGACGACGGACGCGGAGCCGCACGGCGCCGCCTACCGACGCGCAAGGGTACTGCTACGCAAAACTTTCCGGATCCAGCCTGACGCCTGGGGATATTCTAAGGTAAGGAATCTATCACTAACGTGTCTCTTTCAGATATAACAAAATTTACTTCCCTTCAGTAACACCTTATCAGGTAGGTACTATCTAGGCACAGATTTCTTACCTTTGAATTATCTCCAAGTGTCAAACTGGATCCGGAATTTTTTCTTGAGCAGTACCCCTGCGCGCCGGTAGGTAGCGTAGTTCGGCTCTGCGTGGCTTCGTCCGCCCCGGAAGTGATGTGTGCAGTGCCTATATGGGCGCCACCCCAGCGCGCTGTCAGTTTCTTTCCTCTACTGTCCACGCCAGGAGCGCAGAGCCACAAAGAACACGACCACTGGTGTGGAAAACTAGGGACTTGAAAGGGAAACAGCACTGACCCTAGAATCTGCTCGCAGAGCACTACGGATGGGTCGGTAAGGAATCTGCAGTTAGATAGTCTATCAGAAAAGGCGTTACCGAAGGTAAGTAACTTGTTCATCTGATAAAGACTTCTAGCTACAGATTCTTTACCTTTGAATAGATACCCAAGTAATACCTCCATGAAGGTCGGCCTGCGAGAAAGATTTTAGACTAAAAAGTCCTGCAGGACCAAACGGGCAAAGTGCCCATCTCGACAAGCCGGACTGTCCAAGCAGTGGTGCTTGGTGAACCTGTGCAGCAGGGCCCACGTAGCTGCCTGGCAGATGTCCAGAACTGGAACTCCACGAACTAGCACAGAGGTCACAGCTTTAGCTCAGGTGGAATAGGCACGCAAACCCTGAGGGGGTTGCTTTTTGGCCAAAGCATAGCAGATCTTAATGCAGGGCCCGATTCAACCGGAGAGGTTCCATTTCTGCACAGCCTTTCCGTTCTTCACCACGAAGAGCTGGTTGTCCTCCCAGAACTCTTTTGTGCAGCCAAGGTTGAAAGACAACACTCTTTTTAGGTCCAGACGGTGAAGTTGCCCCTCTTCTTTGGAGGGATGTGGCGGAGTGTAAATTGTATTTCAAGTAATGGGGATTGGCCTACTTAAAATGGGGTGACTACTTTCAGCAGAAAAAAGGCCCTAGTACGCAGAACCAGCTTGCCTGGATAGATGCTCAGATATGGAGGCTTGATCAGGCAGCTGAAGAAAGGCTGAAATGGCAGAAAGATAGCCCTTGAGTGCCCAGAGCAGAGCCCTGCTGGGCGCGAGAAACAATACAGATACGGAACTTGAACATCACCTGAGAAGCCAGTGGTCCTCAGCCAGACGTGGTGCCGTAAGGCCACCGTCGATGAAACCACTCTGCCTAGCGAGTCGGTGGTGTCCAGTCCACATGGGAACGTGAACTTGGCTGCATCTCTCTCGTCAGCAACCGCTTGGTCGAGTACGGCCGGAGACTCCTCTGGGACTGTTGGCAGCACCTGTGCAACCGTATCCCACAGTGCATAGGAGTAGCAGCCCAAAAGGCATGAGGTGTTCATGGACCGCAGTGCCAGGTTGGCGGAAGAAAACATTTTCTTTCTTACGGTGTCCATCCTCTTGGGTTCCCTAACTGGTGGGGTGGTAGAGAATGCACCAGGATTTACACAGGAGGTTGAGGCTTGGACCACCAAGCCCTCCGAGGTAGGGTGTTGGGTGAGGAAACTGGGGTCCCTTGGGACGGGTGATGGCGGGTAATCATCCTGTTCAAAGGAGTCCCTGGTTTGGATCAAGACCCTTGTAGGATGTCCGTGAGAGCCTCACTGAAAGGGAGAAGTGGTTCTGCGGGGACACTCTCAGCTGAGGCACCTCAGTCAAGACGCAGTATTTTGGGGGGGGAGGGGGAGCAGCCCCCCCAGGGCAGGAGCCTCAGCTTCCCCCTAGTACGCCATAGAATTTCAGCTCCCGCAGGGGGCGGACAGTGGTATTCATCAACCATCTGCTTCCTGTGTGGTGGCAGAAAGCCCACTAGACACCAGGGATTTCAAAATGGTGCCAAACAAACAAAAGAACTGGGAGGCCTACCATGGCATCGAGCCATACCCCAGCCTCAGAAGGGGCAATAGTGTCTTTTTGTCCAACCTGAGGGCAGATAGGAGGTTTGCCCCAATTTGGAAGGCGGCCACCAATCTGCTCCTGGGGGTGTGGGGTGGTAAAAAGCCCACTAGGCACCAGAGATTTTGTACTGGGACAAGAGGGGTGCAGCTGTTGCACTCAGGCACTGGCCATACCCCCCAACCAAAATGGCACAAACCAGTATTTCATACCCCCCAGGGGCAGACCGGGGTTAGCCCCCATTTTGCCCCTGGGAGGCAGAAAGCCCACAAGATACTAGAGATTTCAAAAGGAGGCCAAAAACAAAATGACAGGGTGGCCTACCCTGGCATCAGGCCCTACACCCTTGCCCAGAAGGGGCAACATTATCTTTCTGCACCTCTGGGGGAAGATAGGAGGGTTGTCCCAATTGAGAAGGTTGCCTCAAATCTGCCACCCAGGGGGGTAGAAAGCCCACTAGACACCACAAATTTTGCACTCGGGACAAAAGAAAGATGTGGGCGTTACATTCTCTGGCATTAGCCTTAGTCTTTTTGTCTCCCCCAAGAGGCAGACAAGAGGTTCGCCAGAAAGCACACTGGATTGCGGATATATATATATATATATCTTTTTTTTAAATAAAATAATGGGTTGAGTCTTGCCCATCCTCACATCAGGCCCCACCCTCACACTTAAAGACTAGTCTTTCTGCTCCCTTGCAAAATAAAACATTCCATCCCAATGGCAAGCGAGTGGACATTTGATTTATTTGGGTGTTGTTTTCACAAATGGGACAGGAGAGTGGGGCTACACCCCAAAATTGTCTCACTTGCCATGGTGAATGGCTGCACTTTTTGGGCTTGGGTAGGACGCCACCAGAGGAACCTACCAGACAGACATTCTCAAAACTAGACATCGAGGCAAGTCCAAGGTGGTATGCCTTGGGTGGATCCCACAAAAGTTTCTTACCCACAATGCTCTGCAAACCTCACACTTTGCCTAAAACTATTCATTTTCCTTCCATTTCTGTGATGGAAGCTTCAGGACTTTGCGGTGTGAAAATTCCTACCACACAGCATTCCCTCACTTGTTCTGATGAAACATTACCCACTTGTGTGGCTGGGACTAGTGTCCGTGATAGGAATGGATCAAACTAGGGTCAATGGGAGTCAACAGGTGTCCTTGCAGGGGTACCTTTAAAATCCCCATGATGTTGGGGGGAAAAAAGGGTGCAAATTTGGAGAGAATACCTAATGTGGAAAAAAGTTATGGAGCCTAAGTGTGAAGTACCCCAAATGGCCAAAAAAAGTGCGCTTCACTGGGGTGAGGAAGCCTCAGCAGTTGAGGTGTTAAGTGTATTATTGAGTAACATGGTTATGTAATCGGCTTTCTGAATGCAGCCACATGGTGGTAAAATGTTTCAGTGTATGAGTTTGTGATATATCTAAGCAGCAGAAAAAACGTTTTGAGAAAGAGAAAAAGAGGAGCAATCGGCATGCATAAAAATAGAATATATAAATTTGAGTAGGTGAAATTCAAGATTGATGTTACAGTCTTCAACACACTGCTGTGTGTTTCACCTGTTAACCCATGAGGATTATGTTACTTACCAAGTAAGCATCTGTTCTTCGCATGTAGATTCACATGCTTTGCATACTCCTGGCATCTAGTGTTGGGTCCTGATGTTTGCAAGTTGTTTTTCTTCGAAGAAGTCTTCCCAGTCACGAGGAAAGGTGACTCCTCCTTTCGGTGATAGTGCGCATGGGCATCGACTCCATTGTTAGATTGTTTTCCCGCAAGACGGTGAGAATGGAGTAAGTGAGTGTAGTACAGAGATGTCCATGCGTATGTAATGTAAATAATGAAAACTGCAACAACAACAGCTGCCCGGGGAGGTGGGAGGGCGCATGTGAATCTACAGCTCTACATGCCAAGAACAGATGCTTACTGGGCAAGTAACATAATCCGTTTGAGGCATGTGTGCTGTAGATACACATGCTTTGCATAGACTATATAGCAGTATTCTCCCAAAGCAGTGGCTAACCGGTAGGTGTGGCAGTTGTTTGAAAAAGTGTCTTTAGCACTGGTTGCCCTACATTGGCTTGTTGACGTGCTAACATATCCACACAATAGTGTTTGGTCAATGTGGGTGGTGTGGACCATGTTGCTGCCTTACAAATGTCAGCTATAGGTATGTTACCTAAGAAGGCCATAGCGACTCCTATTTTACGAGTGGAATGTGCTCTAGGAGGAATAGATAAAGTTCTTTTAGCTTTAGCGTAGCAAGTTTGAATGCATTTAACAATCCATCTTGAAATACCAGATTTAGAGATAGGATTGCCTTTGTGAGGTGTAGCAAATGCAACAAACAGTTGTTTTGTTTTACGAAAATCTTTTGTTCTTTCAATATAGTACAATAACGCTCTTCTAAGAACAAGTGTGAGAAGAGCTCTTTCTGCTATCGAATCAGACTGAGGGAAGAACACAGGTAACTCAACTGATTGGTTGATATGAAAAGCCAAAACCACTTGGGGAAGGAATTTTGGGTTGGTGTGAATAACTATCTTTATGAAGATGAAAGAAGGGTTCCTCTAAGGTTAATGCTTGTAGTTCACCAACTCTCCTCAATGAAGTGATAGCAATGAGGAAGGCAACTTTCCATGAGAGAAACTGTAACGGACAGTTGTGTAATGGCTCAAAGGGTGGACCCATAAGTCTTGTAAGCACAATGTTCAGATTCCAAACTGGTGCAGGAGATACCCTGGGTGGTATTACCCTTTTAAGGCCCTCCATAAATGCTTTAATTACTGGAACCTTGAACAAAGATAGATGTTGTCTGTTTTGCAAATATGCAGCTACTGACCCAAGATGCAATCGAATGGAAGTGTAGGCTAGACCAGCACGCTGTAGATGGAAAAGATAAATAATATTTTGGACAGAGGCATCTAGTGGTTCAATATTGTTGTTATAATATACAACAAATCTTTTCCATTTTGCTGCATAACATGCTCTGGTGGTAGGCTTTCTTGCTTCTTTAAGAATAGTCATACAATCTAGTGGCAAGTTTAAGTATTCAAACTCTATGACTTCAGGAGCCAAATTGCTAGATTGAGCTCCTTGGGGTTTGGGTGTCTGACTTCTCCATGGTTCTGAGTGAGAAGTCTAGAATTGAGATGCAGCTTTTAATGTGGGACTACTGATAGTTCCAAGAGTGTGGTGAACCATGGTTGACGGGCCCAAGTGGGAGCCACTAGAATCAATGTGAGGGATGTTTGCCTGAGGCTCCAAACCAGAAATGGAAGGAGAGGGAGAGGCTGATAAGCGTAGGGAAATATCCCTGACCAATTCATCCATAATGCATTGCCTTTGGATAGAGGGTGTGGGAACCTGGAGGCAAAGTTTGGGCATTTTGAATTGTCCACTGTGGCGAACAGATCTATTTGTGGGAATCCCCATTGTTGAAAGTATGGAAGGAGAACCTGCGGATGAAGTTCCCACTCGTGTATTTGTTGCCGCCTCCTGCTGAGGAGGTCGTCAATTTGATTGTTTACACCCGGGAGGTGTTCTGCCAGACGATGAATTTTGTAATAGATTGCCCAAAGCCAGATGGTCTGAGAGAGGTGTGACAGTTGCAGAGTGTGCGCCCCTCCCTGTTTTTGTACATAGCTGTCGTATTGTCCGTGCGGACTAGGAGAACTTTCCCTATGAGGTGAGACTGATAAGCTTTCAGTGCTAGATACACAGCTAGAAGCTCTAGATAGTTGATGTGAAGACTCTTGTACTTGTTGTCCCAATATACCTTGAATTGTCAAATTGTGGAGATGGACACCCCAACCTGTGAGAGATGCGTCTGCTGTTAGCACGATCTGTGGAACAGGGTCGATGAAGGGCCGCCCTTTTGATAAGTTTTGTGTGTTCCACCACTGCAGAGAGCGATGAGGGTGACTGTCTACCAACACTAGATCTGTTAATCGACCCGGAGACTGATTCCACTGATGTGCTAAGCAGTCTTGTAGAGGAAGCATGTGTAATCTTGCATGAGGCACTATTGCAACGCATGATGTCATCATTACTAACAGTTGCATGAAAGTCCTGACTGCTAAGTATTGACTGGTCTGAAACTATAGCGGCAGAGTTTGAATATTTCGAATTCTAGCTGCATTAGGAGAGGCTAAAGCTGTGCAAGTGTTTAGAGTGGCTCCCAGAAAGGACTGCATTTGTGAAGGCTGAGGTTGAGACTTCTGCGCATTGACAGTGAAACCCAATTGGTGGAGTAGGTCTAATGTAGTCTGAGTGTGTTGTAAACACTTTTGGTGTGTGCTGGCTTTGATGAGACAGTCATCTAGGTATGGGAAGACATGAATCTGTTGTCTTCTGAGATGTGCTGCTACTAATGCTAGACATTTTGTGAACACTCTGGGAGCAGTAGTGGTTTTCTGCTATCACAAACCTGAGATATTTGCGATGTGCTGAGTGAACCGGAATGTGAAAGTATGCGTCTTAAGTCCAGTGTGGACATAAAATCACCTTGCTGTAGAAGTGGAAGCACTTGTTGAAGCGTGACCATGTGGAAGTGTTGTGACAGTATGAACAGATTTAACGTCCTTAAGTCTAAAATTGGTATTAAGGAGTCGCCCTTTTTGGGGATTAGAAAGTACAGAGGTAAATTCCTGAACCTAGGTACTGTAACGGAACTGGTTCTATAGCTCCTTTTGTTAAAAGAGCCTGTGCTCTTATTTGAGGAGCTGCAGGTGCTCTGACGAGAGTTTGTGGGAGCGAGGTGAAATATTGGGAGGATTGCTGGTGAGCTTCAGGCAATAACCATGTCGGATAATGTCTAGCACCCATTCGTCTGATGTTATGGATTGCCAAATGGGGAGAAATTGTTGGTCTTCCCCCGACAGGTGTTAAATGATCGGGGGAAGTGTAGGCAAGTCACTGTTTATTGGGAGAAGGGTAGTTACGCGTTGGTGGTCTCTTACCCCTGAAGTTGTTTCCTCTGTACCCTCCTCTATGAAGCCTCTAGAGGAAGAGGGTTGTGTGTTTGACTTATATGAGGAAACGTTCGGGTCTGAGGATGTACTTTTGGACCCTCCCTTAAAATGAGCGGCAAAAGGAGCCTCTGTTTGATGGGGACTGAAGCGCTCCCATGGTCTGTGTCTTTCTTCATCTTTTCTAAATCCTCATCTACTTGAGGTCCGAAAAGATGTTGCTTGTCAAAAGGGGTATTTAAAATGGACTGCTGGAACTCGGGTTTAAAACCTGAAATTCTAAGCCATGCATGTTGACGTAGGTGAATGCTGGTGGTAACTCCTCTTGCTCCAGTGTCCGCCGCATCTAACGCACATCTAATGAAGGAATTAGATAGGAATTTGCATTCCTGAACCAACTTTTGTGCTTTCTTTTTGTGCTCTTCTGGGAGGTGTTGAAGTAGGCCTTCCATCTCATCACAGTGTGCCCTGTCATACCTAGCTAGTAGGCCCTGCGTGTTGGCAAAGCGCCAGTGGTTAGCGGCTTGAGCGGCCACCCTTTTACCAGATGCGTCAATCAATTTAGAATCTTTGTCGAGGGAGGTGCATCTGCAGAGGTCCGTGAGTTTGCTCTCTCACGAGCATTAGAGACTACTAATGAGTCTAAGGGTAGCTGTCCTTTAATAAAAATAGGATCAGATGGTGGGGGTTTGTATTTTTCATCAACACTAGGTGTTAAAATGCGGGCACAAACAGGGTCCTTAAATATCTCATTTGCAGATCTCATAATTCTTTTTAACATGGGTAGACTCTGACTAGTCCTATGTGAAGACCCCAGTGTCTCAAATAAAAAGTCTTCATCCAAAGACTCTTTATGTAATGCAACTCCATGATAAGCTGCTGCCCTTGAAATTAGCTCTTGATAAGATACATTATCATCTGGAGGTGATGGCGTTGCAGGGTATAAATCTGGATCATTATCAATGGGTAGATCAATATTATAGTCATCCCATGGATCTGCTGGTAAATGACCATTGTCATCATCATCACCATCCCCTAAATCAGGCTGTGTATGAGGAGACGCCTGAGGTGTTATGCGTAGTGGATCTGAGCCTGTCAGTTGTGGCAATGGTGCAGATGGTGGAGGGGATGGCAAAGTAGGGTGAATAGGCCTTGTAGCCATGTCCGCCTTCTTGAGAGGAATATTATAACCAGTGTCCTCTGAACTGACTTTGCTTTCGGAAGGTGTTTTAGCTAAAATGTGTCCAGTATCTGGATTAATGCACATTTTCTTCTATTTAGGGTCTAATCTTTCTTTCATAACGTCCAGGATTGGTTACGGGGGCTTTAGAATATCTTCTTTCGATTTTGGCGCCGAACCGGACTTGTCCTTTTTGTCCTTCGAAGCGAAAGGTTTCGGCTCCGAACCGGACTTGTCTTTCAGAGAGGAAGATTTCGGATCTGAAGACAATCTGTCTCGACTCGATCCCGAGCCAGAAGGCTTGACTGTTTGTTTCGGTACCTGGCCCGAGGGCAGGCGTCGGACCATCGTCTCAGTGCCGATCAAGGCCCGAAGGCAGAGGTGGTGCCAAAGCCTTATGTTTGGTGGAAGAGAATTTATGGGGTAAAGGGATTTTAGTACTCACGGCACCCTGTCCTGGTGGAACGTCCTTGGACTCCAGTTCGATTTTCAGCTCGGAATCCGATTCTTGGACAGAGAAGGCCCCCTCTTCTTCTGCTGCTGTCGCTTCTTCCTGTTCGGATTCTTCTCTGAAGGATCAGATGGTGGGGGTTGTATTTTTAATCAACCCTAGGTGTTAAAATGCGGGCACGAACACGGTCCTTAAATATCTCATGTGCATGTCTCATGATTCCTTTTAACATGGGTAGACTTTGACTAGTCCTATGTGAAGACCCTAGTGTCTCAAATAAAAAGACTTCATCCAAAGACTCTTTCGGATATCTCCGAAGATATCTGGTGTATGTTGGATGCTTTGGCACTGCATTCTCGTTGTCTAACCCGACGATCCCGAAGAGTCTTTATCGATTGGAATGATCGACAAGCCTCACAATCTTCTTCCTTGTGCTCAGGTGAGAGGCACAAGTTGCAGACTTTATGTAGGTCAGTGCAAGGGCACTTGGAGTAGCACTGAGGACAGAATTGAAACCGAGTCCATTCCATCGGCAGAAGGATGGAATGACGCAGTTAGGCCCGAATGTCGCCCACGATGTTTTCGACCAAAGATAGAGTTTCCCGATCGAATCGATATGCGGAGAATAGGGAAACACGTACGATAACAATACCGTCGAGGGTACAGTGGATTGCGCATCGAGGGGAAGCCGAATGACTGTTTCGAACCAGAGGGCAGCAATACACGTCCGAACCAGTTGGCAGAAAGAAAACAATTATCAATGGAGTCAATGCCCATGCGCACTATCTCCAAAAGGAGTCGCCTTACCTTGTGACTGGGAAAGACTTCTTTGAAGAAAAAGAAATTGCAAACATCCGGACCCAACACTAGATGGCAGGGGCAAAACATGTGTATCTACAGCACACATGCCTCAAACTAATAGTTTCTCCTGAAGAGCTGACCCTAAGGTGTGTTACGAATAAACAAAGCAAACCTCTCTGCAAACCCACAACATATTTCAAAAGGGCATTCTTTTTGAAATCCTTAACACATCTAGATTTAGACCTGCATGCTCTATTTAGCACTAAAATGCCGATTAACATTCAGAAGGCACGAACAAGAATCACTGACCTTGGAGGACTTATTTTTCTTCCTTTCAAACGTTTCTCCCTAAATTCTCGTCTTTGGCGACGAGACCGCCGGCCCTGAAAATATATTAAAAATGTACAGATTAAAACTGCACATAATGTAATGTCATTTAAAAATCACAAAACTGGAAACATTTGCTAAAATCAGGTCTTCCAGTTTACCGATATTCAAGAGATTACTGCAGGATAATTATTAAGAATGTAGGCATTCAAAATGAAATAACCGATTATCTGAGAAACAATATAAAGTCCTTGAACTGTGAATATTTAATTGAAATGTATTTTTAATGTCACAGATAAATGGCCAACTTGACATAATTCTTCACACAAAATACTTGATAATCATGATTCTTAATACGAGTAATTAATAACAGCTAACCTGTTTCGCGAATAATCGTTTCTCCAGCACTCAAATATCAAATTCTAAAACAACTAGTCAAATTAGATAAAAAGTTCTTTGAGACTTGCGTCACCCCGCACTCAGCCACATGGCTCTTTAGGTAAGCAGACATGAAGTTACTACCTCTGTCTGAAACCACCCCCTTAGGGAAACCAACTCTTGTAAAAAAATGCTTAAGAGGTTCCTGGCAACAGCAAGAGCAGTGAAGGTACTAAGGGAATTGCCTTATGATAACTGGTAAGCAAAAGACACAGGATACCTGGTGGCATGATCCACTACCACCAGAATAAACCTGTCCCCTCAAGCTGTTTGAGGGTCAGGGGGACCAACAATGTCAATCTCCACCCTTTCAAAGGGAACCCCAACAACTGGAATTGGAATTAAGGGGGCCTTTGGATTGCTACCCGTCTTGCCACTGGCTTGACAGGTAAGACAGGAGTTGCAAAAGCCATTCAATTTCAGGGACATGTTTGGCCAGTAGAAGTGGGCAATCAACCTACTTCATGTTTTAGTCTGGCCAAGATGCCCAGCTAGGGGGGTGTCATAGGCCAAAGTGAGTAAGAACTCTCTTTACTGATGAGGTACTACCACTCTCCTAGTGGCCCCAGGTTTGGGATCCCTGGCCTTAGTATACAGAAGTCCTTTGTCCCAATAGGTGCTGTAGAAGCCACTGACATCTCCCTTTCCTGTGCAGCAGTTTGCTGTCTCAGGCTCTCAAGAGTGGGATATGTTTTTTGTCCCTGGCACAGATCTTCCCTAGAGGGTCGCCCTGGTCCTAGGAGCTCTACTGTGTAAAGCCCAAGATCCTGGGGCTCAGTTCCCTCTGGAGCCGACAGGTCTTCTCCATGAGGAAAGGGGAGCTGAGCTTGTATCTATTCAGAAGTTGGTTTCCCAGCATTCTTGCCTTTTCTCTTGGAGGTTTGGGCCATTATTCCAGGCTCCAATACCTAATTTTCACTCTAGGATTTGGTCTGTGCTCTTGTGTTCACACACACACATTCAGGTATGCCCAGCAGGTTCTTATCCAGTGGCGGCTGGTGACTTTCACAAGTGGTGAGGCTGTGGGGGGCACAACGTGGGGGGGTCGCGGCATCTTGGGGGTTTAGGGGTAATTCCCCCATGCAACTGTTTTTAATAAATGGGGTGAAATTATGCATTTTTCATTAGAAGACATCACTGCACAACTCAGACAGGATCACACATGTTTCCTCTCAAAAACAATGAAAGAATACAATATTTGTCACCACGAAAGTATCAAATGATTATACAAATTAAAGCCTTTGCTGGCACCAAGCAGCCTTTTCCTGATTTCTATGGAGCAGCAACACCCTTCCTGACTTCCACGTCCTTGGCTTCACAGTGTAGGAGGCCACGCCCTTTCCCTTACAGTCAGAGGCACTCCAAGTTAGGCGAGTCATTAACCAGTCAGCAGTCTCAAAGGAATGCAGGGTGTGAGGAACATTAATTAATATAAGGCCTACCCAGAAAACTCAACGGCCAGTCAAGAGAGCATTTTGTTCTTTCTACTGCTATGTGTTACGAAATGACATCTGTTCAGACTCTTAGACACCAGTTCTTTGCTGCTGACCCCGGGGTCCCGAGTAGGCGTCACCGGTGCAGGTTGAGGGTTGCTACTGCAGAACTGGGCAGCAAGGAGAGTCGATAATGGGGAATAAGCAGGGCACAGACGCATGTGACGTCAGTCTCCAGGTGAAGAGAGGAGAAAAAAACCTGCCTGCACAGCGCTGTGCCTGTATTTTGCTCAAAACACACCCAGTACTCGTGAACACAGGTTCACAGCGTGCACACGTAGCACAACTCATTTCGTAGTTTTCCGAGAATGCCCGGTGCTGCTTCTATTTCTCGACACTGTACGGTGTAGGACTGTTGGGACCAGGTGTGACAGTTAATTCACAGTCGGGTGTCCCTCTGCAACTCTCTGCTCATGCCATGTGTAACCTCCTTTGGACCAACCCTCGGCACCTCCACCTCGATCCGGTCGCTTGCAGTCTTAGGCATTGTGGAGCCCCCCAGGCCTTTCCCCTTATTAGGAATGATGGGAATTTGGCATGCTGCGTGACCAGGCTGGTATGTACCCTCTTACTGAAGGAATGCTGGACTGAAAAGATACATGGGTGCCTAAGGAGGGAGCAATGCCATACAATAGGTTCTTGTTGCTTTCGATGCTCTCTGATTTTGTTTACCTTACACAGAGGTGGGTGGAGGGCACCTTAGGCAGCTCAAGCTAAACTACAAGCTCCTTTCTTGAAACCTGCAGCAGCATCCTTGCTGTCTTCTGTGTCGCACAAGTCTGCTGGCACTGGAACTTCAATGGCGTCCCTCACTAAATCTAAGCGGGAAGCAGACACATCGAGTCTGCGCAGTGTGTCTTTAAACCACTGCGCAGACTCAATTTCTCTGCTTCTCACCTGCAGCCTCTACCCCGCCCTTTCCCACCTCGTCACAGGGTGGAGTGAGTGATGTACACTGACCCTACCCTGTAATGAGTTAGGAAAGGGTGGGGTGACAAGGGCTCCACTACCAGATTGACGTGAAGCCCCGGCGCTACAGGGCTTCAGCCTGAAGCACCAGGGGCTAACTTTACCCACCAAGTCATCAGGGGTGGAGATTATCCATGAGGCTCTGTCTTTGCCGAGCTAATGACCTCACAGAACCCAGGGCTGTGAGACTGTCAGCCTGGCAAAGGGGAATTGGCTTCACAGGCACCAGTTTGCACAGAACTATATCAGGGGAGAGTACAGCAGCCATCAGGCCAGCCAGCATGATCGACTCGAGTCAGTGCAATTTTCGTTTAAAAAAAAAAAAAAAAAAAAAAAAAAAGTAATACTGCAACTGAAGCCTGTATTATTACAAGCTCAAAATATGAATTTAGTTTCCCCAGTGCCTCGGGGGGGAGTGAGAGGGCGGAGCCCCTCCCCCATGACTAGAAACCACCCCGGTTCTTCTCTCTAGCTCAGCCCATGCTGAGGTCTCCAGCTCATTACCTAGCAGACATTCTAGTGGAATTGCAGAGGTCTTTTGGCCAGTAACCCCTCCACTTTCCAATGTCACCATGGACATGGGATGAACCTTGATAATGTTATCAGCATTGACAACTGGATATGTCTGTCCAGTTAAGTACTGTTCTGGGGTATCAGTATTTCAGTCACCATGGTGACACGTGCACCTGTATCAGTCAGGGCTTCTACCTTAACCCTCTTTATGAGTGACTTTTGTTTACACTTCTCCAGGTTACTGGACCAGACAGCTAGGGTAGCTATATCCATCCCACCCTCTGAGATTAAAATAGCTTCAGTGTGCTCGCTGACTTGTTTAGGGCACACCAGGGATCTCATCTGGAGACTAGCAACCCCTGTGGATGCTGGACTAGTGGTAACCGTTTTGGGGCAGGAAGGGTCCCCAGTTTGGTGTCCATTCTGCTTACAGAGAAGACACTGTAGGAAGCTGGCTCTGTATATACTATACCAAAGTGAGGTAGAGTGTGCACAGAGTCCGGTGGAACCCCAAAAATAGGCAGAGGTAAAAGTAGTTAGCACCTTACTCTCTATTTGTGGTAGTGTGGTCGAGCAGTAAGGCTTTATCAGAGGACAGTGTTAAGCATTTGTTGTACACACTCAGTCAGCAAATGAATTCACACACTCAAAGACTGAACTTCAAACCAATTGTTTTTGTATAAAAATATTCTTTTAGTTATTTTATTTTCTAGAACCAAGCAATCCTGGCACAGGTAAGTGATAAATACTTTGCAGTAAATATACAGTTGTAATACAGTTTGGATTGCAAGTGTAAATGTACTTTGATTTGATTACATTAGTGTTACTGATAATGCAATACTTTTCTGAATACAGTACATATACTTTGTATAGGATTTTTAGGAAAATATCATGTAAGTTACTTTTCAGATTACTTTTCTTACACAGTGAAGTATACCTGGATACTGCACTGGGACATCTCCTGTAAACAGGTAAGTAAAAGTGTTTTGGTTATTTAGTTACAGTTTTAAAGGATATCTTAGATTTTCCAACTCCACACTTAGAAACTTCTCATAGAAAAACAGTCAATGTTATCCTATGGAGGAAAATAGTGTTATCGGTTCAAAGGTAAGTACTTTGTTGTGGGAGTTGGTATTCTGGAGTTAGACTCAGGGGTCCCCCAGGGTCAAGGATGCACTGTTACACCCTCAGCGGCACTAAGGTGGCTGGGTGCAGAGTGCTGAGGCCCAATGTTATCCAATGGGGGACAGGGGGCCTCCGGTTGGTGGCTGCTGACGGGCAGGCCATTGGGTTGTGGGAGCAAAGCTCCTGGACTTAAGTTTGGGCAAATGGGAGTTTAGGCCAGCACAAAAGATGCACCCTCAGCGGCACTGGGGCGGCCGGGTGCAGAGTGCTGTTTTGGCGTCGGAAGCCCTGTAGCTTTCAATGGGGAGTCTCCGGTTTGCAAAAGCACTGCAGGCTCGGGGACGAAGGTCTTCTGGGTGCGACCACCACTTGGAGAGGTAAGTTGGGATCTTGGGGGTTGGTTAGGCACTGTTGGTTGGGCCACCCAAGGCCGTGGGGCGTCTGGTGCAGGGGTGCCTTTTAGGGTCGGATCTTCTTACCAGCTCCTGGTTGCGGTTTGGGGCTGCAGGCGTCGACTGGAGGCATGTCAGGGGTCGCCGGATCTTGGGTCAGGATCGCCAGGGAGACCTCCTCTTGGTGTTGGGACACTCGAACTCAGGCCGTGGTGGGGGGTCGAGTGCAGAGTGGTGCAAACTCACGGATCCTTGCGGAGCGGGAGTCTGTTGTTTGAACAAATCCGGTGTTCACGGGAGACAGAGTCTTTGGGATTGAAGGCAGGCAGGTCCTCCGAGTTTCTTGAGGTTGCTGGCTGCAGGACACAGGGATTTTGCTGGAGCAGGTTCGAGGTGGGGACAGGCCAGTAGGGCTGGGGCCAAGTCAGTGGCCGTCCTCCTCTTGTTAGCTTCGGCACCGCTGTTCGGTCCTTCCTTCTTTTCTTCTTCTCGTTTCTTGTCTGAGGAAGCAAGGTTCAGGGGTGCCCCTAAATACTAGATTTAGGGGCGTTACTGGTAGATAAAAGGTTGGGACCAATGGGTCCCTTCCCTGGGGTGGGTACACCCCCTATTATGCCACCCTCCAGTGGGAGGGGGGCATAAGCCTTTCCCTGGTTGGCTGGGTCCCACCATCTGCAAGATGGCGGGGACAGAGTTGTGCTTCACCTTGCCTCCCCCACCTGAGGGGTGGAGTTGGCAGAGGTGGGCACACCTCTCTTCCTCACTTGTTTTTCCCGCTGGTTCTCCCGCCCAAAGTGGGGGTCAGAACCAGTGGGGACCAGTTGCTGAAAGCAGCAAGTGGCCTGGGGAAGCTCACAAAGGCGGTGAGCCTTTGAAGCTTCCCCTTCGTGGACCCTGCCCATCCGAGGGAGGCTTGGCACCTCGTCCCAGGATGTGCATAGTTTCAGGCCCCCGAGAGCAGCAGGCTCTCAACCCAGGGGTCCAGAAACCTGTCTGGTGGTGGCAGCGGAAAGCAGCCACTCAGCCTGGACACTAGTGGTAGGTCGTTTTTCAGGGGGCATTTCTAAGATGCCCTCTGTGTGCATTTTTCATTAAATCCCACACTGGCATCAGTCTGGGTTTAATGTGCTGAGAAGTTTGATACCAAACTTCTCAGTTTTCAGTGTAGCCATTATGGTGCTGTGGAGTTCGTAATGACAAACTCCCAGCACCATATACTCTTAATGGCAGCACTGCACTTACAATGTCTAAGAATGGACTTAGACACTGTAGGGGTACAGGGCTCATGCACCTGTACCCTCACCACTGGTACAGGGCACCCAGCTAGAGGGGTGACTGATCTATGCCAGGGCAGTGGGTTGTAGGCATGGCACACAGGGATGTGTGCCATGTCGACTCTTCACTTTGTTCTGCACCAAAACACACAGCCTGCAAAGGCAGTGTGCGAGTGTAATGGTACAGGGCCTCTAAGGGTAGCACAATAAGTGCTGCAGCCCTTAGAGGTCTTCCCTGGTCACAGGGCCCTGGGTACCTGTGGTACCATTTACCAGGGGCTGACCTGTGGCCAGAGATGCCAATTGGGTTTTGTTTTCAATGCAGGTTTAGGGAAAGAACATAGGCCCCGAGTACCTGATTGGCAGGAGCCCAGGGCACACTCAGTCAAAGCACATCAGCAGTTCAGCAAAAAGCTGGGGTAACCATGCAGAAAGAGGGCCCTTTCTTACAGGTATCAGGGTAAAAACTGGGATCCCAAGAAGGCTTGGTGTGTGTTCTTGGGATCTTGGGAGTCTGTGCCGGCGGAGACTTCCCTTCCTCTGGAGGCTGCCCGCCCCTCGGCGGATCACCGACAACGCTGGAGGCGCCCGCATCCCCAGGTAGGGCAGTGACGTGTGGGACTGCGGCGCTCCCTTTGCCGGGTGTCTGGGCCCAGACTCCCTGCTGGCTTCAAGCGCGGGCCTAGGCGGCCACAGTGTCCCAGCCTGCAGAAGCTCGCGTCCTGGGCTCTGCTTCTGGGCTGATGCTGCGTCCTGCTGGGCCCTGCGACTGCACTATCCACACACCAGGTTGCTGGCAGTCCGAGGCCGGATGCCCTAACTGAGACACAGTATACGCCTGCCCCCCCCCACCCACCCGTGGACTGCTTGGGGCGCGCCTGGGGGCCGGCGTTCCCCCAACTACTCCTCCTGTGACATCAGGCCCACGCTGTCCCACCTGGTGCCCTGCCTGTTTGTGCCCGGTGACCTGAACCATCTCTATACTTGGACCCACTGACTGCCGCCAGGCTCTTGCCGGCTGGGGCCCGCGCGCCTCCGCCTGGGGCTGAATAACTTGCAGCAGGCCTCTGGTGGGGCCCTTGGTTCCCCCAGCAGCACCTGCCGGATTGGGGGCCCCACTACGCTCCGACTCACCATCACTGGCCTGGCTCTGCCGCCTCTTGTGACCTACCTGCGCTTCCTCCCGTGCCTGCGGGGGGCTTCGTGCCGGGCCCCACGGGGGCGTGCTGGGCCTAGCCCGTTCTGACACCCTGGGACCCCCTCAGGCACTGCCGAACTTCATCACTGTCTACACGCTTAACTGCCCTACAAGTCCACAATGGGGAAATCTGACGCCAAGCAACCTAAGCTAACATTCACTGGGCGTGGGACGGGAAAGGGCGGCAAATTATCCCCAGATGCCGGTGCCCAATCCACCCAGACGGATCTGCCCGGTGAACAGTCTACGTTCTATACTTCTCGATGTCCAGTCTAGCCTGAAGACCATAGATTCCAAAATAGATCATCTCACGTCACGCCTCGATCAGGTCGAGCAGCGTGTCAACTCTCACGATGCCCACATTGTTCAGCTCGAATCCAGAGTCTCTGAGGCCGACGACGTCGGGGCCGAGAACAAGCAGAGGCTTCTCAAAATGGATAAGGTTCTTAAAATTATACGTGCCAAGAACGAAGACCTTGAATCGCGCTCCCGGAGAAACAACATTCGTGTCATCGGCATTCCGGAATCCACTGCGACTGGGAGAAAGGAAGACTACCTTGAATCACTACTCCGTAAACTTTTCAGCTCGGTCCTATCGCACAAGTTACTAACTTGTGTAACGATATATCTGTAAGAGACAGTAGTTAGTGACAGATTCCTTACCTTAGAATATCCCCAGGCGTCAGGCTGGATCCGGAAAGTTTTGCGTAGCAGTACCCTTGCGCGTCGGTAGGCGGCGTCGTGCGGCTCCGCGTCCGTCGTCGGCGTCGTGATCGCCGGGATGACGTCGCGGGCAGTACTTAGGCGCCGCCCCTGCGCGCTGACGTCAGTTCTGTACACGACTTTCCGCGCCAGGAACGCAGAGCCATGCAAGAAGCTGACATAGGTGTCTGAAAAATACTAGGGCCCTGAAAGGGATGTCCTTAACCCTAGAAATCAGTTCGCAGAACGGGGAGGATGGGTGGGGCGGTAAGGAATCTGTCACTAACTACTGTCTCTTACAGATATATCGTTACACAAGTTAGTAACTTGTGCATCTGAAAGAGACACGTTAGTGACAGATTCCTTACCTTAGAATAGATACCCCAGCAATACCAACCCCGGTGGTGGGTCTGCGAACAAAGATCAGACAAGGAAGTCCTGGAGGACAGAACGGCCAAAGAAGCCATCCCTCCGGACCTGACTGTCAAGGCAGTAATGCTTTGCAAACGTGTGCAGCGAGGCCCACGTAGCTGCCTGACATATAACCGGCAGCGGAACACCGCGGCCCAAGGCCGTGGTAGCAGCCGTTGCCCTGGTGGAATGGGCACGCAGCCCAACAGGAGGCTCCTTCTTAGCCAAAGAATAGCAGGTCTTGATGCACAAGGTAACCCAGCGGGAGATGGTCCTCTTGTGCACCGCCCGACCTTTTTTGGCGCCCACGTAGCCAACAAAGAGCTGGTCATCCACCCGGAAGTGTTTTGTGCGGTCGATATAGAAGGAGAGCGCACGTTTTGGGTCCAGACGGTGGAGCCTCTCTTCCTCTCTAGAAGGATGCGGAGGCGGAAAGAAGGTGGGCAAAGTGATGGTCTGCCCAATGTGGAAAGCAGTAACCACCTTTGGCAAGAAGGACGGACGCGGTCCGAAGAACAACCTTGTCTGGATGAACAGACAGAAAGGGAGGTTTGCAAGACAGAGCCTGGAGCTCACTCACCCGCCGAGCGGAGGTGATGGCCACCAGAAAGGCTGTCTTCAGAGTCAGAAGACGAAGAGGACAGTTATGCAGAGGCTCAAAGGGAGCGCACATTAAAAAGGTAAGAACCAAGTTCAAGTCCCACTGAGGCATCACAAACGGAACAGGAGGGAAGAGGTGAGTAATGCCTTTTAAGAACCTATTAACAACAGGGGACTTGAAAAGGGAGGGCTGATCAGGGAGCCTGAGGAAGGCCGAGATAGCACAAAGATAACCCTTGATGGTACCCAGGGCAGAACCCTGTTGGGCCAGAGAGAGAAGGAACAGAAGGACCTCAGAAAGAGGGGCAGAAAGGGGATTCACAGCCTTTGCTGTGCACCATGCCACAAATTTGTTCCACCTGCAGGCGTATACCACCTTAGTGGAGGGACGCCTGGCTGCCAGAATCACATCACAAACTTCGGGAGGCAAGTCGAAAGGAATCAACTGCCGCCGCTCAATCTCCACGCAAGCAGGTGTAGACTGGACAGGTTCGGGTGGAGGACCGTCCCCTGCTGCTGCGACAGAAGATCCTCCCGAAGAGGCAGACGGATCGGGGGATCTATGCTCATATTGAGTAGCTCGGGATACCAAACTCTTCGAGCCCAGTCCGGAGCCACAAGAATGACTTGGGCCCGGTCGTGCCGAATCTTCTTCAACACTCTGGGTAGAAGTGGTATAGGCGGAAAGGCGTACAATAGACCGCAACTCCACTCGTGACGAAAGCGTCGCCGAGCGAGTGCCGCCTTGGAAATTCCAACGCGCAGAACTGATGACATTGCGCGTTCTCTTCGGTGGCGAATAGATCTAACCAAGGCTCTCCCCACTGTAGAAAGAGTCCTTGCGCCACTTCCGAGTGAAGACGCCATTCGTGATCCATCATGCACCTGCGGCTGAGTTCGTCCGCCCTGGCGTTCAGGGAACCTGCCAGGTGTTGAACCATCAGGAACATGCCCTGATGTTCCAGCCATGTCCAGAGGCGCAGAGCCTCCTGACAAAGGGTCCAAGACCCCACCCCGCCCTGTTTGTTGCAGTACAACATGGCGGTGGTGTTGTCTGTGAACACTTGCACTACCTTCCCTTTGACAGAGGGAAGGAATGCCTTGAGTGCAAGTCGGATCGCCCGGAGCTCCAGAAGGTTGATATGGAGCCGGGACTCCGCCGGAGACCAGAGGCCTCTGATCTCCGCCTCTCCCATGTGACCGCCCCAACCCAGAAGGGACGCGTCCGTCACAACTGTATGCTCTGGCTGGGGAAGGGAGAGGATCTGCCCATGACCCATTGCCGGTTCGAGAGCCACCACTGCAACTGTCTTGCAGTCCCCTCCGAGATCTGGACATGATCGGACAGGTTGCCCTGGTGCTGCGCCCACTGGAACTTCAGGTCCCACTGCAGAGCCCGCATATGCCATCTGGCATGATTGACCAGCAGGATGCAGGAGGCCATGAGGCCCAGCAGCCTCAGGGTCATCCGTGCCGAAACCCAGGATAAAGGCCGAAAGATCGGAATCATAGCCTGAATATCCCGGACTCGCCGTTCGGGAGGATAGGCCCGAAACTGCGTCGTGTCCAGAACTGCTCCGATGAAAAGGAGCTGTGGAGAAGGAATCAGATGCGACTTCGGCACATTGATGGAGAACCCCAGCGAGTGCAGGAGTTCGGCCGTAGTCTGGAGGTGGGGAGACGACTGCCTGGGTCGAGCCCGCCTTCAGCAGCCAGTCGTCGAGGTAGGGGAAGACTGAAACCCCTGCCCGGCGCAGATGAGCTGCGACCACCGCCATCACTTTCGTGAACACCCGAGGGGCACTTGTAAGGCCAAAGGGGAGCACGGTGAACTGAAAATGCTCGGGGCCTACCGTGAACCGAAGGTAACGCCGGTGGGCCGGCAGGACGGGGATGTGGAAATACGCGTCCTGCAAGTCCAACGCTACCAACCAGTCTCCAGGGTCGAGGGCAGTCAAGACCTGAGCTAGGGTGAGCATCTTGAACTTCTCCTTCCGGAGGAAGCGATTGACGTTCCGGAGGTCCAAGATAGGACGCATGTCCTCCTTGTCCTTTTGGGCACCAGAAAGTAGTGGGAGTAGCAACCACGCCCTACTTCTGGGGTCGGAACATGCTCGATGGCCCTCTTGGTCAAGAGGGCCGTGACTTCCTTCTGTAGAAGCACCAAGTGATCCCCTGACATGCAGTGGAATTGAGGTGGCATGGCTGGGGGGTGGTCTCGAAGGGGAGGGAGTAGCCCCTTCGGACAATGTCCAAGACCCACCTGTCCGAGGTGATGGTGCGCCAGTGGGGAAGGTGATGGCGGACCCTGCCCCCTACTGGCGTGCCGTGCACCTGAAAGGAGGGACTAGGAGGGCTTGGAGGCCGCGGACGGGTTGGAGGTGGTGGCCTGACCCGCACGCTGGTTGCCCGATCCGCCACGGCGGAATCCACGTCCTCGGCCACGCGAAGACGCCTGCTGCGCGGGCCGGTGGCTGGGCTGCTGACGTGAAGGGGCGCCCCTACCGTGGCCACGATAGGGGCGAAAAGCAGAAGTCAGCGGAGGGCGTGTAGCAGAAAGGCCCAGGGACTTGGCAGTAGCCCGTGAGTCCTTAAAGCGCTCCAACGCATGGTCTGCTTTGGACCCAAAAAGACCGACTCCATCAAAGGGCATGTCCATGAGAGTATTCTGGACATCCCCTGAAAAACCAGTGGTTCTCAGCCAGGCGTGGCGTCAGAGCGCCACCGTCGTTGCAATAGACCTGCCCAGCGAGTCGGCGGTGTCAAGGCCACAACGGATAGTGTATTTGGCCGCATCCCTTCCTTCCGCAATGGCGCGGGAAAGCAGTGCCTGGACCTCCTCAGGACACTGGGGCAAAACATCCGCCACCGAATCCCACAGGGAGTGGGTATATCGGCCCAAAAGACAAGCGGTGTTAACGGACCGCAAGTCAGCACTGGAGGAAGAAAAACCTTTCTTCCCAAACTGATCCAGGCGTTTGGATTCCCTATCCGGAGGAGCGGTAGGGAAGGCGGTTTGGGAAGCGGAGGCTTGGACAACCAAGCTCTCAGGAGTGGGGTGGACAGAGAGAAACAGGGGGTCGCCCGGAGCTGGGCGATGGCGTCGTGACACGTTCCGATCCACAGGAGCCCCTGTGTTGGGCTTGGACCAGGCGCCCAAGAGAACGTCAGTGAGGGCGTCGTTAAACGGCAGCACAGTCTCCGCAGAGGAGGCTGCCGGCTGAAGCACCTCTGTCAAGATGTTAGGCTTGACCGCCAAAGTAGGGAGTTGGAGACGTAAGGCCCCAGCTGCCCTACGCAACACCGTACCAAAATTGGCTCCCTCCTCCGTAGCCACGGGAGGAGACAGCATGCCAGTGTCAGGGGAAGTATCCAGACCACTGGCCTCCCCTAGACTCTCCGTCCAGTCCTCATCATACTGACAGTGTCGCGTCAGAGGGTCATCAGACCCCTCCCAGTCCAACTGGTCCTCCTCTGGTTCAAAATAAGGAGGAGGGACAGTTGGGACCCAAGGTCCCATCGGCGCCGGAGCCGGCGTCGAGCGACGCCGCTCCGGGTCCATGTCCGGAGCCGGAAGGAACTGGGGAACGACGCCGCCCGGAGCCCAGGGCGGCGTCGAGAACGGCACCGGAGACATCGGCGCCGGCGGAGGTGTCGTGAGGTCGACCGGCGTCGATGGGGGTTGTGGAGCCGGGATCGAGGCCGGGGCCGAAGCCGGGATCGAGGCTGGAGGCACGGGCGACGCCGGGGCCGGAGCCGTCGGCGACGCCGGAGCAACCCCATCAGGGCCCGCGGGGCCCGAAGGCGCACCGGAGGGGCCTGAAGGCCCGAAGAGGCGGGCCATGGCCGACAGGAATTCCTGTACCTTGGCCGGATCCGCCCCCGACCCCGGGAAGGGCGGGTATGGCGGGGGCGACTCCACAGGCAAGTCCGGGGCCGCGGGGGCGGGGACGGTGCCGGGAGGGGCCTCAGCCGAGTCGCGAGACCGGCGAGGCGAAGTCCTAGAGCAATGATGCTTTTTGGACTTCTTGTGCTTTGACTTACCGGACGAAGAAGACTTCGACGCCGACGACCGGTGTGCACTCCGCGAGCGACCCCTGGACCTCTCACGCGACCGGGGCCTCCGTGGAGCCGAATGCCGGGCCTCGAGGAGCTTTCGAGACCGCTCTCGCAAAGCTTTCGGGTTGAGGGCCTGGTATTCGGGACAAGACTCTGTGTCGTGGCCTCGGCCGAGGCAGAAGAGACACTCCCAATGCGGGTCGGTGACGGACATCATCCGCGCACAGGCGCCGCATCGCTTGAAGCCGGGCATCCCTACGACACCTTGAAGTATGGAAAAAACAGTGAAAAAAATTCACCAAAAAGTATGGTCAAAAAGTGACCAGGGCACTGCTCTTCCCGGATCTGCGCTTGCTGGCGCGGAAAAAGAAGAACTGACGTCAGCGCGCAGGGCGGCGCCTAAGTACTGCCCGCGACGTCATCCCGGCGATCACGACGCCGACGACGGACGCGGAGCCGCACGACGCCGCCTACCGTCGCGCAAGGGTACTGCTACGCAAAACTTTCCGGATCCAGCCTGACGCCTGGGGATATTCTAAGGTAAGGAATCTGTCACTAACGTGTCTCTTTCAGATTGAACATTTCATCATTGAACGGGCACACAGGTCCCTTGCCCGCGGCCTCCTCCTGGGGCCCCTTCGAGACCCATAATTGCCCGCCTGTTAAATTATCGAGACCGTGACTCCATACTCCGAAGGGCCAGAGAGATAGGGGGGGAGGGGTGGGGAGTCAGACACCAGGGTAACGTTCTGTCCTTCTACCCTGACTTCACCCTATCCGTCCAGGCGGCCTGCAGAGACTTTCTTCCTTTCAGACGCATTCTACAACAGCTAACTATCAACTATGCTCTGATGTACCCTGCAAAGCTCCGCATTGATTCTGGTGATAAACCCAAATTCTTCACAGACCCAAAGGCCGCCCTTACTTTCACCAAACAGATGCAGAAGTCACTACCCCGGAGCCACCGTACTGTATCCGAGGACAGCCGTACAAGTGGTAATGACTGACCTTGCTCGCTTTGATTTATTCCATATCAGTCACTTGGCTCTCCTACTAAGTCTTTGCCTAATTGCACCACAAGCTTCTATCCATGTACACTGTTATTGTGTTTTTTCATTTTGCTCTCTGTGTTCTCCAACGCTCATCCACCCGGCCTACATGGCATGGGGGTAACTGGCTGAACCATCGCACCTCGAAGGGATAATTCCCATATCGTTTCTCTCTCTTCCAAGTTTGGGTTCCTTGGGTGGGGGAGGATCTGTAGCTCAACCTAATTGGGGGGTTGGAGTGGGTGGGGGGGGGGTTTCGCTTTAGGGGGCCTTATTTGGTATCCCACCTTTTGGGATTCGTTATGCTGTAATTTCTGTATTGTTACTGGCATGGCACTAATTGCATCCAATGGGCAACATTATGTTCCCCGTGACTCTAGACATCTCAACCTGACTACTGACCACGCACACTACATCATTAACCTATTTTCGGTCGGTACATGACTGACACGACCTTCCTGACCTGAAACATTAGAGGCATGAATGACTACCGCATGGCACGTCTCACACACGCATACCTCATTCGACGTAAAGTTGACATATGCTTCCTCCAAGAGAGACACCTTCTCCCCACCAACGCCTCCAGATTGCACTCTCGACACTGGGGGGAAACCTATTCTGCTTTTTATTCCAACTATGCGCGCAGCGCTACCATTATCTTTAGGAAGGACCTCCCATGGCACTCCACACAATCCTTCATTGACACTGAGGGCCGGTATGTGATACATTTTGGCACTCTTTATAACCATCCAGTGATTCTTGCGGTGCTCTACGGCCCAAATACAGACCACCCGCAATTCTTCACCCGAGTATGGAACATCATATCCTCTCTTGGCCCCCACCCTCCGATATGGGGAGGCGACTTTAATGTCGCACCCTCAGGGACGCTAGACCGCTCAAGAGCCCGCACGCATCACCCTCAGGCCACAGCCACCCTACGCACCATATCTGAGGATAACTCTCTGATTGATGCATGGCGCCACTCTCATCCAGACTTGCGCGAAGGCACTTGCGTGTCCAATACACAAGGAACCTGGTCCCGAATTGACTTATGGCTCACTACCTGCGACGTCCCTTCCTGGATCTCCTCCGTTGATCATTTGGCCCGCACCTTATCAGATCATGACCCGGTCCGCTTGTGATTGCGTTTCCCACTCACCCTCGGCGGCATGTTTATGTGTCGCCTGCCATCTGATGCGCTACCCGATGCAGCTTTCCACGAGGAAATCCGGGGTGCCATTACTGAATATTTTGAGCATAATACTGGCTCTGCGGAGTCTCCCTCAACACTCTGGGAGGCCGTTAAAGTCGTGATCCAGGAGGAGTGCATTGCTAGACAATCCGGGGTGCTCAAATCCATCAGAGGAACCCTTGAGCCCCTGGAGGCTGATATCAAAGCTCTTGATCAACATCAGGCTCAGGACCCTAACCCCACCACTCTTGCTGATATTAAAACTAAACTTTCTGAATTCCATGAGGAGGCTGACAGGGAAGTAGCGTTTCTTGGTAAAGAATTTCGAGCCCGCCAATATGGGGAGGGCGACGGCCCCGGTAAAACCCTCGCTAATCTATTGAGGAAACCAAACGCCTCCTCATACATCACAGGGCTTAGCAACGAGACTGCTGGTAGGACCACCTACCCCGGCGACATCATTGCTAGGTTCTCCGCTTTCTACGCCAAACTTTACACTGCCGGCAAGGGGACCCCTTGCGAACTCTTGGATCAATATTTCGACTCTATTGAACTTTTGTGGCTCGGTGACGAGCACTGCGAGTACCTGGATGAGCCATTCTCTACTGAAGAGATAAATAAAGTAATCACGGGATTCCCGGGAGTTAGAGCTCCTGGTTCTGACGGGCTCACGCCTGCATTTTATAAAGAATATGCGCCCCTTCTTGTGCCCCATCTTGCCGAGATGTACAATGAGTCCCTCTCCCTTGGCAGATTCCCCCCCCCTCACTCCGTGAAGCTATGATCACTCTTCTCCTCAAACCCGACTAGTCACCTGAAAGCTGTGACTCATATCATCAGCTTTCATTGATTAATACAGATAATAAAATATATGCTAAATTACTGGCCAACCGTCTGCTCCCCCTCATGCCCCTAATAGCCCGCCCTGACCAATTAGGGTTCATTCCAGGCTGTGCCACATCGCATAACCTCCGCACCAATTGTCTCCGTGATGCACCAGATCAACCCTACTTTACCCGCGGTGGCTGCCCTGTTGGACGCCACCAAGGCCTTTGACACGCTGGAGTGGCCTTTTCTTTTCTATCTTTTGAGCAGGCTAGGCCTCAGCCAGAGCTTCATCCCAAAAAAATCCAACTTCTTTACACACTCCCGACAGCGCGCATTAGGATTAACAGTCAGGTCACTGACCCCATCACTATCACCAGGGGTACCAGGCAGGGCTGCCCCTTGTCGCCTATGCTTTTTCTCATTGCTATGGAGCTCCTTACGGCACGCATCAGACAACATCACACTCAACAGTGTATCGGCTTCTCTTCCCGCGGCCTGGTGACCTCCATGTACGCAGACGATGTCACGTTATACATACGGGAACCGCAGGTGAATTTAGCCCCCATGACAAGGGAGGCAATTCGATTTGGCTGTTACTCCGGGATGCAGGTAAACTGGGGTAAATCCGTCCTCTACTCTCTCACTGATGTGACAAAATCCTTTCCCACGGAATACCCGATTATCTGGGCTACTGGGCCCACCAGATACCTTGGCATCTGGCTAAGGAGAGACCTTGACGAGCTGTGGAAGTCAAATTTTGGTAAAGCAATGGAGTGGCTTGAAATTAAAATAATTGTTTGGCAGATGCTCCCCCTCTCTCTGGCTGGTCGTATCGCGATCGCCAAAATGATTGTGCTCCCGAAATTTCTATATCTATTCTTAAATATTCCAATCCCACTTACCTCACAATTCTTCAAGAGACTACGCTCTAACATTATCACGTTGATTTGGGCAGGGCGTCAGCCCCGTGTTGCCTATGATATTCTAACACTTCATCTCGCCTGCGGCGGCATGGGGGCTCCTGATCTCAGGCTCTACGCACTCTGCGCTCATGCCAGTTTCCTTAATTTTTGGCTACACCCAACACCTATCCAGCCGCATGTGGCGGTTGAGGCGGACCTTGCTTCCCCCTGGCCGCCGCAGACAGCACTATTTTTGCCATGCAGGGTCCCCCGGGCCGAAATAGATACGGTGGAGTGCGTGCGCTGGGCTTGGGATGGGCTCCGCAAGTACACTCGAGATAGGGATTTATTCGCACCCTCAATGCAGCTCGACAACAATCCCTCCTTTCCTTCATTGCAGACTGCAGGCATGGCACGCCGCGAATTTGGGTATTCATACTAACGCTGACCTATAGCCCAAAAACAGCTTCTCCCCGACAGTGCAACACCATTCGACAAACTGCTTTACTACCAGATCAGAGCTACCTGTAAAAATATTAACCTTGCATTTCCACTCGCTCCCCAGCCTAACGCCACCTTGGAATACATTCATTCTTCCACATCCCAACGTAAGCTTGTTACACGATTATACGCACACTCACTAGCGGCCTCCCCCTTCGACATTGAGCACGCCCGTAACGCTTAGGGGTCCGACCTAGCTGACGGCCTCTCACCAGCACAATGGCAGTATTGCTGTAACCAAACTAAGCGACTTTCCCCTAATCACGGGCTGCGATTTATCCACTTTAAATTCTTACACCGGCTCTATCGCACACCCACTGCATTACACAAGATGGGTCTGACTGATAACAATAGATGTGTATGCTGTGCGACCCCGGATGCGACCTTTACACATTTGGCATGGACATGCCCCAAGGTCATGGAATTCTGGCGGGAGATATGCGCAATCATCAGTGACATCACCATGGAGGCTATCACTCCTGAACCTCTCCTTTGCTTACTGGGCCATGTCAAAGACGTTACCGACGCCTACTGCGATGTTACTAGTCTTGGCCAAGCTACGAGTGGCAATACACTGGGGCCGCAGACCAAGCTCTGGCTGAAGGATGCTGCTCACTATCAGACACATTTGGGAGAATATTGGGACCCGATGCCCGCGGCTAACAGACCACTCGACATATGGGGACCTTTCATCTCCTATTTACACCGACATGCTAACTCTGGGCTATCCCGATGGGTCTCCCGCCCCGACTCCCATACTACCACAGTTGACCCTGACAGGATTGATTCTTAATTTCTGACATGTCTCCTGTACATCATCCACTCAAATAGGCCATGCCTCCTTTTATTGGCGGTATACTGTCATGCCAACTGTTTATCTGTTTTCTGATGTAGTCAACCTCGCAAGTTATGTAATGGATGCCATTTCACTCATTCGGAATGTAGAACTGTACCCTGCCTTATATGATCAATAAAGCTTTTTTTTGAAGAAAAAAAAACACTACTCTCTGATAAAGCCTTACTGCTCGCCCACACTACCACAAATGGAGAGTAAGGTGCCATCTACTTTTACCTCTGCCTACCTTTGGGGTTCCACTAGACTCTGTGCACACTATACCTCACTTTGGTATAGTATATACAGAGCCAGCTTCCTAAAATACCCACCTTTGGATTGGGAAGGGTCTCTGAGCCTTCTCTTCTGAACAGGTTTTCAGGGGCCTTTAAAAGACTAATTGGGTTTTTCCCCCTTATGTGGGACATAAAGGGTAAAAACCCAATGTACACACACCGGCAAGAAATGATTACACACACTCAATGACTAAATCAGAGACCAATGGTTTCTAAAAAATAATATTGTATGTTTATTTCTTAGAACCAAAGATATTTTGTTGCAGTAAAATACGTTTTGCAATGCTACTGGCTTTCAGTGTAAAAAGTGGACACAGTGTTATCCTATGGAGGAAACACATTCAGCAATATGAAGGTAGGTAAACGATTTACAGTATTGAGCTTTTGGAAGAAGAATCAGTACTAGGCAAGGTTCAGGTAAGTGACCTCACTGCACCACCAGCAGAACTGGCGCGGCCAGGTGCAGAAGTCAAACTTGGGATCTGGTGCCAATGTTTTCCAATGAAGAAAGAGGGCAATCAAAGTGGTACTACTTACAGGTAAATAGCACGGTTTTGGAAACCAGTGTCCGGGTGTTAAGGTAAGCAGGGGGGGGGCCACAAGGCAACACCAAACTTACACCTCCAGCGGCACAGGGGCATAGATCTAACCAAGGCTCTCCCCACTGTAGAAAGAGTCCTTGCGCCACTTCCGAGTGAAGACGCCATTCGTGATCCATCATGCACCTGCGGCTGAGTTCGTCCGCCCTGGCGTTCAGCGAACCTGCCAGGTGTTGAACCATCAGGAACATGCCCTGATGTTCCAGCCATGTCCAGAGGCGCAGAGCCTCCTGACAAAGGGTCCACGACCCCACCCCGCCTTGTTTGTTGCAGTACCACATGGCGGTGGTGTTGTCTGTGAACACCTGCACTACCTTCCCTTTGACAGAGGGAAGGAATGCCTTGAGTGCAAGTTGGATCGCCCGGAGCTCCAGAATGTTGATATGGAGCCGGGACTCCGCCGGAGACCAGAGGCCTCTGATCTCCGCTTCTCCCATGTGACCGCCCCATCCCAGAAGGGACGCGTCCGTCACAACTGTATGCTCTGGCTGGGGAAGGGAGAGGGATCTGCCCATGACCCATTGCCGGTTCGAGAGCCACCACTGCAACTGTCTTGCAGTCCCCTCCGAGATCTGGACGTGATCGGACAGGTTGCCCTGTGCTGCGCCCACTGGAACTTCAGGTCCCACTGCAGAGCCCACATATGCCATCTGGCATGATTGACCAGCAGGATGCAGGAGGCCATGAGGCCCAGCAGCCTCAGGGTCATCCGTACCGAAACCCAGGATAACGGCTGAAAGATCGGAATCATAGCCTGAATATCCCGGACTCGCCGTTCGGGAGGATAGGCCCGAAACTGCGTCGTGTCCAGAACCGCTCCGATGAAAAGGAGCTGTGGAGAAGGAATCAGATGCGACTTCGGCACATTGATGGAGAACCCCAGCGAGTGCAGGAGTTCGGCCGTAGACGACTGCCTGGGACGAGCCCGCCTTCAGCAGCCAGTCGTCGAGGTAGGGGAAGACTGAAACCCCTGCCCGGCGCAGATGAGCTGCGACCACCGCCATCACTTTCGTGAACACCCGAGGGGCACTGGTAAGGCCAAAGGGGAGCACGGTGAACTGAAAATGCTCGGGGCCTACCGTGAACCGAAGGTAACGCCGGTGGGCCGGCAGGACGGGGATGTGGAAATAAGCGTCCTGCAAGTCCAACGCTACCAACCAGTCTCCAGGGTCGAGGGCAGTCAAGACCTGAGCTAGGGTGAGCATCTTGAACTTCTCCTTCCGGAGGAAGCGATTGACGTTCCGGAGGTCCAAGATAGGACGCATGTCCTCCTTGTCCTTTTTGGGCACCAGAAAGTAGTGGGAGTAGCAACCACGCCCTACTTCTGGGGTCGGAACATGCTCGATGGCCCTTTTGGTCAAGAGGGCCGTGACTTCCTTCTGTAGAAGCACCAAGTGATCCCCTGACATGCGGTGGAATTGAGGTGGCATGGCTGGGGGGTGGTCTCGAAGGGGAGGGAGTAGCCCCTTCGGACAATGTCCAAGACCCACCTGTCCGAGGTGATGGTGCGCCAGTGGGGAAGGTGATGGCGGACCCTGCCCCCTACTGGCGTGCTGTGCACCTGAAAGGAGGGCTTGGAGGCCGCGGACGGGTTGGAGGTGGTGGCCTGACCCGCACGCTGGTTGCCCGATCCGCCACGGCGGAATCCACGTCCTCGGCCACGCGAAGACGCCTGCTGCGCGGGCCGGTGGCTGGGCTGCGGACGTGAAGGGGCGCCCCTACCGTGGCCACGATAGGGGCGAAAAGCAGAAGTCAGCGGAGGGCGTGTAGCAGAAAGGCCCAGGGACTTGGCAGTAGCCCGTGAGTCCTTAAAGCGCTCCAACGCATGGTCTGCTTTGGACCCAAAAAGACCGACTCCATCAAAGGGCATGTCCATGAGAGTATTCTGGACATCCCCTGAAAAACCAGTGGTTCTCAGCCAGGCGTGGCGTCGGAGCGCCACCGTCGTTGCAATAGACCTGCCCAGCGAATCGGCGGTGTCAAGGCCACAACGTATAGTGTATTTAGCCACATCCCTTCCTTCCGCAATTGCGCGGGAAAGCAGTGTCTGGACCTCCTCAGGACACTGGGGCAAAACATCCGCCACCGAATCCCACAGGGAGTGGGTATATCGGCCCAAAAGACAAGCGGTGTTAACGGACCGCAAGCCAGCACTGGAGGAAGAAAAACCTTTCTTCCCAAACTGATCCAGGCGTTTGGATTCCCTATCCGGAGGGGCGGTAGGGAAGGCGGTTTGGGAAGCGGAGGCTTGGACAACCAAGCTCTCAGGAGTGGGGTGGACAGAGAGAAACAGGGGTCGCCCGGAGCTGGGCGATGGCGTCGTGACACGTTCCGATCCACAGGAGCCCCTGTGTTGGGCTTGGACCAGGCGCCCAAGAGAACGTCAGTGAGGGCGTCGTTAAACGGCAGCACAGTCTCCGCAGAGGAGGCTGCTGGCTGAAGCACCTCTGTCAAGATGTTAGGCTTGACCGTCAAAGTAGGGAGTTGGAGACGTAAGGCCCCAGCCGCCCTACGCAACACCGTACCAAAATTGGCTCCCTCCTCCGTAGCCACGGGAGGAGACAGCATGCCAATGTCAGGGGAAGTATCCAGACCACTGGCCTCCCCTAGACTCTGTCCAGTCCTCATCGTACTGACAGTGTCGTGTCAGAGGGTCATCAGACCCCTCCCAGTCCAACTGGTCCTCCTCTGGTTCAAAATAAGGAGGAGGAGGGACAGTTGGGACCCAAGGTCCCATCGGCGCCGGAGCCGGCGTCGAGCGACGTCGGTCCGGAGCCATGTCCGGAGCCGGAAGGAACTGGGGGACGACGCCGCCCGGAGCCCAGGGCAGCGTCGAGAACGGCACCGGAGACATCGGCGCCGGTGGAGGTGTCGTTAGGTCGACCGGCGTCGATGGGGGTTGTGGAGCCGGGATCGAGGCCGGGGCCGAAGCCGGAGCCGGGATCGAGGCTGGAGGCACGGGCGACGCCGGAGCCGTCGGCGACGCCGGAGCAACCCCATCAGGGCCCGCGGGGCCCGAAGGCGCACCGGAGGGGCCTGAAGGCCCGAAGAGGCGGGCCATGGCCGACAGGAACTCCTGCACTTTGGCCGGATCCGCCCCCGAACCCGGGAAGGGCGGGTATGGCGGGGGCGACTCCACAGGCATGTCCGGGGCCGCGGGGACGGTGCCGGGAGGGGCCTCAGCCGAGTCGCGAGACCGGCGAGGCGAAGTCCTAGAGCGATGATGCTTTTGGACTTCTTGTGTTTCGACTTACCGGACGAAGAAGACTTCGACGCCGACGACCGGTGTGGACTCCGCGATCGACCCCTGGACCTCTCATGCGACCGGGGCTTCCGCGGAGCCGAATGCCGGGCCTCCAGGAGCTTTCGAGACCGCTCTCGCAAAGCTTTCGGGTTAAGGGCCTGGCAGTCGGTACAAGACTCCGTGTCGTGGCCTCGGCCGAGGCAGAAGAGACACTCCCAATGCGGGTCGGTGACGGACATCATCCGCGCACAGGCGCCGCAACGTTTGAAACCGGGCATCCCTACGACACCTTGAGAGATGAAAAAACAGTGAAAAAATTCACCAAAAAGTATTGTCAAAAAATGACCAGGGCACTGCTCTTCCCGGATCTGCGCTTGCTGGCGCGGAAAAGAAGAACTGACGTCAGCGCGCAGGGGCGGCGCCTAAGTACTGCCCGCGACGTCATCCCGGCGATCACGACGCCGACGACGGACGCGGAGCCGCACGACGCCGCCTACCGACGCGCAAGGGTACTGCTACGCAAAAAACTTTCCGGATCCAGCCTGACGCCTGGGGATATTCTAAGGTAAGGAATCTGTCACTAACGTGTCTCTTTCAGATCAGCATAACAAAGGACGGGAAGACTGAGGCTCACTGCCTTTCAATGCTGTTCCTGCTTGGAGGTAGGTGTGAAGCACCTACACCCAGAGCAGGTTTTTGTTTCTGACCGACGAGAGCAAAAGGCTCCCACCTCAGGGGGTCAGAAACATGTCTAGAGGTGGCAGGCTTGTGCAGACCAGTCAGGTACACACTAGTGGGTTGGTAGGTTTTCAGGGGACACCTCTGAGGTGACCTTTGAGTGCATTTCTTAATAAATCCAACACTGGCATCAGTGTGGGTTTATTAAGCGGAGATGTTGGATACCAAGCATCTTGGAATTCAGTGAAGCCATCATGGAGCTGTGGAACTCGTAATAACAAGCTTTCAGCCCATGTACTCTGTATGGCTTCACTGTGCACTTATAATGTCTTAGATTGGACTTAGATACTATAGGGGCATATCTGCTAATGCAGTTATGCCCTCACATGAAGTATAGTGCACCCTGCCTTAGGGCTGTAAGGCTATCTGTAGGGGTGACTTACCTATGCCTCTTTTCACTTTTATCTGCACCAAAACATTCAGGCTGCAACAGGAGTGTGCATGTGGTTGGTGATAAGTCTCTTACGGTGGCATAATACATGCTGCAGCCCTTAGAGATCGTCTTTGGTCATAAGGCCCTTGGTACCACTGGTACCTTTTATAAGGGGGTTATATGTGGGCCAGGGGTGTGCCAATTGTGGAAACAAAAGATACCGTTTTAGGAAAGAACACTGGCACTCGCAACTGGTTAGCAGGGACCCAGTACTCTACAGTCAAAGTTGCATCACAGAACTAGGCAAAAAGTGTGTGGGGGTACTGCAACAGAAACCCACTTTCCTACAATTCTCCCTGAACGAATTCCTGTACTCAGTGGTGAGTCCAAAGCCCTCAATGAGGGTATCCTTCATGAGGTCATAGGACTTATCTTCCTCATCCAGTGTCAGGAGTCTATCTCGGCACTTTCTCTACTGCGGGAGTTATTCTCAGGAGTCCCAGAACTTTCGGTGTAACTTCCTCATTTTACAAGCTCTCTCAAGGGCTGTAAACCATTTGGTAACGCCATCACCATCAGCATATGTGGAGACAATCCCTTTGGGGATTTTGGGATCAAAGGTTTCCTTCTTCTGCCTATTTATTTTGTTGCTGCCACCACTTATGGGTGCTAGACCCATCTCAGTCCTCTCTCTTTCTATAGCCAGGATGTTGGCTTCAAGGGCTGCTCTCTTCACTACTCTTGCAAGGAATATATCCTGCTCATCTAGTTCCTCTCTCTCTCTCTCGCTCATTAGGCCTGGAGTTTTCTGGACTAGTCCCAGATGGGGAAGGCACTCTAGATCTAATGTTAGGGAAGAAGTGAAGGGTTATGCCCTCATCCTCCCTGGTTAGGATGGGGGGGGGGGGCTGTACAGTCTCATTGTCACTGTCCACTTCCTCTTCTGTAACTGGGTTGCATCAAAATCGGCAAGGGCCTCCTGAGCTGTACCATGGTAGGGTTTGAGCCAGTAACTATTTTACTGGCTTTTACAGAGGATCCTTAACTCCATCATACTAAGATGCAGATAAGGGGTCAGATTGAGTTCCTGCACAATCTCCTCTGGGCCAAACATGCCTAGTATAGTTACGTCATTTTTAGAAACTCAAGAAAAAATTCTAGAAGACTTTTTAAGGCTGAACTGACTAGCATAATTGTTAAGTTTCTAATGCAATGGACTGGGGGACTTAACACAAGGCCGAAACAGTTCAGATTAGAAAATTTTTGGAAAAATGGAAAATAAAATGTGAACTAATGTCAATTGTGGATTTCTTTGTGGAATCACCTATTGACCAAGTGGTATCAGCAAATGCAAAGTCTTGTATCCCACCGCTGAACCACCAATGTAGAAAGCTGGCTTTTTATGTAGTGGGCCAATATAGGAGCACACCATGCAAAAAGTCCAGACGACCCTTATTTGTTTACAGGGCTTACTTTAATAATCCCAAGTGCTCTATTTGTGGTCGACCAGCTTAGGTTTACCACAGGGAAGTATCTTTTGTACATACAGTCAATACATTACATACTCATGAAAAAATTTGAGATCAACTTAAAAAAAAATACCAGATTTTTACATAATTTTAGACTCCAAGCTCATCTGAATCAGGTAAGTACTTTCAGAGATATAGATTTGACAGTAAAATGCTCAAATAACGGTTTTTGAGGTATGAGCCTCGAACGACGTAATGTTATCCTATGGGAGAAACAAACACTGCACACATTTGCGAACGGTAGCTGAAGGTGCCTTTTAGGACTTGAGGTGCTTAGGGGCCAAGGTCCAAAGAACCCCAGCAGTTTGGTTTTACCTGCCCTGGGGTGTCCAGGTGCAGAGGTGCTGGTCGCAATGGTAGCTTCGAGCACTACACGTTAAAGTCAATGGAAGGGTATCAATAACAAAAAGCCTGCAAGTGGGGACTTGGGGACAAGTTCTGCAGTACCCCAAAGGTGGGCTCGGCTCATGAGGGTCTCTGGAGCAAGTGGACGCAGTCTGTTTTCGTGAACCCGGGCTGTGGGGTTCGAGTGAAGAGGTGTTTGGCTGGCTGGCCACTTGAGTTGGAAGCTCGCACTATTCTTGGCCTAGACCTGCTGAGGGGAAGAAAACAGACAGCCAAGCCACTATCTGTGTGAGCCTTGTTGGTCCTGACGTCCCTCAGTGGACAGGTCAGTTTTGGCGGCAGTGTTGCCCAGACTGGACACTCAACAAGCCTTGGTTGAGGCAAATTGCTACAGTACCCATGGTATTCGTTCAGGGGGGCTCCTGGGGGGTTTAGTGTCTAAAAACTCACTGAAGAGACGGGGCTGGCCTTCTGAACCACAGTGTCCTCCTCCTGGCAAGATTCTCCCTCAGTGGGCCCGATGGCAAGCAAAACGAAGTACTGGGCAGGTGCAGTCGGTGCCTGCAGATAAAGGGGATTCACTCCTCCACCCCATTTTTTGGGGAGATGTGCAGCTTGTGGATGAGTTGGTCCGGCAACTGTTGAGGTTACCAGCAGCCAGGCAGGGTTTGGCGACAATTTCGGACCAAGTACTCTGTTTTTGCAGTGTCAGCTCTTCTTTGGCCTTCTTCTGTTCCCAGGTAGACGAATCGGTCTGTCTGGTGCAAAGGGGACCCCTAAAAATTGAATTTAGGGGCATTTAGGGTAGTAGCCAATGGGCTACCTACCCCTGGAGTGCCTAAACCCCTATATGAACACTTCCTGCCAGGAGTGGGCATAATCCTGACCCAGAGTTACTAGTTTCACCAAAACCAAGATGGTGAGACCCTTCTTCGACTGTCCAATTCAGGTTGCCCACCTGAGGGGTGTGCACAGCCTACAAGTGTGACACGCCTTCTGACTAGCTGGTTTACCGCCTGCTCTCGTGCCAAATGGGCCCCAGGGCACGGGGGTGGTATTTCTCACTTCTGGGGGAAGCCAAGGTTGCATATCAAAGGCGGCAGTGGTTTTGAAACCTCTGACACTGATATACTAAATCACTAGTCATTCTGTTGGAGAAGGTGTGAGCACCCTGCGCCGGAGCAGGCATTGTTTCTGGCCTTTGAAAGTGCAGGCTCTCACCTACAGGGGGTCAGAAACTTGGCCGTGGTGGCAGGCTGGACACACTAGAGGACTAGTAGGTTTACAGGGGGTACCTCTAAGGTGTCCTCTGGGGGCATGTCCTAAATAAATCTGATACTGATATCAGTATAGATTTATTGAGGTCAGGTGTTTGATATCAAACACCATTATTTTCAGTGAAGCCAGTATATACCCGGGCAATTACTTAATGACCAGTGTCCAGTACATACCTTTAGGATGGCTTCCTATTACTTGTAAAGTCTTAGCAATAGAAATAGACATCACTGGGGCATATCTGCTCATGCAGATGTGCCATCACATGTAATATAATGCACCCTGCATTAGGGCTCTAAGGCCTGCTGTAGGGGTGACTTACTTATAAGACGTGCAGTGTACTTGGACTTTGCACACAGGGAGTGTGCAATGTTGTGTTTTCAGAAGGACTTGCACCCTTTCACGTATCAGACAATGGCAGTCTGCATGCAGCTTTTGTGTGGGTCCCTTTGGCTGGCATAATGCATGCTGTAGCACATAGGGACTCTCTTTAATACCCATGCCCTGGCACCAGTACCATTTACTAGGGACATGCAAGGGTGCTAAAGTCCTTGCCAATTGGGTTACAATGGAGCATGTTGTCGTTTTTAGAGAATGAGCACTGGCACGGGGGCCTGTTTAGCAGGAATCCAGTGCACATCCTGTCAAGAACATCAGTATCAGTGGGCAAAAGTGGGGGTGACCATGTCAAAAAGGGGCACTTTACTACATGAACAAATTTCCTTTAAAAACCTGGCACAGCTGGCCAGAAAACACATATGCTTGACCAGATTTAGTGATTGAGGTCAGACCAGAGACCACACGACAGCCTCAGGCGACAAAGGTAAGATGCAGGATTCTCCATGGGAAGCTTGGGTGTAGAATGGCCTCACACTCTATTCACCAAACAGGTTAGATGCTGTCAGCACCTTTTTCCAATTCATGAAGTGGAAAGTCTCACTGTTTGATTATGTGAGGCTATTTTGTGTTTGAAACTGAAATACTGTCGTATCTGATGACAAGATAAACCAGCTTGGGTATGTGCACTGAGCAAGTCCCAGATACTTGGAGTAAGATGTGTGCATGAAGTCCATGGCACATTAGGAAGAAGCCCTAGTGAAGTATTGGAAAAGCAAGGGTTGCCAAGGGCCCCTAGTTCAGACCCTTGAGGATAAATGTGTCGATGAAGAGGTGCATTGATCAAGCCATCCTGGAACATTTTCGAGCCCCAAAAGGCTCGAACCAGGAGTTTCTCAATGTAAGTGGGTCAGTGTATGAGCATGAACATACTTTCCAACCTCCTTCCACAAGATACAGATGGGAAGAGATGTTATACCCAGCCTTTGCTTCTTACCTTCTATCCCTTTCCCAGCATGGAAGGAACTGTGGTTCAATGCCTGGCAGACACCTGCCCTGTCCTTGTTTGTGAATGAGGGTGCAGTAAAGAAAATGAGGGCAGATAAATTGAAACTGGAGAGATCCCCAGCAAAAGGAACTCCCACCCATGCAATCTACCATTATGGTAAGAGCTTGTGCAGGTATATTGAAGAACTGGGTTAAGAGCATTAGCTGCGAAAATAGAGAGTATTTTCTAGAAGAAGGTGCCCTTGACATTGAGAAGGATAAGGTTATTTACCCAGTAAGCATCTGTTCTTGGCATGTAGAGCTGTAGATTCACATGCTTTGCATACTCCTGCCATCTAGTGTTGGGTGCGGATGTTTGGAAGTTGTTTTTCCTCTGAGAAGTCTTTCCAGTCACGAGGTAAGATGACTCCTCCTTTCGGTGATAGTGAGCATGGGCATCAACTCCATTGTTAGATTGTTTTCCCGTAAGAGGGTGAGAATGGAGTGAGTGAGTGTAGTAATGAGATGTCCATGCGTATGTAATGTAAATATGGAGAACTGCAACAACTACAGGTGACCGGGGAGGTGGGAGGGCGCATGTGAATCTACAGCTCTACATGCCAAGAACAGATGCTTACTGGGTAAGTAACATTATCTGTTAGAGGCATGTGTGCTATAGATACACATGCTTTGCATAGACTATATAGCAGTATTCTCCCAAAGCGGTGGCTAACCAGTAGATGTTACAGTTGTTTGAAATAGTGTTTTTAGAACTGCTTGGCCTACATTTGCTTGTTGTCGTGGTAACACATCCACACAATAGTGTTTGGTAAAGGTGTGTGGTGTAGACCATGTTGCTGCTTTACATATGTCAGCCATAGGAATGTTACCGAAAAAGTCCATAGATGCCACTATTTTGCGAGTGGAATGCACTCTAGTGGGTATAAAGTTCTTTTTGCTTTTGCATAGCAAGTTTGAATGCATTTAACAATCCATCTTGAAATGCTAGATTTAGAGATAGGATTGCCCTTGTGAAGTGATGCAAATGCAAGAAACAGTTGCTTTGTTTTACGAAAATCTTTTGTTCTTTCAATATAATACAGTAAGGCTCTCCTGACATCAAGTGTGTGAAGAGCTCGTTCTGCTACAGAATCAGGCTGAGTGAAGAACACAGGTAACTCAACTGATTGGTTAAGATGAAAAGTAGACACCACTTTAGGGATGAATTTGGGTTAGTGCGAAGAACTACTCTATATTAATGAAGCTGAAAGAAGGGTTCTTCTAGGGTTAATGCCTGTAGCTCACCAACTCTCCTTAATGAAGTGATTGCAATGAGGAAGGCAACTTTCTATGAAAGGAACTGTAAGGAACAAATGTGTAATGGCTCAAAGGGTGGGCCTCGAGTCTTGTAAGTAAAATGTTGAGATTCCATACTGGTGCTGGAGGTATTCTGGGTGCTATTACTCTTTTTAAGCCTTCCATAAAGGCTTTAATCACAGGGACTTTGAGCAAAGATAAATGCTGTCTGTTTTGCAGATATGCAGCCACTGCTGCAAGGTGCAATCAAATAGATGTGTAAGCTAAATTCGATTGCTGTAGGTGCAGAAGAAAACAATGTTTTGAACAGAAGCATCTAAGGGATTCATTTTGTTGTTATTACAATAAATAAGAAATTGTTTCCATTTTCCTGCATAACAAGCTCTGGTAGTGGGCTTTCTTGCTTCTTTTAGAATAGTCATACAGTCTGGTGGCACATTCAAGTATCCAAACTCTATGACTTCAGGAGCCAAATCGCTAGGTTGAGCTCCTTGGGGTTTGGGTTTCTGGTTTCTTCACGGTTCTGAGTGAGAAGGCTGGAATTGAGGTGTAGCTTTTGATGTGGAACTACTGAGAGTTCCAGAAGTGTGCTATACCATGGCTGATGGGCCCATGTGGGAGCTACTAAAATCAGTGTGAGATATGTTCCATGAGCTTTCAAACGAGAAACGGAAGGAGTGGGAGAGGCGGAAAAGAGTAGGCAAATATTTTTGACCAATTGATCCATAGGGCATTGCCTTTGGATCGAGGGTGTGGGAACCTGGTGGCGGAGTTTGGGCATTTTGCGTTGTCCACTGTGGCGAACAGATCTATTTGTGGAAATCCCCATTTTTGAAAGTATGGAAGGAGAACTTGGGGATGAAGTTCCCACTAGTGTATTTGCCGTCTCCTTCTGCTGAGGAGATCGGCAATTTGATTGTTGACTCCTGGAAGGTTTTCTGCCAGAAGATTAATTTTGTGATGAATTGTTCAGTTCCAGATGGTCTGAGAGAGGCGTGACAGCTGGAGAGTGTATGTCCCCCCTGTTTTTAGGTCGAGCCTAGCGGCAGCGCGCATGCACTGCGGCATGCTGTAGTAGAGTATGCTGTGGAAGCCTCGACCACTCTCCTCCCATATTTTTTATTGGCTGGTGTCATTGTCCTTGGTAAATGCTGGCTTCTGATTCATTATGAGGCTTGTAGGTCCCTCCTTGTTACCGCCTTGTCGCCATTTGTTACCGCCCATAAGGACTGGACCTTTTACTTGGCACATTACACGGACTGCTTTATCTAGTGTGAGAGCACTATTTTTGTTATTGACACTAATGGGGACAATGGCGGCTGCTTTATTTTGTATTTGCATGTTGAGCGCGGCGCCTGCGTCAGAGACACCGCGCTCTGTTTTTTATTTTTTATTTAATACCGAGCGTGGCGCCCGCTTCAGGGACACCAGCTCGGGTTCATTATTTTCTTAATTAACTTTATGCATGAGCGCGGCGCCCGCTTCAGGGACTTGCGCTCTGCAATGCAATAGGTGTTGCTTTTGGTATTGTAAATGACAATGCCTTTTAATTTTTTATAAAAGGCATTGCCATTTACAATGCCAATAACTCCAAAACTCGCATTTGCGAGACCATTTGCATTGTAAATGCTTGTTGTCTATAGTACATGGCTATCATGTTGTCCGTGTGGACTAAGACAACCTTGTGTATGAGATGAGACTGAAAAGCTTTGAGTGCTAGAAATACTGCTAGAAGCTCTAGATAGTTGATGTGGAGACATTTGTGCTTGTTGTCCCAGAGACCCTGAATTGTGTCACTGTGGAGATGGGGACCCCAACCTGTGAGAGGTGTCTGCTGTGAGCACGACTTGTGGAACAGGGTCAATAAAAGGCTGCCCTTTTGATAAGTTTAGTGGGTTCCACCACTGCAGAGAGCGATGGGTGCGGCTGTCTATCAACACTAGATCTGTTAATTGACCCTGTGACTGATTCCACTGATGTGCTAAGCATTCTTGTAGAGGACGCATGTGTAGTCTTACGTAAGGCACTATTGCGATGCATGACACCATCATTCCTAACAGTTGCATAAACGTTTTGGCTGTTAAGTTTTGATTGGCTTGAAACTGTAATTACAGAGTTTGAAAATTGCGAATTCTGGCTGCACTGGGAGAGGCTAGAGCCGTGCGAGTGTTGAGAGTTGCTCCCACATAATAATGTATTTGTAAGGGCTGTAGATGAGACTTTTGCACATTCTCTGTGAAGCCCAATCGGTAGAGTAAGTTTAGCGTGGTCTGAGTGTGTTTTAGACACTTTTGAAGTGTGCTGGCTTTGATGAGCCAGTCGTCTAAGTAGGGGAAGATGTGAATTTGTTGTCTGAGATGAGCTGCTGCTACTACAGCTAGACATTTGGTAAACACTCTGGGAGCAGTAGTTACTCCGAATAGGAGTACCTTGAACTGATAGTGTTTGCCTGCTATCTGAAATCTGAGATATTTGCGATGAGCTGGATGGACAGGAATATGAATGTATGCGTCTTTTAAGTCTAGTGTGGACATAAAAACGCCTTGTTGTAGAAGTGGAAGGACCTGTTGGAGCGTTACCATATGGAAGTGTTCTGACAGTATGTATAGGTTTAACGCTCTGAGATCCAAAATGGGTCTCAAGGGGCCGTCCTTTTTGGGGATTAAAAAGTACAGAGTACACTCCTGAACCTTTGGTACTGTAATGGAACTGGTTCTATTGTTCCTTTTTCTAAGAGATTGCACTTCCTGTTAGAGTAACTTTAAGTGATCTGACGACAGTTTGTGAATGGGAGGTGGTATGTTTGGAGGATTGGTGGTAAGCTCCAGGCAATAACCATGTTGGATAATGTTGATCACCCATTTGTCGGTTGTTATGGCTTGCCAAATGGGGAGAAATTGTAGAAGTCTTCCCCTGACAGGTGTTAAGTGATCGGTGGGAAGTGTGGGCAAGTCACTGTTTGTTAGGGTAAGGGTTATTACGCGGTGCGGCGCCTTTACTCCTACCCTTGGAATTGTTTCCTCTATACCCTCCTCTATAGAAACCTCTAGAGGGAAAGAATTGGGTATTGCTTTTGTAAGAGAAAGCATTTGGGTCTGAGGATGATGTTTTAGACCCTGCTCTGTAAAAAGAGCGACAAAAGGAACCTCTATTGGATGGGGACTGGAGTGCTCCCATGGGCTTTGCCACCTCTGTATCTTTTTTCATTTTTTCTAGGGATTGGTCCACTACAGGACCTAACAGGTGTGCTTTGCCATAGGGGGTGTTTAAAATGGGCTGTTGGACCTCCGGCTTAAACCCCAAAATCCTAAGCCATGCATGTCTTCTAAGGAGAATGCTGGTATTGATCTCCATAGCTGCGGTGTCAGCTGCATCTAAAGCACATCTGATTGACGAGTTAAAGATTAGTTTTCCCTCTTCCACTAACTGTTGCGCTTTAGCTTTGTGTTCTTCTGGAAGGTATTGGAGGAGCAGCTGCTCCATTTCATCCCAGTGTGCCCTGTCATACCTGGCTAGTAGGCCCTGTGTGTTTGCGATGCGCCAGTAGTTAGCGGCTTGAACAGCTACTCGTTTCCCTGATGCATCAATGAGCTTAGATTCTTTGTCTGGGGAAGGTGCATCACCAGAGGTTTGTGAATTAGCTCTTTTGCAAGCATTGGACACTACTAGGGAGTCAAAAGGTAATGTCCCTTGATAAACACAGGATCTGATGGAGAGGGTTTATATTTTTTTTATCTACTCTTGGAGTTAAAATACATGCTCGTACAGGGTCTTTAAAGATATCGTCTGCATGCCTCATCATGCCTTTAAGCATAGGGAGTGATTGACTGGACCTGTGTGTGGACTCAAGTGTCTCAAATAAAAAGTCTTCTTATAAGGACTCTTTATGTAAGGCCACCCCATGATATTCTGCTGCCCTAGCAATAAGCTGTTGATAAGCCATATTATCGTCTGGAGGTGATGGCTTTGCAGGATAAAGGTCTGGGTCATTATCTACTGGAGGGTCAATGGTGTAGTCATTCCATGGGTCTACAGGCAAATCGGTGTCCTCATCAGTATGATCCCTATCTGGATCTGTATGTGTAGATCCCTGAGGTGTTATATGTAAGGGATCCTCAATTATTAAGTGTGGAGAAGATGGTGGATGTGGAGAGGGTTGTGGGGCAGGATAAGCAGGGCTAGTAGCCATGTCCTCCTTTATAAGAGGAATCTTGTAAGCAGGGTCCTCTGAAGGAAGTTTACGTTTTGATGGTGTTTTAGCAAAAATATGTCCCATATCAGGATGAATATAATTTTTTTCTGCTTAGGGTCTAAATTGGGTTTAAGAATGTCTAAAATTGGCTCTGGAGGCTCAGGGCGACTGTCCTTGGATTTGTGCCTTGAAATTGACTTCTCCTTGGGAGTGGAAGGTTTCGGCTCCGAGGCGTGTTTTTGTTTCGGAGCGGAGGGTTTCGGTACCGAAGCATATTTTTGTTTCGGAGCAGAGGGTTTCGGCTTCGAACTAGCTTCGTCCTTCGATCCTGATGGTTTCGGATTCGCAGATGATTTTCGACTCGGTCCCGAGCCGGAAGGCTTGATGGTCTGGTTTGGTGCCGAGCCGGTAGGCAGGGTGACGTAAACAATGTCTCAGTGCCGACCCTGGCCAGAAGGCAGAGGTGGTGCCGAAGCCTTATGTGTTTTGGAAGAGGTTTTAGGGGGCAAGGGGTCTTCGGTACTCACGGCACCTTGTCCCAGAGGCACATCTTCAGACTCCAGATCGATACCTTACTCCAGATCGGACTCTGAAACGGAGAAGGCCTGTTCTTCTGCGGCAGACGCTTCGATCTCCTCTTGCTTGGATTCTTCCCCGAAGATATCCGGAGTGTGTTGAATGCTTTGACATTGCATTTCTCGTCGTCGAGCCTGACATCGCATAGAATCTTCTTGGACCAAAACAATTTTAAAGCGTCGCAGTCATTTTCCTTTAGCTCCGAAGAGAGGCACAAGTTACAGACTTGATGTTGGTCAGTGAAAGGAAACTTGGTGTGGCACCGAGGACAGAATTGGAATGGAGTCCATTCCATCAGCAGAAGGCTGACCTCACACAGCTAGGCCCGATGGCCACCCATGAGGTTTCCAATTGAAGATGGAGAATTTGTTGACCGATTCGATATGCGTAGAACAAGGAAACTCATACGGAAACAATACCGTAGAGGGTACAGTGGATTGCGCATCGAAGGGAACCAGAAAAACGGTTTAGAACCAGGGCGTAGCAATACACGTCCAAACCCGATGGTGGAAAAAAACAATCTAACAATGGAGTCGATGCCCATGCGCACTATCACCGAAAGGAGGAGTCACCTTACCTTGTGACTGGAAAGACTTCTTAGAAGAAAAACAACTTGCAAACATCCTGACCCAACACTAGATGGCAGGAGTATGCAAAGCATGTGTATCTACAGCACACATGCCTCGAACATTTAATAACTAAGAAAATGTTAAAAGGCAAGTAGTTTAAATTATGTCCACAACAATGGGCAGTCTTGCTTAGGTAATATGAAGTGACTAGGCGAAAGCAATAATCTCATGTGCGTGGATTGATAGACACCCACATAGATCTGGGATATCAAATTAGCCAGGTGAGGGACAGAGTTCAGGTTTGTGCCCTAACTACACTGACACCTCTTTGTATGTTTCCCTCAAATTTCTAGTGACATCACAGAAAATGTAGATGAAGATTATACTCTATATTCTAGGTTTCCTCATACCAGCAGGGGATGGGTCACCTGGAAACAGAGTAGCACAAGTAAAGAGACCGGTTGGAGGGACACAGGCAAACCACACTCATGGCGGAGCACGTCGAATGTGGAAAGCAATGGCCTAACCCGTGCGATATGAGAAGCTGACACCACAACATTCCATTGCCCCGCCCATACGATCTATCATTCAGAATACTCTAAGGATTACTGCAGGACGAAGGGCAAGAGAGCTTGAGAGAGATCTCCAACTAGATTGGTATCTTCCCACCCCTCAGCTAGTGAGAAGATGGCGATAACTCAAATGACTTCTCGCATATCCAACTGGATGCCTTCCAATCTTAACAAGAAACACCCACTTCCCAGATTAGGAAGGCAAGTCACCAGCCCATGTTCCTGGTCCTCATTCAATCACCTAATGCTCAACAATTCCCTAAAACATGTGATAACCCACAAATATTTCAAGAAGAATTTCAAAATGTTATTGAATTCAATAAACCCAATTGGGCTATTGTCACTCAATTGATATGTGTAGTTATGCCAGGTGAAGTTAAAGATCGATTCTTAGACAACCCAAATTGGAAGCAACAATCACCCATTGATGAAGATGCTGTTACTGCTGTTAGAGATGCGTCAAAATTGATTGATCATGACTGGGTGTCCTACATCGAGGAGCACAATATATGCATGCTCCAAGAAACATGGGCCACTGAGAGAGTGTTTATAGATGGGTTCACTACTTTTAGTGTGGAAGCAAAACCAGCCGAGCGCTTTGGGATAACAACTGGGGGCCTTATAATTTTAGTTAGGAATGGCTGCTTCAGCTCACATACATTATTGAAGACAGATTGTCCTGACTTGATGGGGTTTACCATGTTTTTTGCCACAGGACTTTGCTTGGCCCTTACAAACGTCTATCCAAGAACGACAACGGCGAGTAACAAATCATCTACTCTACCTCTTTTGGAAGAGGCTCTAGATTCCTTACAGCCGAATACAAAAATAATAGTGGCAGGAGATTTTAATACTTCCTATGAACCCTCCCCATATATAAATGAGATCATTGGTGAGGAGGATGAAAATTGGGGTATACCACAGTTGACAGGGCAACCGAGGAAACCTTTTTCTAACTCCGCACTTAAATTAGCTTCTGTAACGGTTAGCAGAGGACTTAAAGCTTGTAATGGAAGTACTAATTCTGACCCTGATTGAGCACCTACTTTTAAAAGAGGAACTTACACTAGTGCTATTGACTACGTCCTTATAGATGTGAGGCTATGGCCACTTTTGGCCGACATGAAAGTGGATTCGCGTTCGGACACTGACCACAATTCCCTGAAATTAACATTAACTGGGGAACTTTTGAAACGATAAAAAAAATCCCTATCACACAATAGTCCCGGAGCCAACCGTAACTAACAATCGTTGCTACGTTACATGCCTAAAGTCATGTCAAATCGAAAATTATACTCGCAGATATATGGGCTGTGTTTTGCCTTTTTATCTGAATATGTAGGGCTTAGCGAAGTAGATCTTCCCATTTAAAGTGTGCACAGCCGGCTATTCGAAGAGATGCAAAAGTTTTTTACAAGGACGTGTCCCACACAAAACCAAACCGGGCTAAAGAGATAAAGTGGTTTGATCCGACCTGTAAACAGGCTAAAAGCTCATTAATACCAGCCGTCTTAGATGGCGATAGGACTACAATCATCAAAGCCAGGCATACCTATAAGGCTCTACTGAGCCAAGCAAAAAGGAATTGGAATGAAAAAATTTGGCAAGACATATTTGCTGGTATTAAAATAAATGATAATAGGACTTTCTGGCGCATAGTAGCTCAATCTAAGCCAGAAAGAGCAAAAACTTACCACAATCATATTTTACCAGAAAAATGGGTGTCCCACTTCACTGACCTCTACAGACCTCTACGCTGCAAAAGATTGTGATGAATTGATGTTGAATAGTGACCAGGTATCACACTCACAGAGACATACTTCACAGATAGTACAGAAATTGCTGCCCCTGTCATCTTTAGCCCCAAAGATACAGCCAGAGCTATTGATTTTTTAAAAATCTGCCAAGGCACTAGGCCCAGATAAAATTCCTGGAAATTTATACAAATCTGAGCCCCAAGTTTGGTCGTTACCTAAACTTACTATTAAAATGCAATAGCGACAGGGGGCGAGATACCAAAATCTCGGAGAGGAGCAGAAATTATAACAATACGTAAAAAGGGTGAAGCATGCAACCCTTCAAGCTATAGAATGATCAGTTTAATCGACAATGCACAAAAGATCTTTGCAAGACAAGTTCTAGAGAAACTGTTCGATTGGGTGGATTCTAACAAAATTATGTCCCCACATCAAGCTGGCTTTCAGCTGAAGGTCAGCACTTCCGATCAGATTTTTGGACTCTTCATATTATTCTGGACACATGTTTTACTACGGCACCAGAAGCTCTATGTGGCATTTGTAGACCTTAGAGCTGCATTCGATCTTATTCCTCGCACTAACTTGTGGTGTGCTGTGCTCTGCTCAACATAGGGGCTCCTGGCAACTTAATACAGCTTATACCTTCACGGAAGAAATTATGCTCAAGTTCGTTGGAGTAATAATGGAGAATTGACTAAACTTATCTCTATCGAGCGTGGCATGCACCAAGGGTGCGTTCTTGCGTGAACATTATTTTCTCTATACAAGAACAATGTTGTGGACATACTGGTGAATTGCAGAAATGAACCCCCCGCTTTGAACAGAAAGTTTCCCAATCTCCTACTCGCCGACGACTCCCTCCTTATATCGACAAATTCTTAGGTTTCTGTAGGTCTAGGGGATTGGAGCTACATGTAAATAAGACCAAATACATAGTGCTTGGCAAGGGAGAGCGTAAAAATTCCTTTATTCATGTTGGCAGCGAGGCCCTAGAGAGGGTGCACAGTTTTGACTACTTAAAGGTAATACTTACGGAGAACTTTAAATGGTCAGGTCAACTTAGCAAGTGTACTCTGTTAATCGAACTCAGATCAAACGCTATCATCAGAATGAACAAGCAAACGACCTCACGCACTGTTTCGCCGACCCTAGAGGTCTATTGCGCCAGGGCACAAGGTGCTGCACTTTATGGCGCTGAGATCTGAAGCTGTGCTGATGTTCATTCTCTATGGCTGAAAATAAACTCGTCGGGTGTTAGTCTCTGTTCCATCCAGCTCCCCCTTACTCCACTATATTTTGACTTGGGTCTAAAAAGAATCGCAGATTTGCCTGTATTAAAACCACTAGTGTGCTGGGTTCGCCTTTGGTCCACACCCGAGCCAAGAGACTACAGCAATTCCCTCACAGGCCAATTAAAAGTCTTGGTGGCTAGGACTCTTCCATGGGTCAAATTTGTCTATGCTTGGATAGGGAAGTTGGACCTACAAAGGCTCAAGGCAGTGCCAATTCCAAATTGTAAAGCTGATCTCAACACTCTGAAAACATGCTATTGGGCTTACATCAATGAAGATCACATAAATAATAGTTCAAATAGCTCCCTGACCAACACGTTTGGGAATTAAACTTTTTCCATTCTTTGAGCAATTCTTAGATTTAGATTCATCAACCTTAGCCAAGAGTTTGTACATACGTTTTGGCCTTGGGATTCTTCCGTTAAGATCGTTCACTTATAAATGGAACAAGGATTCTTCAAATTTCTAGTATCTGCCCAGCGTTTGGCCTGAGCAATGAGAATGAGACACAATGTTTTTTGCCCCGAATATTACGAATCTCGCAGTAAATGGATCCGCCCAATATGCCGAGACTTGGGAACAACCAGATATCTTGCAGCCCATAGAATTTTAAAAGGTGACCCTCCTCTATGCTGACTATGCCGTTCTTATGGCTCGCACCCCTTAGTCCTTCAGTCCTTGCTCTCAAATTTCGTTGAATATATGAAGGAACTTGGCCTCCTAGTCAATCAAACAAAAACCTTCATTATGAAATGCGGGAGGAATAATAAGACATGCAGAGACATAAAAATAAATGGTACGAATGAACAAGTTACTTACTTTCGGTAACAATATATCTGTAAGAGACATATATTAGTTATAGATTCTTTACCTTAGAATTACCCCCAGGCGTCAGACTGGGTCCAGAGAATTTTCTCAGCAGTATCCCTGCGCGTCGGTAAGTGGCGTAGGTCGACTCCACGTTCGTCGCCGGGATGACGTTGCGGTATCTACTTAGAGGCCGCCCCTGCGCGCTGATGTCAGTTTTTTTACACGACATTCCACTCCAGAAGCGCAGAGCCATGCAAGACACTGACCACTGGTGCACAAAAACTAGGGCCCTGAAAGGGAGTCCCTTACTCTAGAAGTCAGTTTTCAGAACGGGGAGGATGGGTGGGGCGGTAAGGAATCTATAACTAATAAATGTCTCTTACAGATATATTGTTACCGAAGGTAAGTAACTTGTTCATCTGAAAGAGACTATTAGTTATAGATTCCTTACCTTAGAATAGATACCCCAGCAATACCAACCCAGGAGGTGGGTCTGCGAACTAAGTTCACACCAGAAAGTCCTGGAGAACTGAACGGCCAAAGAAGCGGTCTCTCCGGACTGGACTATACAGGCAGTAATGTTTAGTGAACGTGTGCAGTGATGCCCACGTGGCTGCCTCACAGATGTCACTGAGGGGGACTCCACGTCCCAAAGCAGTGGTGGCTGCCGTCACCCTGTTGGAATGGGCGCGCAGTCCTACCGGAGGCTCCTCTTTCGCCAACGAATAACAGATCTTAATGCAAAGGACGACCCATCGAGAGATGGTCCGTTTTTGCACAGCCCGACCTTTCTTGGCGCCCACATAGCCAACAAAGAGTTGATCGTCCACCCTGAATTGGTTTTTGCGATCCAGATAAAATGATAATGCACGTTTTGGATCCAGACGGTGGAGTCTTTCCTCCTCCTTGGAAGGATGCGGGCGGGAAGAAGTTGGGCAAAGTGATGGTCTGTCCTATATGGAAAGAGGTAACCACTTTGGGAAGAAAAGAAGGCCTAGTTCGAAGGACAACCTTGTCCGGATGGACAGCAAGGAAAGGAGGTTTCGAAGATAGAGCCTGTAGCTCACTCACCCTGCGAGCAGAGGTGATGACAACCAGAAAAGCAGTTTTTAAAGTCAAGAGTCTGAGAGGACAATTATGTAGTGGCTCGAAGGGAGCGCACAAAGTAAGTTAAGACCAGATTCAAGTCCCACTGGGGCATTACGAAAGGAATAGGAGGAAAGAGGTGAGTAATGTCCTTAAGAATTTTTTTTACAATAATGGATTTGAAAAGAGAAGGCTGATCAGGAAGGCGAAGAAAGGCCGAAACGGCCGAAATATAGCCTTTAAGGGTGCCCAGAGCAGAGCCTTGCTGGGCTAAAGAAAGTATGAATAGAAGAACCTCAGAAAGAGGAGCAGAAAGGGATCCACAGCCTTTGCTGCGCACATGCCACAAATTTGTTCCATCTACCGGCGTATACTGTCTTAGTCGAGGGGCGCCTGGCTGCCAAGATGATGTTACAGACTTCGGGAGGAAGGTCGAAAGCTGTCAACTGTCGCCACTCAATCTCCACGAAAGGAGGTGGAGGCTGGACAGGTTCGGGTGGAGGACCGTCCCCTGCTGTTGCGACAGAAGATCCTCCCGAAGAGGCAGTCTGATTGAAGGATCAATGGCCATGTTCAAGAGCTCGGAATACCAGACTCTTCGTGCCCAGTCCGGAGCCACAAGAATGACTTGGGCCCGATTGCGCTTGATCTTCTTCAGCACTCTGGGCAGAAGTGGTATGGGCGGAAAGGCGTATAGAAGACCGCAATTCCACTCGTGGCGAGATCTAGATCTAACCAAGGATCTCCCCACTGCTGAGCGAGACCTTGCACCGCCTCCGAGTGAAGACGCCATTCGTGATCCATCATGCACCGACGGCTGAGTTCGTCCGCCCTGGTGTTCAGGGAAACTGCCAGCTTTTGAACCGCCAGGGACATGGCCCTGATGTTCCAGCCATGTCCAAAGACGAAGAGCCTCTTGACATAGTGTCCACGACCCCACCCCGCCCTGTTTGTTGCAGTACCACATGGCAGTGGTGTTGTCCGTGAACATCTGCACTACTCTTCCTCTGACAGAAGAAAGGAATGCCTTCAGTGCAAGACGAATCGCCCGGAGCTCCAGAAGGTTGATGTGGAGCCTGGACTCCGCAGGAGACCAGGGGCCTCTGATCTCCGCTTCTCCCATGTGGCTGCTCCATCCCAGGAGTGACGCATCTGTCACCACTGTGAACTCTGGTTGGGGAAGGGAGAGGGATCTGCCGTTGACCCAATCCTTGTCAGTTAGCCACCACTGCAATTGGTGTGCAGTGCCCTCCAAGATCTGGACGCAATTGTAAAGATTCCCCTGATGCTGCGGCCACTGGAACTTCAGGTCCCATTGCAGAGCCCGCATATGACACCTGGCATGATCCACCAGCAGGATGCAGGAGGCCATGAGGCCCAGCGGCCTCAGGATCATTCTCACCGAAATCAAGGATAGAGGCTGAAACATCAGTATCATAGCCCGAATATCCCGGACTTACTGCTCAGGAGGATAGACCCGAAACTGCCCTTTGTCCAGAACCGCTCCGATGAAAAGGAGTTTCTGAGAGGGAGTAAGGTGCGACTGGCAGGTTGAGAGTGAACCCCAGCGAATGCAGGAGGTCCGCCATAGTCTGGAGGTGGGAGACGACAGCCTGGGGCGAGCTCGCCTTCAACAGCCAGTCGTCGAGATAGAGGAAGACTGGAACCCCTGATCTGCGCAGATGAGCTGCGACCGCCGCCATCACTTTCGTGAACACCCGAGGGGCGCTGGTAAGGCTAAAGGGGAGCACAGTAAACTGAAAATGCTCGTGGCCTACTGTGAACCGCAGGTAGCGCCGGTGGGCAGGCAAGACGGGGATGTGTAAATAAGCGTCCTGCAAGTTCAATGCTACCATCCAGTCGCCAGGGTCGAGGGCAGACAGGACCTGAGCCAATGTCAACATTTTGAACTTCTCCTGAGGCACAAGTTACTAACTTGTATAACGATATATCTGTAAGAGACAGTAGTTCGTGACAGATTCCTTACCTTAGAATATCCCCAGGTGTCAGGCTGGATCTGGAAAGTTTTTGCGTAGCAGTACCCTTGCGTGTCGGTAGGCGGCGTCGTGCGGCTCCGCGTCCGTCGTCGGCGTCGTGATCGCCGGGATGACGTCGCGGGCAGTACTTAGGCGCCGCCATTGCGCGCTGACGTCAGTTCTGTACACGACTTTCCGCGCCAGGAACGCAGAGCCATGCAAGAAGCTGACATAGGCGTCTGAAAAATACTAGGGCCCTGAAAGGGATGTCCTTAACCCTAGAAATCAGTTCGCAGAACGGGGAGGATGGGTGGGCGGTAGGAATCTGTCACTAACTACTGTCTCTTACAGATATATCGTTACACAAGTTAGTAACTTGTGCATCTGAAAGAGAAACGTTAGTGACAGATTCCTTACCTTAGAATAGATACCCCAGCAATACCAACCCCGGTGGTGGGTCTGCGAACAAAGATCAGACAAGGAAGTCCCGGAGGACAGAACGGCCAAAGAAGCCGTCCCTCCGGACCTGACTGTCAAGGCAGTAATGCTTTGTAAATGTGTGCAGCGAGGCCCACGTAGTTGCCTGACAGATATCCTGCAGCGGAACACCGCGGCCTAAAGCCGTGGTAGCAGCCGTTGCCCTGGTGGAATGGGCACGCAGCCCAACAGGAGGCTCCTTCTTAGCCAAAGAATAGCAGGCTTTGATACACAAGGTTACCCAGCGGGAGATGGTTCTCTTGTGCACCGCCCGACCTTTTTGGCGCCCACGTAGCCAACAAAGAGCTGGTCATCCACCCGGAAGTGTTGTGTGCGGTTGATATAAAAGGAAAGCGCACGTTTTGGGTCCAGACGGTGGAGCCTCTCTTCCTCTCTGGAAGGATGCGGAGGCGGAAAGAAGGTGGGCAAAGTGATGGTCTGCCCAATGTGGAAGGCAGTAACCACCTTTGGCAAGAAGGACGGACGCGTCCTAAGAACAACCTTGTCTGGATGGACAGACAGAAAGGGAGGTTTGCATGATAGAGCCTGGAGCTCACTCACCCGCCGAGCGGAGGTGATGGCCACCAGAAAGGCTGTCTTCAGAGTCAGAAGACGAAGAGGACAGTTATGTAGAGGCTCAAAGGGAGCGCACATAAGAAAGGTAAGAACCAAGTTCAAGTCCCACTGAGGCATCACAAACGGAACAGGAGGGAAGAGGTGTGTAATGCCTTTAAGGAATCTGTTAACAACAGGGGACTTGAAAAGGGAGGGCTGATCAGGAAGCCTGAGGAAGGCCGAAATGGCACAAAGATAGCTATTGATGGTACCCAGGGCAGAACCCTGTCGGGCCAGTGAAAGAAGGAACAGAAGAACCTCAGAAAGAGGGGCAGAGAGGGGATTCACAGCCTTTGCTGTGCACCATGCCACAAACTTGTTCCACCTGCAGGCGTATACCACCTTAGTGGAGGGACGCCTGGCTGCCAGAATCATCACAAACTTCGGGAGGTAAGTCGAAAGGAATCAACTGCCGCTGCTCAATCTCCACGCAAGCAGGTGGAGGCTGGACAGGTTCGGGTGGAGGACCGTCCCCTGCTGCTGCGACAGAAGATCCTCCCGAAGAGGCAGACGGATCGGGGGATCGACGCTCATACTGAGTAGCTCGGGATACCAAACTCTTCGAGCCCAGTCCGGAGCCACAAGGATGACTTGGGCCCGGTCGCGCCGAATCTTCTTCAACACTCTGGGTAGAAGTGGTATAGGCGGAAAGGCGTACAACAGACCGCAACTCCACTCGCGACGAAAAGCGTCGCCGAGCGAGTGCCGCCTTGGAAATTCCAACGCGCAGAACTGATGACATTGCGCGTTCTCTTCGGTGGCGAATAGATCTAACCAAGGCTCTCCCCACTGCAGAAAGAGACCTTGCGCCACTTCCGAGTGAAGACGCCATTCGTGATCCATCATGCACCTGCGGCTGAGTTCGTCCGCCCTGGAGTTCAGGGAACCTGCCAGGTGTTGAACCATCAGGAACATGCCCTGATGTTCCAGCCATGTCCAGAGGCGCAGAGCCTCCTGACAGAGGGTCCACGACCCCACCCCGCCTTGTTTGTTGCAGTACCACATGGCGGTGGTGTTGTCTGTGAACACCTGCACTACCTTCCCTTTGACAGAGGGAAGGAATGCCTTGAGTGCAAGTCGGATCGCCCGGAGCTCCAGAAGGTTGATATGGAGCCGGGACTCCGCCGGAGACTAGAGGCCTCTGATCTCCGCCTCTCCCATGTGACCGCCCCATCCCAGAAGGGACGCGTCTGTCACAACTGTGTGCTCTGGCTGAGGAAGGGAGAGGGATCTGCCCATGACCCATTGCCGGTTCGAGAGCCACCACTGCAACTGTTTTGCAGCCCCCTCCGAGATCTGGACGTGATCGGACAGGTTGCCCTGGTGCTGCGCCCACTGGAACTTCAGGTCCCACTGCAGAGCCGCATATGCCATCTGGCATGATCGACCAGCAGGATGCAGGAGGCCATGAGGCCCAGCAGCCTCAGGGTCATCCGTACTGAAACCCAGGATAAAGGCTGAAAGATTGGAATCATAGCCTGAATATCCCGGACTCGCCGTTCGGGAGGATAGGCCTGAAACTGCGTCGTGTCCAGAACTGCTCCGATGAAAAGGAGCTGTGGAGAAGGAATCAGATGCGACTTCGGCACATTGATGGAGAACCCCAGCAAATGCAGGAGTTCGGCCGTAGTCTGGAGGTGGGAGACGACTGCCTGGGACGAGCCCGCCTTCAGCAGCCAGTCGTCGAGGTAGGGGAAGACTGGAACCCCTGCCCGGCGCAGATGAGCTGCGACCACCGCCATCACTTTCGTGAACACCCGAGGGGCACTTGTAAAGCCAAAGGGGAGCACGGTGAACTGAAAATGCTCGAGGCCTACCGTGAACCGTAGGTAACGCCGGTGGGCCGGCAGGACGGGGATGTGGAAATAAGCGTCCTGCAAGTCCAACGCTACCAACCAGTCTCCAGGGTCGAGGGCAGTCAAGACCTGAGCTAGGGTGAGCATCTTGAACTTCTCCTTCCGGAGGAAGCGATTGACGTTCCGGAGGTCCAAGATAGGACGCATGTCCTCCTTGGGCACCAGAAAGTAGTGGGAGTAGCAACCACGTCCTACTTCTGGGGTCGGAACATGCTCGATGGCCCTCTTGGCCAAGAGGGCCGTGACGTCCTTCTGCAGAAGCACCAAGTGATCCCCTGACATGTGGTGGAATTGAGGTGGCATGGCTGGGGGGGTGGTCTCGAAGGGGAGGGAGTAGCCCCTTCGGACAATGTCCAAGACCCACCTGTCCAAGGTGATGGGACGCCAGTGGTGAAGGTGATGGCGGACCCTGCCCCCTACTGGCGTGCTGTGCACCTGAAAGGAAGGACTAGGAGGGCTTGGAGGCCGCGGACGGGTTGGAGGTGGTGGCCTGACCCGCACGCTGGTTGCCCGAACCGCCACGGCGGTATCCACGTCCTCGCGAAGACGCTTGCTGCGCGGGCCGGTGGCTGGGCAGCTGACGTGACTGGGCGCCCCTTCCGTGGCCACGAAAGGGGCGAAAAGCAGAGGTTAGCGGAGGGCGCACAACAGAAAGGCCCAGGGACTTGGCAGTAGCCCGTGAGTCCTTAAAACGCTCCAGCGCATGGTCTGCTTTGGAACCAAAAAGACCGACTCCATCAAAGGGCATGTCCATGAGTGTATTCTGGACATCACCCGAGAAACCAGTTGTTCTCAGCCAGGCGTGCCGACGTAGCGCCACCGTCGTTGCAAGCGATCTGCCCAGCGAGTCGGCGGTATCAAGGCCACAACGTATGGTGTATTTAGCCGCATCTCTTCCTTCCGCAATGGCGCGGGTAAGCAGTGTCTGGACCTCCTCAGAACACTGTGGCAAAACAGCCGCCACCGAATCCCACAGGGAGTGGGTATATCGGCCCAACAGCCAAGCGGTGTTGACGGACCGCAAGCCAGCACTGGAGGAAGAAAAAGCCTTCTTCCCAAATTGGTCCAGGCGTTTGGATTCCCTATCCGGAGGGGCGGGAGGGAAGGTGGTTTGGGAGGCAGAGGCTTGGACAACCAAGCTCTCAGGGGTGGGATGTTGGGAGAGAAACAAGGGGTCGCCCGGAGCAGGGCGATGGCGTCGGGCCACGTTCCTATCCACAGGAGCCCCTGTGGTGGGCTTGGACCAGGCGCCCAAAAGAACGTCAGTGAGTGCATCATTAAACGGCAGCACAGTCTCCGTGGAGGAAGCTGCCGGCTGAAGCACTTCCGTCAGGAGATTAGTCCTGACAGCCACAGTAGGCAATTGGAGGTGCAAGGCTCCAGCTGCTCTACGCAACACCGTTGCGAAATTAGCTCCCTCCTCCGTAGCCACGGGAGGAGACAGCATGCCAGTGTCAGGAGAAGTGTCTAGACCACTGGCATCCCCAAGTTCCTCAGCCCAGTCCTGATCATACTCACACTGTTGTGTGAGAGGGTCTTCTGACCCTCCCAGCTCTCCTGGTCCTCCCCTGGTTCAAAATATGGAGGAGGAGGGACATTTGGGACCCAAGGTCTCATCGGCGCCGGCGTCGAGCGACGTCGGTCCGGCTCCATGTCTGGAGCCGGAGACAACCGGGGAACGACGCCGTCCGGAGCCCCGGACGGCGTCAGGAACGGCACCGGGGACATCGGCGTCGGCGGAGGCGTGGTTAGGTCAACCGGCGTCGATGGGGGTTGCGGTACCACCGGAGCCGGGATCGAGGCTGGGGCCGGAGCCGAGGCCGGGATGAAGGCTGGCGGGACAGGCGGCGCCGGGACCGGAGTCGGCGGCGACGCCGGAGCAACCCCATCAGGGCCCGCGGGGCCCGAAGGCGCACCGGAGGGACCTTGAGGCCCGAAGAGGCGGGCCATGGCCGACAGGAATTCCTGTATTTCGGCCGGAGTCGCCCCCGAACCCGGAAAGGACGGGAAATGCGGGGGCGGCTCCACAGGCACGTCCGGGGCCGCGGGACGGTGCCGACAGGGGCCTCAGCCGAGTCGCGAGACCGGCGAGGCGAAGTCTTAGAGCGATGATGCTTCTTAGACTTTTTGTGCTTCGACTTACCCGAGGAGCGCGAAGACTTGGACTCCGAGTAGCTTGAGACACCGCTCTCGCAAAGCCTTCGGGTGAAGTTTCCGGCAGTCAGGACACGACTTCGTGTCGTGGTCTCGGCCGAGACAGTAGAGACACTCTAGATGCGGGTCTGTGATCGACATCATTCGACCACAGGCGTCGCATGGCTTGAAGCCGGGCATCCCTACGACACCTAGGAGTCGATGAAGACTCGAAAAGAAACAGTGAAAAATTCACCAAAAATTTAGTCAAAAATTGACTAGGGCACTGCTCTTCCCGGATCTGCGCTTACTGGCGCGGAAAAAGAAGAACTGACGTCAGCGCGCAGGGGCGGCGTCTAAGTACTGCCCGCGACGTCATCCCGGCGATCACGACGCCGACGACGGACGCGGAGCCGCACGGCGCCGCCTACCGACGCGCAAGGGTACTGCTACGCAAAAACTTTCCGGATCCAGCCTGACGCCTGGGGATATTCTAAGGTAAGGAATCTGTCACTAACGTGTCTCTTTCAGATATCCAAGATAGGACGCAGGCCTTTGTCCTTCTTGGGTACCAGGAAGTAGTGGGAATAGCAACCACGACCTACTTCTGGCACCGGGATTCGCTTGATAGCTCCCTTGACAAACAGTGCCGTAACTTCCTGACGGAGAAGGGCCAAGTGATCCTCTGACATGCGATGGAGTGTTGGTGGCATGGAGGGAGGGGTAGTCTCGAAAGGGAGGGAGTAGCCCCTTCGGACTATCTGCAAAACCCACCAGTCCGACGTGATGTTGTGGCAGTGGGGGAGGTGATGGCGGATCCTTCCGCCCACTGGCAAATGGTGGCCCTGAAAAGTCGGACTAGGAAGGTTTGGAGGCAGCTGCAGGGGGGGATTGTTGGACTGGCCCGCCCTCTGGCCCCCGGACCCACGAAGCTGGGCCCCACGTCCCCGGCCACGCAGAGGCTGGGTGGCTTGTGCAGCCCTGTGGCTCTGGGTGGAAAGTGGTGGGGCACCCCTTCCGTGGCCACAAAAGGGACAAAAAGCAGACTGCATGAGGCGAGAAGTTGCTGCAAGGACCAAGGACCTGGCCGTAGCCCTAGAGTCCTTGAAGCACTCGAGCGAGTTGTCCGCCTTGTCACCAAACCGGCAACGGCCATCAAAGGGCATATCCAAAAGGGTAGATTGAACATCCCCAGAGAAGCCATAGGTTCTCAGTCAGGCGTAGCGCCTCAGGGCTACCGACGTGGGCTACCAACGTGGAAATCGTCCTACCCAACGAGTCGGCGGTATCCAGCCCACACCGGATGGTGAACTTCGCTGCGTCTCGACCCTCAGCAACAGCGCGGGCGAGCATGGCCCGGGACTCCTCCGGGCACTGTGGCAGCACTTGCGCAGCCGTGGCCCACACCTAATGTGTGTAACGGCCCAAGAGACGCGGTGTTCACCAACCGCATCCCTAAGCTGGAGGAAGAAAACATCTTCTTCCCAAGATGGTCCAGCTTCTTGGATTCCCCATCTGGAGGAGCTGTAGGGAAAGTGCTTCCTTTCGAGGATGAGGCTTGGACCACCAGGCTCACGGGGGTAGGGTGTTGGGAGAGGAAAAGTGGGTCGCCCGGGACCAGGCTATGGCGTTGGACAATCATCCTATCCATAGGAGCCCCTGTGCTGGGCTTGGACCAGGAGCTCAGAAGGACGTCAGTGAGGGCCTCATTGAAAGGCAGCAAGGGCTCCGAAGAGGCTGCTGCCGGCTGAAGCACCTCAGTCAGGAGGTTATTCCTAACTGCCACCATAGGAAGCTCAAGGCCCAAGGCCTCAGCTGCCCTACGCAACACCACAGCGTAGGAAGCTCCCTCCTCCGTAGCCACAGTAGGGTGAGAAAGCATACCAAGGTCTGGGGAGGTATCTAGACCACTGGCATCACCCAACTACTCCTCTCTCCAGTCCGGCTCTTCAAGCTGGTCTGTCAGAGGGTCAACAGACCCCTACGAGTCCTCCTCACCCTCCTCGGCTGCCACTCAGGACGATAGGGAATGCCAGGGAAGAAGAGCGGTACAAGGCATTGGTCGACGCCGGTCCGGCTCAGTTTCCAAGTAGAGAGGGAGGCTGGGGTCGACACAGGCCGGGGGCGCAACTGGCGTCTGAGGCGTAGTCAGAGGAACCGGAACTGGGGAAGGTAACGTGAGGTTGACTGGCGCCGATCCGGATCCAGGCCTGGATCCTCGGGGGCCCTGCGGCGCCGAGGCCGGAGCAGCCAGCATCGAAGGCCTAGAGCCCCCAGCCGAGTCCGCGGGGCCCAAAGGCACGCCGGCAGAGTCGGGCTGCCCAAAGATGGAGTGGAGGGCTTCGTAAAATGCACAAAGCTGAGCAGGGGACGCTCCGGCTCCCGGAAAGGGAGGGAAGCGCACAGCCGTCCCAGCAGGCTCAGAGGACGGAGCCGGAGAAGGACGACCCTCCGTGTTCCGTGCCGCATCAGCCGACTGACGAGGAGAAGGCAGAGAGCGACGATGCTTCTTCGCCTTCTTCTTGTGCTCCGACTTACCCGATGACAAAAACTTCGATGACGAATGGTGGTGGTGGCTTCGCGACCGGACCTGCAAACTTCCCCTCGACCAAGACCTCGAAGGCGCGGAGCCGACTGCCGGGCCTCCAAAACCTTTCGGGACCGCTCCCGCAAAGACTTAAGGTTCAGGGTCTGGCAGTCGGAGCACGACTTCGGATCGTGGTCGCGCTCCAGACACCATAGGCCACGAGGTGCGGATCGGGGACTGACATCAGCTTGTGACAGGAGTCACAAGGCTTGAAACCGGGTCGACGACTTGACATCCCTCGTGCACTGGGAGTCGTAAGACTTCAAAAAAGATGTCGACAAAAAGTCGAAAAAGTTTAGTCAAAAAATGACTAAGGGTACTTCCTCTCTCCGGATCTGCGCTGGCTGGCGGGGAAAACGAAAGAACTGACGTCAGCGCGCAGGGGCGGCGTCCAAGTAGATACTGCGACGTCATCCCGGCGATCACGACGCTGACGACAAACGCGGAGTCGACCGACGCCACCTACCGATGTGCAGGGGTACTGCTGAGAAAAAATTCTCCGGATCCAGTCTGACGCCTGGGGGTAATTCTAAGGTAAGGAATCTATAACTAATAGTCTCTTTCATATATAGGAATCCAGTTAGGGTTCTTGACTGAAGTAGATGGGTCTTGATCAGATGGTTTATATTCTAGGCGCGGCTGACCTTACAATAGCATGTGCTGGAAATTTTTCTGCAGCTAATTGTACAAACCCTGGGACAAAGAGAAGAGTAGGTCTTTGTAAGGCCCTGTGTTGCAATGTCTCCATGATAACGGAAACAGCCATTGGTGGAGCTTTCATTTGTATGTTGAGGTTTGTAGCCCCTATTATTAGGTCACCCTGAAAGGTTAATATATCAGCCAACTGAGATGTTCTGACTAGTGATGCAGCGGGAGAAGTCGGTGTGTAAGAGGTAAAGGAGTCTGTATAATGAAACCTTGTAGTTGTGGAAGAGAAAGATGAAGATTGTCTCCACTTGCAGTTGCCTGCCAGGAGTATGTCTAGGTGATTCTTGTGAAGCTGGTGTTTTTACTCAAGATCTAGAAGGTTCAGGTGACGTGGATGTAGCTACGGGGACCATAAGAGAGACTTATGTTACAGGACACTGTGGCATCAGAAGAGCTGGAGACATAGTAGGCCTTGGAGGAAGATTCAGTGGCTCTAGCGGATCCTGAACTGAATCCTCCGCTTGAATTATTTATCTTGCAGCCGGCAAAGTGTCTGTTTTCTCCAAAGTAATAGCTGGAGAAGAGAGAGAATAAACAGACACCAATGGCATTTTCAATGGTGATTTTCTTGACCGTGATCTCTACGTTAGTTTGAATCCTAATTTCATCGACGTCGAGAGACAAGACGTCGTAGGTCGGTACTTTGATGCTGGAGTCAAAGTCATAGGTGTCGACTTTGGTGGAGCTGTCGAGCTCCTCGACAGCAAGCATGATGGTGCCTATGGTCTGCCATTCAGAGAGTCTTGAATGGTGGAGACAATGTTTTTCTTCATCTCCTTTCTGTAGATCTCCCCTAGGGGACTCTTTTCCATGAGAGTGAACAGTTTCAGAAGAGGGAGCCCCCTTCTCTGTTTTCTGTTTCTTGCTCTACTCTTCCCCTTAAAGATCTTCTCGCTTCCCTCTAACTCTTACTCTCTCTGAGGGCATGTTTTGCCATTTTCAGACAAACTGCAGTCTTTTACTGTGTGTGAGGGAGGAAGACACCAGACAGACTGCATGAGGATCTTACGGAGACTTTTTTCTATCACAAGAAGGACATTTCATGAAAAGAGATGACATTTTCAGTTAAACTATTCCTCAGAGATGGCAACCATTGGTGAAAAAAGGCAGCTGAAGTTAGAAGATGCCAAATGAAGACAAAAAAATGTAATGTTGGTAAATCTGTGCTGTTAACATATTGGAGGTGGTGCCACCAGACTATTTCACAATGAGGCGTCTACCTCACACTAGAGATTGATGTCATATATAAAAGAAGCGCACTGGAGTCCTGGCTGCAATGGCAGAAATATTCTATGTTTATGACTCAATGGCAGGAATATTCTATGTTTATGACCATCAGTGAGGATCCTACGATGCAGAATAAAGAGTTATGGGTATGGTCCTTTAATAAAACCTTCAACATGTAATGCCCAAGGGGTGTACAATAAAGGCATGATAAACTATAGGTCTGCTGTTATTGAGAATTTGTGGAATTCCTGACAAAAGTTAGAAAATAAAGCTTCACATTTCACATAGTGAGTGTTTATATAAAAAGCTGTGGGTCTAAAATATCTGTTGTGTAATACTCAGAAACAAATGACAATTAAATAAAGTAAATCTTTCTTGCCGCAGATCATTTCACTTACAGAGTACATGGCTTTCTCCTCCTCAAGAGCTTTGGCATGTTTAATAGCTTCTGCCTCCTCTTTGTCTTTCCTAAGCATCCTGACAAATAAAAGCAAAACATACCAGGTTAATAAACGAAAATGTAAACAGGAGTGTAATAGTATGATAGGCCGTAGATTAAACTTCTATACAGAAATTTAATTGGACACACTCAGATTCTAAACACCACTACAATGTGTAGAAAAGTCAAACAAATCAAAACAGTTAAGTAATGTTGCACCTAGCAAGAAGCGATTTTTAAGTCTTGCTCGGCAACTAAATATGGAAACACTAAATGACTAACAATTAAGCATCCTGGGGTCTTCTGTATTTCATGTACTGCTATACCCTCAGCCTCGCTTACTCTGTTCTTGCTTTTTGCAAAGTACGAAGTACAGTTAAATGATTTTGCAATTTGTCTGAGATCTTCTGTTTTGTCCAAACCGGTATCTTAGAGCTCTTTTTACATCGAGTGTGTGAAGAGATCTTTCTGCCGGAAAAGAAAGATCATGAACAAAGGTTGAAAGTATAATACATTGATGTATAAAGAATACATTTGCAATACCTTGATTTACGTGCTAGTATTAAATAACTTTGGCAATGAAAAAGATGTGCGAGTTTTAAAGGGCATCCTTATTGCAGTCCACCATGGAAAACCAAATGAGGCTCTTTCATACAAAGATCTTGAAGCTAACTCGCCCTTGGGGCATTAGTATTAGCTGCACTGATGGTATGATCCAAAGAAATCAGTCATAATTCAAACAAGCATTGGCAAAGCCAATAGGTCTTGCCTATTTGAGAGCTATTGGCGTTGCCAATATCTTTTAGCCATGTTGTACAGCAAGGTGGCTGCTGTTCATCTTGACTAAGTTAGTGGTGTGGTGTGGCGCGGTGTTGAGTGGCGCAGAATTCGAGTGGCGCAGAGTCCGAGTGGCGCAGAGTCCGAGTGGCGCAGAGTCCGAGTGGCGCAGAGTCCGAGTGGCGCAGAGTCCGAGTGGCGCAGAGTCCGAGTGGCGCAGAGTCCGAGTGGCGCAGAGTCCGAGTGGCGCAGAGTTCGAGTGGCGCAGAGTCCGAGTGGCGCAGAGTCCGAGTGGCGCAGAGTCCGAGTGGCGCAGAGTCCGAGTGGCGCAGAGTCCGAGTGGCGCAGAGTCCGAGTGGCGCAGAGTCCGAGTGGCGCAGAGTTCGAGTGGCGCAGAGTTCGAGTGGCGCAGAGTTCGAGTGGCGCAGAGTCGAGTAGAGAGGCACAGAGTAGAGTGGTGTAGAGTAGAGTGGGGCGGCGCAAAGTGGCGCAGAATATAGTGGCGTGGCGCAGAATAGAGCGGCCAAGAGTAGAGGGGAGTGGCCTAGAGTAGAGGGGCACAGAGGGGAGAGGAGCAGCATAGCTTATAGAGTAGACTGGCATGGAGTGTTGTAGACTGGAGTGGCAAAAAGTGGAGTAGTGTAAAATGGCATAGAGTAGTAAAGTTGTGGGTGTAAGTAACTAAAGCGTCAATAGAGACGGCAGATAGGGTGAAAGCAACATAAATAAGAAACCGTATGGCAGTGTTAAAAGTAGGACAGCACATTGCATGTACGGGAATAATACCGAAACTTAAAAAGATGAGGAAGAACACATGTACTTGCACCTGGGAGGATACAACACAAGAAAGGAAGGGAAGCCTACGGAAACTATACAATTGAAAGATTGGAAATGAGAGTGGCAATGAAAACAACTAATGGTATGCTGTGGGCGAGTTGTAAACTCATTGAACCGTAAACAATACACCTCGCAGCACAGTGCATGCGCTCTATAGGCGAGACCTAAAGCACAAGTTACTAACTTGTGTAACGATATATCTGTAAGAGACAGTAGTTAGTGACAGATTCCTTACCTTAGAATATCCCCAGGCGTCAGGCTGGATCCGGAAAGTTTTTGCGTAGCAGTACCCTTGCGCGTCGGTAGGCGGCGTCGTGCGGCTCCGCGTCGGTCGTCGTGGTCGCCGGGATGACGTCGCGGGCAGTACTTAGACGCCGCCCTGCGCGCTGACGTCAGTTCTGTACACGACTTTCCGCACCAGGAACGCAGAGCCATGCAAGAAGCTGACATAGGTGTCTGAAAAATACTAGGGCCCTGAAAGGGATGTCCTTAACCCTAGAAATCAGTTCGCAGAACGGGGAGGATGGGTGGCGGTAGGAATCTGTCACTAACTACTGTCTCTTACAGATATATCGTTACACAAGTTAGTAACTTGTGCATCTGAAAGAGACACGTTCGTGACAGATTCCTTACCTTAGAATAGATACCCCAGCAATACCAACCCGGTGGTGGGTCTGCGAACAAAGATCAGACAAGGAAGTCCCGGAGGACAGAACGGCCAAAGAAGCCGTCCCTCCAGACCTGACTGTCAAGGCAGTAATGCTTGGTAAACGTGTGCAGCGAGGCCCACGTAGCTGCCTGACATATATCCTGCAGCGGAACACCGCGGCCTAAAGCCGTGGTAGCAGCCGTTGCCCTGGTGGAATGGGCACGCAGCCCAACAGGAGGCTCCTTCTTAGCCAAAGAATAGCAGGCTTTGATACACAAGGTGACCCAGCGGGAGATGGTTCTCTTGTGCACCGCCCGACCTTTTTTGGCGCCCACGTAGCCAACAAAGAGCTGGTCATCCAACCGGAACTGTTGTGTGCGGTTGATGTAAAAGGAAAGCGCACGTTTTGGGTCCAGACGGTGGAGCCTCTCTTCCTCTCTGGAAGGATGCGGAGGCGGAAAGAAGGTGGGCAAAGTGATGGTCTGCCCATTGTGGAAGGCAGTAACCACCAGTTGCAGTTATGTAGAGGCTCAAAGGGAACGCACATTAAAAAGGTAAGAACCAAGTTTAAGTCCCACTGAGGCATGACAAACGGAACAGGAGGGAAAGAGGTGTGTAATGCCTTTTAGAAACCTGTTAACAACAGGGGACTTAAAAAGAGAGGGCTGATCAGGGAGCCTGAGGAAGGCCGAGATCGCACAAAGATAGCCCTTGATGGTACCTAGGGCAGAACCCTGTTGGGCCAGAGAAAGAAGGAACAGAAGAACCTCAGAAAGAGGGGCAGAGAGGGGAATCACAGCCTTTGCTGTGCACCATGCCACAAACTTGTTCCACCTGCAGGCGTATAGCACCTTAGTGGAGGGACGCCTGGCTGCCAGAATCACATCACAAACTTCGGGAGGCAAGTCGAAAGGAATCAACTGCCGCCGCTCAATCTCCACGCAAGCAGGTGGAGACTGGACAGGTTCGGGTGGAGGACCGTCCCCTGCTGCTGCGACAGAAGATCCTCCCGAAGAGGCAGACGGATCGGGGGATCGACGCTCCTACTGAGTAGCTCGGGATACCAAACTCTTCGAGCCCAGTCCGGAGCCACAAGGATGACTTGGGCCCGGTCGCGCCGAATCTTCTTCAACACTCTGGGTAGAAGTGGTATAGGCGGAAAAGCATACAACAGACCGCAACTCCACTCGCGACGAAAAGCGTCGCCGAGCGAGTGCCGCCTTGGAAATTCCAACGCGCAGAACTGATGACATTGCGCGTTCTCTTCGGTGGCGAATAGATCTAACCAACGCTCTCCCCACTGTAGAAAGAGTCCTTGCGCCACTTCCGAGTGAAGACGCCATTCGTGATCCATCATGCACCTGCGGCTGAGTTCGTCCGCCCTGGCGTTCAGGGAACCTGCCAGGTGTTGAACCATCAGGAATATGCCCTGATGTTCCAGCCATGTCCAGAGGCGCAGAGTCTCCTGACATAGGGTCCACGACCCCACCCCGCCTTGTTTGTTGCAGTACCACATGGCGGTGGTGTTGTCTGTGAACACCTGCACTACCTTCCCTTTGACAGAGGGAAGGAATGCCTTGAGTGCAAGTCGGATCGCCCGGAGCTCTAGAAGGTTGATATGGAGCCGGGACTCCGCCGGAGATCAGAGGCATCTGATCTCCGCCTCTCCCATGTGACCGCCCCATCCCAGAAGGGACGCGTCCATCACGACTGTGTGCTCTGGCTGGGGAAGGGAGAGGGATCTGCCCATGACCCATTGCCGGTTCGAGAGCCACTGAGAGCAACTGTTTTGCAGTCCCCTCCGAGATCTGGACGTGATCGGACAGGTTGCCCTGGTGCTGCGCCCACTGGAACTTCAGGTCCCACTGCAGAGCCCGCATATGCCATCTGGCATGATCGACCAGCAGGATGCAGGAGGCCATGAGGCCCAGCAGCCTCAGGGTCATCCGTACCGAAACCCAGGATAGAGGCTGAAAGATCGGAATCATAGCCTGAATATCCCGGACTCGCCGTTCGGGAGGATAGGCCCGAAACTGCGTCGTGTCCAGAACTGCTCCGATGAAAAGGAGCTGTGGAGAAGGAATCAGGTGCGACTTCGGCACATTGATGGAGAACCCCAGCGAGTGCAGGCGTTCGGCCGTAGTCTGGAGGTGGGAGACGACTGCCTGGGACGAGCCCGCCTTCAGCAGCCAGTCGTCGAGGTAGGGGAAGACTGGAACCCCTGCCCGGCGCAGATGAGCTGCGATCACCGCCATCACTTTCGTGAACACCCAAGGGGCACTTGTGAGGCCAAAGGGGAGCACAGTGAATTGAAAATGCTCGAGGCCCACCATGAACCGCAGGTAACGCCGGTGGGCCGGCAGGACGGGGATGTGGAAATAAGCGTCCTGCAAGTCCAACGCTACCATCCAGTCTCCAGGGTCGAAGGCAGTCAAGACCTGAGCTAGGGTGAGCGTCTTGAACTTCTCCTTCCGGAGGAAGCGATTGACGTTCCGGAGGTCCAAGATAGGACGCATGTCCACCTTGTCCTTTTGGGCACCAGAAAGTAGTGGGAGTAGCAACCACGTCCTACTTCTGGGGTCGGAACGCGCCGATGGCCCTCTTGGCCAAGAGGGCCGCAACTTCCTTCTGAAGAAGCACCAAGTGATCCCCTGACATGCGGTGGAATTGAGGTGGCATGGCTGGGGGGTGGTCTCGAAGGGGAGGGAGTAGCCCCTTCGGACAATGTCCAAGACCCACCTGTCCGAGGTGATGGCACGCCAGTGGTGAAGGTGATGGCGGACCCTGCCCCCTACTGGTGTGCTGTGCACCTGAAAAGAAGGACTAGGGGGGCTTGGAGGCCGCGGACGGGGCGGGGTTGGTGGCCTGACCCGCACGCTGGTTGCCCGATCCGCCACGGCGGAAGCCACGTCCTCGGCCACGCGAAGACGCTTGCTGCGCGGGCCGGTGGCTGGGCAGCGGACGTGACTGGGCGCCCCTTCCGTGGCCACGAAAGGGGCGAAAAGCAGATGGCTGCGGAGGGCGTACAGCAGAAAGGCCCAGGGACTTGGCCGTAGCCCGTGAGTCCTTAAAACGCTCCAGCGCATGGTCTGCCTTGTTTCCAAAAAGACCGACCCAATCAAAGGGCATGTCCATAAGAGTGTTCTGGACATCACCCGAGAAACCAGTGGTTCTCAGCCAGGCGTGATGGCGCAGCGCCACTGTCGTTGCAATAGACCTACCCAGCGAGTCAGCGGTATCAAGGCCACATCGAATGGTGAATTTAGCCGCATCTCTTCCTTCCGCAATGGCGCGGGAAAACAGTGTCTGGACCTCCTCAGGACACTGGGGCAAAGCTTGCGCCACCGAGTCCCACAAAGAGTGGGAATATCGGCCCAAAAGGCAAGCGGTGTTGACAGACCGCAAGCCAGCACTGGAGGAAGAAAAGACCTTCTTCCCAAATTGATCCAGGCGTTTGGATTCCGTATCCGGAGGAGAGGTAGGGAAGGCGGTGTGGGAAGCAGAGGCTTGGACAACCAAGCTCTCAGGAGTGGGGTGTTGGGAGAGGAACAGGGGGTCGCCCGGAGCGGGGCGATGGCGTCTGGCCACGTTCCTATCCACAGGAGCCTCTGTGGCGGGCTTGGACCAGGTGCCCAAAAGAACGTCAGAAAGTGCGTCGTTAAACGGCAGCAGTGGCTCCGAGGAGGTAGCCGCCGGCTGAAGCACTTCCGTCAGGAGGCTAGTCCTGACGGCCACTGTAGGCAATTGGAGGTGTAAGGCCCCAGCTGCTCTACGCAACACCGCTGTAAAATTTGCTCCCTCCTCCGTTGCCACGGAAGGAGGCGACAGCATGCCAGGGTCAGGGAGGTGTCCAGCCCACTGGCATCCCCAAGTTCCTCAGCCCAGTCCTGTTCGTACTCACACTACTGTGTGAGAGGGTCCTCCGACCCCTCCCAGTCCTCTTCGTCCTCCTCAGGTTCAAAAATTGGAGAAGGAGGGACACGCGGGACCCAAGGTCTCAACGGCGTCGGAGCCGGCGTCGAGCGACGATGGTCCGGCGCCGTGTCCGGATCCGGAGAGAACCGGGGAACGACGCCGCCCGGAGCCCCGGGCGGCGTCGGGAACGGCACCGGAGACATCGGCGTCGGCGGTGTAGTCAGGTCAACCGGCGTCGATGGGGGTTGCGGCAGCACCGGAGCCGGGATCGAGGCCGGGGCCGAAGCCGGGACCGAGGCAGGTGTTACAGGCGGCGCCAGGACCGGAGTCGTCGGCGGCGCCGGGGAAACCCCATCAGGGCCCGCGGGGCCAGAAGGCGCACCGGAGGGACCTTGAGGCCCGAAGAGGCGGGCCCTGGCCGACAGGAATTCCTGTATCTCGGCCGGAGTCGCCCCCGAACCCGGGAAGGACGGGTAATGCAGGGGCGGCTCCACAGGCACTCCCAGAGCCGCGGGGACGGTGCAGACAGGAGCCTTAGCCGAGTCGCGAGACCGGCGAGGCGAAGTCGTGGAGCGATGACGCTTTTTAGACTTTTTGTGCTTCGACTTACCGGAGGAGTGCGAAGACTTGGACCCCGACGACCGATGAGGACTCCGCGACCGGCCCCTCGACCTCTCACGTGACCGGGGCCTGGTGTGGCGCGGAGCCGACTGCCGGACCTCGAGGAGCTTTCGAGACCGCTCTCGCAAAGCCTTCGGATTCAAGGCCCGGCAGTCGGGGCACGACTTCGTGTCGTGGTCACGGCCGAGACAGTAGAGACACTCTAAATGCGGGTCTGTGATCGACATCATACGACCACAGACGTCGCAGGGCTTGAAGCCGGGCATCCCTACCGACACCTTCGGAGTCGGAGACTCGTTAGAGAAAAACAGTAAAAGAAATCACCAAAAAATGACTAGGGCACTGCTCTTCCCGGATCTGCGCTTACCGGCGCGGAAAAAGAAGAACTGACGTCAGCGCGCAGGGGCGGCGTCTAAGTACTGCCCGCGACGTCATCCCGGCGATCACGACGCCGACGACGGACGCGGAGCCGCACGACGCCGCCTACCGACGCGCAAGGGTACTGCTACGCAAAAACTTTCCGGATCCAGCCTGACGCCTGGGGATATTCTAAGGTAAGGAATCTGTCACTAACGTGTCTCTTTCAGATCTCCATATTATATACATCAGCAACAACTTGAATTCTGATTAATAAAACACTTTCAGCACCACCAATGCTTACAAAGGGTAGACGGAAGGTCTGCGCGCCCCCCCCCAAATCACAGCATCTTTATTGCTTCTGAACCGCTGGCACGCAAGCTGAGGCAACTCCATGAATAGAGGGTGTGACATTCCCACAGAGGCGGTTAGTGATATCAATGTACACAGGTGACATTCTGCTATTTATAAAGGAGAAAACCTTTCCCTTTCTCTAACAGGTAGAACAGCAATAATCAAAAATGGTTGTGTTGTCTAGGCTTCTGTACCTTTTCATAAATATATCAATACCCCCAATTAAATATTTCTTTAAATCCTTAAGGGCTGAGCTCAGTCAATAAATATGGGATGGAGGTCAACGTAGATTGCAGTGGGAGATCATGACTACCACTAAATAAAGGTGGACTTGCAGTCCTAGACCAGGAACTATATTATATATTATTGATTTTTACAAATTGCGACTCTTAGATCAGTAGAACCTTACCCGAATACCTGGTCAGATCACTATTTTTATAATTTTTTCTTTTTTTTTTTACTTTTTCAAAAACATTTTGGAAGTCCCTAATTACTAAGGCCCATTCACGCCTGTGGCACATTATGTGTGACAAAAAGCTTGCTAGAATGTTAGGTATGATTGAGAGCCAAGTGACTAGTGACAGAGGCGGATGATAACTGCTTCAATCACTGACTCACTCAGCTTTTTGATGAAATCAAGCCAATAAACAGTAAGGTGACAAGAGGCGACGACCCTCAGCTGTCTGGTTCTCACTTCTCTTTCAAAGAAAAAATAGGCCTGCAAAAAACTGGAGATGAAATAGAGGAAACACTATCTTCCTGAAGATAAGCTGATATATAAAGCGGCTTTGAAAGATTTTGGAAGGAGATTAAAAAAAAACTAAAGAGGAAAAACGTCACTTGATTAAGAGCTCAATCAGGAAACTCATCCAAGGAAACTAGTCAGCAAAATATCCCTACTTTACAAGCCTTAGTTGACAAGATAGCGATACATTTTCAAAAGAAGGTTGAGACTATCCATGCCACTTTTTCTAAGGGGGATGTCACCCCGCTGATTCCTTAGCCCCACCATTAAATACTCAGGAGGGAGAGGTGCAAAGTGCCTTCAGCAGTGTTTCGCTCGCATTATCGGAACCTGGCATTTTGACTACCCGATATGGGTCCCTTTTAGACTCTTGCCCTCCATGGATACTAAACAAGCATTGAAAATGCAATAGGTCTCGCCTTTGATTAAGTTAAAGCCATTTGCTTTGCTAATGGTATTGTATAACTCTTCACTGAAAAATATACATTTCAGAATAAATAAGGAAACACTGACGGAGTTGTAAATGAAAAGTAAGGCAAAATAGATAACAGAATTTTAAGCAAATGATGTACAGAAAAAAATGCATGGAAATCCCATTAAGGCTTAAATACAGAATCATATAACTTAGCCCTAATTAGTCAGGTATAGACAAAAAGCCCAAGTGTCAACTCAAAGTGTACTTTGGGGACGAGAGAGAGAGAGAGAGGCGAGAGAGGGGGAGAGAAGGAGAGAGAGGGGGAGAGAAGGAGAGAGAGGGGGAGAGAAGGAGTGCGACAGGGAGCGAGCGCAGAGAGAAAGAGCGGACAGTGTGGAGGGAGAAAAAGCAGAGAGCAAGAGAGTGCAGAGGGAGCGAGTGAGAGACAGCAAAGAGAGCAAGAGCGCAGAGAGAGCGAGCAAGAGAGCAGAGAGAGAAGGTCACAGGGTAAAGAGAGAAGGAGCAGGGGGAAAGAGAAAGAAAGAGCGGAAAGAGAGAAGCCGGGTGGGGGTGGGGAGAGCCCCTTCGAGATATAAGCACACTTCGCCAAGTCTGACAGCATTCTGTGGAAGTGTGTAGGTGTGACCTCGTTCTATGGTGTGGAGCGGGGTGTGTGTCGGGGGGGGGGGTCACTGGGAAGGTGGGGCCACGCACAACTACCGGTTTAGGGGCGGCATGTGTCGATCTGAGAGCCGGAGGGTGGTTTCAGGACACGCAGCCTGCAGTCTGCCCGCGGCTCGGCAATGCTGGCTGTTTGTGCCCGAGGCGCATCTCAAGATACCCACTCACCCCGCACAGCCCGGTGTTTTACCCCCGCGCAGGTGTTTTACCCCTCCACAAATCTCACGAAGGAATACTTTGTCAAACTATTCCAAGTTTCGCTGCCCTACTAGGGGAAGGGAGGGAGCACCATGCGATATTCCCGTATCACCGCCCCACATGCTGATATGCAGAACTTGTAACGGAAAGGCGATACCCCCGCAGTGAATCCTGCACCTGCGGTACCAGTATGTACAGAGAGTGACGTCACACCCCTAGATACCGGGGAGCCCCGGGTGTGAAGTAATCCTGGCTCGGCTCGAGATGCTCTTGGAACCACCACCCCAACATGAGCCGAGCTTTCACGGGAGGCGCTATGGCCTTGTGGGTACCGTTGCCAACCGTTTAACACAGGCAACCAGGTTCACATACTGGCCCCGGCTCAGCATCCTGTGAGTGCCAGAAAACAGCCCAGTGCTGCAAAAACAAATAGCTGTAAAGTATTCTGTGCCTCTTGTTGTGTGCTTTTATTCCCCGTGCAAGGTTTCCACTGTGTGAATCTGCCGAAAATAAACCGTGGCTTCTGCTAGTCACCCGCGCTCTAATCTCAACCTGCAGGAATTAAAGATACCAAACTTTGTTGTTATAAAGATACACCCATCTAGAGGTTGAATTGCACCGTTAGAAACTGGATAAATCTGGGCTCAATCCCAGCCTCACGGCTGACCAAACTGTGTGATCCTGTGCAAATACTTTATTTCATCAACACCCCTCTGTTCAGTACCACATATGGGAGCACCTCTAAATGTGTACTGAGGACAGGAGGTGCATTGTACAGAAACCTCTGTCTTTGATTTACTAGTAGATAATGCTGCTCAGTCTAAAACTCTAGGCCGCGTACAGCCTACACATCACCTGACCTGCCACTCAGTTCGCGAATAGCGGCTGCAGGAATGTACCTCAGTCCATGTTTAAAAATACTCACTTTTAATACTTCTCAAACAATCTGATGTACTGAGGTGAAACGCTCCTGTGTTAAAGCATGACTATTTATAAGACCCCATGGTGAATGTTCTCAGAGCCCCCCCCCTTACCTCCACGATCTCGTCTAGCGCCTCCTTGCTCAGGCACTTGTGCCTCCGCAGGATGTCCTCCTTGCTGAGGCGGTAGCTCTCGGTGGCCCTCTTCAGGTTGGGCTCCTCTAGTGCCTGGAAGATGGCAGCGCCTATGGACAGATAGACGATGACGGCGGAGGTCAGCACGGGGCCCCTGTCCACCATGCTGCTGCGGCGGTCTCAGAGTCAGGGCGAGCAGAACCAGCTCTGGGCCACCCTCCGCCGGGGCAGCGGCATGCAGCGCCCACCTGCGGCTCCGGGGGGCAGCATGGGGCGGGCGGAGCGGCGGGGCGCCCTCTGCTGGCGGGGCGACGGCTCAGATAGCGCCGCGAGTCTCTCTCCACAGGTCTCTGGCTCTGGTATAGCGCCTCGAGCCGGAGCCTGGCTGTTGCTCTCTTGAACCCGGGCTGTCTCGGGGGCAGGTGAGCCTCAGACAGGATTGTGGCCACACGGTTGTCTCTGATGCAGCGGTGACTCTCGCACCCTCGGCTGTCTCGGGTGTGGTTTCTCGCTAGTGCCTAGACGCGGTGACTCTCGCACCCTCGGAGACACTCACACGGGGCAGGGTCGGAAGGGTGGGCGGGAGACACTCACACGGGCAGTGTCGGAAGGGTGGGCGTGTGTCTGGGCAGGAGACACTCACACGGGCAGTGTCGGAAGGGTGGGCGTGTGCAGGGGCGGATTGGCACTGCGGGCACTCGGGCATTGGCCGAAGGGCCGGTGTCTCAGTGCCCTCTGTGGGCCGTTTTTTTTCCTCCCCTTTCCCAGCCACAGAGTGCTCTCTGTGGACTGGGTAAGGGGAGAAAAAAAAACGGCCCACAGAGGGCACAGAGAAAGGAAAGCAGCTTTGCTGGGCGGCCGTACAGCGATTATCAGCTGTGGCCTCTCCTTCACCCTCTGCCCTGCAAAGCAATCATGGCTGAGGGTGGGCTGGGGAGGGGTGATTGTGTGCAAGAATCGGCCTCCCTGGGGGCCAGGTTTTGCTCAGGCCTTTGAGCCATTTTCACCTCGGCCCCCCTGGGGTCCACGCAGCCCAGAAACCGTGTTTGTCTTAACACCTTGCCCACAGCCCTTCACATTCAGGGCATAGTGGGCGAGGAAGAATGGGTCTCCCTGTGGGGGCCAGGTGATGTTTGGAACTCACACCATTTTCACCTCAGCCTCCCCCTGGCTACCATGGATGACCCAGCAGCTGTGTTTTGTGCTCCCCTGCCAGGACATTGCCCTGAGGCCCTGGAGGGCTGAATAATTTACTAATAGCAGGGGCCTCACTGCTGTTCATGTGCTCCTGCGCTGGAGGGCTGGGGAGGGCTGAGTAGGTTAGTAACAGCAGGGGCCTCGCTGCTTTTCAGGTGCTCCTGCTCTGGAGGGCTCAAATAATTTTGTAACAGAAAGGGGCCTTGCTGTTTTTTAGTTGCTCAGCTTGTAGGCCATTGTCACCTTGGCCCTGTGTCCTTCACAAGAACAGTATCCTCCCACTTTCATTCCTTGTGTGTGCATAGGCATATGTGGCCTGACGCCAGAGTTGCAGAGATGGGGAATCAGGTTTGAGTCCCAGCTGTCTGCTCAACACCCTGTGATTCTGGGCAGATCACTTCATCGCCCAGGCCCTTAAATAAAAAATCGGATCTTGTGTACTGTAATTGGTGCTCATGAATAGAACTCAAATAGCCTTTGTCTTGGGCTGAATTCACACTATATAAAACTGTCAAATGGAAAAACAACTATAAAAAATAACCATTTGTTCGTGCTTTATGATTCTGCAAAGGGAACATGATAATTAAAGAGGACACTTTATAAAAACATGTCCGTATTTTTTAGCACAGCTTTTCTGATGCAAAATTTTAATTTTAATTTAATTCCCCTTAGTGCCTCCCTGTCTGGCTTTCTTATGTTGTGGAGGCTGCGCTCTGACACTTAAGTCATTCTATACCTCTTGTCGGGTGCACCATTCTACTTCTATGTTCTTTTTGTTATTCTGGGAGAGTCTAAGCTTTAGTATTCATATTTTCCAGTGACTCCCTCCTCAATGGGGGATCTTGTTGGGTGATGTTTGTGGCCTTCCTTTCCCTCCCCAGCTCCTGCCTCACCTCCATATGGACACACCCCTTACTCACTGCCTGCATGAGTGGGAAAACAGCAGGCCCATAGGTTTCTGTCTCACTGCTCTGACCACACCCCCTTTCTCATGAAAGGACATGCCCCTTGAATGTGGGCCACGCCCCTTGAATGTGGGCCACGCCCCTTGAATGTGGGCCACGCCCCTTGAATGTGGGCCACGCCCCTTGAATGTGGGCCACGCCCCTTGAATGTGGGCCACTTTTTTCGTCAGTGCCCGGGCCAAATTGTGATCCCAATCCGACCCTGGGCGTGTGCCTGGGTGGGAGACCTCCCCGTGCGCTCACACTGGACTGTCGGAAGTTTGTGATCGTCTGAAGGGACGTGTGTTTGCAGGGGGCTCCCCCACAGACCGCAGCAGCAGGTGACAGGCTCACCCGCACAACCACCCCGGGCACCGGATCTTGTGGCAGCTGAGTGCCAGTAATACGGCACGTAAGCGCACATTATCGGGAGGGAGTGCGCACCACGTGATTAAAGGCACATTACTGTGGCATGATTGTCTCTCTCTGTAGAGGGCAGGAGACACGCACACTTCTGAAGCAAACTTTCGGGCTCAGCAGAATCTTTTCAAAGGGTTATTCGCCACCGGTGATTGCTTTTGTCTTTTGAGGACGAAAAGTGACTCAATTTTTTTAACACGATTCTTTCTACCTTCACTCTGAGATAGTTGGTGTCACGCATGCAATGCTGCGCTCTGCAGGAAACAAACCCTCTTGTTCGAACTTTAATAGAACTTTTGATAGCCTCTTTTGCTGCTCGAAGTTATGCAGCGAAACGTGTCTTTATATTGTGTTTTGTTTACTAGTGTTCACACTAGGTGTCGACTCTTTAAAAACAAGCGCGGTCCCGAAAGTGAAAGAGGACCGCGCTGCAGCCGGAGCATGGGGATCTCTTGTCTTTATGGGGCCATGCGTTTAAACACATGGCCCCATAAAGATAAGAAAGTGCTTCACGACAGCCGTGAAGCAGGCGACCCAGTCCGGATCGCAGGCCAAAGGGCGGCAACCAAAAACCCTTATTTCCAATGGCAGGGCACCGTTTAGCATAAACGGTGACGCCGGCCAATGGAAATAAGGGGCGGGGCTTCAAGCCCTTTTCTAAAACTCCTCATTAGCAATAAAAAAAAGGCTGCTCCACACAAATATATAAACCAATTATTTAATCAATCGCTACAACTAGCTACTGTTCCTGGCTGCTAGAAAAAAGCATTATTGCTACCACTAGTAAAAAAAAAAAAAATCAAATGTCGATACTTCTTACCTCAATAATTATAGCCCTATTTCCCTGCACCCTTTGCTGGACAAAGTCCTTCAAAAAATTGTTAATAAGCAGTTGATGCAATTCCTAGAAGGAAACAACATTCTATATGCCACATAGGTGGGTTTCTGCCCAGGGCATAGTACTGAGGTTCTACTTTTGGCGATATCTGAGTTTGTTAAGCTTAGTCTGGATGATGGCAAAACTTTGTCATCCTTTTAGACTTGTCGGCGCCATTTAGCACTGCATCCCATAGCATTTTATTAGAATGTATTAAGGCTACTGGGGTGAGGGACAGAGCTAACTTATGGATACATTATTTTCTCTCAGATAGAGGACAAGCTGTACGCCTAAACCCTTTTACCTCCAGTTTCAATGATTTAAGAAACGCTATCCCACAGGGCTCGGCGGCAAGTCCCACATTATTTAACATTAACATGGCTTCACTGGCTCAGGTGGTTGAGTCATGGGGCTTTAAGAGAATATCTTATGTCGATGACACACGATTATTCCTATCTTTCCAGCGTGCAGATAGTACACTGGAGGAATGCTTTCAGGGGTGCCTGAACACTGCAGCAATGTGGATGCGGTTGAGCTGCTTAAAGCTCAAGCCCGGCAAATCTAAAGCTTTGGTCATCCCTCTCCATTGGAACTTGACTGTATCTGCAGCAAATTCTCAGCAACCCTGCCTTGCCGGCTTAATCGGCCAGAAATCTTGTAGTAAAATTTGGTACTGAACTCTCCTTTAAATCCCATATTTGGGATATTACCACATCCTTCTACTAAAGTCGTTGCTAGAGACTTTAAAATGTCTACCAATGCACACTAGAAAGCTAATTGGGAAGGCATTGGTGACTTCCTGACTTGACTATTCCAATGCCCTCTTTTTGGGACTCCCTGCAAAACTAAACAAACTTCAGATAGTACAAAATGCTAATATTCAGATTATCTTGAGTACCACAAAGAGACACTCTTTTAGATCTGGACTTAAACAACTTCACTGTTTGCTGGTATATATAAGGGTCATCTTTACAGCCCTGTTGATCACGTTCAGAGTCATACGTAAAAAGGGAATGTTTTTTCTTCAACAAAGATTGAGAGTATGCCCCAAAGAGAGATCGGCGCTCAATCAGGGTGTTCTGGCCATTCCAAGACTAAAGCTGGCCAGGAGTGGGGTGTGCTTTTTCAAATCTGGATGCCAAACTTTGGAAAAGTTTACCCCTGGAGCTTAGGAAGTAAGATTCTGAGCTTCGGTTTAAAAAAGATTTGAAGGCAGGACAAGGTGATGGTTTAGATGATTCCTACAGACGAGCACTGGGGCGCATCGTGGAAGCAGCTGTTCGCGCTTTAGAAATATAGGTAACAATGGTCCCTGAAGGGAGAAGTGTGAACTCAGCTTCCAAGGAAACCTAGAGAATAAAAATCAATAGATTGATTTTACTAGAAATACATTTTATTTGATTATTCAACATCTGGAATTTTAGGAGGACAAAATCATTAAACTCGGTTAACATATACATTCGAAATTAGAGAAGTGTTCCCAAATGACGCAATGGCACAGTGAAAGTGAAGTAGTGAGTAAGACGTACGCTAGTGCTATACAATATATACATAAATAGTGACTGTGGAGGATGCACAGTTGTTTGATCTAAACTCCAAAAGAGTTGCAGGCTCCTGAATTTCATAAATAGTACAGTACACTCCTATAGTGTCAACGTTTCGACCCATTGAGGCTATTTGTGCAGGGTAATCACCAGGACGAAGAATGGGAAACACCCATTACTAGTACTAATGCAGAAAATGACAAACACTACATTCAGAAGTGGATCCACCAATCGTACGTCTTGAAATCTAGAATAAAATAGAGCCTCCTATAGTTATGGGAGTATTCAGTAGGAAAGGGGTCCAACCAACGTCAATGGACTGCAACGCGATTGTCAGTCTCGAAGGGACACTTCCTGAGGGTATGCATAATAAAAAATCAATCACAATCTCCCAGGAGGGGAGGTGTTTCAAGAGATTTCCGTCTGTATTCTCCAGGAATAACCCATGCGAAGTGAACATAGTGTTAGCCCAAAATCACTCTGGATCGCCTGCATCAATATGATTGTAATGAATGCCATATGAATAGGAATTGCGCGATTGCTAATGAAAACTAAACGACGGCACTTAAGTCCAATCTGCTTCAATGAGGGATTTGCGCTTTAGAAGCAGTATTTTATTCATTTATTACCTGTCCGCCCAAGCCTTTTATACAGTGTATTGGTACCTCCCTCCACCGCAGATGTCACATATGGTAGTTGAAACGGATGACTGCCCCGGATGCTTTGCACACTTGCCTCTTTAAGAACTCCCAAACCCTTGAGGTGCTATGGATACAGTGGTCACTACTAACAATGCTTGCCATGGGCTAAATGGAGTAGAAGTGCCCCAGCTATTATATTCCCCCAGAATTAACTTCTGGAATACCCCAGCATTGTCTAGTACAACACAGGCTGTGATGAAACTTTCGCTTACTAAACATGGCAGGACTAAAATGGGACGCCTCTTCCAGGAGAAAATGTTTATAACGCCACAACAGTTTGAGATAAATGCCCTAACAACACATTAGATATGTTTCTATATCACAGACATCAACACACCTTTGAGGTTCACAAAGGAACCCGCAAAAGTTATACCCCCGGCTAAGTTTCTTATGCTGGAATACAACAAAGGGTGCATGTAGGAAACTGGCTCTTTATTTGATATATCAATAAGTTTATATACCGTGTAAAGCGTCCAGGGCTTCCCTTATGAGTGGGCAGGGGCTTGCTATGCAATCCCAAAGTGCTCTATTAGGGGGTAGGTGTGGTCGAGCAGCCTTAGGCTTAACACAGAGGAGTGCAAGAGATTTGCAAAATACACACAATGAATAATAAATGACAACACGACTCAAGAAGGAGATCCACACCAACTTATAAAATTTATAAAAATAGCAAGTAACTTTATATATGTTTAGGCAAAACTTTCAGATAAGTATGTTTTTACATATAAATTCTTTTCACTTTAAAAATTGGAAACTTAGTGCAATTTCTGAGTTCTGCAATGTTATGCTACGGAAGGAAGAACATGTTCCGCAAACAGCTACAGTACATCATCTTACAGGACCAATCTCCAGAAGTGAAGATGAGTGGTGGACGAGATCCAAGCCAGAATCAACATTACACCACCAGCGGCACGTGGGCCGCCGGGTACAGGTGCAAATCAGCATCTGGAGCCCAATGAGTTTCAAAGGAGATCGTTCACTGTAAAAAGAGGCTGAAGGCTCTGGCTGAAAGGCAGTCGGGGTGAACCAAAAGGGGGGTTCAATGCTTGCGATGCTTAGGGACGTAGGGACACCTGGGGTCCTCTTCTCCACTGCCCGGGGGCGACGGATGCAGAGGCGTCTTTAGGTGTGGGGTTTTCTTACCGGGAGCAGTCAAGGGGGCCTCTGTGCAGAGGTTGCAGGCGATGTCGGGGAGTTTAGAAGGGGTGAAACCACGATGTACTTGAGTTTTGGAGGACCATGTTGACAACAGTGGTCCATTTCAACTCGGGCCGAAGGAGCAGGTGCAGTGGTGACTTTGGGTGTCGGGTTTTGATGTTCCCCCCCTAGCTAATGATTGGGGGGCCACTGTGGAAAAATTGCAAAAGCTAGCTACACCCACCGAAGACACACAGGAAGGGGCGGTGATCTCAGTAGCTCAGAGTTGACAATTCATACACCACCAATGGACCGCCGCAAGTGAGGTAGCGCTTTAAAACCACTTTCGTCCTGGCAGTTCATAGTACCCTAAAACGTGCCACAAGGAGTTACTCACCTGCAGTCACATTTCTGGGCTTCAGGTCACGGGCAATCTCCTTATCCCTCAGTCAAGTTATTTTGTCCTCATTTTGTTGTACCCTCCTCCCAATGTTCATTGTTACTTCACATAGCACATATCAATGTCCCCATTCACAACACATTAGTGTTGCAACCATCTACTCATTTACTTATGTGGTCCAATTTGGTTCTTATTTGGGTGATGTCATATCAGCCTCACTCTGCTTCCGCCACCACGGATATTACCACTGGTTATGTTATACTAATGTACGACTACTGGCCATTTGAACTGGTCTTTTGATTGCTGTGTTGTATTATTTGAAAATATAAATGCCAATAAAAAGATTTAAACAAATGAAAGGAAAAAAATAAACTGCTTGGTATAATGTGGAGATTTTAGAATGGGTGCTGAGCACATAGCTTCCTTTAGTGTCAAAAGCCTTATGACACTCCACTGTCCAGTTCACTTTCTTTGACATCTTTTTGGAGGTCAATTCTGTGAGGGGGCCACAATGGACCCATATCCTTCACAAACCTGTAATACCCACATAAGCCAAGGAATGCCCCGACTTGGGTCTGGGTGGTTGGAGCTACCCAGTCCAGAATTGTCTGGATCTTAGGTTGTAGGGGTGGCCTCCACCTACAAGGTGGCCAAAGTATACAACTGAGCCCTGACCTAACTGGCACTTGCTTGCCTTGACAGTGAGGCTTACACTTCTCAGAGCCTCAAGATACTTGCCAAGGTGGACCAGGTGATACTGCCTGGCGAAAGTAAAGACCGCAGTATCGTCAAGATAAGCTGCACCAAAGGATTCCAACTCTGCAAGGACTTTATTCCCCAACCCTTGGAAGGTGGCAGGGGCATTATTTAGTCCAAAGGGCATAACAGTAAACTGATATTGCCCATCTGGGGTCAAGAATGTCGATTTCTCTTTTGCTCCAGGGGTCAGACCTATCTGCCAGTACCCTGATGTCAGATCAAAAGTACTGAGATATTTGGCTGACCCTAACCGGTGAATTAGTTCATCAGCCCACTATAGTCCACACAAAACCTCAACTCTTTCTTTCCACCCTAGGTGTGAGGTTTGGGGAATAAGACAACTGGACTTGCCCAGGGGCTCTCGCAGGGTTCAATGACTCCCAATTTCAGCATCTTGGTTACTTCAGCTTTGATGCACTCTTTGATGATCAGACTGCCTGGAAATGTTGTTTTTGACAGGTAGGCTGTATGAAGCTGGCTCTGTATTTACTATAACAAAAAGAGGTATAGTGTGCACAGAGTCCAGTGAGTCCCCCAGAGGTATAGCAGAGGATAAAGTGGATCATACTTTACTCTCAATTTAGTGGTAGCTAGGCTGAGCAGTTAGGCTTATCAGATGGTAGTGTGAATGCATTTGTTATACATACTCATCCAAGACAGGAACACACACTCAATGACTAACTCCAGGCCAATGGTGGCAAAAACATTACTTTAGTAGAACTCCGTTACAGGCAAATAGACTTTTTAGAAGGGTAGTACTTTCAATATACAGTTGGCAAATGTTTGTATAGCATTCAAAAGGCTTTACATGTGCACGAAATACTTTGCAAGGTCAAATACATACTTTGTACTTCTCTCAGAATCAACTCAGTGTAATACAGAGAGAAATCAATGCAATCCTATGGGAGGAAAGACAGGTAAGTCAGTCTTCGGAGGATTTGACCAACACAGGAAAAGGGTCGGACCAAGGTAGGTACTGCACCACCAGCAGCACTAGGGTGGCCGGGTGCAGAGGTCACTGGGCCAAATGTTAGCCTTTGGGAGTGAGGGGCACCTCAAAGAGGCACCAGTTGCAGGTAAGAACCAGCGGTTCAGAGACACAGGCCCTGGGGGTTGGAGTCAGCACTGAAAGGGCCACCAAGTAGCACCAAAGCTGCACCACCAGCGACACAGGGTTGGCCGGCTGCAGAGTGCAAAGGAGGCGTCAGGTGCCCTGTAGAACTCAATGGAGATCCTCGGTTGAAGAAAACGGTTGCAAGCTTGGGCCAGAAGACTGGATGAAGGAATCCAAAGACTAGAGATGTGAGTTGGATAGTGGGGGGATGCCGGGACACCGTCAGTTGGGCAGTCCAAGGCCTGGGGGCTGTTGGTGCAGGGGTGCCTTTAGGAGTCTGGTTTCTCTCACCAGATCCGGTCGAGGTCGGGGGGACCATTTAAATTGAGACTACAGGCTTCTTGGGGAAGTTCAGGAGAGGTCGTCCAACGCTGGATCCCAGGTCAGGATTGCCGGGGAGACGTCACTGGATCGTTAGGGCCCCTGGACTCAGGCCGTGGGCGAGTGGTGCAGGGGTCGCGGATCCATCTGCACCCAGAGTCCCTGGGTTGGTTTCCTGCTGGATTAATCCGGTGTCCACAGGAGAAAAGAGACTTTGTGGAAGGCAGCTCAGGTGTCCGGGGTTCTTGGAGGTTGCAGGCTGCAGGATATGCCGGTTTCTGTGAGCAGGGTCCTTGAAACGAGAGACAGGTCGGTAGGGCTGGGGACAAGTCCGTCGTCATCTTCCTTCTTCGCTGCTGCACAGCTTTTCAGTCTTTCTTCTTTGCAGGTCATCGAATCTGAGGAACAAGGTTCTTGGGAGCTCTTAAATACTTAATTTAAGGGCGTTACTGAGGTTGGAGGGCAGTAGCCAATGGCTACTCTCGCCTAGGGTGACTACACCCTTCAGGTGTCCCCTTCCTTTGGGGAGAGGGGCACATCCCTGTTCCTATTGGTCCCAATTCTCCAAACCAAGATGGAGAATTTTCAAGAGAGGGGTTCACCTCAGCTTTGGGCCACCTTAGGGATGTGCCGAGCTAAGGTGGACACTCTTACTCAGCTTACTAATTTTCCCACCTATCCTGCCGCCAAAATGTGGTGTTGGGACAGGGGGGCGGGCATCTCCACTCGTTGGAGCTGCCCAAATCAGCATAACACAAGGTGAGGACCTTTGAGGCTCACTGCCAAGTTTTGCTGTTCCTGCAAGGGGGAGGTTTGAAGCACCTCCACCCAGAGCAGGCTTTATCCCCTCTCACCCCATGAGATCAGAAACCTGTCTGGTGGTGGCTGGGTGGCAGGGACCGGTCAGTCAATACACTAGTAGTTGGTCATTTTCAGGGGGCATCTCAAAGATGCCCTCTGAGTGCATTTTATAATAAATACATCACTGGCATCAGTGTGGGTTTATCATGCTGAGAAGTTTGATACCAAACTTTTCAGTCTTCAGTAAAGCCATTATGGAGCTGTGGAGTTCATGTTGACAAATTCCCAGCCCATGTACTCCAAATGGCTTCACTGCACTTACAGTATCCAAGAATGGACTGTAGGGCCATACTGCTCATGCAGCTAGGCCCTCACCTGTGGTTTAGTGCACCCTGCCTTAGGGTGACTGTAGTAAGCTGGCTATGTATATACTATACCAAAATAAGGTATAGTGTTCACAGAGTCCATTGGAACCCCGAAGGTTGGCAGAGGTAAAAGTAGATAATACCTTACTCTCTATTTGTGGTAGTGTGGGCGAGCAGTAAGGCTTTATCAGAGGGTAGTGTTAAGCATTTATTGTACACACTCATGCAAGAAATGTCACCCACTCAAAAACTGAACTCAGACCAATTTTGTTTGTATAAAAATATTATTTAGTTATTTTATTTCTAGAACCAAGCCAGGCCTGGTGCAGGTAAGTGAAATAATACTTTGCAATATTTATGCAGTGAATTACAGTTGAATGCAGGTTCAAATGCAGTTGGTTGAGTTATAGGTAAGTCAACAGTTCAAAATTACTTTTCACTTACTTTATAGATTACTGTTCATGTTACTTCTTGGATTACTTTTTAAGTTACTTTTGTTAATTAGTGTGATATGCCTAGATATCCCACTGAGACATTTCCTAGACAAAAGGTAAGTAATTCACTTTTTACACATATGCATTTTTTCAAGGTTTCATACAAATCAACTACACACTTGGAAGAATTTTCAAAGAAAAGCAGTCAATTCAGTCCTAAGGGAGAAAACAGTGTTATCGGTAAGTACTTATGTTTGGGAGTTTGTTTTATGGGGTTAGAACCAGGGTTCCCCCAGGGTCGAGGATGCACTCTCAATACCCTCAGCGGCACTAGGACGGCCGGGTGCAGAGTGCTGAGGCCCAGTGTTATCCAATGGGGGATAGGGGGCCTCCGGTTGGTGGCTGCTCACAAGCAGGACACAGGGTTGTTGGAGCAAAGCTCCTGGTGTTAGGCTCAGGGAAAAGGGGGATCCGAGTTAGCACATAAGGTGCACCCGCAGCAGCGCAGAGGCGGCTGGGTGCAGGGTGCTGTTTTGGCTTCGGTGCCCTGTTGATTTCAATGAGGATTCTCCGGTTGCAACAAACACTGCAGGCTCGGGGACAAAGATCTTCTGGAGGCGACCACCGGTTGGCGAGGTAAATAAGGATGCCTGGGGATGCTGGAACACCGTCGGTTGGGCAACCCAAGGCCGTGGGACGTCGGGTGCGGGGGTGTCTTTATGCATCGGGTTTTTCCTACCGGCTCTGGTCACGGTTAGGGGGATCCTCCAGAAAGGGGCTGCAGGCGTCGATTGGAGATTTGAGGCAGGTCAGAGATCACAAGATCTCAGGTCGGGATCGCAGGGGAGACCACCTCGTGGTGTTGGGCCACTCGAACTCGGGCCGTGGGCGTCAGGTGCAGACTCGCGGATTTGGCCGGCGCCAGGGTCTGTGGGTGAGCAAATCAGATGCTCACGGGAGACAAAGTCTTGGTTTGGGAAGGCAGGGCAGGTCCTCTAGGTCCTTGGGGGCTGCTGGCTGCAGAACACGCTGGGATTTCGCTGGAGCAGGTTAGAGGTTGAGACAGGCCGGTAGGGCTGGGGCTAAGTCAGTGGGCATCCTCCTCTTCTTAGTTCAGCACGGCTTCTTCGGTCCTTCTTCTCTCCTCTTATCTGAGGAGGCAAGGCTCGAGGTTGCCCCTAAATACTAGATTTAGGGGTGTTACAGGTGGGTACAGGTCCAGACCAATGGGTCCCTTCCTCGGGGTGGGTACACCCCCTATTAAGCCATCCTCCAGTGGGAGGGAGGCATAGGCCTCACTCTGGTTGGCTGGGTCCCCCAATCTGCAAGATAGCGGGGACTGAGAGCTGTGCTTCACCTCGCCTCCCCCACCCGAGGGGTGGTGTTGGCAAAGTTGGGCACACCTCTCCTCCTAACTTGGTTTTCCCGCCGATTCTCCCACCCAAAGTGGGGGTCAGAACTGGTGGAGGCCAGTTGCTGGAGCAGCAAATGGCTGGGGTAGCTCACAAAGGTGGCAAGCCTTTGAAGCTTCCCCTTTGTGGACCCTGCCCATCCTGGGGGAGGAGGCTTGGCACCTCGTCCCAGGATGTGCATTGTTTCAGGACCCCGAGAGCGGCAGGCTCTCGACCCAAGGGTCCAGAAACAGGTCTTGTGGTGGCAGCTGGCGAGCAGCCACTCAGCCAGGACACTAGAGTTAGGTCGTTTTTCAGGGGGCATCTCTAAGATGCCCTCTTAGTGCATTTTCATTAAACCCCACACTGGCATCAGTGTGGGTTTAATGTGCTGAGAAGTTTGGTACCAAACTTCCCAGTGTTCAGTAAAGCCATTATGGTGCTGTGGAGTTCGTAATGACAAACTCCCAGCACCATATACTCTTTATGGCATTACTGCACTTACAATGTCTAATAATTAGCTTAGACACTGTAGGGGTACAGGGCTCATGCACCTGTACCCTCACCTGTGGTATAGTACACCCAGCTAGAGGGATGGCTTACCCATGCCAGGGCAGTGGTTTGTAGGCATGGCACACAGGGATGTGTGCCATGTCGACTCTTCACTTTGTTCTGCACCAAAACATGAAGCCTGCAATGGCAGTGAGTGTGTGTAAAGGTACAGGGCCTCTAAGGGTGGCACAATAAGTGCTGCAGCCCTTAGAGGCTTTCCCTAGTCACAGTGCCCTTGGTACCTATGGTACCTTTTACAAGGGACTTACATGCAAGAGAGTTGCCAATTGGGTTTTGTAACAGCACAGTTTAGGGAAAGCACATAGGCCTTGGGTACCTGGTTGGCAGGAACCCAGGGCACACTCAGTCAAAGTACATCAACAGTTTGGCAAAAAGTGTGGGCAACCATGCAAAAAGGAGCACTTTCCTACAGTGACTAACCTATGCCACAGGCAGTGGTGTGTAGGCAGTGCACTCAGGTTGGTGTGCCATGTCGACTCTTTTAGTTTGGTCACACCACAACACATAGCCTGCAATGGCAGTGTGTATGTGTTTGGTGTGGGGCACCTTAGGGTGGCACAATACATGCTGCAGCCCTAGGGGACCGTCTCTGGTCACTAGGCCCTTGGTACCACTAGTACCTTTTACAACTGACTTATATGTGGCCCAGAGGTGTGGCAATTGTGGGAGCAATGGGACAGTTTTGGCAAAGAACACAGGTGCTGGGGATTGGGGGGTCCCAGCACACACTTTGTCAAGTTAGCATCAGGTGTCTGGCAAAAAGTTAGTGAGTAAACATGGAAAAATGGGGCACTTTCCTACATAGGCTGTCCACATTATGTGTACACTAGTTGGTCTGACCAGGGGTCAAAGAGAAAAGCTCAGCATACTGATGTAGGACTTGGCTGCAATCAGTCTGCTGTTGGGCAGTGGGGGTGTCTGAAAAGACCATTACTTCAACTGACCCATTTTTAGGGTTGTTTGAGAGGTGGTCATGGAGAGGTTCACTCTCTGCTTCCAGATCCTCATCTGTGACCATGGGCATTTCAGCCCTGTTATGGCAGGGTTTAATGCTGTTAACATAGATGACCCTCTTGGGATTCCTGCAACTGCCAAGGTCCACCAGATAGGTGACCACCTGTTTTCTCTCTAGGATAGGGTAGGGTCCACTCCATTTGTCCTGGAGGGCCCTAGGAGTCACAGGCTTCAAAACCCATATCTGCTGCTCTAGTTGGAACTGCACCAGTGCAGCCTTTTGGTCATACCAGAGCTTTGGAGCTCTTGGCTGGCCTCAATGTTTTTAGTTTTTTCATGTACTCAGCCATTCTGGAACGAAGGACAAGCACATAATCCACAACTTCATGTGTAGGCTCTTTGAGAGGCCTCTGCCCTACTTCCTTTACAAGGCAAAATGGTTCCCTTACAGGAGGACCAAACAGAAGTTCAAAGGGGGAAAACCCTACTCCCTTCTGCGGCACTTCCCTGTAGGTGAAAAGCAGGCATGGCAGTAAGACATCCCATCTCCTTCTGAGTTTTTCAGTGAGTCCACCAATCATACCTTTCATGGTCTTGTTGAATCTCTCAACAAGGTTATTTGTTTGTGGGTGATATGGGGTAGTTAACTTGTAAGTCACACCACATTCTGCCAACATGTGTTTCAGGTAACTAGACATGAAGTTTGTATCCGTCTGACACCACCTCCTTTGGAAAACCCACTGTGATAAAGATACAAGTTAGGGCCCTAGCTACGGCAGGAGATGTAATAGTCCTCGGGGGAATTGCTTAAGGATACCTGGTAGCATGATCCACTACTACCAGTATAAATCTATTTCCTGAGGCTGTTTGAGGGTCCAGGGGACCAACAATATCAATCCCTACCATTTTAAATAGAACCCCAACCACTGGAAGTAGAATTGAGGGGGCCACCTGCCTTGCCACTTGCTTGACAGGTGGCAAAGAAGTTACAAAACTCCTTTACTATTTGGGACATACTTGGCCAGTAGAAGTGGTTCACTAACCTATTCCACGTTTTGGTCTGGCAAAGATGCCCAGCTTGTGGGATGTCATGGTCCAATGTGAGGAGAAACTCTATAAACAGCTGAGGCACTACCACTCTCCTAGTGGCACCAGGTTTGGGGGGGGGGGGGTCTCTGGCCTCAGTGTAAAGGAGTCCCTCTTCCCAAAAGGTCCTGTGGGAGCCACTGACATCTCCCTTTTCCTGATCAGCAGCTTTCCGTCTCAGGCTTTCAAGAGTGGGACAGGTCCTCTGCCCCTGGCACAGATCATCCTTAGAGGGTCCCCCTGGGCCCAAGGGCTCTGCTGTGTAAGGCCCAAGCTCCTGGGGCTCAGTTCCCTCTGAGGCTGACAGGTCTTCTCCCTGAGGATAGGGGACATGATCTGGTATCTGTTTAGAACTCGTTTCCGAGTCTTCTCGCCCCTTCTCTTGGAAGGTTGGGCCATTATCCCAGGATCCATATCTTCTTGTTCACCCTGGGCTCTACACAGTGCTCTGGCTTTCACACACACCCATTCAGGTATACCCAGAATTGCTGCATGAGTCTTTCTTTCGACCTCAGCCCATGCTGAGAACTCAAGATCATTACCTAGCAGACACTGTACAGGAATTGCAGAAGATACCACCACTCTCTTGTAGCCTGTAACCCCTCACATTCTAAGGATACCATCGCCATGGGATGTACCGGAGGCGGATTATCAGCATTGAGGACTGTATATGTCTCACCAGTCAAGTATTGTTCTGAGGACATCAGTTGCTCAGCCACCATGGTGACACTAGCACCAGTGTCTCTCAGTGCTTCACCTCTAACCCCATTGATATATGGCCGTTGTCTGCATCTCTCCAGGTTACTAGACCAGACAGCCAGGGCAGCTACATCCACCTCACCCTCTGAGACTAGAGTTGCCTCAGTGAGCTCTCTGACATGGTCAGGGCTCACCTGAGATCCCATCTGGAGACTTAACACTTCAGTTATTGCAGGTGCACAAGAGACATTCTTTTTGTTGGGACAGCTAAGGTCTTCAGTTCGGTGCCCAAGAGCTTTACTATCATGACACCAAGCATTTTTAGCATCTCAGTTCTTACCCTGGTACCCACCCTTCGACTGTGTAGAGTTTCTGGGCCCACCCTCCTGAATAGGTTTTTGGGGGCCTTTAGAAAAGTCTCTGTTTTTATCTTTTGCTTGATCATCTTTCCCCCGGGGAGAAGGGGGGGGGAGATAAGGGGGGGCTTCTTGGCCTCTTTCATTTGGTCACCCCACCAGTGGTAGTTTTGGTCACCCTTGTTTTGACCCAGTGGTCTGCCTTCTTCACTAACTCTTAAGGAGAAAGTAGACTGAGGTCTACCAGGTACTGATGTAATTTTCTCTTGATAACAATTAGTTAACAGATGCTCTTTCATCAATAAATTGTAAAGCCGATCATAATCCTGCACATTGTTACCTTTCAACCAGCCACCTAGTGTTTTTACTGAAAAGTCTACATAATCTACCCAGGACTGACTTTCTGTTTTTCGAGTCTCCCTGAACCTTATCCTGTATCCTTCAGTGGTGAGTCCAAAGCCCTCAATTAGGGTGTCCTTCATGCGGTCATAAGACTCAGCATCTGCCTCATTCAGTGTCAGGAGCCTATCCCTACACTTTCCCGAGATCAGCCCCCAAAGAGGAAAACCCCAATACTTTTTCTTCAACAGTCTCAGTTTACTGGCCCTCTCAAAGGCTGTAAAACATTTGGTGAGAGCATCCCCCCCGACTATTTTGGGACTTTTCCCTTTAAGGTCAAAACCATCATCCCTATTTATAATTTTGCTTCCATCAGAGATGGGTCCTAAGCACAACTCAGGGCTTTGCTTTTCTAAAGCCAGGAGTTTAGCCTCTAATACTATCTTCTGGGCTAGATTCTGAAGATCTGCATCTTCAGTGTCTATCCCTTCTGAGACACTACAAGGAGTGATCCCAGTGGTATTGTGTTCTGAAGGGGTAGAGGTGGAACCAGTATGAACCTCATCCACATCTTGGTCATCTTCTTCCCTTGGGGGGTTACTTTTATTTGCCAAGGCTTTGTCATTTTTTGTCAGCAACTGCTGCAGATGAGCTTTTGTGGGTTTAGGTCCATTGGCAATTTTCCATGCTTTACAGAGCTCCTTAAGTTGGGGTACTCTAAGGTGCTCATAGGGTGCCAGGTTGAGTGCCTGGGAGGACCATTCCTCGGACATGGTTTTAAAGTATTAGGGATCTTTCCAAGAACTTACAAACAAGGCCCGGTCAGCTATTTTAAAACAATGTAGAAAAATCAAAAATTGGAAACACATGTTTTTAACTAGAGACAATTTTGGATTCTTCTGTGGAGTCACTTATCAACCTAGTGGTACAGCAAATGACGAGTCTTCTTTCCCGCCGCTGCACCACCAATGTAGGAAGCTGGCTCTTTATGAGATATATCAAAAAGTTGATATACTGTGTAAAGAATCCAGGGGTTCACTTATGAGTTGACAGGGGCTTGCTATGCAATCCCAAAGTGCTCTATTTGGGGGTAGTGTGGGTGAGCAGCCTTATGGTTAACACAGACGAGTGCAAGACATTTGTAAAATATACACAATGATTAATAAATGACAACACAACTCAAGAAGGTGATCGACACCAATTTATAAAAATAGCAAGTATCTATACATATATTTAGGCATCAGAGAAAAATCGTTCAGGCAAGTACATTTTTACATACAAATTCTTTTCACTTTAAAAAGTGGAAACTTAGTGAAATTCCTGAGTTCTGCAATGTTATCCTATGGAAGAATGAACAAATTCTGCAAACCAGTACAGTAAATCTACTTATAGTACCAATCTTTGGGAGTAAAGGTCAGTGGTGGGCAAGGTCCAAGGCAACACTAAAAGTATACCACAAGCGGCATGAGGTCGGTGGTGTGCAGGCTGCAAATCAGCATCGGGAGCCCAATGCGTTTCAATGCGGATCGGCCACTATAAAAAGAGGCTACAGGCTTTGGTTGGAAGGCCAGTCGGGGTGAACCAAGAGGAGGGTTCAAGGCCTGCGATGTTCAGGTGCATAGGGACACCTGGAGTCTTCTTCTCCACTGCCCGGGGTCGACGGATGCAGAGGTGTCTTTAGGCATCTGGTTTCCTCACCAGGAGCAGTTACGGTCGAGGGGGCCTGCATGCAGAGGCTGCATGGGAAGTCCAGTAGGGGTGAAATCCCAATGGACTTGAGCTCTGGTAGGCTTTGTTGACACCGGTCTCCCATGGGTTGCAGCATGTATTGTGCCACCCATGGGAGTCCACTTAAACTGAGACTACAGGCCTGCCATTGCAGCCTGTGTGAGTTGGTGCTTGCACCTCTCATGACAGATATAAGTTTACTTATATTTGAGATCACTACACTTAAAGCCTATAAATCACCCCAATTGCAGGCTCTTCAGTCGTGAGGGCAGGGTGCTTTGTTATAAGTGTGAAGGTGCCCCTGAATGAGAAGGACACCCCTACAAACCCCAGTGTCGATTCTCTAGACTTTGTCAGTGCGGTCAGCCATTTTAAATACATATAGTGGACATCAGTCATTACAAGATGTCTAACTATATAGTGGCTGCACCAAACGCGGTCATGTTTGGTATCAAACATTTTGGAACCATACCCCAACACCGATTCCAGTGTTGGAAGTATGTGACCATGTACTGTGGAGCTCCCTTAGGTACCCCCATGTACTTCCGGTAACAGCCTTTCAGGGTCTGTCAGAAAGCTAGTGCTGCTACCGACCACAGACACAATTCTGTCCTCCTGCTGCTGAGCTAAGCTCGAGCAGGGGAAGGTAGAACAATAGGTTTCCTGGCACAGGGAGGTGTGACCACCTCCCAGAAAGGACTTAGTGTATTGGGATGGGGGAGCTTGCCAGCTCCAGCAGACTGCTTTGAAGGGCACATTTGGTGCCCTCCTTGCATACTCCAGTTTGAGCCAGTTCAGGGAGCCCTTGACTCCTGCTCTGACACGAAACTGGAGAAAAGACATGGGAGTATCCCCCCCTCTGTCCAGACCCTCTTCTGGGAGGGACACCTGAGTTGTTCCAACCCATTCCTTAGGGTACTTAAGGGTTTTCCTGTGAGTGGGTCCTCATATTCGTCGCAGGACAAGACTAAAGCCTGAAACTACGTCGCTCTTCAACTGTCTGGACACTTGGACTTCGACTGGAACTGAGATGGCACAAAGGAAGACTTCTGCTGCTCCTGGTCTCACTGTTCTGCAAGTCTTCTTCATAGTCTGTGTCTGTGCTTCTTCCATGTTCTTCAACAGACCTGTGGGCATCAAGGACACCCAGAGAAATCTCTATTGGAGTGAAGGAGTCACTCCCCTGCATCTGCAAGCACCGCAACAAAGCTGACCGTCTGCTGCTCCTGTCGTCCTACGGACTTCCTGACACTCAGCAACAGGTTGTAGTGTAGCTCCTATTTCCCTAATAGGCTCTGCGCATTGGAATAATATCCCCTATAGGTTTGACATAGGACTAAGGTCAGTATGTCCCTATCGAGTATATTAAACTTAATTATTTGTGCCAGCTAGCTCAGAGGCCACTAGAAACTCCTTGTCAAACAAGAAGGGAGTAGTTTCTGGCAGCCGCAAAACATGACCACTTTGTTTCCCTTTAGAATCAGAATGTGTCCCAGAGTCGTGGAAACAATAGATAACTATTTCACTCAGCTCACTCGTGCATACTTAGTTTTCCTCAAAGTGACACAGAAAGAATAGACGGGCGTTTCAATAAAAGATTTATTGAACAGTCTTGTTTCTTGTGTAAGTAATATGTGCTGTTACGATCACAAGACAGTATGCAAGATAAATAATGTACAGCGTAAGCAGTAGGAATAAATAATACTGCGCTAGCATGATCTTTAGCAGCTATTCATTTACATAAAATAACAGACTAAAAAATGCGAGTACTCATACGATGCGTTTCTAAGCTAGTTCTACCCCAATGTTCCTAACCTAACCTAGGTGTAGGGAGAGGTATGAAGTAGGTGAAGTATTCCTTACTATGGTATACTAAGAGTATGTTAAGCCTAGTATGCCAAGAGTCCCTCTAGGTTCTAGTCAGCTCCATACCTTGAGAATGAGAGAGGTAGGAATCTCTTGCCAGATTCGAACTCCAACACCCCGCAAGGGAAGTCAGATCACTGGAAGCTGGATTCTCTGCGTGCAGGGATGACAGCGTCTTCTCAGTGCGTCAGGCCGGGAAACGGGCTCCTCTGAAGTCGAGGTCTCCTCTAGTTTACAAGGGCTAGGGAAGGTATATTTATACCTGAGAGGTACCTTAGAATGTTAGCATTGACGTGGTTCGGATAGCGGAAGACGTCATGAATGAACCCCTAAGGTATAACGGTTCATGCATAATAAATGAGTCCTTGAAGAAATCAATAGTCCTGTGCTAGGCAAACTCCCGAAGCCTAAGGGTCTGTTCTTCAAGAACTCGTTGTGACGTTAGGGTGGACGGATGTCGGAGACCATGCCTGTATTTGGAGTGCACGGTTTGATGCCTAAATAAGGACTGGCATTCTATGCCTATATAAGGGCAGGGCGAATTGTGCCTATAGAAGGACATGATGCAGGAAAACCTATATACGGACACCCTAAGAGGAATACAACAAGCTGGTGGTTCTGCAATTCCCTTGAGGCCTGACCTGTCCTCTCTGCAATTTTGAGACCAGTATCCCTCGTAGGAACCACTGAGACCAAAACCCTGTGCACATCGCCGACTTGCCGCTGCCAAGGCTTGTTGGCTCTGCACTCCAGAGATCTTCGGGCTACAAGAAGCTCCAGCCTCCCTTACCTTTAAGATCGACGTCCACACCGCATCCTCCGCACCGTGGGCCTTCATCTTTGGTGAGCTGCTCGAGGTCCTCTAGCGACTCCTGTGCCTTTGGCCTGTGGGTCCTACTGAGGGTCCTCTACTGCTTCAGTGGGCTTCCCTGCTTGCTCGGGACTGCTCTAACTCTCCTGCTGTTGGTGAGTTACTTGGACCTTGCTGGTCCCAATGTTGCTCCTTCTTCGTTTTCCATGCCCGTTGCGACCACCAAGGCTTGTTGGTGCTCCCGCCGGACACCGACCACCTAGTCACTACATCCGACGTGGGACAGCTCGTGCACGGCTCCTGGTCTTCCTCAGCGTTGCCTTGTCCTCACAGCTGCAGCGACAAGGTCACCGTCGACTCTTCTGAACCTCCCGACATCGGTGCGCATTGGTCTTCCGTGCCTCCTGACCACCTCAGAGTGGCACAGATTCTGTCCCTTCTGCTTGCAGGTTCTTCACTTCTAGAATCCACCCTTGGATTTCACTGGACTTCTTCACCGTCTTCTCCAGAGGCACTTTCTTTCAAATCTTACATTTTCGTATACGGAGATGTCCGACGTCTCTTCATCCCTATGCACCTGGCTCCCCTGGTGCAGGTAACCTGGTTTCCGGGGCATCCACGGGTGGGGTGGTTCTCCAACCTTCCGTCCTCCAAGGGAATTCTTCGGGGTCCTCTGTGAAGGGTCCTTCTTCTGAAAGACTGCAACAGAAACTTCTCTATTGACTTCCATTGGGCACACGGCTGTGTTTCCACTCTGCACACAGCCTCCGTGGGACTACTGTGGTACTTACCTTCGGTGGTTCCTAGTGTCCTCGGCTCCTCTGGGTCTTCTGGTCCAAGTCCAGTTCTCCCATGCAGTTGGCATTCCACTTTTTTAGTATATGGTTTTGTCTCCCCCCCTGAGACCACTGTATTTTGTGCTACTTACCTGATTGAATTTAAAGTATTCTTAAATATTTTGTTGAGAACTCCGTTAGCCCCCACTTTTTGCCTGGCTTTGATGTAGTTTTAATTGTAGTGCACTGAGTCCCTGCCATCCAAGTCCCTTGTGCCAGTGCTCATTTCCCTAAAAGCTATCCCCAATTGGTACTTCTGTCCCCTGCAAGTCCCTAGTAAGTCGTACCCTGGGTACCTAGGGCCTGGGTGCTGAAGAGGGTCCCTTGGGACCCCCCCCTCCACTGGGACCCCCCCCCCACTGGGACCATGCCACCGCTCTTGCAGCTTGCATGCCACTGTGAGGGAGAAAACGACAAGGTCGACATGTCACCCTGCCAGCCAGCCAGCACTGCCTAGAGCTATAGGTAAGTCGCCCCTCTAGCATGCCTCAAAGCACTAAAGCAGGGCACACTATACCACAGGTGAAGGCATATCTGCATGCATACTGGGGTCCATTCCTTAATATTTTGAGTGCCAGTGAAGCCATGGAAAGTACATGGGCTGGAAACTTGACAACTCGAGTTCCAAAGGACCATGATGGCTTCACTGAATGCAGGAGTGTTTGGTATCTAACTACTCCTCGCAATAAATCCATACTGATAACAGTGTGTGATTTATTGTACCATGTACCCAGAGGGCACCTCAGAGGTGCCCCCTGAAAACCTACCAACCCTGGTGTGGTCTCTGACCGGCTGTAGGCAGCCAGCCACCACCAGACATGTTTCTGGACCCCTGGGTAGAGAGCCCCTCTGTGGGGCCAGAAACAATGCACATCCTGGGCAGAGGTGTCACACCTCCTCCCCCAGGATGGGCCAGTGCTAGAAGGGGGATGCTTCAAAGGCTTGCCGCCTTTGTAATGCGAGGCCCAACTTCTGCCTCTAGCAGCAGATGGCAGCCCCTGGTTTACACCCTCACTTTGGGCGGGAAAACGTTTATCTGCTTTTAACATTTGAGTGTTATATTGCTTTTAAAGTGAAGCGCTACTCACCTGCTCTTATTCTTGACCGGTCCTGCCTCTTCTCCCCCGTGCGCTCGCACTTGGTCTAGCGACCCTGAGGGTGTCAGCTGCTGCACAGCAGGGCTGATTGGCGGGGAGGAGCCAGGGGTCACAGGGGCATATAACGCACGCTGGAGTGGACGCGCAGCAGACGCGCGCAGCGGGCGCGCCGCTGGCGCGCCTAAGGCAAGCCCGTCTGCGCCCAAACGGGTCCAGGGACCAGAACCCCCAGCCATTTATTGGCCTATACTAGTAATGAACTTAGATCCCTCAATCATAGACTGTGCCCCTTGAAACCCGAAACAGCAAGTGTACTTAGGAGAGAAGGACTCCTTATCCCACAGAGGGGAGAGATACCTAGTCCCAATCAGGCTAACACTTCGGGCCACTCAAGCTCTAGCGGCACTGATTCCCTGAAACTTTCAGTCCTGAATACACGATCACTACAGAAACATGCTACCGAGATCCTTACGTTCCTACAAGATGAGGAACCAGACATCCTAGCCTTGACTGAAACCTGGCTAGACGATGATTCTGGCCCCACCTTACGGGCTGCACTTCCCGACAGCTATGACGTCTTCTGGCATAATAGGCCAGCGGGAAAAAGGGGAGGTGGGGTGGCGGTCCTGTTTAAAAGACATCTGACCATTGAAAAGGTGTCTGGAGATACCCTAGAAGGGGCAGATACCCTCACTTTCAAGGTCTGTAACCATTCATCTAGCATAACTATCACCATTGTATACCGCCCACCCAAATGACCCCCACACTTCATAGACCTTATGACCGAATGTGTCGCTAATCTTCGTTCACGTTTTCAACAACTCCTGGTGGTAGGAGATTTTAACTACCACTGGGACCTACAACCCAGAGAGGCACAGGCCCGTCAGTTGGAGGAGACGTTCATAAATCTTGGCCTCACTCAGTTAGTAACAACCCCCAAGCATGAGCTTGGTCATACCCTTGACCTGGTATGGTCCACCACCTCGCTCACGACACTAAAAGATATCATCCCATGTGCGTGGTCTGATCTCTATTGTATTAACCTGATCCTTCCCCTTACTAAGCACAATGCCCGACCCCCTTCGGACTGGAAACATGTCCGAAACTGGTCAAAAATTGAGGCCCCAATATTGGTAAGCGCCCTTTCGAGACTGCCCTCGTAAAAAGCCAGAAACAGTGGATATTGAATGGCTGGTCTGAAGCTATCTCCAGCCGGCTTCTCTCTGCCATCAATAAAATAGCCCCTGAAAGGAAAATAAAAACTGGTAATATAGGCAATGGCGCTCCATGGTTTACGGAAGAGCTCAGAGCACTGAAACGTTTGCTTCGCCACCACGAACGACAGTGGCGCAAACACTATGAGCCTCTGGCCCTTGTAGAGTATAGAGCCAAAATTGCTTCCTATAAAAAGGCGCTCCTCCGTAGGAAGGCGGATTATGAAAATAGGATCCTAGTAGCAACTAATAAACAGAAAGAAACGTTTAAAATTCTGAAAGAACTCAGCCAAAAACAATCACTGACGTCTCCATCTAATCAAGAACAAAGCAATGAATTTTTATTATATTTCTCTAACAAAATTCGGGATATCCTGATTGAGATTGATAATTCCCCATGTAAGCAACCTCCCGCTGTAGAGATGATCCCACAGGGAAAGCAAGCAGAAATGCTCTCTTCATTCCAAAACCTTGACACTGAAACTTTCCGACGCATTGCTACAAAAATTAAATCTGGCTCACCCGCCGACCCCTGTCCCCCTAGGATTTTTAATTTAGCTCTCCCTGAAATTGAGGAAGAAATCCTCGCTTTGTTGAACCTCTCCCTGGAGACTGGGAAGGTTCCGAGTTACTTTAAAGAAGCCAGGATTATCCCCCTGCTTAAAAAGATTGGCGCGGACCCATCCAATAAGAAACATTTTAGACCTATCTCCCAACTTCCAATTCTTGCTAAAATTTTAGAGCAACATGTCCTGCAAAACCTAGTTAAGTTCACGAAGGATTACAACCTTCTGGATGACAGGCAGGCTGGTTTCCGAGCTCACCATAGCACAGAATTGGTGATGTTATCAGTGCTTGATGACCTTAGGAGGACCACCGATAATAAAAAGCCTTGTGTCCTAGTCCTCCTTGACCTGTCGGCAGCATTCGACACGGTCAACCACGCTCTACTCTTAGAAAGATTAAGAACTATGGGGATCGGGGGTGCTGTTTTACAGTGGATCACCTCATTCTTGACGGACCGCTCCCAAAGAATTCAGATGGGTGACTGGGCATCAGAGAGGGGGCTCGTTCCCTGTGGAGTTCCACAGGGGTCGGCCCTATCACCCCTCCTATTTAACATATATCTTAGACCATTAATTACTGCCCTCTCGGCTATGGAGTGTCAAGTCTTCAATTATGCGGATGATACTCAAATCATTCTGCAAATTGAAAAGACCCCCCCAAGCATACCCCGGGCGAAAGATGTTTTACGTTTCACGGTCAACTGGATGACTGCCAATTCCCTAAAGATCAACCCAGACAAAACTGAGGTTCTGGCTTTGACCGATGCGGACAACCCTTGGAATTCCCTCTACTGGCCCCAGGAACTGGGTGATGCTCCGGCCCCAGTCCCAGTGGTAAAAGTTTGGGAATCAAAGTGGATGCTAAGCTTTCATTGGCTAACCAGGTTTCCACTGTGTTCGGAACCTGTGTGGGCCTACTCAGGCTACTTAGGAGACTTTCCCCTATCCTCTCCTTCTCGACCATGAGAACAGTCGTGACTGCCATGATCCTGTCTCGCCTCGACTACGGCAACTCGCTTTACATTGGACTGCCAGATTCTTTAGTAGGCAAATTGCAGATAGTCATGAATGACGCGGCAAGGCTAATCTTTAAAGTACCCAGGCATACGCGTGCATCCCCCCTCTTGCAAAGTCTTTATTGGCTGCCCATGAAACAGAGGGCCAAATTCAAGGGCCTCTGTATTGTTCACAAGGCTTTGTATCGACAGGCACCCATCTATATTAAACAACGCCTTGAGAAATATGCCCCATGTCGCTCGCTAAGGTCATCCACGATGGGCCTCTTAGTTTGCCCACGCTTCAACTATGTTACCAAGGGGGGCCGAGCCTTCTCCATTCTTTTACCCACCCTTTGGAACAAGTTGCCTAGCCAGCTCCGTGCAGAAAGCCACCTTCTTCCTTTCAGGAAAAAACTGAAAACCATTCTCTTCACTGAAGCCTGGGCCTAACTGTTTTCCACTTGCTCTGGACTGACGCCACTCTTCTGCAGCGCTTAGAGACCTTCTGGTATTAAGCGCTCTATAATTCCAAATTAACATAACATAACAATAGGAGGTGTACCCACCTCTGCCAACTCCACCCCTAAGGTGGGGGAGGGGAGGTGAAGCAGATCTTTCAGTCCCCGTCATCTTGAAGATGGGGAGACCTCTCCAATCAGGGCTAGGTCTTTGCCCCCTTCCACCGGAGGGTGGCACAATAGAGGGTGTAGTCACCAGGTAAGGCGCCCATTGGCCCTACCTGCTACTCCCCTAAAAGACACCTAAATCTAGTATTTAGGTGGCTCCCCCAGACCCTGAAACTAGATCTGTGATGACCTAAGAAGCAAGAAGACATCCCCCAGAGATGACTGAAGACGAAGACTGCCTTGGCCTCAGCACTACTGGCCTGTCTCCAGCTTCTGCGAACCTGCGACCTGTCCTGCAGCCAACGACCTCTGAACACCCTGGGAGGACTGCTGCCTTTAAAAAAGACTAATCTCCCATGGACAGTGGACATGTCCAGAAGAAACCAACTCCAAGGGCTCCGGATCCAGCTGGAACCGCGCTCCCTTGCCCATTCTGCAGCCGACGCCCATGGCCCGAGCGATTCACCTGTGCAGTGAAGTCTCCCCAGCGATCCTGATCTCGTGTCCAGCGTTGGCTGACCTCTCCTGATCTCCAAGGTGGAGCCTGCAGTGCAAATACAACGGTTCCCCCACCGACCGCGACCAGCTTCGGTAACAAGAATCTGATGTTGAAGGGCACCCCTGCACCCGAAGCCCCTGCGCCTTGGCGAGCTGAACCGACGGTGCAACTAAGACCCCCTATATCCCTACTTACTTTTGCTGTCTGTGGTCTTCCTTCTGCAACCTCCGGTGACAGGCCTGTAGCCTGTTTGCCAAAAGAAGAATCCCCACTAAAAAGCACTGGGTGCCCGACGTCGAAAGTGCCGCTGGTGCTGTATGTTTGGTGCTGCTTTAGGACCCCCCTTGTGCTTAACCTAACCCCCCAAAGTGTGGCCCCTGCAGCCGATCTACTTACCTGCAGGCAGTGTGGCTCCAGGCACCCCAGTCTCTATTGGAAAGCATTTGGCCAAACTCGATTTTGACCTCTGCACCCAGCTGCCCCTGTGCCGCTGCAATTTTGGTACCCACCTGACCCTTGCCGACTTTTGGTCCTGAAGACTGGAATTATAAGTGCATTACTTACCGGGTTAACTTTGATATTGTTTTCCCCATAGGATAACACTGAACTGTGCTGAAAAGTTTTTAAGTGTCGATTTTTCAAAGTGAAAAGTATTTTTATTTTAAAACGCACTTACCTTATTAAGGAGATCTTGTTCTTAAAATAAAATACAAACAAAATATAATTTTCTAAAATTGATCTGGATCTCCTTCTAGAGTCGAGTGTTCATTATTAATCACTGTTGTGCAATAAATGAATTACACTCCTCTGTGTTAGGCCTAAGGCTGCTCGCCCACACTACCACTTATAGAGCACTTTGGGTATTACATTGAGCCCTGTACCCTTTTGGGGAACCCCTACACTCTGAACGGTGTAACCACCAAGTGGTAATACCATATACAGAGGCAGCTTTCTACAGTATGCCATCACAAAGATGGCTACTTCTGAAAAATCATGTCCACCTCACAGTAACCCACCTTAGGGGTGGTACTAGCCTGGAGGTGGCATGCCTATCTGACTAGCTAATTTTACCACCTGTCCAGGTGCCAAGTTGGGGCTAGGATTTGCATTCCAAAGGCAGCAGCTTATTTGAAGCTCCCCGGCACAAGGAGGCTAATCAGCACGTCATCCTGTGGGAGGGGGTGTTACAGCCTCTTCCCAGAGGGCTCCTGAGAGCAAAGGATCTCACCCTAGGAGGTCAGAACAGTGTCTCGGTTGGCAGGCTGGCAGAAACCAGTCAGCAAGCACACCAGAGGTTTTCAGGGAGCATCTCTAAGGTGCCCTCTGTGTGAATGTATTGGTAAATCCAACACTGGCATCAGTGTGAGTTTACCAATACGAGATGTTTCATACCAAACATCCCTATTTTCAGTGAAGCCATCATGTAGTTGGGGAACTCGTTTTCACCAGCGTCTAGTACATGTTAAAATGGCTTCCCTGTCCACTGGCAGTAATAGGACGACCAGCACAGGGGCATATCTGCTCATGCAGGTATGCCCTCAAATGCAATTTTCAGCATCCTGCATTAGGGCTGTTAGGCCTGCTGTAGGGGTGGCTTACAAATATGACTAGGTGGTAGGGGGCATGGCAGACAGGGAAGCGTGACATGTCTTGTTTTCACTTTTGTCTGCACCAAAACATGCAGCCTGCAATGACAATTCGTACTGCAGCCCTTAGGGGCCCTCTTTAGTACCTCAGGCCCCTAGGTACCGGGGTACCATTTACTAGGGACTTACTGAGGGTGATAAAGGTTTTGCTAATTAAGAAAACAATTGTACAGTTTTGGCTAAGAGCTCTGGCACTGGGGACCTTGTTAGCAGGAACCCAGTGCACTTTTAGTCTAAATCACATCATTTACCAGGCAAAACGTGGGGGTGACCATGTCAAAAAGGGGCACTTTCCTACTGCCACAGGGGGTTGCACAAATATATAGCTTAACATTGGCTGAACATCTAATGGACTACTTTCCGACTATAGGCTCATGGGTCAAAAATCTAGGGGACTGATGGGATAGTCTTAAGTGGTCATACAGCTGTGCACAGCTGGTGACAATCTTTATAAATTAACGCAAATTAATACATCTAAACTTTTTACATAGATTATATATTACACACCTGCTAAATTACAAAGATTTGACAAAACTAGATCGCATGAGTGGTCTCGCTGTCATCTAACTGAGGCTGATTTTTTACATTTGTAATGGGAATGTCAGTACATAGTGTTGTATTGGAAAAGGTTCTGACTGACATATTGCCTACTTATGACTATGAGGTCCCAAGAACACCAGGCATAGCAGTCATGGGCTATATAGATCCAAAGCCGACGCAACATCTTAAAGTTGTATTACTGCCGACAGCTAAAAGGCAGCTAGCCTTACGTTGGAAGAAGGAACCCCCTTCCTACATAAGATAGCTAGCTTAAAAGTGCTGCCATTTTTAACACTACATCTGAACTATTCATAAAAATAGAACCACATCAGTCCAGAACTAAAGACATATGGGCCCCATTATGGGTATATCTTGTTCACATACAAAATGAAGGATTGAGTGCTTGTGACACCCTTTCTCCTGATACATGAGGTCTCTGGTAAAACATTGTTGTGGTGTGTGTGTATAACCGAGTTGACTGATCTATGTAGACAGAATTCTCTCTATAGTTTCTCTGATGCAACGGACACACTGGATGATGTTTGACTATTTCTGATGTACTGCGATATTGATTTATAATCTTTTTGTACAGTGACTGAGTCGATATTGTGCATTGTGTAATGTTTTTTACTAACAAAATAAAAACGTTTTTAGAAACAATGTACATGCGTGTGTCTGCGAGATTGCATGTGCCCATCACTGAATGCCTGTTTCTGTCAGTGTATCCGAAAACAACGGTTCTAGCGGGAATATTCCCGCTAGAACCGTTGTTTTCGGATACATATGACTTACCCTGGTTCCTAGTGAGTAGGGTCCCCCTTGTCCTCTTTTTCGCCTGTTTCTGTCAGTGCTCAAAACTTTTTTTCTCTAGCCATCTGTCTGTGCTTGCCTGCCCGTCTGACGATACCCGTGTCTGGGTCGGTCTGTGTTGGTCCGTTCTGTTGTGTCTGTCAATCTAGGTGGGTCTGTATCAGCCTGTCCTTGCTGGTCTGTGTCAGTCTGTCCTTTTCAGCATGTTTAGGTGTGTCTGCATCGCTCTTTCAATATGCACCCCGCACAGTCTCTCCGTGTGCGTCTGGTAATCTGTCCATGTGTGTCTGTGTCAGTCGTGAATCTTTATCCATATGAATTTGACTGTCCATCTGTATAAGTCTGCATGTATCTGGTCCATCTTTTCGGCTGTCTGTCCATCTGATTGTCTGAGTCTATCCATTTCTATGTATTTCTGTGTGCCAGTATGGGTATGTATTGGGACGGAAATGTCTTCTGCATGGTATAGGGGCGTGTTCCCCTGCATACTTCTCTGTAAACGAATGACAGGCTTTTAATCTGGCCCTGGCTTTAGCTAACCTAGCATGTGAGCAGAGGTCTATGCCTGTACTGGGCAGAGCAAGCTTAAAGGACCTGCCCTGTGATCTGGAGAGGCGCACAAAGTGTGTCCTCAGACTAGGCAGAGGACTACTATCCCTGTCCTGAGTGGAGCACATAAAGCAGTGATAGGAGCATACCACATTATGTGATTTATAGTAGTTGAGAACATTTTATCTGTATCTGTCAGAGTTTGGCCTACTGTCGCTTTGGTGTAATGTCCAGCTGTTATGTGAAACCCAGAACGTTTCTCTGCCATCCATATGTATGTCAAGTGCATGTATGGTGCACCTGTGATAAATAGTTGGTAGTAGAAGAGTGTGAGGGAGGGAGTGTGTGTGTGTGTTTATAGGAGTGTGTGGGTATGAATGTGTGTACTGAAGTCAGCAAGATCCATTTTAGGTGTCCCTGGTATAGCGTGGCACAAGATGGAGGATGAGAACATCTTCCCTAGACAACGGAAGTGTACTGCTTGTATTTCTGAGGCTGGAGAGTGTAGGATGAGATAAGGCTACCTTTAGAAATTCCAAGACGTTATTAGCAGGAAGCTTCTGTTGAGTTCTTCCTAAACACTTTTATTTTGTAGATGCTAGGGGTTTAAGGTAGAACTACAGTTTGTTATTAAGGGTGAGGCATTTTCTACAACAGGCCTGCCCTTCTGTCTGTCTGTCCCAGATAACTGCTTCAGAAAGGCTGATGGCAGCTGGGTGCAGAAAACATTCATTGAGTTCATAATGTAGGATTGCTTCTACTTGAAAACAGCCCTACTGTGAGAGGCATCAATTTACACAAAGGCTGAGCCTGATAAGGGCATTGAAAAGAGAACCAACCCAAACCAGTTCTAAAGTTTGAGGCAGTAGATTCACATCCCCAGTCTGGAAAATGAGTATAAATATAGGATCTAAAGCACCCACTGTGCTGCAAACCCAAGTCCCTCTACTCCACAGAGTACCTGAACAGTTGCTGTGTAACCTGGGATGTTGTCTGTCAGTCTCCCACAGGTGAGGGGACACAGCCTTAAGTCTGTACTTTCTGCTGAAAAAGCAGAGCTTCTTCCTAGTTACTATAAACCTGACTGCTGAAAGAGGCAAGGCGAGTGAATGACCATGCAGAAGGAGAAGCCCATCATGTTTCTGGATTGAAAAATTCAGAGAAAGCAAACTGCAATGGAGAGCGACGCTAAGAGTGACCCGTAACATGAATGGGTCTCCTGATCTCTAGTCATGGTTCTTGCTGGTAACTGCCCTATGAGTTAACCCAAGTAGTGCAGCTGTGAGACTTATGACATCTTCTGTGGTCCACGAACAGATGCTACCGCTGCCAGAAGGAATACACATCACCGCTGAGTGGATCCCAGTCGGCCTGAAATCCCACAACTACATGACACTGCTGAGTAGACACAGACAGCCAGAGAGGCAGCAACTGCTGGGGAAGTCGTGCTGTGACACCCGGATCTGCTGCACTGTACCCAGCCATCAATGCAGATGCCGAGTGGAGGCTGCAACGAAAACGGAAGTCAAGAAACACAGCCATCACATCACCCAGCCTGCGAGACCACAGAGCTGGTACCGCAAGGCTTCAAACCTGACTAAAGCAAAGCACTGAGATGCGCTGCGAAGAAGTTGATCACAAGGATTTTTGACTGCCCAAATTAAACACGGGTAAAAACTAGTGACTGAGTAGCGCATCTAAACCCAGTGGGTGAGACCTAATCTGTACATGTGCCAAAGACAAGGCTCCGCCACAGAATGAGAGGGACTAACGGCTAGGGTCACCTGGGAGGGGAAGCCCTGGCCCAGAATTCAGAGCCATACGAGGAAGGACTCTAGACACCAGTAGCAAACAACCTCAACTACCAAGGTTATGGCCCAGCATCCCCGGTCTGCCTTGTGCCTCCCTCTTTCCTTCTCCAACATGTCCGACAGTCTGGGTCCCCCATCTGTGTGCTTGTCTGTGTTAGTCAAGCTTGTGCCTCTGCATTGAACTGACTCCGCACAAGCGTCAGAGTGTGGTGTGTGTGGTGTGTGTGGTGTGTGTGGTGTGTGTGGTGTGTGTGTGGTGTGGGGTGTGGGGTGTGTGGTGTGTGGTGTGTGGTGTGTGGTGTGTGGTGTGTGGTGTGTGGTGTGTGGTGTGTGGTGTGTGGTGTGTGTGTGTGTGTGTGTGTGTGTGTGTGTGTGTGTGTGTGTGTGTGTGTGTGTGTGTGTGTGTGTGTGTGTGTGTGTGTGTGTGTGTGTGTGGTGTGTGTGTGTGTGTGTGTGTGTAGGAAAGCGCCCCTTTTTGGCATGGTCACCCCCACTTCTTGCCTGGTATTTGATGCAATTTTGACTGACGTGCAGTGGACTCCAGCTAACCAGGTTCTTTCACTAAAACAAGGTAACTGTTCAATTCCTCCCCAATTGGCAAGAACTTAAGAACCTCGGTTAGTCCCTAGCAAATGGTACCCCTGGTACCTAGGGCATGGGTACTAAAGAGGGTCCCCAAGGCCTGATGGATGGATTGTCTCACCCTAAGGGACCCACCACCAAACTCATGCAGACTGCCATCGCAGGCTGCGTGAAGAGGTGCAAACAAATATGAAAACACGACATGGTACACACTGTGTGTGCCACAGACACTGCATTCAATATATGCAAGTCGCTCCTACAGCAGGCTTTATAGCCCTATGGCAGGGTGCATTATATTACATGTGTGGACATATCTGCAAGAACAGATATGCCCCTGTGCGGTCTTGCTCGAGTACTAGGTAGCAAACGTGAGTAGGGACGCCATTTTAAGTATATGTACTGGCCATTGGTCATCAGGAGCTTCCCAGTTACTTAATGGCTTCACTGAAACCTATGGTGTTTGATATCAAAGACCTTGTCTTAATAAATCCATACTGATGCCAGTAGTGGATTTATTAAGATATGCACCCAGGGGGCACCATTAGAGGTGCCCCCTGAAAACCTACCAGCCTCTTAGTGTGCTGGCTGACTGGCATTGTATGGCCTGCCACCACAGACAAGTTTCTGACCAAATGGAGGTGAGAGCCCACGCTCTCAGAGGTCAGAAAAAATGCCTACTATGGCAGGAGGTGTTTACTCCTCCAGCAGGATGGCTAGTGAATCTTCATACCAAGGCCAGAGGCTTTAAATCCTCTGCTGCCTTTGATATGCAACCCCGGCTTCCCCCAGACCTGGGAGATATCACCCCCTGCTCTGAGGCCCATTTGGCACGAAGACAGGTGGGAAATTAGCGATGCAAGTAGGAGTGTTGCACCACCAGGCTAGTCACAACCCTAAGATGGGATGCCTAATGTGCTCCACCATTTTGATTTTGGTGTAATTAGGAACTCTAGGTATAGGGTTATGCCCACTCCCCCCAGGAAGTGGTCATATAGTGGTTGTAATGACCCCAAGGGTAAGCAGCCCCTTGGCTACTTCCCTAAACTGCCCTTAACGCCACTAAATGCAGTATTGAGGTGGCCCCCTGACACCAGGAACTCAGATTCTCCTGACTGAAGAAGGACAATGAAGAGCTGAAGAAGCGAGAAATGTGGACCAGCTAAGGATTTTTGGCACCAAAGCCTGTCTGCCTGCTCCTGTTCCGACAATCGCAACAATTTAACTTGTCCTGCAGCAGTACATCCTCCAAAAGACTTGGAGGGCTGCCAGCACTTCGCCAAGCTGCCAGCATCTCCCTTGAAGAGGAGAAGCCACTTCCCTGTAACCTGCAGGCACAGACAGCAAATTCAGTTTCACTGTTCTGCTGACCCCTCCCGTCCCCCCTCCCCCTGGTCCACCATTGCAGCAGCCACCCAGGAGGTGGTCACTGTGCTCCAGGAGGTCAGATTCATCTCTCCACCACGTTTGGAGACCCCAGGACATGCAGGAGTTACCCAGCACCAATACCAGAGGTACCGGACCCCTTGCAACATAGGTGTGTTTGAAGTCCAATCCCGATTCTGACACCGCCAAGACCGACCAGCCGACGAGGGACGTCAGCATCGCAGAGGCCAGCACCTAGCGTGGCCCAGCTGTCCTGTTCTGTCTCCCTCTGCAGATCTAAATGAGAACAGCGAGTGCCTTTGACGCACAGGCCAAGCCAACTAAAACCCTTTGAACCCGAGCCCCCCAGCCTGGGTTTACGAATACCGTTGGTGCTCCCCTGCTCCCAAGACCCTCACAGAGGCCTCTGTATGGAGCTCCCAGACTTGTCCCCAAGTCCCCCTCTGCAGCCTGTTTCTATGTGCCCCCCCCCTCCTGTCTACAGTGTTGCACACAAGGCTACCAATCCGTCCAGCACCATGACACTCCAGGGCAGGTAAACACAAACTGCAGGTGGATCTTGTGACCTTGTCCCCTAACACCTTAAGTCCTTAAAGGGACCCCCAAACTAAGTTTGCAAAAACTTGCATGCAGTATATGTTTCTTTCTCCCTAGGAAAGCATTACCAGGTAAAAACGCATGTGTGTGACATTTTTGCTTAACTGTAAAAATTGATAACCCAAATAGTACTTACCTAGTTACGAAGCTCTTGGTGTTAAAAACACTCTAAAAATATATGGGTTTTTTCTAAATTGGTCTTGAGTTTCTTCTTGCGTGTCTCATTTATTGACTCTGTGTGTTCAACAAATGCTTAACACTACCATCTGATAAGCCTAAACTGCTCGCTCACACTACCACAAAAGAGAGCATTCAGGATTATTAATTTAAGCCAAGTAAGCCAATAAGGATCGTTTGGACTTTCTATATACTGTACCTCATTTTGTACTACATAAAAAGCCAGCTTCCTACCATGTGTATCTGCTGTGCGCATCCTTGCCTGTGTGCCTTTGTCCAATCCTGTCCATTTATTTGCGCCCCTCCATCTGTGTGCATCTGTCCTTCAATCCATATTTATGTCTCCATTTCCCTCTGTAAATGTCAGTATTTCAGCGTCCTTCCATCTGTCTCTCTGTCCATATCACAGTACGTCTCACCATCCAGGTCTCTATGCCAGTCTCAGTGTCCATCTGTGTCTGTCTCCTTGTGCATGCGTGTGTGGCATACTAGTATTTTCCTTAGATCGTGAATGCAAGCGACTTGACTGAGATTTTCCCTTTTATCTTTAAAACCAATAAACAAAAATTTACCAAGCCAAGATAAAGCAAAAAGGACGGAAAGGCTGCTGTCCCATAAGTTGGTGGGCATTGGTACAACAGTTTGTCTTTCACACGTGAAACTTTACTATAAGAGAACATACTTTGAAAGTCACAAGGTTTGGGATCGCCAGCCCTTTATCACTTTGATGAGTTTTACTGATCTGCACCAATTCTGGAACATACTGATTACTGTTCCCCTTCCCCACAATTTTCGGGCAATTGTTTGAGGCAGGCAAAGTTACTTAGCATGAAAAAATTGGATTTTCTATAGAGTGTGGTATCAATTTAAACTTTGCTCACAATGCTTAGTGTCTCTCTGTTTGAGCCTGCAGAATATGCTGCAGCACCAGATTAAGGTGCTCATCCCTCCATAAAGCACATACTGTAGTAATGCAAGCTTGCATCCATTTGAATTATTCAATCTTTCTATGTAGGCTGCTGATGTACATGGTATGTACTGTTTGCAAATACAGAACCTGCATGTCTCGCAGGTCTATCAGGATGCTGCTTGGTGAACCTCCAACAATGGAGTCAACCTTTTATAAAGGTTTTTCCTGCAGAGACTGAAAATTGTTGGACCATGCCATGTTAAGACCCTTTATCGAAAAGGCTGCTGCGGTCACTGAATTTTCCTTTGCAGATATGGTACATGGGTACACTCCTTGCCTTTCCAAAAACCTTTTCTAGGAAAATGGGGTTTTATTGCAGTACCCCTCCACTTTTTGCCTGGTATCTGATGCAACTTTGAGTGAGTACTTGTTGACCAGATCCCAGTACCTGTGTTCTCTTCCCTAAACTGTACCATTGTTTCCGCAATTGGCACACCTCTGGGTCACATATAAATCCCTTGTAAAAATGTACCAGTGGTACGGAGGGCATTGTGACCAGAGAGGGTCTCTAAGGGGGGCAGCATGTATTATGCTACCCTAAGAGACCCCTCACCAAACACATACACACTACCATTGCAGACTGTGTGTTTAGGAGGAGCTAAAACTGAAGATTCGACATGGCACACATCCCTGTGTAAAAACAACAGTTGATGGACAGAATGCAGAACAAGGTCATACATTCACCCCAGTACAGAGATCTGGTCCTGTGTGCCATGCCTACAAACCACTGCCTGTGGCATAGCTAAGTCACTCCTCTAGCAGGCCTCACAGCCCTAAGGCAGGGTGCACTATATACCACAGGTAAGGGCATAGCTGCATGAGCAATATGCCCCTACAGTGTCTAAGTCCATTCTTAGACATTGTGAGAGCAGTGAAGCCATATGGAGTACATGGGCTGGGAGTTTGTCATTATGAACTCCACAGCTCCATGATGGTTTTACTGAATGCTAGTAAGTTTAATATCAAACTTCTCCGCGCAATAAACCCACACTGATGCCAGTGTTCGATTTATTGTAAAATGCACTCAGAGGGCCTCTTAGAGGTGACCCCCTGCAACTCACTGGTGTGCAGCTGAGTGGTCTGCACCAGCCTGCCACTTCCAGACATGTTTCTGATCACCCGAGGTGGGAGCCTTGTGCTCTCATGGGTCAGAAACAAATCCTGCTCTGCTTGAAGGTGCTTCACACATACCCCCAAGCAGGAACAGCATTCAGGGCTGTGAGCCTCAAAGGTTTCCTGCACTTTGTTATGCTACCAAGGCCTCTCTAGCCAGTGGAGATACCCGCCCCCGACCAAGCGCCACTTTTGGCAGCAAGGTGAGCAGGAAAATTAGCAGTCAGGAGAGGTGTGTCCCATCCCATCCCATCCAGGACCACCCCTATGGTGTCCTGAGCTGAAGCGACCCCCTCCTTTGAAAATCCTCCATATTGGATGGAAGGATTTTAGTCAATAGGGTTAGGGATGTGTTTACCCACCAAAGGGAGTAAATACATGGAGGGTGCAGCCACCCTAAAGGTAAGTAGCCCATTGGCTACCTGTAACTCCCGGTAACACCCCTAAAGTTTAATACTTTAGGGGCATCCCTGAACCAAAGAATTCAGATCTGCGACAACCTAAGAAGAAAAGAGGCATCCCGGAAGCCACCCTAGCAGGGAAGCCTGAAGACGACAACTGCCTTGGCCTCAGCCCTACCGGCCTGTCTCGAGCTTCCAAGAGCCTGCATTAAAAACGTGACCAGTCTTGCAGCCAGCGACCTCTGAAAACCCTGGGAGGACTGCTGCCTTTGAAAAAGACTCCAATCTCCTGTGGACAGCGGACCTGTCCAGAAGAAATCAACTCCAAGGACTCCTGTGCCATCTGGGAATGAGAGTCCTGCCCACTCTGCACCTGACGTCCATGGCCAGAGTGAGTGGCTTATCTGTCCAGTGAAGTCTCCCCAGCGATCCTGACCTCGAATCCAGCATTGGCTGAACTCTTCTGACCTCCACGACGGCACTTGCAGTGTGAATCCAAAGAGTCTCCCCCCCCCCCCCCCCAACCGCGACCGGCCCCATAAGAAGAAATCCAAATTCTAAAGGCACCCCTGCACCCGCATCCCCTGGGCTGTGGGGAGCTTGACCAGCGGAGCCCCTATGACCCCCAACATCCCAACTTGCCTGTGCCGTCACTGGTTTTCTGCCTGCGCCCTCTGGTTTGACGCCTGCAGCCGGTTACCAAAAAGAATAATCTCCATAGGATTGCACTGGACGCCCAAAGCTGTGTATGCACCCTGCACCCAGCCGCCCCTGTGCCACTGGTGGTGTAGCTTTGTTGCTGCCTTGTAGCCCCACCCCCGTGCTTGCCTAATTCCCCGGGGCCTGTGCCCTGAAACTGCAGGACTTACCTGCAACCAGCACCTCTTATGGGTGCCCCTAGTCTCAAATGATGAACATTGGGCCCAGTGACCTCTGCACCCGGCGCCCCAGTGCCACTGGTGGTGTATTACCTACCTTGATCTGACCCGTGCCCAGTGTTGGTCTAAACCCCCGAAGACTGGATGTGTAAGTCGAGTATTTACCTGTAAATGTGCATAACTTCTCCTTTCAATAGGATTGCATTGCATTTCTTCCTATTTGCACTGTGTCTATCTTTTACAATTGCTAAGTTCTATTACTGTTGACTGACACCACAAAAGTATTTTCAGTACTACTGTTAAGTATTTCTATTGCTTCTGCAACACAATTCCTATTGTACCTGAAAAGTTTTACTATTTCAAAACTAGTACTTACCTGCAAGTGAGTTTCACTTGGTTCTAGAAATAAAAGTAACAAAGTAATTTCTTTAAACAAAACAACTGGTCTTAGATTCAGTCTTTGAGTGTGTGTGTAGCCATTTCTTGCCTGAATGGAAATGCTTAACACAGCACTCTGATAAGACTTACTGTTCAACCAGACTACCATAAAAGAGAGTAAGGTATTATCTACTTTAGCCTCTGCTATACCTCTGGAGAACCCCTGGACCCTGTGCACCACTATACCTTACTGTGGGGTATAGTATATACAGAGCCAGCTTCCTACACCTTTCACTGAACTTTGTGGGAAATCATTACTTTTCTCCAAACTGACAGACTTGAAGTACATCTTAACCTTTATAATGTCATCAGCATGAGAACCAAAAAAGGGAGGAATTATAAAATACAACTCTTCTGTTATCTGCTGCACTTGCAATACAAGATGTGAGACACGTGCCTCAACCAAGGAGAGTGAGAAAAGAGAGACGCGAGCAAAAGCCGGAACCCAGAAGTGGCAAGGTCAGCTCAGCTACATCTCAAGCCACTCTAATCATGTTGACTGATGCTATCATTCATGCCTTAATAAATTCCTGAAATTCTTCTTTAGGTAGAAACTGTAGAGACTTCTAATGGAGTCCCAAAGAGACCTTTTGTAGTGGCTTATAAGGGTGGAAGAACATGTGGGCGTAACAATGCAGGCAGAAGCTTGGCAGCCATCCTGTTCAACTATTTACATTTTCTTCTTTCCTATTCTCAAGGGACACAGGATGTGGAACTATAACCATCGAGCAAATTTTTTGCCCTAACTAAAAGTGAATTTAGCAGGGATTTTTTTTTTTTTTTTTAAAACACATTTGACTCCACATCTGAACTTTTTTCTAGTCTCCTTTTTAAGGGTGATACAGAAAACACACATAATATATTATCTATCGCAGGTTTCAAAAGCACTCCAACAAAAGGAAAAGCATATGGTTACATATGAATTGCTTTGCATAAGAACCATTTGATGACTTCCACAAGCGGAAGCAGAGCTAACTTTAAGCTGCCCCCTCAGTTCTAGAAGTGACCCATGGAGTCTAATGAGAGGTAGAGAGGACAGAAACCTTGTCCTTTCACCTAAGAGGGTGATGCGGCAGCCACTGAAGACCCTTTCTTGTCATCTCTTTTGTTAACCAGATGAACAAACTATCCCTACCCTCAGGCCTTGTATCACATTTTCCTACAAATTTGAGACACTTTTAGAGTGAGTGACAGGAAGACAAAACCAGACCAATATCTTGGTCATGTTTCCTTGACAAACTACACAGACAGGCTGGACACTTGTCAAAAGTTGAAAGCATGATAGCTGAAAGAAAAAGGCAGGACAACAGCTTTCTTCTAGAACGAAAGGATGCAAAAAGTAGCTAACATTCAAAAATGTCAATTGAATCTCAAAAAACACAACATCATTTTTCACTGGGTGAAAAAGAAAAACAACTGCCTAACTAGCTCCCTGGTGGTCATGGGATAGTGCAGATTTCTTTAGTCTTTAAAGGACTTAGGACCATTTGCACTTTTTCATCGTGGTGTGCATGAGGATAGCATTCATTTTATTTTTACTTTAAAGTGTTATTTGGCAGTGATGTTATCAACCACATCTACTGGTGCATTTTCAACTTAGCAACCGGGTTGAAAAAAACATACCAGTAAGTGTTGCTTAACAGGGCATGTAGAATGAAAACATGATTTTGATTAAAAAATTATGTTGCAGGTCTCGGACGAGCGCATAGATGCACTACTTTTTAGGATTTGCAAAACCCCCTTTTTAAAGTGCTAATCATGAGCCAAAAACATCTTTAGAAGAGATGTATTTCTATTAGGTCTGTGGTGCAGTTGCTCAAAAGCAGCTGGGAAGGAGGTACAGCAGGACGCAAGACTCAAAAACAGTTCAGACTGAATGAAAAGCCAGCCCAAGATATTTACGATTACAAGTTACACAGACCTGGTTGTGTACTGCATTGAAAGGTTCCAATATCTAAGTAAAAGAAATTAAGAGCCAACACATTTTAGTCAACAGTTAAACATTCTTTGAATTTCAGGGTTAAAATACAATTCCTTCACATCAAGTCCAAAGGCAATATGCAGATTAAAGGCCTAGCACTCTCACCTGACAAAATCTCCTTCAGCCATTCCATATGTAGTTGCCTGCTTGTTTAAATCGGAAACCTGCTCCTGAGTTATATCATCCACATCCACTTCTACATCTGCAAAAGCAAACAGTTCGAAAATAAATACAGAACTAAAGCTAATAGCACAACAGTGGCTAGCAATGTAACAGTGATAATTAGTGGGAAAACTTAGTACTTTATTTTGTGATTTTGCAAAGTGCACACATACCTGTTTGGTGTGCTGGCCCTAGGAAATAACAATAAGCTGATGGATGACATAACAGAGGAAAACCCCAGGCCCCAGTGCTAGTGCTATTTCCCTAAAAACGAGGTAAAACGGTCAGTTTGTAACACAACTGGAACACACTTCGGCACCCCTGTAAGTCCCTAGTAAGTGATGAACAAGTTACTTACCTTCAGTTACGTCGTATCTGGTAGAGACAATGTCTAGCCACAGATTCCTTACCTTTGAGTTTCCCCAGGTATCAAACTGGATCCGGAAGAAATTTAGTGAGCAGTACCCCGGCGTGCAGATAGGTGGCATCGATCGGCTCTGCGTGGCGTCGTCCCAATCGGAAGTGACATCCGTGTCACCTATATAGTCGCCAACTCAGCACGCTGACGTCAGTTACTTTTCACAACTTTCCACGCCAGAAGCATGGAGCCATGAAGTGCACAGACACTGGTGTGTCCAAACTAGGGCCTCGAAAGGGATCATCTCTGACCCTAGAAATATCACAGAACGGGGGAGGATGGGTGGGCTGGTAAGGAATCCGAGGCTAAAAATTGTCTCTACCAGATAAGGGACTACCGAAGGTAAGAAACTTATCCATCTGATAGAGCCTTCTAGTCGCAGATTCCTTATCTACAAATCTATACCCAATCCCCGGTGGTGGGTCTGTGGACAAATTTAAACTAAGTAGGAAAGTGGCCCTTTTTGACATGGTCACCCCCACTTTTTGTCTAGTATTTAATTGGATTTCGACTGGAAGTCCACTGTGCCTCTGCAAACCAGGATCCCAGTGCCTGATGTCTTTCCCAAAACTGTACAATTGCTTCCCCCAATTGGAAAAACCTTTAGCACTCTCTGTAAGTCACGAGTAAATGGTACCCCGGTACCTAGGGCCTGAGGTACTAAAGAAGGTCTCTGAGGGCTGCAGCACGAATTGTGCCATACTATGGGACCCCTCACCAAACATGAGAGACTGCCATTACAGGCTGCGTGTTTTGGTGCAGACAAAAGTAAAAACACGACATGAAACACACCCCTGTGTGCCATATCCCTTAACACTGTATGTAATATTGTAAGTCACCCCTACAGCAGGCCTGACAGGCCAGGGTGCTTCAAATGACATGTGAGGGTATACCTGCATGAGCAGATATGCCCCTGTGCTGGTCAGTTCCATTACTGCCAGTACAAGTGACTAGGGAAGCCATTTTAAAACATGTGCTGGACACTGGTGAAAATATGTTCCCCAGCTACACTGAAGACAGGGATATCTGGTATCAAACATCTCGTATTAATACACCCACACTGATTCCAGTGATGGATTTATTAATACATGAACACAAGAGGGCACATTAAAGGTGCCCCCTGAAAACCTACCAGCCCCTGGTGTGTTTGCTGACTGGTTTCTGACAGCCTGCTACCAGAGACAGTCTGACCCCCAAGGGTGAGAGCCTTTGCTCTCAGGAGATCAGAAACAAAGCCTACTTGGGAAAAGGTGTTTGCTCCCCTCCAATAGGATGACCTGCTAATTAGCATTATAAAGGCGGGGGAGCTACAATGCAGCTACGGCCTTTGAAATTCAAGTCTGGCTCCCCTCACAGGAGAGGATGCCGACCCCCTTTGTCCAGAGCCCTTTGACACCTAGGCAGGTGGGAAAATTAGCTAGTCAGGTCAAGGCTAGTACCACCCCTAAGGTGACCTAATCTAAGGTGGGCACAAATTTTCAGAAGTAGCCATCTTTGTGATGGCATAGCATACTTAGGAATTCTGGGACAGGGTTATGCCCACTTCCCATGGCACATGGACATATAGGGGGCGTAGTGACCCCAAGGATCAGTAGCCCATTGGCTAATACCCTACACTCCCCAAACACTCCTAAATTCAGCGTTTAGGGGAGCCCGTCACCAGAAAATCAAATCCTGCCGACCTGAAGAAAGAAGACAGACGTGAAGAGTCGTACAGGAAGAACAGACGACCCACAAACTGACTTGGCGCTAACCCTGCCGGCCTGCCTGCTGACTTTGCCAATTGCGCCAAAAGTAGACTTATTCTGCAGCTGCTGAGTTCCCAAAACCCGGCAGACCTGCCAGCACTTCGTCCAGGAACCAACCTCCTGAGGGACAGCAGAACTGTCCCCTGCATCCTGCAGACAGCAAAAGAAGAACAGCGAGGACTCCGGAACCGCCAAAACCTGATGCCGCCAAGCACTGGTGCACCCGAGGCCCCCAGCCGGTGTCCAAGTAGGTCAATAGTGTCAGCGTGGTCCCCAAGCCCTCCTGGTACCTAGTCCACTGAGGAGTGCCTTCTCGTGAACTCCCCGACGTCGCCTGCAGCCTCTGCATGCTGCCCCCGTCAACCGCGAGTGTTGCCTGACAGAGAAACCTGACAACCCAGAGACTCTGCACCCGGACGCCCCGTCCCGGGGAGATGAGGACCAATGGTGTCCCCATGTACCCAAACAATCACCAAAACTGTAGCTACTCGTAGGTTTTACCAGACTGACCTCTCAGTCCCCTCCCCCCCAGCAGCCTCCTTGTGACCAGACCAATCCCAATTGGTTTGATTTGGGCACCCAACGCTGTTCGCACCGCTGCACCCGGCCGCCCTAGTGCCGCTGTGTAGGAAGCTGGCTCTGTATATACTATAACAAAATGAGGTATAGTGTGTACAGAGTCCAGTGGAACCCCAAAGGTAGGCAGAGGTAAAAGTAGATAGCACCTTACTCTCTATTTGTAGTAGTGTGGGCGAGCAGTAAGGCTTTATCAGCGGGTAGTGTTAAGCATTTGTTGTACACACTCAGGCAAGAAATGATGTCACACACTCAAAGACTGAACTCAGACCAATTTGATTTTATAAAAATATTATTTAGTTATATTTATTTTCTGGAAACAAGCAAGCCTGGCACAGGTAAGTGTAAATTGTACTTTTCAAGGCAGGTTGAACAATACAAGCAAGCTGAATGAAAATGACTGTTACAGATTTGTAAATACTTGGAACACAGTTGAAATTAGTTAGATTACTTTATGGATTACTTTTTCTACTCAGTGTGATATGCCTAGATATCACACTGGGACATTTCCTAGAGAAAAGGTAAGTAAAGCAGTTTTTAGATATTTGCAGTTTTTCAAGTTCTCATACAAAACCAACTCCACACTTAAAACAATTTTCACAAGAAAGCAGTTAATGCAGTCCTATGGGAAGAAGGATAATTTTACTTACCCAGTAAGCATCTGTTCTTGGCTGGAAATTCACATGCTTTGTATACTCCTGCCATCTAGTGTTGGTTCCGGATATTTACAAGTTGTTTTTCTTCGAAGAAGTTTTTCCAGTCATGAGGTAAGGTGACACCCCCTTTCGGTGATAGTGCGCATGGGCATCGACTATTGTTAGATTGTTTTCCCGCAGAGGGTGAGAATGGAGTTCGTAAGTGTAGAATAGAGATGTCCATGCGTATGTATGTAAACTGAAAAACTGCAACAACTACAGGAGACCATGGAGGCGGGTGGGCACATGAATCTACAGCTCTACATGCCAAGAACAGATGCTTACTGGCTAAGTAACATTATCCGTTCGAGGCATGTGAGCTGTAGATCACAGGCTTTGCATAGACTATACAGCAGTATACTCCCAAAGCGGTGTCTAACCTGTAGTTGTTGTAGTTGTCTCTAACAGTGTTTTAAGTACTGCTTGGCCTACATTAGCTTGTTGCCTCGCTAACACATCTACCATTTTGGGATTGCCGCAGCAAGCCCCTGACCACTCATAAGGGTACCCCTGGCCTCTTTACACAGTATATCAGATTTTTGATATATCACATAAAGAGCCAGCATTCTACACCTACCATCCATAAAATAGCAGTATGCATAAAGAGCTAATAACCAGCTCCTTGCTAACAAGTCTTCATGGTATTTCTTAAGATAGCCCTGCCTGTATCCTCCTCACTCCTCCACCTGAAGACAGGAATGGAGGCAACACATTTCAACTGTCTGGAGAAGCTAACCTCATCCTCTATCTTAAGCCATACCAAATCAGGGGCATTCAAAACAGATGCCACTGACTTTTGTAAACAGTCCAACTACTGTGCACGTAACATATGCAAACTAGATGTCAGAGCAAGGTTCTGGACATTTACATAATAGTGAAGCTTTACAGGAGGAGGCCTGTAGGCCACTGTCACCACATTAGATCAAAAAGGTCTGGTCACAAAATCAATCTCAAAACATGGTTTGCTGCCAACACAGTAGTCCTCTGTCCACTATGGAGGCACATGTTGTGCACCTCTCCAGGTCTCAGGAAAGGTCCAAGACCACGTTTAGCCTGAGACCGGCATAGGGTCCTGCACACACAATAGACTGGAGTAACTCCAAAGCAAAAATAAAAGTCAGTATACCAGATGCACATGCATTTGGTCATTCGGAGCATTGGAACACACCCGTTCCAACACATGAGCAGTCATTTACCTCTGGTAAACTGGGATTGGAGTGACAACAAAGAAAAAGTCTGCCTGCTCTGGTTAAATGGAACATGGGTACAATCAAGAGTGCAAGAGAAGAGGAACAAAGCATGAGTGATGCTACTTAGGGCTGAAGCCAAGAGCGGATAACCTCATGAAAAGGGCCAGTAAGTGCTTTTTGCACCATAAGAAAAAGTTACTTACCTTTGGTAATGTTATTTCTGCTGGGTACTTTAACAACCTACAGATGTGCCACCTTCTGAATATCCGTAGGCACCAGACTGTATCTGGAAACTTGGCAATAGCTCTCCCATGACAGTAAGTGACACCAGCTCCTTATATAGCACAGGAAGTAGCACATGATGATGTTATTGGAGCCATTTAGGGCCCCTCCTGCGACCCGGAATCAGTTCATAGTTTTTGACTAATCTGCAGGTAAATGGAGTTTCCGCCAGAGTAATTGTTATTACAGGTAAGTAACTTTTTCTTTAGATGGATAATGCTACCAGCAGATTCCTCACCTTTTGAATAGACAGCACAGCAGTGACCACTCCCACGTGGTGGGTAAGACGGAGTGGTCAGGAACAGAAATCCTGCAGCATGGAATGAGTGAAATGGCCTTCACTTCTCACATCCAAGTCCAAGCAACAGTACTTCACAAGTGTCAAGGGAAGCCCATGTTGCCGTTCGTCAAATTTCTGCCAGAGGAAGCCCCCTGGCCAGTGCTAATTCTAAAGTATTCGCTCTGGTATAATCAGTATCAATTCCTTATGGTGTATCGATTGCAAATTGCCCTAATTCATTAAGTGACTATTTCCAGCTTTATATATCTCTTGACATCAAAGTTGTTAAGGCATGAGATACTTGCGTATCTACCTGTGAACTAAGATCCTGCCTAGATAGTGTATGTTTGGAAGTATGTTGCAGGTGATAAACTAACAAATTGGTTGCATGACACTTTGAAATTGTTACCCACCAAAATGGATGTCCTCTTTCAAAGCTTTTTTGAGCTCACTGCGAGAGACTTTCTTGACTAGGTTAAATGTGTCCAGGGGCACAGAAGTTGTTAAATAATCCTCCACAACTTGGACTCAGTAAATATACTAAATTCGAAAAGCAGCTCATTAAAAACAACCAGGTGGCTAAGTGTTGATTCGATCTCCAGTCAGCAGTTACTCAACGCGATATGCGTAAATTCTGGTTTCTCATAGCAAAAAGTATAGGTAAGGATACAAAGAAAAACACCTATTCCGGTTCATGAAGGCTCTTCGCACTATTACTACAATAAGCTATATGCACCAACAGCTACTAACCTTCCTGACCCTAGACGGCTTTCTCCAACTTTAACTTCTTGTCACCTTGAGTTCACTCAGAATGAAATTACTAACATTACTTCAGAACTTAACAATGGTAGAGTCCAGGGGCCGGATGCTATTCCTGCTTGCCTTGTTAAAGTTGATTCCGCTTTATTGATTAGAATCCTGAAGCCATTATTTGATTACTGCTTGAAAGCGGAGGTAATTCCTCATTCCTGGCAAGGTAGTAATGTTGCAAAACCAAAGGGGATGATGGACGGAGTGTTGAACATTGCAAGCACTCGCCCCCAGTCAACTGATCTGGGTTTAATCCATCATCATTCTTTAGCTCACTCCGCCACCCCAGTTCAGACATGGCCATATGCAAATCAGTCTGACCCTGTGCCTCATGGGAACAGTCCAGCCCGAACTGCCAAGCCAAGTCTTCCCTGGACCGGAAACAAGCATCCTGGGACCGGTTTCTGGCTTACAGAATGTAATGTTACCCCTCATAACAAAAAAGGGGGATTGTAATCTTCCAAAAAGCTACCACCCAATCGAACTTCTGGAAGTTAAGGGGAAGATTTTTGCAAAATATTTATTAAAACATTTAGCTGCCTTGACGGATGCAGCTCAGTCTTTACCAATTAAACAATCAGGATTTGGTAAGCATGCTTCACAAAAACAATATTGTTTGTCTGTATACGCTGAGTGAGAAGTATGTGAAATCTCGAAAAAAATGAAGGTTTACGTAGCATATGCTGACTTTAGCAGTGCCTTCTGATATAATTTACGTAAATAATGGTTTAAAACAGGGTTGTATACTGGGTCCTTTGTTATATTCCTTATACTTGTCTGACTTACGCCCTTACTAAGTAAAGCTGTTACCGATACCCCAAAATTAGGATCGAAGGAACTTTGTACTCTGCTGTATGCTGATGACCAGGTTTTAATGTCTCTTACCCCTATTGGTTTGCAGAAACAACTTGGTATTTTAGCCACCTTTGCATTTATTCATAAACTCAGTTAATGAGAGAAAAACAAAAAATATGATAGTGGGTGCAAGAGGTCTTCATTCATCACCGTCTTGATTTTTAAATGGGGGTAAATTAAAGGTTTTACAAGAGTATACCTACCTGGGAGAGAGTATTCAAACAATCTTTCGTGGGCTCATAAAGATAAATTGTAGTTCTCTACAACAAAGTCTACTGGCATTGGCCTTCTGCAATTTTTAAAAGGACAGGGTGAGAGATGTGCAATCACTTTTAAAGGCGTTCGTAGCAAAAGTACCCACTGTAACTCTGTATGGTATAGATGGAAGCTCGATGTCCTCTCCTAATAAAGTCCCTCGTATTGAATCTGATTTGTGGAAGCGATATTTTAGTATTAGTAATTTTAGCTCAACTGAAATTATTAGTCTTCAACTAGGTTTGACTGGGATAAATTATCAAGCTTATTGTCAGGTCCTTCGCTATTTCTTTCAACTGTTTTGTAGCCCGGAAAATTGGTTGAAAAAGATTATATGACGAGAAATTTCAAGAAATATGAAGGGGGGCTTATACATTAGGTAAGATTTATTCCACTACATCTTGAAACAGATGGATTTGAACTGTGACGAGATGTTATCATGTAAGAATAGTAACATTTTGAACCTTCGCTTAAAGAAGGTTGCTAAGAGAAAAGGTTTTCAGGATGATTTGCACCACTGCTCTCAGATAAATAGATTGCAATTGAGCTCTACATTTGCAAGGTGTGGTGTGATGCAATCCTACTAATATAAGTTCCACCGCACACGGAATTTTTATTCAATTTAAGTTCGGTCAATTACCAATCAGAGAAAATACATTAATACATGGATTGAAAAGGACGGGACCTGCTTTCATCCAGGTTGTCAATATTGCGGTGCCAAGAAACAGGATATGATTCATGTTTTTTTTTTTTCTGTCTGTGTCTTTTACACTTACAAAGAAAATGTATCCGCCCAGTTATTTCTAAATATTTAATAGCAACGCACGAGGAAGCACTTAATTGCTAAATCCACCTACAGTAAAGATCTGCTATCGTCTGATGAAATTCTTTGGATCTTTTCTTGTACTTTTAAACCTTGTATGATATTAACGCTTTTATACGCTTTGCATGTGGTTTCAAATGTTTTTGTTTAAGCACTTATTTTTTTTTATGATAAAAGTAAATAAAATATAACCGGATTTTAATCCAGGGGACAATCCCCAGTGACAAAGTACTCTATTGGACTACTTAGCCTTTCTTGAAGCCTAGGTATCCTCTAATGAGATGGTTGTCAGATATGATATATTTTATCCAGTGAACATAATACTGGACTGCCCTAAAGGAGTCCAGCTTCTCCCCTTTGTGGGGACTGGAATACATTTCCTCAATGGATGGGGCTACCAGCTTTGGCAGAAAAGTTGCTTTTGTTCTAAGAACCAGTTTGTATGGGTTCTAGGTTAAGGGTAAACAAGGATAAGTTACTTACCTGCCATCCTAGTTCTCTTCCAGGGGTATCCTCAAAGTAATTAGCACTGAATATTCCCGCCCATGCGCGGGGACCACGGAGTATATTAAAAAAAATATATATATATATATATACACACACACATACATACATACATATATATACAGCTCTACATATATATATATATATATATATATATAATTTTTTCACAAGCCAATGCAGCCTTTAAGAAAAAAAGGCTAACCAATGCTCTGGTGATTTGCTTCTGTAGCAATAGACAAACACTTTTTTTTGTTTTTGTTATTTGTTATATAACCTACACATAGGAAGAAAAAACAGGAGGACAAGGAGACACTTGAACTCTCTTTAAAGAACAGCAGAAAGCTGCAATGTAACATAGCAGGAATTGTTAGCCCATAGGCTGCATTGAAACCTTAATAGCATAGAAAATAAAAGTAATTGCAAGAGCAAACTGGCACTGTGCCTTTAAAGCAGTGTGAGAAAGTGCCCTCTTTCTGCATGGTTGCCCCCACTTTTTGCTGAACTGCTGATGTGCTTTGACTGAATGTGCCCTGGGCTCCTGCCAATCAGGTACCCAGGGCCAATGTTCTTTCCCTAAAACTGCATTGAAAACAAAACCCAATTGGCATCTCTGGCCACAGGTTAGTCCCTGGTAAATGGTACCACAGGTACCCAGGGCACTGTGACCAGAGAAGGCCTCTAAGGGCTGCAGCACTTATTGTGCCACCGTTAGAGACCCTGTACCTTTACTCACACACTGCCTATGCAGAACAAAGTGAAGAGTCAACATGGCACACATACCTGTGTGCCATGCCTACAACCCACTGCCCTGGCATAGATCAGCCACCCCTCTAGCTGGGTGCACTATACCAGTGGTGAGGGTACAGGTGCCTGAGCCCTGTACCCCTACAGTGCCTAAGTCCATTCTTAGACATTGTAAGTGCAGTGCTGCCATTAAGAGTATATGGTGCTGGGAGTTTGTCATCACGAACTCCACAGTACCATAATGGCTACACTGAAAACTGAGAAGTTTGGTATCAAACTTCTCAGCACATTAAACCCACACTGATGCCAGTGGGATTTAATGAAGAATGCACAGAGGGCATCTTAGAGATGCCCCCTGAAAAACGACCTACCACTAGTGTCCAGGCTGAGTGGCTGCTTTCAGCTGCCACCACCAGACATGTTTCTGGACCCCTGGGTCGAGAGCCTGCTGCTCTCGGGGGACTGAAACAATGCACATCCTGGGACGAGGTGCCAAGCCTCCTCCCCCAGGATGGCTAGGGTCCACGAAGGGGAAGCTTCAAAGGCTTACTGCCTTTGTGAGCTTCCCCAGGCCTTTTGCTGCTTCCAGTAACTGGTCACCACCGGTTCTGACCCCCACTTTGGGCAGGAGAACCGGTGGGAAAACCATGTGAGAAAGGGAGGTGTGCCCACCTCTGCCAACCCCACTCCTCAGGTGGGGGAGGCGAGGTGAAGCACAACTCTCAGTCCCCGCCATCTTGCAGATGGGGGGACCCAGCCAACCAGGGTGAGGTTTATGCCCCCCTCCCCCCTGGAGGGTGGCATAATAGGGGGTGTACCCACCCCAGGGAAGGGACCCATTGGTCCCAACCTTTTACATACCTGTAACGCCCCTAAATCTAGTATTTAGGGGCACCCCTGAACCTTGCTTTCTCAGACAAGAAACTACAAGAAGAAAAGAAGAAGGACCGAACAGCCGTGCTGAAGCTAAGAAGAGGAGGACGCCCACTGACTTGGCCCCAGCCCTACAGGCCTGTCCCCACCTCGAACCTGCAGAAGCGAAACTCTGGTGTGTCCTGCAGCAAGCAGCCTCAAGAACCCCGAGGACCTGCCCTGCCTTCAAAAGAAAAGACTGTCTCCCGTGAACACCGGATTTGTTCAACAACAGACTCCAGCTCTGGCAAGACCCGAGAGTCTGCACCACTCTGCACCCAACGCCCACGGCCCGAGTGGCCCAACACCACGAGGAGGTCTCCCCAGTGATCCGGTTATCCCTGACCTGCCTCAAGCAGACGCCTGCAGCCTCAAACCGGAAGGTCCCCCCAACTGCGACCAGGAGCTGGTAAGAAGATCCGACCCTAAAAGGCACCCCTGCACCCGCCCCACGGCCTTGGGCGACCCAACCGACGGTGCCTAACCAACCCGCAGCATCCCAACTTTCCTCTCCAAGTGGTGGTCGCACCCAGAAGACCTTCGTCCCCGAGCCTGCAGTGTGTTTGCAAACCGGAGACTCCCCATTGAAAGCTACAGGGCGCCCGACGCCAAAACAGCACACTGCACCCGGCCGCCCTAGTGCCGCTGGGGGTGCACCTTTTGTGCCGGCCTGAACCCCCATTTGCCCTGAGCTTAAGTCCAAGAGCTTTGCTCCCACAACCTTGTGGCCTGCTCGTAAGCAACCACCAACCGGAGGCCCCCTATCCCCCATTGGATAACCTTGGGCCTCAGCACTCTGCACCCGGCCACCCAAGTGCCGCTGAGGGTGTAACAAGAGTGCATCCTTGACCCTGGGGGACCCCCGAGTCTACCCCCAGAATACCAACTCCCACAACCAAAAACTTACCTTTGAACCGATAACCCTTTTTTCCTCCATAGGATAACATGGTCTGTTTTTCTGTGAAAAGTTTCTAAGTGTGGAGTTGGAAAATCTATATAAGTCTCTAAAACAAACAAAATAACCAAAACGCTTTTACTTACCAGTTTACAGTAAATGTCCCAGTGCAGTATCCAGGTATACTGCACTGTGTAAGAAAAGTAACCTGTAAAGTAATCTACTTGACATTCTACTGAAAAGCCAATACAAAGTATATGTACAATATTTCAAAGCATTGCATTACTAGTAGTTCTACTGTAATCAAACCAAAGTATATATACAACTGCAATACAAACGGTTTACAAACTGTATTATTACTGTAAAGTACTTATCACTTACCTGTGCCAGGCTTGCTTGGTTCCAGGAAATAGAATAACTAAAAGAATATTTTTATACAAAACCAATTGGTCTGAAGTTCAGTCTTTGAGTGTGTGATATCATTTGCTGATTGAGTGTGTACAACAAATGCTTAACACTACCCTCTGATAAAGCCTTACTGCTCGCCCACACTACCACAAATAGAGAGTAAGGTGCTATCTACTTTTACCTCTGCCTACCTTTGGGGCTCCACTGGACTCTGTGCACACTATACCTCATTTTGGTATAGTATTTACAGAGCCAGATTCCTACAGGCAGCCATGACCCCAAGCTTCCCATCATGCCTCAGGGATGACAGCTAGGTCAGTTCTTCCCGGCTCCTTCAGTCAGGACCCTGGATTTTCAGCTCTGTATTTTTTTGCCTTTTTGTCAAAAAAGTTTACTTTACAAATCTAGTAAATTCTGTTCATTCGACGTCTTTCACCTGTTGAAGTAAGAAGTTACCTTTTTCTGATAGAAATGTTGCTTTTTTCTGTCGAATTATGCCTTCTCTTTTCGATCCTTGCCCCTCCTGTGGCAAAAAGATGGCCAAAACAGATTCACATTCTGTTTGCATTCTCTCTCTCTCCCTGAGACTCATACACCAGCCAACACTGCAAGAATCTTTCTAGGTGCAGTCTCAAGGAGAGAGAAAGGATTAGTCTTTATGGCCTCTTAGAGAAGCAGAAATCTACTACTTCCAGAGGCAAATCTCCAGTGAGGCACAAGAAGAGGAGACACAAGTCAACTTCTGAAAGTAAGATCCCTGTCTGTACTCCTTCGGAGACAGGCTCAACGTCAAAAATGCCTCCAACAGCAAAGAAAACTACTTCGAGGGCTTCTTCATCGACGCAGCCGCCGTCGAAAGTATCGGAACACCGCTCATCGTCGAACACTTGGCAGGAAAAAAGGGCAGGTACGTCTACCCATTGACGACATACACCGGCGTCTGACCAGCCCCCTCCGTTGCCGTCAACTCGGCGACGGTCAACGTCGAGGAGTCGATCTCCGTTGGCACTGACAACGCTCAACGTAGCGACATCGGTCTCCATTGGCGCCGTTGCTAAGGCGCTCAACATCGAGATGAAGTCCTCCGTTGCCATCAACCCCGCGACGGTAAGCGTCGAGGCCTCGATCGACGTTGACATCCTCTCGACGAGGTTCAACTTCTAGAAGACGCTCTCGGTCGTCTCCCCGTACGACATCAAGGCATCAGTCTACGTTGGCCAGTTCACGTCCAACATCAAAGCACCAGTCTCCGTCAACGGTCCATCGCTTGACGTCGAAGTCTAAGACCCACTCGGCGTCAAGACTCCAGTTGCCGTTGGCGGCTCATCTCCCAACAAAGAGAATTCGAACACCGTCCGTGTCTTCCCAGCATTCTCTTCCAGCCCCAGAGGTCTTGGCGGTGCATAGTCGCTCGATGTCGAGGCACTCTCATCTCGACGTCGACACACCGATCACCATCGGAAAGACGTTCGCACTCTACCCGCTAAGCGTCGAAGGGGCTCTCAGCGTCTTCAATCTCGCAGTCGGGATCACCACAGGTTCCTCTCTCAACGTTGAGGAGCTCCATTTCCCAGTCTCCTGAACGGAGGGCACAGAAAGGGACACCACAGACAGCGGTTCCTCCTGCACAGCAAGAGAAGGGACAGAGAGCACCTTCCGTGCATCTACCTCCTACCAATGAACCACTCGCAGAAATCTTCCACTTTGCAACTACAACAACCTCTAGACTACTCTAGTCCGCTGCACAGATCGCCTCTGGCTCGCTTGGGACAGACAGTGGACCTTTCTCCTACCACTTCTCCCAGAGGTCGACAACATGGCCGGCAGCAACTCCATCACCACAAAGAAGGTCCCCTGAACGTAGCCACAGCAAAAGGCATGGGTCACCTTCATGGTCCTAGACTTCCACGCATTCTTCCAAAGGGGACTATTCTCCCACGTTAACGGACAGTCCACCTTATAGAATCTCTCCGGTGTTGAACATTGATATGCCCACTCCTCAAACATCATCTTCTGTCATCTTTGAGACTTTGCACCAAAAGGTCGGCAGTAAGACCATTGCTACCTTTGGTACCGGCCCTTTTACAACCAGTCATGGACACCTTCCTCACACCGGCATCTCTCAACGGCTCCAACGAGGATCTTAAAGAAGTATAAACCCCCAGAGCAAGATCCTCTGTTCCAGAGAGCGGATCCTCCTCTGGATTCCGGAATTATTGCTGCTGCAAAAAAAGACTCATGCAGTGGCTTCCTCTTCAACGGTGCCTCTGGACAAAGAGTAGAGCACAAGACTCTTGGGGAAGGAAAGTTTGTGGCACCGCAGCGTTATTTTTTAAGGTATCCAGCGCTTCAGCACTCTTGGGGCGCTATGATAGGGTCCTGCAGGACTCATTAGAATGCTTCAAAGACAAGTTGCCATAAGAGGATCACCAAGACTTCGAGGAAGTTCTTCAGGAAGGAGGTTTGGTGGCGAACCAGATGATTAGTGCGGCAGCAGATGGAGCATCTCTAGCTGCATCTGTGCTAGAAGATCATTCTGGTTACGACTAACTGCACTGAAACCAGAACCCCCAACAGTGCATTCTAAACCTACCCTTTTCCGGAAACTCTCTCTTTGGCACACACACGGACGAGGAAATGGCCAGGATGAAAACAGAGCTAGACACTCTAAAGGCAGTAGGTCTGGAGAAGAGAAAATAATTCAGTCGCCGATACAGGCCTTACAACTGCAGGCCATTTCGTTCAAGCCCCTCAATGGTCTCAGAGGCAGCAACAGCAGGCAAAAGCTCACTACCAAGGGCGTCGTACCGACCGTGGTAGAGGCACACCACGCCAGCCTTCCTCCTCCGCGAAGGCTGCAACCAAACAATGAGCAGTCGCTTCCCCTGTCGCTGTTACCCACTCCAGTGGGGGAAAGTATCGCCTACCATGTGCAAGAGTGGCGCAGCATCACAAAAGATCAATGGGTACTGAGTACACTGTAGAATGGGTACTCTCTACGGTTTCGCTATCCACCTCAGGTGATTCCTCCAGTAAAAACCACATGTCACCAGCTGTCACTGCTGCAGCAAGAAGTAGCCACTCTTTCACAAAAATCTGCCATAGAGGAAGTTCCTCTCTTCCAACGAGGAGAAGGGGTTTACTCAAGGTACTTTCTGGTACGAAAGAAAGGTCGCAAAGCAGAGTTCAGACCTATATTAGACTTTCGCATTCTAAACAAGTCCATCCGAAGAGAAAAATTTCTGCTGGCTCTCCATCAAATATATCCTCATCTCCAGCAAGGAGACTGGATGTGCTCAATCGATCTGCAGGATGCGGATTTTCATGTACCAGTCACCTTACGCCACCGGACGTTCCTGCGCTTCATGGTAGGGACCAAACACTACCAATACAAAGTCCTTCCGTTCGGATTGAAGTCGGCCCCTCGAGTGTTTACCAAATGCATGGCTGTAGAAGTGGCTGTCCTACGCCGCCCGGAACTGTTCATTTATCCGTACCTCGACGACTGGCTACTGAAGAGTTAATCTCCTCAGTGTGTGAAAAACCACTATCGGATCTGTATAGTCTTATTACAACAGCTGGGCCTTCAGGTCAATTTGGCAAAATCAGTTTATCAGCCTACTCAAAGAATACACTATCTGGATGCGACACTAGACTCCAGCACAGGAAAAGTGCATCATTCGGAGGAGAGACTATCATCTATCACTCTGGGGTGCAATCCACTTCTTTGCTCTCCTCCATCCTTCGGTCCGACAGGTTGCCTTGCTTCTGGGGTCGATGGCATCTTGCGTCTTCCTAGTTCTCAGTGCCAGACTGAGGAAGCGACCTCTGCCACAGGATCTGGAGGACAAATGGGATCAGAAGACTGCTCGATGGGATGACAGGATCCTACTTTCCCAAGCTGCGAAATCATCCATCCCATGGTGGACTCATCGGAAAAATCTTCTGGTGGGAGTTCCTTCCATCAGACCCCTCCAACACAATCTCTGATCACGGATGCCTTCCTCTAGGGTTGGGCCCTCTTCAGACTCAAGGTCTGTGGTCGAGCAAGGAGCAGGCATATCACATCAATATGCTGGAGCTACGGGCAGTGCATCCAGCCCTCAAGGCCTTCTACCCCTCCATCCAGACCAGCTCCATATCGGTCCAGACGGACAACCCGACCACTATGTACTATCTAAACAAGCAGGGAGGGACACGCGCTCGCCCTCTGTCCTTGGAGGCACAGGTGATCTGACATTGACTTCTGTGCAGACAACTGACAATTACGGCAGTCCATCTGCCAGGAGATCAAAATGCTGAAGCAGATTCCCTAAGTCGTCATTTCGAAGATCAACAAGACTGGGTTCTGCACGACGAGGTGGTGGTAGACATGTTTCGAGGAAGGGGTCATCCAAGCATCGATCTCTTCGCGGACGACACTAACAAAAAATGCAAAGACTTCAGGTCAAAATATTACCGACCGGGGACAAAAGGGAATGCCCTTTTGATCGATTGGTCAGGGGACTTTTTGTATGCTTTTCCACCACTTCCTCTCATTCCGAGAGTCATAACCAAACTCTACCACTCCAAAGCGAGGTTGATCCTGATCGCACCAGACTGGCCACAACAGTGGTGGTACCATGAACTTCTACATCTCTTGGAACGTCCACACAGGAGACTTCCTTGCAGGCTGGATCTGCTTTCCAAGCTGAACGGGAGAATCCATCATCCCAAACTTCCCTCGCTGAACTTAGCTGCATGGCTTCTGAGGTCCTCCAGTATGGCCATCTAGGTCTTCCTCAGGACTGCATGAACATTTTGAAGAAATCAAGAAGGCCTTCCACAAGGCATTCTTATGCATTTAAATGGAAGAGATTCTACATGTGGTGTGTGCAAAAGGGTTTCCAGCCGAACAGAAGGCAGAAGGAGGTAATCCTTCCGAATCTCCAACACTTTTCAGGTCAGGGTTACAATTTGCTTCCATAAAGGTACATCTTGCTGCCATTACGGCATACAGAAGGTCGCCTTCCCAACAATCTTTCTTCCTGCTTAAGGTGGTTAAGGATTTTTTACAAGGGTTAAAGAAAGTCTTTCCCCCGATTCACTCTCCTTCTCCTCCCTGGGAACTCAATCTGGTTCACTCCAAACTCATAGGTCCCCCCTTTGAACCAATTCACAAGGCGACCCTGCAACATCTCACATGGAAAGCTGCCTTCTTGGTGGCAATCACTTCTGCTTGTAGGGTGAGCGAGATTCAGGCTCTCTGCTCTAAAGAGCCATACAAAGTTTTCCACAACAACAGAGTAGTGAACTGAACCCACCCGTTTTTCCTCCCGAAGGTGGTGTCCGATTTTCACGTAAATCAGTCCATCTCACTGCCTACTTTCTTTCCCAATCCCTCCACGCCAGCTAAAAGGTCTCTCCACTCTTTAGACCTAAAAAGAGTCCTAACGTCCTACCTAGACAAGTCTCTGGCTATTAGGAAGTTGAATCACTAGTTTGTAAACTTTGGCTCCATCAGAACAGGTTTTCCAGCCGCTAAACGGTCCATCTCCAGATGGATAGTGTCATGTATCAAGCTGGCTTACCAATTGTCAAATAAGCCCCTCATGGCTTCTCCCAAGGCTCATTTCACAAGGGGGAAGGCAGCGTCCCGGAGGCGGCCGGCGCCGGCGACCCCCCTGTTATTGGTAAGCCCCTGCGCTACAGTGGGATGCAGCTTATGGCCATAGGCAGGGGGGTGAGCTGCCGCTCCCTCGTGCCTACGCCAAAGGATTCCCGTCTCATGGTTTGCTCCCACTGCGGTTGGGTCTCCTTGAACACTAATACAGGGGTGATACCTGAAAGAGTGTCCACGGGTAATCCTACTCTTTATGAGATTAAGCCGGACAGGGGGAAAGGCCATTTCAAGGCTCTGCTTCTTAACACTCGTTCCCTGAACAAACATGCCCCCCATATCTACGATTTATTAGTTGACAACAGCCCGGATTTCCTTTTTTTAACGGAGACTTGGCTCAAAGAAACATCAAATCCCACTATTGCCATGGCCATTCCCCCTGGTTATTAGATGATCAGGAAGGACCGGCCGGTGGGCACTGGCGGAGGCATTGCCATAATTTTTAAGCATCATTTCTCCTGCACCACGGTTCCTTTAGAGGATATAGCAGGTGCTGAAAGTCTGGGGTTTCACGTAAGGGTGTCAGCACATCAATCGTTGGCAGGCATCCTAATTTATAGACCCCCCGGTCCTGCGGGCAGGTTTCCTGACTCTTAGCAATGCGGTCTCTCCCCTCACCATCAAATATAAACATTGCCTAGTTTTAGGCGATTTTAACATTCACATGGATAACTCCACCGAACAGGAGCCCACGGACTACAAGAGTCACTGGCTATCCTTAAATTGACACCTTTTGTCCTTCACGCGACCCACGAGAAGGGCCATATTTTGGACCAGATTTTCTCAACCGATAAAATAGTGACTTCCGTCCCAGTCCCTTTAGTATGGTCCGATCACTTTATCATTGATTTTCCTATTGAGAAAGTGCAGCACCATCGTAAATCTCAGGAAAGACCACATTCCCGCAGCTTTAGACCTTTCAGCCAATTCACAGCTGAGGCTCTAACGGCTGCCCTCAGCAACCACCCGATCCCCTCTAATGGCAATGTGGAGGATGACGCGGACGGTTTGGATAATTGGCTCCAGCTTCGCGCTGATGATCTCGCCCCCTCCTCCCTGCGACCATTTAAGGTCTTGCGTGCCTCAGCGCCATGGTTTACGGTGGCTCTCAGGGAAAGCAAGAGTGCTTCCAAACTGCTAGAGAGGACATGGCGTAAAAACTTCGACCCTAATGATAAAAAAAACTATAAACAGGCGTTGAAGGTGCACTATAAAAAAAATTTGGAAGAGAAAAAACGCTTTCTCTCTTCAAAAATCACACAGGCTGCTAACCAAAGTAAAGAGATTTTTAAAACTGTCAAGGAGTTTTCATCCCCAAACGCGATTGCAAGTCCTTTCACGCCTACTGAGGCTTGGATGAACCACTTAGCCTCCTTTTTCCACGAGAAAATTAAAACTATTCAAGATACTTTCTCTCTGCTGCCCCTGGCCGAAGGTGTAAATCTAGCGTTTTCCACCCAGTCTACCCGGCCAAGGGGTTCGCTGCTTACGCAGTTTCCCCCCCCCCCATCTCCTTGGAAAAATCTCTGGAAATCATGAAGGCCCTTAAATCAGGCTCACCGTCCGACCCATGTCCAGCCAAAGTGTTGGCGTCAATAGCTGAGGTAATCAACCCTGCGTTAAATCGGATCCTCAATGCTTCCCTGGAGTCTGGGCTTGTCCCTGACAGGTGGAAGAAGGCCAAAATACTCCCCCTGTTGAAAAAACCCCGGTTAGATCCAGAGATAGCCGCCAATTATAGGCCAATATCTCTGCTCCCTGCTTTCTCGAAAGTTGTGGAAAAATATGTTAACAGTGTCATCACTACATATGCTGAAACTAACAAAGTGTTCCATCAGAGCCAGTCCGGTTTCAGGTCAAATTTTAGCACGGAAACCACGCTTCTAGAAGTCTCGGAGGCCATCAAGGAGACCTTAGATAAAGGCGGGAAGGCCGTGCTGATATTATTGGACCTATCAGCGGCTTTCGATACCGTGCCCCATGATCAGCTCCTTCGGAGACTTCAGGAGTGTGGCTGTGGGGGCACGGTACTACGGTGGTTTTCGTCCTTTTTGAAAGACCGCCAAACGGTTTGGTCTCCTCCCTTTGCAGCTCCCATTCCCGCCTTAAATGTGGGGGTCCTGCAGGGCTCAATTCTCAGTCCTACACTTTTCAATCTTTATATGACCCCCCCTTGGCGTATTTGGCCGAAGCCCATGGAGCCAAAATTGTATCCTACGCTGACGATACACAACTGCTCTTCACCTGTGATAAGGAGGCAGATTTTAGAGGAGAAGTGATCAACGCCTGTCTTTCAGAGGTGATCTCCTGGCTCCAATTGCACCAACTTAAGTGTAATTCCGACAAATCGGAGATTATTCTTTTTGGCCTTCCCACAGACAATGTGTGGCGTAATTGGTGGCCCCAGGACATGTCTCCCCCCACCTCTTCGGTCAAGGCAGTTAAAAACCTAGGAGTCCGGTTGGAAGATAACCTATCCATGAACTCCCAAATACAAGCTGTAGTGGGTTCCTGTTTTGGAATGCTCAAGATGCTCAAGCAGTTCTTACCCCTTCTGTCGGTAGCACACAGAAAAATTGTGGTCCAGGCGTGAATTACATCTAGGCTGGACTACGTTAACGTTCTTTATTTGGGAATCCCAGAATACCTGCTGACACGCCTACAGGTAGTCCAGAACGCAGCGGCCAGGGCAATACTTATGCTTGGCCCTAGAACACGGATGTCCCCCCATCTTAAAGCCATGCACTGGCTCCCGATCCGCAAGAGGATAATTTTTAAAGCTATGGATTTGGCCTTTAAATCACTCCACGGAACTGGGGCCCCGTACCTCAGGAAAAGAGTACAATTCTACCACCCGCGTCGTGCTCTGAGAACCGCTGCACTCCAGCTAGCGTGTACCCCTAAATTTCTCCGCGCACGAATTGGCGGTCGCTCCCTTCAGGTGCAAGCAGTGCAACTTTGGAACAGTTTCCCTCTGGCTCTCAGACTGACACAGGACCTCCTCACCTTTAGGAAGTCACTGAAAACCTGGTTATTCCAGGAATAGCTCACTACTTAGCTAGGTAAGAGCCCGCAGTCAGTCACGCTCAGGTTGTTTAAGCGCCGGGACACTCAATTGAGCAGCCGTGCGCTCTATAAATTCCTAGTAACATAACAGCTACTGTGGTTTTTCTACAAAATGTACCGATTGCTGAGATCTGCAAAGCAGCCACTTGGAAGTCGGTACATACATTCACAAGACACTACTGTCTCCATTCGGATACTAGAGCAGACACTCAAGTAGGCCAGGCCTCCTTGAGGAATTTATTCCAATGCTGAATTCAGCTGATATTGATACTAATCATTTGCCCGCAGGGGTAGAGGATGGGCTTGCTATTAGATTTAGTGCTTATGACTATTGATGAGGATCCCCAGGAAGAGAGGGATAAATTACTTACCTGTAATCCTAGTTTTTTTCCAGGGGTATCCTCATCAAAGTCATAAGCAACCCACCCACCTCCCCGGGCAATTGACCAATAATTGGTTCGTCTCATTGTGCCCCGACCTTGGGGTCTCCGCAAAGAACAACTGACATAACTGTCACCCCTGAGGCATGATGGAAAGCTGGGGGTCATGGCTGCCTTAAAGGCACGGTGCCAGTTTGCTCTTGCAATTACTTTCATTTTCAATGCTATTAAGGTTTCAATGCAGCCTATGGGTTAAAATTGCCTGCTATGTTACATTGCAGCTTTCAGCTGTTCATTAAAGAGAGTTAAAGTGTCTCCTTGTCCTCCAGCTTTTTCTTCCTATGTGTAGGTTATATAACAAAAAACAAAACCAGAGTCTGTCTATTGCTACAAAAGCAAATCACCAGAGCATTGGTTAGCCATTTTTCTTATAGGCTGCATTGGCTTGCGAAAAATAATAATAATATATATATATATATATATATATATATATATATATATATATATATATATATATATATATATATATGTGTTTATATATATATTGTTTTTAATATAGTGCGGGGTCCCCGCGCATGGGCGGGAATATTCAGTGCTTATGACTTTGATGAGGATCCCCTGAAAGAGAACAGCAGTTTTATGGGTCAACAGTTGAAATTGGCAACTGTGCAGTGGTTCAAACGGGCCCCCATGAAGAATGCCACAACCAAATTTAGATCGCATTGAGGCATGATAAGTAGTATTGGGGGGAAACTTAAGTAAGCCCCTTCAAAATTCTTAATACAGTTGGGGAATTAAACAAGGATGATTGATCAGGAAGGAACATGAACACTGAAATGGCTGCAATTTAACCTTTAATTATGCCCACCGTAGAATGAAAGAAAACCGCAACACAATTGAGAGGTGTACCTTCAAGGCGTCTACATTCTGATATGCACACTAGTTAAAAAGCAGTTCCACCCTCTGGCATACATCAACTTTGTGTAGGGCCAATGAGCTGAGGAATATGTCTTGCCGACCACCACTTGAGGCAGACGAAATGAGCTCAGGCGATGTGGCTGGGGTGCAGAACCTTTTCCTCCTCTCTGACTGGGACATGAAGGCCGCTGATAGGCAGATTAAGAGAAATACTCAGCCAAGTCACAGAAGGTCTGCATCTCAAATCCTCCTTGGCCAGTCAGGGTGATTAGAATGGCTTGGACCCAATCTTGGCACAATTTGCTCAATACCTGAGGAATCAATGGTAAGGATGAAATTCCATAACAACTGAAATGCATCCCCTATGTGACTGAAGTCTTCAGTTTCAGTAGTTCCTAATAAGAGCTAAACTTTAGAGTCTAGCTAGTGGCCTAAACCACAACTTCACATATCAATACTGCCTGAACTATACAGGCTCGGAAAAAGGTTCAAACTTTTCTGGATTCAGGAACAAAATTCCAGTCATTATAACTGCAGCTCAAATACAATATGTAAATATGAATGTCCCACCAGGGAAAGGAAGTGATACAAACATCCTAATGAATAGGCAGGTCATGCGAGTGCATCTCACCACTCTGCAACGTCAACAATTCCTTGACTTAACAATGAATATTTAGCTGGGATTAGGAGAATCCTGTCTGACCTCAGTTTGAGTTATTCACCATGCATACTGCCCAGTCTTCTGGGCCTTGTAAAGGTCAAGTTGCTAGTGACATAATGTTCAGCTCTTCAGTGGGCACGGCTTGATCCAGGATCCAAAAGTTAGGCGTATTCTTGAGGGAGACAGAGGTTCCACACTAGGCAGCACATGTACTCTTCAATGCCATACAGTGAAAAATCCAAATGAGTACAAGTTACTGGTATCTAGTAGTGGCCTAAGCAGGAAAGCCAGAGCCAACTAGAGATCTGCATTCCTCAAATGCTCATTTACTCAACAATCAGGAGAAATGAATTTATCTGTTGTCCTAGGTTTCAACACCTTTGGAGCGAAGAGTTACAGGACACACCAGACTGGACTGCTGTATGTTGATTACAGGGCAGACAGTTTTCTACTGACAAGGGCCGAAAAGCAAAACAAGAAAATGGGGCTGTGTGGGATTCACCTGAGCATGGGGAAACCCACCATAAGAGAATTTTCCATAGGCAACTTTTGACCACCCTCAAGGTAGAACAGGTTTCAGAGAAGAGTCTTTAAAAACCCCTATGCGCATACTTTCAACCAGCCTACTGATGGAGAGCCACCATTGTTCAATTGTTAAATGTGAAAAAGAACAGTATAGAACCAGTAGGGCATAGGTAAAAATTACTGTTCCTAGACTTCTAATCTAGGTCTATCATCAACAGTCACCATGTGGCCTGAGTTGAGGAAGCAGTAGCCACCCTATCTAAAATTAAAGGTATACTTCAGGTGTCCCACCTATATTAAAAAAATGGAGCACTTCCGGTGGACTAATAATCAGGCTGGTCAGAAAAAAATGGACAATGTGGAATGGTAAGCTTTTCCAAGAACTTCAGAGAACTTTACTCTTAACATCTGTTTCCGTAAAACAGGAGATCCAGTTTTCTATCGTGGTCATCCTCCGCTTTGAGAGAGGAACCCCAACCAAGGTTGCATACTAGCGGCATACCACAAAGCCATGTCTCATGTGGGGTTGTATGAATGGTTGCTTGTGGCAATTTTCTCATAGAAGATTAAATGAATTTATTGAAGACTCCAGGAGAATTTCCAATTTGTATTCCTGAGTATGAGGCAGGAAAGTGAAATCCAAATGTTCTGGTGTGTGCATTTCTTTTCATGGTATATTTATAAAGCGTAGAACATTTATGCTCATGGGTATCTTGGCTCTAAGAATCTCATATTATAACCAACACCTGTGCAACTAAAAAACTGAGAAAACAAAGGAAAGGAAGAAATAATTTAAATCAAAGAAAACAATCAACTCTTTAAATGTTTCAGAAATTTCACTAGATTTCATTCCTCCCAGAGGGACAGAGTTAACTTGTTCCATCTAGTGGTAGCTGCATCGAGAATGCTCACCCCCTAACATTGAGGGTCCCTAGCTTCTTAGTCGAACTTTTGGTGTTTGAAAAAATGTATCTTTCATTCTCAGAAGTCAGCTAGGTTGGAACCACCAAAACCAATAACTGAAAGATGATGATCTAGGACTGAATATTGCTCTGTGAACCAGGCACATTGATTAGAAAACTACTCGCTCTTTGGCAACCAGTGAAGCGATAACAGTGTAAATGTAACATTTCTAGGCTGGAGTCCAAGAACTACTCTGGTGACAAAGTTTTGAACCATCCGTAGTTTGTAAATCAAGTAGTCAGGGAGATCGAGAAAAAATAGCATTGCAATAATCCAGTCATGAAGACACAAAAGCATTAGTTGGATCTTGTGAGAAAAGGAAAAAAGTGAAGGACACATGCTTTAACCTTAACAATTGAAACAAACAGTTTGCTTGTAGGTCAATGTTAGGCTTAATCGAGCTGAACGCCAATGTTTTTCACAACTAGAACTGGGATCGGTTTGGAGCCCAAAAAAAGAAACCAATACTTAACTGGTGGCAAATTAGATGGAAGCAATACTTTGATTGATCTATTTGGAAGGTAGTCACCAAACCAAGACAAAAAAACACGGTCTTTGACCCCTAAGTGAGAGAGTCTTTCCAACAGTATTTGATGATTCACTGGGTTGAACACTGCCGAGAAGTCCGAAAAGAAACCAGAAATGTTGTCGTCAGCAAAGCGGTGTAGGTCATCCAAAGCTGAAACCAAAATCAATCAGTACTATGCCCAGAACGAAAACCCTTCTGATCTGGCTGCTGCAGATTACCTACACTATCAGAAAAGGCTGCAAGTACTGTGCCACTGCATTGTGTATGCATAACACAAAATTGTATGCACTCAATGTAGGAAACTTTTCTTTTTGTTGCAGTACTCTACCTCTGCCCCCTTTTTTAGCTACTCAATGCTGATTTTCAAATATGACAGTGCACCAACGCCTGCTAACCAGACCTCAGTGCCCTTTCCTTTACAAACAAGGTATGTCTGATGGTTTTACAATTGGCACAGGATTTTAGCACCCCTGTAAGTCCCTAGAAATTGACAGCCCTGGTACCTAAGGCATGGGTACTAAAGAGGGTCCCTTAAGGGCTGCTGCGTTTCTTTCTGCTGCCCAGCTGTCCTGTTTTGTCCTCATCTCAAGGTTGACCCCTAAAGTAAGAGTCTCTGACCACTGCGAACCAACACCTCAAAGCACCTCTGCACCTGAGCCACCAAGTCCAAGAGAACAGACGGTGCCTACAGGGTCCTGAGATCCTTAAGAGCTGAGCCCCCGTTTGGCTTTACCCGGACTGGTCCCCCAGGCCTGCAGCCATTTTTTCAGGAGACTGAGCCTCCTGCAGCACGTCCCTGCGGACAAAGCAAGACTACACACAAGCCCCACCCAGTCCAAGTACAGGTGAACCGATGATGTCTCTGGGACACAGAGACCCTCGAGCCCCCCTTTGGGTTCAACCGGACAGGTCCTCCAGTCCCCCATTGTAGCATCTTTTTACAGGTACTTTTCCCATTGACTTAAACGGGGCGCAAGACACCGAAAAGCACCTCTTCACCCGGATGCCCCAGAGCGGCCAGAGGTAACCTGTTGGTGCAACATGGACTTTGTCCCCTACTTACCTTAAGTCCAGAAGAACAGTCCTGTAAGTCGTTGACAAGCAGCAGTATATGTTTTGTCCCATAGGTTAACATTACCGCAAATACAGTAATGTATATTTAAATGCTAAAAAACTATATTAAAAAGTACTTAACTGATCTCGAGGATCTTGGTGCCTAAAATAATATAAAAATCTGTGCTATTTTTAGGTCGAGCCTGGACAGCGCATGCGCTGCTCTGCGAGGCATGCAGTAGTGGAGTATGTAGTTGAAGCTCCGCAAACTCTCCGCCCATATTTGTCACTGGTTTGTGTCATTGTCCTTCGTAACGGCTGGCTTCTGATTCCTTAATAGGCTTGTTAGTCCCTCCTTAGTACCGCCTTGTCTCCATTAGTTATCTCCCATAAGGACTGGCCCATTTACTTGTGTTGTTACTTTGCAGGGTTTATTTACAGTCTGTGGCACTTTTTTCTGAAAGGACTTTCTCCTTCCTACCTGATGTGCACTTCCCTCCCGCCCCCACCCTGCTTGTTTAATAATTATGAACATACATTATCAGCGCGGCGCCTGTTTCACGAGCGCCATGCTGGTTTTGCTTTCATCGTCTTTTCCAGCTCCTCCACCCCACTCTCTGCTCTCCCCCCCCTCCCTTGCAATCACTCACCCGGCTCCGGCTTGTTTTCTTTAAACTGTTCACTGCGAGGGAATACTTTCCAAACATTAAGGATCGTCCTTCTGTGTGAGTGGTGACAAAGGGTCGACACTTATGGTACACTTCCTGTCTTGCCTTGGAATTAATTCCAGTGTTTATTTTGCTAGTCGGTATTCTGGGTGAGAAATTGTGAAAACTCCAGAGGGATTTCTGTATTAGGCGTTGGTAGAAGCGAAGAGCTTTACAAGAACGTCAAAGATGGAATCTGTTAGATCAGCTTCCAAATACATCTCCACACCGGCCCCCGACCTTCCATGTAAGTAAACAGTGGGGCAAATAAAGAAGTTATTATGGCCGTAGTAATTATCACAATTACAGTAATATTTTTTGTCTGAAATTACCTCCTTTCTTTTTGCATTAATTAAAGCTCGTGTTTAAATAGGAACCGTGTTGCAGCATCTGGGTCTATTTTCACATGGCTGCTGCTTAACCCGTGGGGGGAGGGGGCACTCGGTAGAGACGAGGCTGGCTCGAAATAACAGAATGAGTTAAGGCTGTTGAGTTTGTTTGGTGTTTGCAGGCACTCCGAGTTCTGTTGTCTGCCTTGTCAGTAATTGCAAAGCAGGCTGTCGTGTCTGGGATGAAGTGTCAACAGCTTCCTAGAATTTGACTTGTGTTCATCTACCTCATGTCAAGCCCTGTGACCCCTTTCTTCATTGCCAATTACATAATGTTTAGATGTTATGTCAGATTTCAGCTATAGATATCCGCAGGGTCAGTGCAAGGGGTTTTAAAGTCACAAATGAATGATATTCATGAATAATATTTATTGATATTCATATAATTGATTGTTATTTTGGAGCGCCCTTTCAACTAGCAAAAATGCAGTATTTGTGGCTATTGATGCGATCTGGCACCCTCTTTCTTGTAAGAAAGCCATAAGGCAGCTGCTGCAGCCTTAATGTAGTGAAAAACGGGTGAATATTATTTATTTATTTATTTATTTACAGGCTTATATAACACAGACAAGATCCAACAGAGTACTTCACACCGGAAGTGTAGTACTAGTTGTAAAAGACAGCTAATTATAAAATATAAAGCAGGGGGGCATGGCTTGATCGCCGATGAAGATGGCGGCCTGCTGATACCGCTCCGGGCCGAGTTCGAGGGAGCGGATACAAATCGACCGATGGGAGTGACTCCGCGGCAGGTCTTAATCATAGATTCTGCCGGCGGAATGTGTGTTGCCTCCGAGGACACCTCTATTTCGTCGCGGTAAGCCCGCTTTCGCCTGGAATCCACTTTTGAAATGCGGCGCGCTCTCTGAGGAGACCGCAACCGCCATCTTAGGCTCCTCGCAACCTTTACCTCGCACAGCGGTTGATATTTGATGAAAGCGCCGCTTTTCTTGGAAATGTTTGACATTTGGCAGACCACCTTTATTTTCCATTATTAAACCTACATTGCTTTTGAAATTCCGCCCTGGTACGCGACGCGCTCCGTGAATGGACTGCCATTTTGTGTTACTTCCAGAGTGAATAGCGGTTTCTCTCCACAAATGTGCCGCTCTAAAAAGGAATATGTACTACGTTGGGAATCACCTCTTTTCTTACAGCAATGAACCATTGTAACTTATACAACTTGCGCTGAGCTCTGTGACTGAAATGGGACTCTCTTCTTTTGGTCTCCTTCACGTTTTACCTCATGCTGCAGTTTCTCTTCAGGAAAATGTTACTTTACATGGAAATGTTTTATGCTTAGTACACAGGAAGAAAGCTTCCTCTTCAATTTGTTGTTCACTTCATAACAGTTTTCATTTTACTTCACTTCTTCTACATAGGGGCCGATTCCGATTCGTGTCGGTAATTTCTCCGACCGAGCCGGCCTCGGAGAGATTTCCGACCGAATCGGACCCGTGCAGTCCGACCGAACGAGTCCGATGCATTCGTATGCCACCGGACACGAGTCGGTCGGACTCCCATTGAACTCAATGGGAGCCGGTCGTACAACGCGTACGCGGGCTCCCATTGCCTCAATGGGTGCGAGGCAGACAAGGGCGCCCCCTACAGCGAGTACGCCGCGAAGCGCCTCGCGGCGTACACGCACAGGTAGGGGGACCCATGGGTCCCCCTGTGTGCGCCTCGCACGGGTACGCGTACAGGGGGTCCGACACGGACCCCCAAAGTACGGCTCCGACAGCGAGTTCGAGTCGGACGGCGCGAGTCGGTCGGAGCGGTCGAGGTGCGCATCGTACTTACCCGGCCGGAAAACGTCTCCATTGCGCGGTGCGAATCGGGTCCGAGCGAGTCGGTCGGAGCGGTACGATCCGGGAACCAGTCGGTCGGAGCGGTCGGGTCGCCCGGACGAGTTGGTCGGCGAATACGCATCGTACTCGCTCGCCCGGACGCGCGTACGACTCGGTCGGAAAATAGGGCTACGGATCGGATCCGGTAAAACCGAATCCGATTCGGAGCACTACCGGCTGAGATCGGAATCGGCCCCCTAGTGTTCAACAACAACTATTTATCAAACGCGGGAAAATTTCCCATTTTTTGGCCACTAATTTTTTCAAGTTATGCATCTATATCTACTGTGGTCATTTTGAAATATCTTCGTTGTGAGTTCTCAACATCCTACTCTACAGTTACTCGCTTACATTTTTCTCTCATGTCTATGGGGAAAAATAAAGGGGGAAGAGGCGGTATTTCTTCCAATTTGTCTATTTCTCGTTCCAAAGCTCCCATACTGCCTACTTCTAACCCCTTTTCTGTCTTACAAAACGACATGGAAGATTCTACTCAAACCAATTTACTTCACCCCACTGAGACTTTGTCCACCATGTCTCCTCCTGTCTCCACTTCTGGATCTCCTTCCTCGCTACTCAACCCTAAAAATACATCTAAAGCAAATGCTTCGTCTTCACTAACCTCCATCAAACGAGTCAAAAAAGACCCTCCGACACCTGCGATCTCTCCTCCACCTCCTTCAATTGAACTACTTTTAGACGAAATTTGTGCTCGTAAGCCGTACATGGAAGAAACGAATACCAGTCTGCAAAGTTTGGAGGATAATTGGTTTTCACTTCAGAACAAAATTATTTCTATGGAAAGTCAAGTCGAGTCATTGCAAGTCTCCTCACGTCAAATCTCCCCTATGAAAGCAGAAATCTTACAACTTCAAAAACAAGTCGAAAACCTTGAAAACCGTAGTAGGCGCAAAAATCTACGTATTTATGGTTTATCCGAAGGGTTGGAAGGATCCAATCCTTTAGCCTTCTTCCAGTCTTTTCTCCCACAATTGCTCGATATTCCTGAATCTCCCCCTTTGAACATACAAAGAGCTCATAGATTGGGTCGTCCTCCCTCTGCTTCTTCATCTCAACTTAAGCCAAGAGGTGTGATACTGTACTTCTTAGAATATACTGACTTGTTAAAAGTTTTGCAGGCTGCTAAATTCAAACGTCGCATTTCCTGGCAAGGTTCTCAACTATTTTTCTCCCAAGATTACGCAAAAACCACTGCAGATAAAAGGAAGAGCTTTCTTGCAATGCGACCTGCACTACGAGACTTAAATGCCAGATTCGGCTTGATACACCCATGCCTCTTCAAAGTAACTTACAAAAACAAAACAACCACATACGAGTATCCAGCTTTACTTCAACGTTTTCTTGAAAACTGCAGAGAGGATTCTATTGACTTTGCAGGATTATCTTCTTCTTGGGAACTCTACTACTTTTTCTGTTTCAAATTTGTAGTTATGTATTTAACTCTTATCTTCTTGGTTCATGTCAAATGAATTAATTTATTTTCCTTATTTTTTCTCCCATGTTTTTTCCTCTCCGGTGTCATCTCCCTCCCGTCCTTATCCTCCATTGTCTAATATCGTCTAGATCATCTCCTTCCTCGTGATCTCCCCCGGAGGTGTCGTGCTGGTTCGTCTTCTCGTCCTGTTGCCTCAACACCCTCTACCCATGTTTGAGGCCCTGGTATGTCTTAATGTTCTTTCTCTACTCCTTTTTTTGTATTTCTTTCTTCTATTCCTCCTTTCTTTTCTTCCTTGTTCCCCTTCCTTCCTTTACTTATTTATATTTCTTCATCACTTTCTTTTTCTCTATTATATTTCAATGCAAGAACAGGCTACTTTTCTTTTCTCACTAGATATTACAGATTGTTTATTGCACTTCCTTTTTTGCTGTAATGTTGTAAAAGTTCTAATTTATACAGTTGACTAATGACTTTACGTGTTATCTCTTGGAACGTTAAAGGTTTGGGTACTACTATTAAAAGACAGAGGGTACTCTCCCATTTATCTAATCTTAAGTCAGATATTGTGTTCTTACAAGAATCCCATTTGATAGCTACAGAAGTTCTTAAGCAACAATGGGTAGGACATGTTTTTTCTTCTCCAGGCACTAGTAAGAGAAATGGTACCGTAATTCTTATTCATAAAAAACTTAAAGTTTCTCTTCTTTCACAAGATTCAGATGACTATGGCTAATTATTCACCTTAAAATTAATGATGTACCTTTTACTTTATTTAACATATATGCACCTACTAAGCCTGATAATGATTTTTGGCCACACATTTCCTCCCTTTTGATGTCTATTGATACACCATATGTTATTTTCGGCAGAGATTGTAATCTAATTGTTGATCCCTACATTGACCGTACTTCTAAAACCCCTTTTACTCCCTCACCAATGCACCAACACTTCACTAATCTTCTATCTCACAGATTCCTCGTTGACTCCTGGAGACTCTGCCACCCACAACTTTGTGAAAGGTGAGCGGGGGAGAAGAAAGTATATTCACGATCACGCATAGATTTGTCTCAAAAGCACTAACACAATCTATCCTACATGCAGATATTGGATCCATTCTGATCTCTGACCATGCTCCTTTAATATTAGACTTAGAACTACTCCCCGTCACTCATTCTAGTAAAAGATGGCGCTTTAGCACTTCTTTATTAGCGGACCAATTTTTCACTTCCTCTTTTGAAGATTTCATTACGGAATTTTTTTAACAATTTATCTTCTGTTTCGTCTTTTTCTATTGTATGGGATTCTTTCAAAGCCTCTGCCAGAGATTTTATTATCTCTTATGTCGCTCAAAAGAAACGTCAAAATTCCCACAAAGCTAATGAAATTCTCACATCTATTAAATTACTAGAATCCCTTTATACATTAACTAATTCTGCAGCTGATCTTAATAATTTAATCAAAGAAAAATTCAAATACAATAAACTTTCTACAGAAAACGCTTCTGCTTACCTTCTATGGGGTAGTGCTCATTACTATGGCGGTCAAAACAAGGCGGGCAAACTTATTGCCTCATACCTCAAAATTAAAAAGGATCGCTCCAATATGGATTATGTATTAAATTCTACCTCTGTCCCAGTCACTAAACATCTTGAGATTTTAGATGAATTCAAAAAATATTATACCTCTCTATATACTCCGGATTCTTCTCCAGATTCCATGGACATACAAAACTATCTTGCTTCTATACAAAAACAATTTCCCACAGATATTGATTTTTCTTCACTAGAACAAGATATCACCATAAGAGATATCTCTCAGGCCCTAAATCTTCTAAACACAGGAAAAGCTCCCGGCCCCGATGGGTTCCCTGTGGAATTCTATTCTCATTTCTCCAAAAACCTTCTTCCTTAACTTCTCACATTGTTTTCACACTTTATCTCTTCTAATGCCTCCTCAGGTACTTTTCAGGATGCTCTTATTTGCTTAATCCCTAAAGAAGGAAAAGATCTTCATCTTTGTAAAAATTATAGACCAATATCATTAGTCAATTCTGATTACAAAATATTTGCTAAAATTTTCGCTCTCCGATTAGAACCTTTCTTACAATCTATTATTTGCAAAGAGCAATCTGGCTTCATTAAAGGACGGAATATCTCAGATAATACCCGGACCTTCTTTAATATATTACATAAAGCTAACAAATACCTCCACTATCTTGCAGCCATCTCTCTAGATGCAGAGAAAGCTTTCGACCGTATGGATTGGTCTTTTATTTTTCATACTTTATCTTGGTTCGGTTTCGGTCCCAAATTCATTTCTTATATCTCTTTATTATATACTGCACCCAAAGCCTCCATTTTTACTAATGGTTCTTTTTCTAACTCCTTTATGTTACAGAGAGGTGTTCGCCAAGGATGTCCTCTCTCCCCTCTCCTTTTCATTTTAGCTCTAGAACCGTTTCTAGCTAAACTCAAACAAAACTCCAAAATACATGGTTTTCAACATGATAAACTACATGTTAAAATGAGTGTCTATGCAGATGACATTCTCTTATTTTTATCTAAACCAGAGCTCTCCATTCCAGCCTTCTTAGCAGAAGTCAATGCTTTCTCTTTACTTTGTGGTTACAAACTAAACCATGATAAATGTGAAATCCTACCCTTGAATATTTTTTGTTTTAAACAAGATTTTATCTCTACAAATTTTTCTTGGAATCCTCAGCAAATTAAATATTTAGGTCTTCTGTTTGCTCCTTCTATTAAACAAACTCTTTCTCTAAATATGACTCGTCTCTTCTCTACTTTATCTTCTTCTACTTCCAAATGGCACCCCTTATACTTGTCCTGGTGGGGCAGGCTTGACACTATTAAAATGATGCTTGCTCCCATCATATTTTACATGATCTCAGCTATCCCTCTCAATCTTCCTCCATACTTTTTCAAAAAAATTAATTCTATTCTATCAGTATTTATATGGAACAAGAAAAAACCACGCATGTCTTTACTTAAATTAAAGCGACCTAAATCCCAAGGTGGAGTTAATATCCCAGATTTTCAACTTTACCATAATGCCTTCCTCCTTAAGCAACTCTCCAAATCATTAAAGGACTCTACTCCTAATCCTTCTCCAGTATGGAAAGATTTAGAACATTCCTTTTTATCCCCTTTCTCCCTTGAGGAATCCCTCACTTTCACCCACAAATCACGTTTTCTATCTTCACCTTTACATAACACTGCTCATAAACTATTTAATTCTTATATGCTGTCACACCTTTCAACTAAAGATCGATTCCTAAACTCTTCTATTTGGCATAATAAATTTCTTAAATTTAAAAATAAACCCATTTTTTGGAGGACTTGGCGAGACAGAGGTTTACTTTGGATCCATCAGTTATACTCCAATGATTCTTTTCTTACCTTCCCTGATGCACAATCACTATCAATTGCCTAATTATTTTTCTACCAAATTTAATTTACTGATCAAGCATTTAACTGATTCTCTCATTTTTATTTCCTCTACATCGTCCTCTTAGTTACCTTCACGCAACATTCTACCCATTTTAAGTGCCCAAGCTAGTGCCTCCTCCATTTACAAATTCCTTAGTGCACCCACTGAACATAGACCTAAAACTACTACTGAACTCCAATGGGAATCTGAATTCCACTCTTCATGGCCTACCACACTTTGGGATAAATTATGGTTGAAACTTCGCAAGACCTCAAGATCAGCCAGCACAACTCAAACACTCTTCTTTATATACAATCAACTTATGTTTACACCACTATCCTTACACAAATTTCAACCCACTCTCTTCAGATTGCTGGTCTTGTAATGCTCCTCATGCAGACTTATTCCATATGCTTTTTTCTTGTCCCTTTACTCATCAATTTTGGTTGAAAGTATGGTCTCAGATTAATACCATTGTCATACCAGTTTCCCTTTCTCCCCTGAAACTATATTTCTAGGCACACTATCTGATCATTGGCAATCCCTTTCTCATAACACAGACATTGTGGATTTATTACTTGCAATTGCTTTCCATCAAATAACAAAAAATTGGAAGCATTCCACACAACTCTCCTTTCAATCCTGGTGGTACAGTGTATGTTATAACCATCGACTGGATCGAGCCTATGTTTCTCCTATGTCCTTACTCCTGAAAAGAGAACGTATATGGTCTCCTGTGACTATTTTCTTAGACACTTCTGCACAAAGATCTACCCAACATCACCCTTCATCGGAAGAAGTCCCCAAACCTCCATGAATTGTTTATAATGATATATTGTTGATTTATATTTATAGTTACATATTGTTTCTCTTTTTCTCTTCTCTCTCGTCTTAATTGTTAACATATCTTGATATACAGCAATTTTTCTCTATACTCTTCAATACCTTTTATAGTATATTTAAACTTTTTTATCTTCATATATATTTATCCAATAATGTTACTAGTGTTTCCTTTACCCATGTTTTCCCTCCTTCATTATAACAAAAGTTCTATATGTAACTATTCTCTATTATTTTAGTTTCACTTAATGTATTTAATTGTCATCTGATATTTATTTGATTACTTGTAACTTGGTTGCATTTTTTCAAAATAAAATCTATAAACTAAAAAAAAATATATATATAAAGCAGTAATAATATAGTAACAAGCATTTGCAATGCAATAGATCTCGCATTTGCGAGAGTTTGAGCTATTGGCATTGTAAATGACAATGTCTTTTATTTGTGTGTTTTGAAAACCTGCAAGCGGTGCGTAAACACGCACTTTGTACTTCTAGTCCTTTCTTATGAGAAGCGAGGCTGGCAGTAAAAGAGGCGCAGTTACTGCCAGCTTCAATTTTCAAGACTGTTTCATACTATTTGCACCACAACCCATTTTCCTAAGGGATGAAAACTCTAGTTCTGTAAGTGAATTAGTACATTCGATGGAAAGTGGATGACTGCAAGACAAAAACCTAATTAACAACATATAGGTTCTCTTTAATAGCCACACTTGATGCTAACAAAATAGTACCCAACAGCAGGTATAGTTTAGAAACATGAAGAATCTTCTGGATTCACATGTTGTGCATTATTCTGCCATCTAGTGGTTGGGTCAGGAATTCTCCAGTATCTTTAGCAGTTTTTTTTGGGGGGGGGGGGATATCGACGATCCCACCATTTGGTGTCATGTACATCCTCCTCCGACGTCATACGCCCTCCCCGGAAGCTCCCACCCGTGGTCGCATCTTTAGATTATTTTTTTTCTTTTTGTTGCGCTCCCATCTTCACGGGGAGGTGGGCGGGTCTCCTGTGAATCCAGAAAATTCTTCAAGCTGCAAAACCATACCTACAGATAAGAAACGATTTCATTTTGCAGCATGAATCTTTTCTGGATTCACATGCTGTGCATTGATTTTGTAGTGGTTTCTTAAACTTGTGGAGGCTGGGATGAAGATGAGCTTGAAATAGTAAAAATATGTTTTAATATTGTTTTCCCACTTGAGCTTCCTTGTTCATTTGAATATCTATACAATATTTGGTAAAAGTGTGCATTGATGACCAAGTTGCTTCCTTGCAAATGTCTTGCAAAGGAATATTTGCTCGAAAGGCTATTGTTGCTCTTTTTTGTGTGTGTAGAGTGTGCCTTTGGTTTGGAATCTAACTGTACTCCAGCATTTGAGTGACATTTGTATTGTTTTTGAAATCTATTTAGAGATTGTACCCTTTGTCACAGGCTTCCTTATGCTGTTGTCTGCAAATGACACAAATATCGGTTTTGTCTTCCTACTTGCTTTTGTTTTTTCCATGTAGTATACGATCGCTCTTCTCGCGTCCAGTGCATGCAAAGCTCTTTCCGCTTGACTTTTGGGTTCCCGGAAAAAGCTTGGTGTCTGAATGGAAAATGCTACTTACCACAGTATGCATCTGTTCTTGGCTTGTAGAGCTGTAGAATCTCATGCTATGCATAGATCGCCATCTAGTGTTGGGTCCGGAATGTTTGCACTTTGTTTTTGTTCGAATAAGTCTTTCCAGTCACGAGGTAGGTGACTCCTCCTTTCGGTGATAGTGCGCATGGGCATTTACTCCATCCTTAGATTGTTTTGCCGTAAAGGGTGATGGAGTCAGTAAGAGTAGTAAAGAAAAGAGATGTCCATGTATATTGTATCCAAGTAAGATAGTACTACAACAGGTATAGGTACTCGGGGAGGCAGGTGGGCGCATGAGATTCTACAGCTCTACATGCCAAGAACAGATGCATACTGTGGTAAGTAGCATTTTCCGTTCAAGGCATGTGAGCTGTAGATCACATGCTATGCATAGACTATATAGCAGTTATGTCCCAAAGCGGTGGCTAACCTGTAGCTGCTGCAGCTGTTTGAAATAGTGTACGCAAAACTGCCTGGCCCACACTAGCCTGCTGTCTAGCGAACACATCTATGCAATAGTGTTTTGTAAAGGTGTGTGGTGTAGATCATGTTGCAGCTTTGCAGATGTCATCTATGGGAATGTTTCCTAAAAATGCCATAGAGGCCCCTAGTTTGCGAGTGGAATGCGCTCTAGGGGGAATTGTTAATGTGCATTTAGCTTTAATGTAGCATATTTGAATGCACTTAACTATCCACCTTGCAATACCTGATTTTGATATTGGATTGCCTTTATGTGGTGGAGCAAAGGCAACAAAAAGTTGCTTTGTTTTCCTGAAAGGATTTGTTCTTTCAATGTAATATAGTAATGCTCTTTTGACATCCAATGTGTGAAGAGCACGTTCTGCCACTGAATATGACTGAGGGAAGAACACAGATAACTAAACATATTGGTTGATATGAAAGGCAGAAATTACTTTAGGTAAAAATTTGGGGTTAGTCCTAAGAACTACTTTGTTTTGATGCATTTGTAAAAATGGCTCTTCTATGGTTAGTGCCTGAAGCTCACCTACTCTTCTCAGAGATGTGATGGATATGAGAAAGGCTACCTTCCAAGTGAGAAATTGTAGTTCACATTTGTGCAATGGCTCAAAAGGTGGACCCATGAGCCTTGCAAGAACTATGTTGAGATTCCACACTGGAGCAGGTGGAAGTCTGGGGGGAATGATTCTTTTAAGGCCTTCCATAAATGCTTTAATAGCAGGCACACTAAAAAGAGACAAATGCGGTCTGTTTTGTAGATATGCAGCTATTGCAGCTAGATGTAAGCGTATGGGTGTGTACGCTAAATTTGAACGCTGTAGATGTAATAGATAGCAAATAATGTTTTGTATGGAACCGTTTAACGGATTGATTTGATTGTTGTTACAGTAAACAACAAACCGCTTCCACTTTGATGCATAGCAAGCTCTTGTGGTAGGGCGCCTAGCCTCTTTGATAATATTCATGCAGTCACGCAGAAGATTAAGATAACCAAACTCTAGGACTTTAGGTGCCAGATCGCAAGGTTGAGATGACTGGGATCTGGATGTCTTATCTCTCCATGGTTCTGAGTGAGAAGATTGGGCGTAAGGTGTAGTTTTTGGTGAGGAACTACTGATAACTCCAATAGGGTTGTGAACCAGGGTTGACGTGCCCATCTGGGAGCAACTAGGATTAGTGTCAGGGACTACTGTCTGAGCTTCTGAACCACTAATGGAATGAGTGGGAGAGGCGGAAAAGTGTAAGCAAATATCCCTGACCAATTCATCCATAGCACATTGCCTTTGGACAATGGGTGCAGATACCTGGATGCGAAGTTTGGGCATTTTGCGTTTAGGTGGGTGGCGAACAGATCTATCTGTGGGAAGCCCCACATTTGGAAGAATGGGAGGAGAACTTGAGAGTGGAGTTCCCATTCGTGGATCTGCTGTCATTGACAACTGAGCAGAACTGCAATCTGGTTGTTTACTCCTGGAAGGTGTTCTGCAAGGAGCTATATTTTTTGAGGTATGGCCCATTTCCAGATGCTCTGGGCTAGCTGTGAGAGCTGGAGAGAGTGTGCCCCCTGTTATTGTATGTAATACATTGCTGTCATGTTGTCTGTGCGAATCAGGACAGCTTTGCCTAGCAGATGAAGTTAATGCTTTCAATGCTAGAAAAATTGCTAGCAGTTCTAGATGGTTTATGTGGAGTCGTTTTTGCTGCAGAGTCCACATGCCCTGAATGGTATGTTTTTGAAGATGAGCTCCCCAACCAGTGAGCGATGCGTCTGCTGTTAGTACTATCTGTGGAACCGGGTCGATGAATGGCCGCCCCTTGGAAAGGTTTTGTATGTTCCACCACTGCAGAGAGCGAGGAGTGCGGCCATCCACCAACACTAGATCTGATAACTGACCTTGAGCCTGGTTCCACTGATGTGCTCAGCATTCCTGTAGGGGACGCATTTGGAGTCTTGCATAAGGAACGATTAAAATGCAAGATGCCATCATTCCTAGCAATTGCATGAACACTCGAGCTGGTAATGTGTTGTGGCTGAAACTGCGCTATTAGAGTTTGCATGTTGCGTATCCTGACTGGGTTGGGATATGCTAGAGCTTTTTGAGTGTTTATTGTGGCTCCCAGATACACTTGTGTGTTGGAAGGTTGGAGATGAGATTTGGAGAGGTTTACTGTGAACCCCAGGTCGTGAAGCAGTTGGACTATTTTCCGAGTGTGTCTTATGCAGCTCTGTTGCGAGCTGGCTTTTATTAGCCAGTCGTCTAGGTAGGGGAAGACGTGAATGTGCTGGCTTCATAGTTGAGCCGCGACTACTGCCAGACAGTTGGTGAAAACCCTGGGTGCTGTAGTTACTCCGAATGGGAGAACTTTGAATTGATAATGGGGGAGCCCGTTCGTTGTTGCCACCATCACTGCTGCCAGGGGACTCCAGCCCCCATAACCCATTGCACCTGGAGGCGCCAACGCGAGAGTGAAAGCGCCCGGAGGAGTTTAAAATCAGCGCGGGAGCTCGTTCGTTGTTGCCACCATCACTGCTGCCAGGGGACTCCAGACCCCATAACACATTGCGCCTGGAGGCGCCACAGCCTACGCAAGAGTGAAAGCGCCCAGAGGCGCTTAAAATCAGCGCGGGCCTCCCGCGGCCCGGGAGCCCGTTCATTGTTGCCACCATCACTGCTACCAGGGGACTCGAGCCCCCATAACCCATTGCGCCTGGAGGCGCCACCGCCAACGGGAGAGTGAAAGCGCCCGGAGGCGCTTAAAATCAGCGCGGGCTTCCCGCGGCACGGGCCGCGCGCGTGCCCAGGCCGCGCCCGTCGGAGCCCAGAAGAGGCTGGGCTGGGCCATTCCTCTATGCCCTAGTACCCGAGATCTCCTGAGTGCTGATACTCCCTCTACACAAGGTACTGTTCCTTTAGTTGTTTTTTGGGCGCTCTTGAATTAAACTTTGCCATTCGCTGAGATTATTAATATGGCCAAAAGAAAGGGTATGACTGACCAACCCGGGAAAGGAACAACAGGGACACTGGATGCTTTTTTAACCAGGGCGGAGTCCGTCCTTAACCACGAGATCCAGTTGGCAGAACGGCGGCTGTCATTGGGATCTCTTATCTCCCAAAAGCGCTCTTCCCTAGGCAGTATTGCTAGGGCGGGTGAAACTCCAATCGCCTCCCAAACATCGCCTATTGCTTCCCCGCCCCTTGCACCACCAATTCCACTTTCCCCCCTGGTGGAAGTAATGACGGGCCCTAATATTACCACCAGGGGACAGGCTGCTAAAATCCAACCTGCAAATGCCAATGAACCGCCGGTAAAAAAAAGGAAAACTGGGGGATCACAAAAGCAAAAACACCAGAAACCAGCTCGGGCAGTGAAAACCAGAGTAACATTATATCAACGCCGACCCAACCCCCGGGATCACTTGACGATGCCACCTGGGAAAGATTTGAGACAATAGTCACCACGCTTTTGGAACCACTTTTCCTCAAAATAACCCAAATTGAGGAGAGGCTTAAAACTATTGAGGAAGTGGGGGCTAGCCGGGGGATTTCAAAATCTATATCCCCAGAGATGCGTATTATAGGGAACCACCAAACCACTACAAGAACCAATCCATCCATCTCTGGTTCTATGTCCTCATCAATCCCCGACACAACCCGAAATGTTAATCCTGGGTTACCTGGGCCCCTACAACCATCGTCTAGCAACACCATGAACAGTTCAACGTTCAACCCTCAGGCAGCAAACTTAAAGAGGGGCACAGGGGATCACAATCCATTGGGCCAGGCCAAATTTAGTGCCGTGATTAATGAGGGTCCCCCGGGCATTTGTCACCAGACGCTTCATCTCCCCCCTGCATCTTCTCCCCTTGTACTAGTTTTGGGAAAAGTTCCAAACCTGAAGGAGGGTCAGAACGAATCTACGGGTCAACTATTAGACAAATCATTACACTGGCTGTCTCGCCACATCAAGTCCAGAGTGGGCCCCTCTTTGAAAAATCAAATGATCATGGCGCGAAGGGTAGGCTGGGTGGGGCCATCGAGGAAATCGCTGGAGGGTGACTGTGTGGTGATTAACTTTAACAACTCATATGTATTGAGACATGTTTTGGATCAACTACACAGTCAGCCCCCAAGAGATGCACAGATCAAGGGTCTCCCACTGACTTATTTCTACAACCGCTCCCTACCCTGCCTTCAAGATGCCAGTAAGAACCCATTGAGCGGCCTAGATAGGCATATAACCGAGAGGGATACGGTTGTAGCGGGCCAGGAGTTTGCACAACAAATAGGTATGCTCCACTCTCGAATCTAGACCGTTGTGATTGACTATCCCCCTTAATATCCAAAGTGCCTCTTTCTGAGCACTACTTATCTTCCACCTCCTCCCTTTCCCCCAGACAGAATGAGCCTGAGGGAAAGTACAATAACCTATTTAAAATAAGCACTTGGAATGTGGCAGGAATCTGCAAAAAGCTGGATAACGCACATTGGCAAAAGCTTTGGCAGGCTAACGATATCATCTGTTTCCAGGAAACGTGGTCCACGGAACACGTTTTCATTAACGGGTACCGCTCTTTTCAAACCATGGCCTCGCCATCAACCGCCGGGAGACCGAAAGGGGGCCTCCTAACTTTAATACCTAATACAGCATCATTAAAAATAAGGAAGTTTGATGACAGGACCCCTTTCTTCCACCTCCTTGTTTTTGAGTTTCCGAAAATGGGCACTTGGATTCTGATACATTTTTATAATAATAATTTTGGCCCAAAAATGTACATGGTCGTAAATGAGGTTAACACCTCAATTGAGGAGATGTTTAAATGCAAAAAGCAAGAAGAGGTATTTACCATAATCTGGATGGGAGACTAACATCCATCCATGTAAACATAATCAAAACAAACTATGCGGTTTGGTTGATTTGATGGGTAATCCTGCCTCCCATTTTTCCCATAGCATCTATGGTAACTGCCTTAACAGGACCTTGTCTAGCAGAAATTTGGCTATTATGAATATTGGGGGTAATTCACTGGGCTCCCCTATGAAAACTTTTTCCTGAGAGGCCTACGAGTCAACAATTGATTTTATACTAGTTTCTTCTATGGCCGAGGGCAGCTTCAGTAGCACAGATGCTAAATTTAATAGTTTTAGCGACCATGCTATTTTAACTGGTATAATAATTCTGAACTCCAATGAGGACACGCATTTGGTAATTGATCGCCCCATATTGGCCCGAAAAAATGGTTATCAATTGAAATAGGCTCAAATTGATAGGTTTAAATTTATCCCAGAAATAATAAAAACCACTCAAACTAGCATTGAAAAGGTGTCTGGACCTATCCATAGCTCCCTCAACACTGGTCCACTCATTTACGGATCTCTTGATGCATATAAAGGCGGCCCTTCCCCGTAAAAGTAATGGAAAGAGTCCTACCCAAAAGGGATGGTTCGACTCCACCTGTAGCAAAGCCAAGAAAGCCTTCACCATTGCTCTCAAAACTCGGCCACACGATCAAACCCAGATCGCCTTACTGCGTACCCAGTTTAAATTGGCTAGAAGAACAAGGGAGAGAACACTAAGGGAGGAAATTTGGGAAAGGCTCACTCAAGCTACTATGGCAGGAGATAGCAGAGAGTTTTGGGGCATAGTCAACTCACCCTATTTTAAGACCCATAGGGACCCTTCGTTGGATACAAATGTTGGTGAGGAGGAGTGGATAGAACACTTTGCTAACATCTCGCCCGCTGAGCCCCCTGCCCGTTTCCCATCTGTCCCTCTGAACAATAAGAAGGTATTCTTGTCATTCTTACTCACTGGGGTTAGGAGGGCCCTATCGTCATGCAGTACAGGAAGAGCCCCAGGTCCGGATGGGGTCCCAATAGACCTCTTCCAGGACAACTACGACCTTTGGGTTCCTTTACTGACCAATGTTTTTAACAACATAGCAATAGTAGCCCCCCTTTCATGGAAGACAAGTATAATAGTTCCTATCTATAAAAAGGGGGACAAGAGTAGCCCTAGAAATTACAGGCCTATTTCCCTTCTAGACACTACTGCGAAACTCATGGGTCGTCTGCTTTTAGCCAGACTAGAGACTTGAGCAGATGATAAGAATATATTAATGCAAGCCCAGTACAGGTTTCAACAGGGTAGAGGAACTGTAGATCAGTGCCTCAATCTTTCACTGATCATTGACAAATATACAAGGGCTAAGGGTGGGAAAATCTATCTTGCCTTTATGGATCTTTCAGCAGCATTTGACTGCGTTTCCCACCCAAAGCTCTGGTATATCATGGAAGAGATGGGGATCGACCCTCCAATAATTGACTTTATCCGGCAACTGTACTCGGAGGCATCAGCTAGATACGGAAAAAACGGGGAATGTACCCGCCCTTTTAAGACCTTAAGGGGGGTAAGACAGGGCTGTGTCCTCGCGCCGTTCTTATTTTACATCTATACGAACGGCGTGGGGAACGCCCTTTTGGGTGTAACCCCTGATCTCCCCGTGTCCGATTTCATCCAGCTTCCAATTCTGGCATATGCAGACGACGCAGTCCTCATCGCCAGAACAGCGATAGGGCTGCGTCGCCTAATTACCACTTATGCCGCCTTCATGGACTCTCTTGACATGAAGGTTAACCAGTCAAAATCATTTGTAATTATTGCCGGGGGGAGGGGGGTGCTCGAGGAAAACTATCACACCTCCACACAGAATCAGGGAAAATCGAGGTGGTGGAGTCTCTTCCCTATCTTGGGGTACTCTTCAACAAGAATCAAACGTGGTCTAGATTAATTGATGCAAGGGCCATGGGAATGGAAAGGAGTCTGGGAGCTTTAAAAGCATTTACCTCCAGGATGGGCATGAAACCCCTGGCCACTGTTAAGCAGATTTATCAGGCTAAAACGAAATCTGCGGCCACATATGGAGCGGGTGTCTGGGGTCTGGCACACCACGAACAACTCCAAATCATTGAAGATAAGTTTTTTAAATCCTTGGTCTCCCTTCCCCAATCAACATCTAATTTTATACTCCATATGGAGCTGAGCCTACCCCATATTACGGATTCAATTAGACTGCCTCCTTTACTCATGTGGTTCTCAATTTGGCGAAGGAAAACTCTCCCTTTAACTCAGAGTATAATAAAAGATTGCCTGAGCCTTGACAATTATAAGAGAATCAGATGGATTAATTACGTCGAGCGAGAATTGACAGAGTTGGGGATGAAAGTATGGTTTACAGACCCGATGTCTTGCAGATTAATGCCCATGCAAAGACTGGTCAACACTTATGCTGAAAGCCCAGTATATTTGTAGGGAGAATAACCACAGGAAGCAGTCTATTCTAGTTTACCAACCACATTTACCTACTTGGGAAGGTGGATTCCCCTACCTAGAGGAGGTTACAATATCGCACCACAAATTTATATTACTCCGGTTTCGATTAAATCCGATCCCACTAATGTTGGGGTTTCCATCGAAAACATTTAACCATTCGGACTTGATCAATTGCCCTTGTGACAAGTCCTCTGCCCAAACAGATCTCCATATACTGTTCTTTTGTGGTTACTATCGTAAAGAAAGGAAAAAGTATATTGTACCGATTTTAAAGAGCCATAACTTTGTCCAATGTGGGGTCGCACTATTCTTTCTAAAATCATTACCAGACCATCTAGTGTCCTTCTCCCTAGCCTCATTTCTATGGGCTTGTAGAAAAAGGCGGAAGTTCTTGGGATTATAAAACTTTTTATGGAAATTTATTTAACTATATATATTCTGCATTTTAACATATTTGACATGGTAGCTTTTAGTACTTATAAACTGAAATACTGTAAGAATTTTTTAACTTTTTTATAAGAATCCAGACGAAATGGTCACCATATTTTATCTATGAGAATGGTTTCTTTTAAATTTATTGTTGTTCCTGTACTTTTATGATCGTACCCAAGAATGATCGTACCTAGTTGAAATTGATTGATAATGTCCGTCCACCACAAACCGGAGGTATTTCCGGTGAGCAGGGGGAATGGGAATATGGATATATGCATCCTTTAAGTCCAAGGTGGACAAAAAGTCGCCTTGCTGAAGGAGTGGGAGCACTTGTTGGTGTGACCATGTGAAAGTGGTCCGACTGAATGTACAGATTTAGTTCTCTGAGGTCTAGTATAGGCCTGAGAGAGCCGTCCTTTTTGGGAATTAAAAAATACAGGAAGTATACCCCGGTCCCCTGGTATTGTAACGGGACTGGTTCTATAGCGTGTTTTCCCAACAGAGAGAGAACCTCCTGCTTTAGGAGGGTGAGATGCTCTGGTGACATTGCACGTGATCTTGGAAGGATTTTTGGGGGAGTGTCTGTGCGCTCCAGGCAGTAACCATACTGGATAATTTGTAGTACCCACTTGTCTGAGGTGATTGAATTCCAGACAGGCAGGAATTGGGAGAGTCGTCCCCCGACACGAGTGGAATGATCGGGGGATAACGGAAGGAAGTCACTGTTTGTTTGCGGGGGAAGTGCGGGTAGAGTTGCCTCTGCTTCTTCCCTTACCATTGTTTCCTCTAAAACCTCCTCTGAAATAACCTCTTGAAGAGGGGGATTGGTTATTGCCCTTGTAAGAGGAGGAGGGATTTTCGGTGGACACAGTTTTTGAACCACCCCTGTAAAAGGAGCAGCGAAAGGAGCCCCTAGTGGTAGGTAACTGCAAAGCCCCCATGGACTTTGCGACCTCAGTGTCTTTCTTCATCTTTTCCAGCGAGGTATCAACAGCTGGACCAAAGAGATGCTCCTTATCGAACGGTTGGTTAAGGATGGAGGTTTGCCCCTCCGGCTTGTAGCCTGATATTCTCAGCCAAGCATGTCTGCGTAATAGTATACTGGTGTTGACTGCACAAGCTGCTGCGTCCAGGGCACACCTAATGGATGTATTGGTAATAAGTTTACCTTCCTGAATGAGGTCATTAGCCTTAGATTTGTATTCATCAGGTAAATGTTGTATGAGTTTTTCCAACTCATCGTAATGAGCCCTATCATAGCGAGCCAACAAAGCTTGAGCGTTGGCAATGTGCCAGTGATTTGCTGCCTGTGAAGCCACCCTTTTGCCCGAGGCATCAATTAGCTTAGACTCCTTATCAGGAGGAGGGGCCTCACCTGTGGTTTGTGAATTAGCTCTCTTGCGAGCATTGGAGACTACAAGAGAGTCTAAGGGCAGCTGGCCTCTAATGTAAACAGGGTCGGTAGAAGGGGGTTTGTATTTTTTGTCCACTCCAGGTGTAATTATCCTGGATCTTACAGGGTCTTTAAATACCTCATCCGTGTGCTTTAACATGCCTTTGAGCATTGGTAAGGTGTGAGTAGCTCTTTGGGAAGAAGTAAGTGTTTCAACGAGGAAATCCTCTTCTAAAGGCTCTTTATGGAGCTCCACCCCATGATATTGAGCGGCCCTATTAAGGAGCTCAATGTACCCAATGTTGTCGTCAGATGGGGAGGGTCTGGAGGGATACAAATCAGGGTCATTACATGTGATTGGGTCTGTCTGATAAACGTCCCAAGGGTCAGTGTCCTGTAACCTATCCTGATCCCCATCCCCTTCCTCCTGTGGGTCAGGTGAAAGTGGTGGTGGTGAATTTGCTGGTGAAATGAGCAAGTTAGGATCAATGGGAGAAGGAAGTGGAATATAAGGGGGAGAAGGGTTAATACCCACACTTTTCCTTTTGAGAGGAATGTGGTAGTCCTCTGCTAGGTCAATTTTCCGTTTTTTTGGAAGAATGGCATGAATATGCCCTGTTTGAGGGTTGATCACCAGTTTTTTCTGTTTCGGATCCGAAGGCGGCGCATCGGACCGAGGCCCTTTAGTGGGAGAGTCTTTTTCTTTATGAGCTGGCTTCGGCGTCGAAGGTTTCGGCTCCGAGCCTTTCGGTGTCGAAGACTTGGATTTGTGTTTCGGCACCGAAGGTGTTGGTTCGGCGCCAGAGTGGGGCCAGCTCGAGCCCGAGCCGGAAGGCTTCTCTTTCTGTTTCGGAGCCGGGCCAGAGGGCGGGGCGTCGGAAACTTTTTGTTGGTGCCGACCTTGGCCCGAGGAGGGACCGGAGCCTTTGTCTTATGTTGAGGGGGCAAAGGGGTATCTTTACTCACGGTATGCTGACCCGGAGTAATCTGCTCCTCTTCTTCCATGTCGGAGTCGGCTTCAGACACAGAGATATGTTCTTCTTCTTCCTCGGCTCTTTGAGGTTGATGTTCAGTGTCGGAATCTTCGCCGAACATGTCCGGTGCGGAGCCGCTCTGGTGCTGCATTTCGTGTCGTCAAGCCAGACGGTCACAAAGTGTCTTTTTCGATCAAAACGATCGACACGCGTCGCAGTCGTTCTCGTTGTGTTCCGGGGACAAGCAGAGGTTGCACACTTCGTGCAAGTCGGTGCGTGGAAACTTAGCACGACACCCGGGACAGAGTTTGAAGGGAGTCCGTTCCATCGACTGCTAGTGCGGTCGGCGCGGGTAGGCCCGACGGCCTGCCTCGAGTTTCCCGTTGAAGGTTTTCCGAAGTGAGATGATGCGTGTCGAATGGGGAACCGCGATCGATAACAATACCGTTGAGGGTAGTGGATTGCGCGTCGAAGGGGTCCGAAACGGTACCGAACCGGAACGCAGCAATGCACATTCGAACCCGATGGCGGAAAAAACCAATCTAAGGATGGAGTCGATGCCCATGCGCACTATCACCGAAAGGAGTAGTCACCTACCTCGTGACTGGAATGACTTCTTCGAACAAAAATAAAATGCAAACACTAGATGGCGATCTATGCATAGCATGTGATCTACAGCTCACATGCCTCGAACTGACTGATTTATGTGGAAATGTGAAATGACTTTGGGTAGAAATTGAGGATCTGTCCACATGACAATTCTGTCCTTGTGGATTTGCAAGTATGGCTCTTGGATCGTAAGTGCCTGCAGCTCACTCATCCTGCAAAGAGATGTCATTGCAACCAGGAATGCAGTTTTTAGGGTGCACATCTTAAGTGAGGCCTTGTGTAAAGGTTGAAAAGGCTTTCTCATTAGCTGTGATCATACAAGATTTAAGTTACATGTGGGGTCTGGCATCCATTTAGGTCTTTTAGCTCCCTCTAGGAACCTCTTTATTACAGGGGTTCTGAAGAAACCTCTTTCTATATGGCCTCTTGTGTAGGCCACTACTGCAGCTAAATGTACCTTTAAAGAAGAATAAGTGTGCAGTCTACAAAACGTAAGCTACTAAAGGACTGTTGTGTCTTCATCATCATAAATACTTTATTTCGGCCAAAGGCCTTAAAAAGTTTCACAGTAAAACAAAATATTTAATTGTCAATATTAAACTGCACTGTCGGTCTCAGTGCATTACTTAAGGTAGAAACGGATAGAAGCTGGTCACTAAGTACTCCAATACATCCCCCTATTGTAAGTGTATATAAAATCAGCTAAAACTGTGTATAATACAATTAAAAGTTACAAATAAGATTAATACATTCCAAGGTGCATATTTCAGGCAGAGGAGCACATTATTCATTGTAGCATCACAGCTTTAGTCCCATTTTGCCTCCTATAATCCCTACTGCAAACAGATATCTAGAAATGGCAAATATTACATACGATCCAGTACTGTCAGCACCCTTAAAGCGTATTGGTACTTCCTAAATCCCAATGTATTGCACAACGGGCAAATCCATTTCCTCCTTGCCCGAGCATATGCTGGACAGAAGAAGAGGATATGCGCAGTGTTTTCAATAGGCCCTAAAGTGCATAAAGTGCAAGTACGATCTCCCTGCGTTCCCCAATTAACAGTATAACTCTTAATCTGCAGGGTGTCATACCTTAGTTTTAAGTACAATATTCTTACCAAATGAGGTTGTACATTGTCAAGAAATTCTTCGAAGATCGAATTAGGTTTTACATTGAGAATTGAGTTGTTAACCTTCCCAAATTTGGGTCGCAATGGAGTGCATTCAAGATATGTATCCAATATATTCTTTTCAATACATTTTTGCAACTTGATGTTAAGTTATGTGGCTCAATCCAATATGAGCTAAGGCCTAGTTCTAAGAGCCATTTCTTGACAAATCTAAGCCAAGGAAAAGTGAAACATCTGTCAATGGCTAGGAGTTCTTTTACACCTTCTCTGTATACCGCTAATTCTGGTGTTATCCATAGTCGTACCCAGTAAAGCAGCGGTCGCAGTGTTGCAGTTTGTCCTATGCGCTTCATGTTTAGTTCGTGAAACATTGGGATGAGTGGTGTTGATAGGGGTAGCCCCATTAGTTTCTTAGACTTGTTTTCCCCATTTGTTAATTGCTTAATGTCACCAATACCCCAGAGTTCTGATCCATAAAAAGCTGCTGCCTGCGCCTTACATTTATAAAACTCTAGGGCTAGTGTCAAGGGTTTGCTTGAGGAGGATAGCCCCTGCCCTCTGGGCAAGACTAGTGCTGAATGGTTTACCTGCAGTTTCCATGTTAGCTTCGAGTCAAGTAGTATACCCAAATAGGTGAAGTGTGGGACATGCTCTAATTTTTGAATGTTCACCTTAAAATGATTTCTAAAACCCTTATGGGTATTTATGGCCATGTACTTAGTTTTGCCAATATTTATTTCTAAGCCTTTTACGTTACAGTATTTAGTAAAATCGTCCACTAAGTTTTGCAAGCCCCTGGGTGTCTGCGAGATCAGGATGGTATCGTCTGCAAATAACGCTGGGACAGAGTTCCCACTCAACTTAGAAGGGTAATTTTCAGTTTTTTTTAAATGATCAACCACATCATTGATGTAGAGCGAGAAAAGGGTGGGAGCAAGTACACATCCTTGTCTCACTCCTCTATCTATTGGGATCGGTTCTGTGAGCTCCCCATTCGTGCCCCTGCGAACTCTTGCGAAATTGTTGCAATGTAGCCTTGCTATCTGGGCTAACAGGCTTGCAGACACTTTCTGTTTTTTTTGTGAGTCCCACAGTAGGCATTTAGGTACAAGGTCGCCCTTAGGTCTAGAAATGCTATGTAGATGTGTCCCCCCTTTACCTTGACATATTTCCAAATGATGCACAATAGTCTGAAGACTTGATCTACTGTACTTGTGCGAGCTCTGAATCCGGCCTGGTACGGGGACAGTATGCTGTTAATATCTATCCATTTGTTAAGCCTATTTAAAAGTTGTCTAGCGTAGATTTGTTGGAGCACTTCTATTAGGCTAATTGGCCTATAGTTCTCGGGTTTCTGTTTACTACCTTTTTTATGGATAGGGACAATTTCAGCCCCTTTCCATGTTGCCGGTACTGGAGCACCTGCTGCTATGGTGTTACTTGACATACGGGACCCAAACCTTTTTATCATGTTTGAACAGATCTCCAGGAAGTCTATCTAATCCTGGGGCTTTTCCCTGCTTGATGGAGTCTATTGCGTGTTCAGTTTCTTTTAAAGTAAAAATGATCGCATCTCTGTCTCCCTAATCATTAGCAGGTCCACAGGATTCAACTGTTGTGTCCTTAATGTTGTCCCGTAATAGCCCTTTATTTTGTCACCATTTTGAGTACCTTTCCCAGTCTGCTATGTAACACTTCCTTATTGTTGGCTTTCTTGCTTCTCTGAGAATGGACATTGTGTTTTCTGGTAAACCTAGATGACCATATTCTATGTCCTCATGGGCCATGGTGTTAAACAAACTTTCTGGTTCTGGATGTAGCATTCTTTCTCTGTCCACTGACAGTAGGTCTTGTTGTCTGCAACTTCCAAACGTTGACTTGCGCCATTTCTTTTAGGTCTGAGAGCAAGTTCGTCTTGCCTTTTGAGGGGCAATGAGTATTAGCATCATCTTGAAATGCTTGCATTTGTTGATTACTCTGAGTAACAGAAGTATCGGGAGAAAAGGCATACGCAAATATCCCTGACCAGTTTATCGACAGAGCATTCCCTTTGGATTGGTGGTGTCGATGTCTGGACATAAAGTACTGGCATTTTGCATTTGTTGGTGTTGCGAATAGATCCATTTCTGGAGTTCCCCATTCTTTGAATATTTGTTTGAGTATTGCCTCGACATTGTCTTTCCCTGGAAGATTAATTGTTAAGTTTATTGGTCTCTGATTCGCTCACTTCCAGATTTCTTGTGCTAGTCTTGTTAGAACAAGGGATTGTGTTCCACCCTACTTGTTGAGATAAATCATTGTCGTGGAATTGTCCATTTGAACTAACAGAGTTTTTCCCCACAGTTTTTCCCCACAGCTCTTTCTGAAAGGCTTTTAAGGCTAGGAACCCTGTTTTTAGCGCCAGAACATTGATATGTTGTACTGCCTCCTGAACCTTCCATACACCTCTGAGTTTGAAAATCCCCATTTGCGCTCTCCAACCCATATGCGAGGCATCTGTGCCAATTATTACACAGTAGGAGTTGATTGTAAAAATGGTCTTTCCGCTGCCAAATGTGATCTGTTCACCATGCCATTTTGTTCTGTACTTTGTGTGACAACCACTAGCTCCTCCCAACTCCCAGTGGCTTGTGACAGCTGGCTCTGTACCCATTCTTGAATTTGTCTCATATGTAGCCTAGCATATGGTATGAGAGGGTTGCATGAGGCCATCTTCCCCAGTATTTTCCCCACAGTCCTCTGTCAGAGATTGCCCCTTATGGTAGAGGCTAGTTTCTTGAATTATGGATGCTATTCTCTTCTTGCTTGCAAGGGTGAGCCTTTGCCTCTGTAGAGTTTATTCTTGCTCCTAGAATTTGTTTTTCCTTTTATGGGAATGTTGATTTTTTTATGTTTATTGAAAACACCAGCCTGTAAAGTGCTGCTAACGCCCACTGTGTGTCCCTTTGACATTTGTAGAAAGAGTTTGTTCTTATTACCAATCACCTAAGTAAGGATATACGTGTATCCCTTGTCTTCGTAAGTGCATTACCACTGCTGCTAAGCACTTTGTAAACACTCTTGGTGCAGACTTTATCCCGGAGGCTAGTACCTTGAATTGATAGTGTGCTGTTGACTACAAAGCACAAGTATTTCTTGTGTCTGATTTATTTGGATGTACAAGTAAGCATCTTTTAGGTCTATAGTGGTCATGTAATCTCCATTTTGTAACTGTGGTATTACTTCTTACAGTGTTATTTTGAATTTTTGAGTCTGTATGAATTTGTTTATGAAACAGAGGTCTAGTATTGGACGTGGATCCCAGTCTTGTTTTGGAATCAGTTAATATGTTGAGTAATTTCCCTGATCAATCTCTTTTTGGGCACCCTTTCTATTGCCCTCTTTTCCAGCAATTCCTTTATTTCTTCGAGTAGGCACGATGTTTCCTCTTTTGAGTCAACTGCTTTCTTTGGTCTCCTTGCTGGCGGTGTCTTTAACAGTTCTATGTAATATCCAAATTTTATGATCTTTAGTATCCAATTGTCTGATGTCCGCTTCCTCCACTCCCGAAGGAAGTTCTTTATTCTGCCTCCAACTGGTGTTCTGTGTGAGAGGGTTTGATGACTTGATAAGTCACTCACTGGTGAGGGCCGCACATTCCATGTGGGGCTGAGCTCTTCCTCATGCCCGTCTCCGAAAGGACTGGCATCCTTGTGCCTGATACTGCCAGTGTTGTGGGGGTGTTTGTGATTGACTTGTCCCCTAAAAACCAGTGATGTGATACTAGGGAAACTATCTCTTCCTGCCGGTCTTCGTCCTGGTGCTGTTCCTCTTCACATATTTCCTCTTAATTGCAGCGCACCCATAGATTTGGCAGTTACATTAACCTTCTTGAGCTGCTGCAGGTTTTCGTCCACCGTGCTGTCAAAAAGTTGTTGTCCATTAAACGGTGTATTTATTTATTATGTTTGCTTGTACTTCTAGTTTGAACCCAGATACTCTTTTAGAAACTTGCAGTGTCAGCTGCATCTAAAGCAGACTTGAGGCATGTATTGGCGATGTTTTTGCCTTCTTCTGCCAGGCTTGCCGTTCTCTTCTTGTACTGTTCTGGCAGGTGCTTCATGAGCTCTGCCACCTATTTCCAATGTTGGTAAGCATATCTATTTAGGAGATCGTTGGACTTGGCAATCCTCCATTTATTTGCTACATCTGTCAAATTTCCTGCCCATTAAATCCATCTTTTTGCTTTCTTTGTCTGGCGGGGGTCCAGATGTTGTAGGAATATTTGCCCTTTTCCTTGCCATGGGTGCAATGATGGAATCAGCTGGTATATAGTGGGTCTTTAGATGAGTGTTTATATTTCTTTTCTGCCCTCAGTGTCACAGCCCTGCACGCTCCTTGAATGCCTCTCTTCCTTGATCCAGGATACAGGGCAGCACTGGGAGGAACTAATTCTTTGTTTGCAAAGGCAGCAAGGTTTCTAGGAGGAAGCAGGACTGTGTTTTTCCTCCTCCAGTTGTGCTCCATATTTTTCCACAGTTTTCTTGATGATCTGGCCATACATTGCAATATCATCTGGAGGTGAAGGCCTCAATGTAGAAGAGTCAATCTCCTCCTCAAGAAACGCTGTTTCCAGATCCTGCCACTGTTTCTGCATACTCTGAGTCCTCAAACTCCTGAAATACCCCCATGGCTTCTGGGTTTTCCTGTTCCAAGAAGAATTCCCTGTCTTCCTCTTCTTCTTGCGGCTCTGGTGTTAAGGGAGGGTCCAAATCTTCGACGTCCTGTCCTTTTGGCGTTGAGGCTTTTTGTGGGGTTCGGAATTCCAGAAGGAAAGCGTCAAAATTACTTTTCTTTTGAAATAAAGTTGCCATTTCTGCCTCGAGACGCGTTTTCTTTCTTAAAATTTCGTCCGACCGTTCTTTGTGGTCAAGCATTGATTTTCTCTTTGACAACGAGGAGTCTGTCGCTGATGTGTCGATCAATGTTTTTTTGACTCCTCCCGCAGTCTTTCGAAGTCGAAACATCTCTACTTTCAACGTCTTTAGAAGTAGTCTTTTCGAGGGTTTACCTCATGTGGTGTCCCAGTCGGAGGATCCAAGGGGTTCTTTATGGTTTGAATTGCCTTTTCAGCGATTTTTTCAATGTCAAGATCCCCGTTTGCGATTTGAGTCTGTTGTTCGAGACTCTACCCCTGAATGTTTTTTCGGCATTACCCGAGATTTTTTCTTTATGCTTGTGCGATTCCCTCTCAACGTCCGAGCCTTTTCCTTCAGCCCCTTCGGCGATGTAATACTCGTAGTCACTCGACAAACCCAGGTCCTTTAATAATAGTGCCTGCTTCTGTCCCTGCATGGCGTAGTATGCCTGTCTCCGTTTGTGTTGTGGCCTCAGCATTTTCGGATTGAACCCTGTACAGGCATCGCAGCCGTCGCTCTTTTGGTCAAGTGATAGACAAAGGTTACACACCTGATTGTTGACTTTTATTGATGAATTTATGGTGGCACTTTGAGCAGAATTGAAACAGAGTCTTCTCCGTCACATGGTACAGGGAGCCCTCTGTCCGGGCATTCTCCGAAATAGTCACAGAATCTTCGATTGTTGATAGAAAGCCCCTCCGGTACCGCTATTCTGTCTTCTTCTGGATTTCTTTGACAAACTTAGTCTAAATTTCTAATTTATTCACAGACTGGAAAGCCTTCAACTATGCTTTCAGACCCAACAACAGAAAAAAAGAATCTGGAGCTGGCGACCACGCGTAGGAGCTTCCGGGGAGGACCTAAGACGTCAGAGAAGGAATAGTTTCTTACCTGTAACTCCAGTTCTCTTGTAGGGGTATTTCCGTGATAGTCATAATCATGTGAATAGTCCCGCCCATGCGCGTGGACCCCGGAGCACTTCATTAGATATATCTTCTTAAGTTGTCATCCTCTGCCTTTCTTCAGGAAGGCCTGCATAGACACTTAAGAGATAAAGAGACAATAATGCAGCCTAACTAACTAGGCTACACTGGCCATTACTTCATCTTGAAGTGAAAAAAGATAGCCAGTTAACTTTTAAATTTAGTAATTTTACTGAGTTTCACCACTAGAAAACTCCTTCACAAAACTCCTTTTTTCATGATAGAGATGAAAGGGTTGGACAGAGAAGCCCCCATAGGCTGCCATCATGTGTCTGTAAATGGATACCGTGCCTTTAAGAGTCTCCAGAGACCCCCGGTATCCCATGATGCACAGCCAGAGGCAGTTACTTTCAGTTCTTTTTGAAGGCGTAGAGTAGCAATGCCTGTTGAGTCCTGTGAACATCTGTTTCTGCCACCGGGGAGGAGGGCGGGTTGCTTATGACTATCACGGAAATACCCCTACAAGAGAACTGGAGTTACAGGTAAGCAACTATTCCTTCTCTTGTAGGGGATTTCCGTGTATAGTCAATCATGTGAATAGATTAGCAAGCCCATCCCAAAAAACAACTCCCCAGCGGTGGAAGAAACAGAGAATAACCTCACTATTGTGCAAATAGATTGCGAAGTGAAGCCTGCCCAACCTGAGCATCTGCCCTAGCATCAGTGTCTAGGCAGTGGTGCTTAGTAAATGTATGGACTGACTTCCAGGTGGCAGCCTTACAGATTTCCGAAATAGGTACATTACGAAGTAAAGCCGCTGTAGCAGCTTTACCTCTGGTAGAGTGAGCCCTAGGCTTACTCACAAGAGTCTTGTTGCCTTTCTGGTAACACAGCTGAATACAGGAAACAATCCACCTAGAAATGGATTGTTTGGAGGTAGCTAGACCAGTCCGGACCGAGCCATAGTTTACAAATAACTGGTCTGATCTACGAATATCCTTAGTCTTGTCCAAATAGAACTTCAAGACCCTCCTGACATCAAGGGAATGAAGCAACCTCTCAGCAGGAGAAGAGGGATTCTGAAAAAATGTAGGCAATGAAATAGTTTGATTCACATGAAACTCTGAAACTACTTTAGGGAGGAACTTAGGCTGAGTCCTCATCACTACCTTAGAGGAATGAAAAACTGTACATGGCTCTCGACAACATAGTGCGTGAAGTTCGCTAACTCTGCGGGCAGAAGTTATGGCCACAAGGATAGCTGTCTTCCAAGACAGATGCTGAAGAGAAGCCTATGAATGGGTTCAAACGGTTCCCTCATCAGTCGAGAAAGAACCACATTGAGCTCCCAAGGAGGCGAAGGACGCCTAATGGGAGGAAACACTTTTCTCAATCCTTCAAGAAAATCTCTGATGACTGGGATTTAAAAAAGGAAGTTTGTGAAGGACATTTCCTATAAGCAGTTAAAGATGCCAGGTGAACTTTAATCGAATGAAACTGGAGGCCAGATTGAGCTAAGTGTAGCAAGTAAGGAAGGATGACATCTTCCTTGCAGGAGGTAGGATCCACATTCTTAGCCGCACACCAGATGCAAAATCTCTTCCATTTATATGCATAGGAAGTGCGTGTAGATGGCCGTTTGGCCTCCTTCAATATCTCCATGCAGTCCCGAGGGAGATTCAAATGTCCGTACTGTATTAACTCAGGAGCCATGCCGCCAAATTCAACGACGAGAGGTTGGGGTGCACCATCTGTCCGCCGAACTTCGTTAGAAGGTCCAGCCGGCATGGAAGACGGAGATGTGGCAGGAGAGACCGGTGGAGTAGGTCTGTGAACCACCACTGACGGGGCCACTCCGGAGCAATGAGGATCCTCTTGGCCCGTGATTGTGAGAGCTTGATCAGTACTGTCGGGATCAGGGGAATTGGAGGAAAAGCGTAGAGAAAGCCTCCTGACCAGTTGATCCACAGTGCATTCCCCAGAGTCCCTGGTTGGTAAAACCTGGAGGCGAAGTCGCGGCATTTGCTGTTTTCCGCAGTAGCAAACAGATCGACCTCTGGAGTACCCCATCTTCCGAAGATGTCTCGCACCACTTCGTCGTTTAAGACCCATTTGTGACTTTCATGAATGAGTCTGCTGAGAGCGTCTGCCTGAACATTTTGAACACCTGGGAGGAGAGTTGCTGTGATGGTCAGGTTCCTGGCCAATAGCCATGTCCAGATGGTCTGGGCTTCCCGAGAGAACGCTCGAGATCTCGAGCCCCCCTGCTTGTTGAGATAGAACATTGTTGTCATATTGTCCGTCTGGACAAGCAGGGAACTGGTGTGAAATGACGGCTGGAAGGCTTTCAGCGCCAAATGAACTGCTCGAAGTTCCAGGAAGTTGATGTGGTACGTGGCCTCTTTCCGGGACCACGTGCCCTGTATCTGAAGGTGGTCGGAATGTGCACCCCAGCCGTGCAGAGACGCATCCGTCACTATGGTTTGCATCGGGATTTCCTTGTGGAAGGGAATCCCCCGGAGGAGATTGCGGGGAGAACACCACCATCGGATGGACTGGAGGGCCTGCTGTGACAGCTGAATCCTGTCTTCCCAATCCCCCAGTTTCTGGTCCCACTGATCTTCCAGACATTCCTGCAGGGGTCTGATATGGAGGCGTGCATTTGGAGTGAGGAAGATACAGGAGGCCATGGAGCCCAGGAGAGAAGATACCTTCCTCACCGTCAGGGAGGGCATGGTCATGAGAGCCTGAGTCTTCCGAAGGATCGATAAGCGTCTCTCCTCCGAAGGACACACGTTTGCCGTGCGAGTATCGATGGTGGCTCCCAGGTACTGTAGACATTGGACAGGAGTCGAGACAGACTTCGTGAGGTTGATGTGGAGGCCCAAACGAAGAAGGAGATTGGAAGTCAGATTGAAATGCAGTTGCGCTTCCTGAGACGTAGCTGCCTTGATCAGCCAGTCGTCTAGATATGGGTAGACGAACACCTTGTTCTTCCTTAGATGTGCAGCAACTACGGCCATGCATTTGGAAAAATGTCCGGGGCGCTGACTTCAGGCCGAAGGGAAGCACTGAGTATTGATAGTGGTTGTTGCCTACGGTGAATCGCAGGAACTTGCAATGTTTCCTTGCTATGGGCACGTGAAAATATGCGTCTTGCAGATCTATTGCGCATAGCCAGTCTCCCTGATGAAGTTGAGGGTAGATTTAATGCAAGGACAACATCCGAAACTTTTCTCTGCAAATCCATTTGTTTGCCTGTCGCAAGTCGAGGATGGGTCTGAACTTGTTCTTGTCTTTCTTGCGGACTAGAAAGAACCGAGAATACAGTCCTGTTCCACTCTGTGCAAGAGGAACCGGTTCTATCGCCCTTTTCTGTAAGAGGATATTGGCCTCCCTCTGTAACTCGGGTAGCATGTAGTGTGAGCGAGTTGGAGGAATCGACGGAGGAGGGCTTGTGAAACGTAGCGAGTATCCATTGCGAACAATATTCAGCACCCAATTGTACTGAGTTATTTTCTGCCACTCTGCCAGGTAATTTTGAATGCTTCCCCCCATTGGAGTGGGTAACAGAAGAGGGGGAAGTGACCCTTCAGGGCATGGAACCAGCAGGGGCCTTGTTCCCTTGTGCAGACTGCTGGTTGGACCGTCCTCGCGACTGGCGTTTCTGAAACAGCTGAAAAGACCGCTGAAACTGCTGTTGAATAGACTGACGGCCTTGCGATAGTTGGAACCTCTGGAAAGAATAACGCCGTTGGAAGGGGCGGAAGGTTTTTCGCTGTTCTTTAGGTTTCTCTCGACCTACAGCCTTCAAAGTCTCCATCTCCGTCTTCATGTGGGCCATCTCGTCATCCGCATGGGAGCCAAAGCGAGTCGTGCCAGAGAATGGTAGATTAGAGATGCGCTGTTGCGCCTCCGGCTTCAGTGAGGTAAGACGAAGCCAGGAATGCCTCCGGAGAGCAACTCAGTGGCAATACCCGTGGGCTGACAAGAGTGAAGTATCCGCTGCAGCACTGATGATTTGATTCGAAACCATCAGTCCTTCGTTCAGTATCTCCTGAAAATCTTCCCGCTTGTCCCTGGGCAGGAGGTCCACAAATTGTTGAAGCGACTCCCACAGGGATCGGTCATACCGGCCCAGCAAGGCAGTAGAGCTGGCCGCCTTCATGGATGTAGCTGCGGTGTGGCAAACTTTTCTCCCCACCGAATCCAGCTTACGGCTTTCCTTATCAGGTGGTACCGTTGAAGTCGGAGCATGCTGTTTCCTTGCCGCCACCACTATGACAGAGTCCGGGGTGGGGTCCAGTCGGAGGAAGGCAGGATCCGAATCAGGTGGGTGGTATTTCTTCTAAAGCCTAGAAGGCGCAGATTTTATAGAAGATGGAGTCAAGAACAGTTCCATAGCAGGTTCCACTAAACCAGGCACCAACGGCAGCAAGGGACGAGATGTTTGTCTCTGCTGGAGAGTTTCAAATATAACTGAAGTCAAAGGCACAGGAGTAGACAAGGGAATGTTAAGCTTTGACGCCCCTCTGACCAGAACCTCCTGAAAGGTGGTGATATCATCAACGGGAGACACTCTTTGAGGAGGAGAGTCAGTTAGAGTAGGAGAGTACCTCCCCGTACTCGTGGAAGACGTGTCCCTGGTATGCCCAGAGCAAGATCTCTCATGGTGATGGCGATGAGATCGCGTGGAAGACCGGCGGTGTCTACGGGAACGATGTCTCGGCCGAGACCGTGACCTTGGTCTGCGAGGCTCTGCAGGACGCGTGGGCTGAGGAGCTGTGGGCCCAGGCTGAGGCAGAGGCGTAGGATGAACCGGAGTAGGAGGCGGCCGCGGTGGAGGTGTTGTTGGCAGGGCCACCGGTTGACGAGGAGCAGGAGGCGTCCTTGACGTTGAATAGGTACGGGAGTACTCTGAATCTGCAGAAGAGACCAGCCTCCTCCGCTTCCGAGCTGGCTGCGAAGAAGGCGCCCTGGACTCAACGCCAGACCTTCCCCTCGACGGCGAACGGCGACGTCGTCTGGACCGTGAACTCCCTGTCAACGTCGACAGGCTCACTACGGAGCGAGTCCCGGAACGGTACCTTGACGTCGAAGGTGACTCCTCGACGTCTACCTTCTCGTCGACTTAGACCTTCTCCTCGACGTCGACCTTCTCGTAGAAGTCAATGGTGATCGGCGGTGTCGCATCGACGGCGACCGCCGGTGCCTCCGTGACTCCGATCGACGACGATGACGCCTCGACGGCGATCTGCGTTGATGAGTCGACGTTGAACGAGGAGACCTCCTCGACGGCGATCTCGGCCGAGATCTCGCCGTCCTGCTCTTCGACGTAGAGCGTCGACGTCGCTTCACCCCAGAGCCCTGGGTCGACGGAGAGCATATCGTTGTCATACCTGCTCTCGTCGTCATCTTCGACGTCGACCTGGAACGGCGCTGTTTTTCCGCCGTTTTTCGACTGGGGAGCCCCCCAGAGGTTGAAGCATGGGTTTTGGAAGAGGACTCGCCCTCTCCTTGCCCAGAAGTTGTAGATGCTGTCTTCGCTGCTCCAACCCTTGGAGTTGAATCTTCTCCCTGTCACGCAGGGTGCGTCTAGAAAAGGTTTTGCAGATAGAGCAGGTGTCAGGCACATGAGAGACAGGCAGACACAGAATACAAACTCTGTGTGCATCCGATTTGGCCTTCTTTCTACCACAGTCAGAACACTTGTCGAACAGAGAAGGCATTATGACAAGAAAACTGTGGAAATTCTGCCAAAAAAGAACAGCAGAAGGTAGATACAGGCCAAAGACGTAGAGTGAAGTAGCAAAAATTCAAATACTTTAGTAAATTCTGAAGAAAATACCAAAATAGGTAGAGCTCAATGCTCCAGGGTCCTGCAAGCAGGAGCCGGAAAAAAGAACTGAAAGTAACTGCCTCTGGCTGTGCATCATGGGATACCGGGGGTCTCTGGAGACTCTTAAAGGCACGGTATCCATTTACAGACACATGATGGCAGCCAATGGGGGCTTCTCTGTCCAACCCTTTCATCTCTATCATGAAAAAAGGAGTTTTGTGAAGGGGAGTTTTCTATGTGGTGAAACTCAGTAAAATTACTAAATTTAAAAGTTAACTGGCTACCTTTTTTCACTTCAAGATGAAGTAATGGCCAGTGTAGCCTAGTTAGTTAGGCTGCATTATTGTCTCTTTATCTCTTAAGTGTCTATGCAGGCCTTCCTGAAGAAAGGCAGAGGATGACAACTTAAGAAGATATAGCTAATGAAGTGCTCCGGGGTCCACGCACATGGGCGGGACTATTCACATGATTATGACTATACACGGAAATCCCCTACAAGAGAAGGATGTATACGACACAAAATGGTGCGATCGTCGATGCCCAAAACAAAAAAAGGACTACTAAAGATAAAGAAGAATTCCGGGCCCACCCATTAGATGGCGAAATAATGCACAACATGTGAATCCAGAAAAGATTCACATTGCAAAACTAGTTCTATCAGTTTTAGAACACTGCTCCAGTTGCATTTGCTTGAAAAGGTTTGCCACCTACAGCTAGGTTATGCGAGCAAGAGCAGAGGTTTGGATACTAATTAGAAGAGTCTAGAGACCTTTATAAAGGCCAGAAAAATTCTGGGGTGAAAAGTTAGCACAAGAGAAATGGCATTCCAAAGCCAGAAGAGCAGGTGACAAACAAGTGCCAAGTATGTTTAAAGGTAACCCTAACTAAGAAGAATCAATTTAAAACTCATCTGCCCATCTCCTTTGGAGTGCAGGTAATCCTTCTTTAAATCCACATTTTCTGAAATGATTAAACAAGGCTAAGAGAAAGAAGAACAGAAAGCAGTACAAAGAACACAAGGGCTTGGGAGGTGAAGAAATAAAGTAAAAATGAAGTCTTCTGGAACATTAGACACTGTTCCAGGCCAGGACTTACCAATATCTGGAATAACTTCATCTTCATCAGAATTGCTGTCTTCCTCAGAATCGTCCTCTTCATCTTTCTCAGGCAGGTTTTCTATCTCAGTTACTGTGCTGTCTTCATAGGTGTAGCCAATAGAAGCCTTCTTTTCAGACAGCCTGTAAAAACACAAATTGAATCCTATTAATAAAAAAAATACCTCCCACCAAATCATAAACATAAAGTGAGTTGTAAAGTTATACAATGAACTGTGTGACATTTTTCCATTGGAATACAAACCAGGTGGAAAGGTGTGCAGGTGGATATCTTTGCCCTAAATATATGAAATTACACACAGCACAAACAGCGCTGCAACTAAACTGATGTTTGTAAAAACATATTGAAGAAACTGAGTCAGATACCATAGGTTAGTGGAAATGGAAAAGTTATACACTTGTAATCCTAGTTCTCTTCCAGGTGAAACCTCAAAGTTATAGGCACTGAACATTCTCTCACTGGCATCCCGGAGCACTTTTTTCTCTCTTTAAAAAAAAAAAAAAATTTAAACTATATTTATATGTATATATAACTTTGTACAATAGTATACTGCATATATGTTTGCAGCCTAAAGAAAAAGCTAACAAAATGGCTAAATTTCATAACATTTTCATTTTTAAAAATGAGATAAATTAGTAAACAATGGTCACTGATAAAGTAGTGACTATAGATAATTCTCCACACAACCTTTGTTTTTAAAAGAGAAGGAAAGGGAATGTGTGACATTGTTATTCAATATGCTGCACTGCAAGTCAAAAGAGACACCTAGCACTGTGCCTTTAAGATCCCCACAATACACCCAACAATCCCATCATGCTCTACAAGTGACAGTTCGGTCAGATAATTTGTGCAGAAACATAGGATCCTTGGTGGTAATTGTTGAAAAGGAAGGACTAGTTGTCCGGGGAGGTGGGAGGGTTGTTTATGACTTTGATGAGGATTACCACCAAAAAGAACTAAAATCAAAGGAGAGTAACTTTTCCTTCGCTTTCAGGGGGTCCTCATCAAGTCATAAGCACTGAATAGAACAGCAAGCCCATCCCATAAATAAGTGGACACAAAATAGAAAATATCTCCAACAATCACCCGAAAAGCTTCCTCAAAGAAGCCTGTCCTACTTGAGTATCCACTCTGGAGTCTAAATCCAGACAAAAGCTTCTAGTGAAAGTATGAACAGATCTCCAAGTAGCAGCCTTACAGATTTCTTGCATGGGAACATTTGTAAGAAGGGCTATGGTAGCACCCAGCATTTCCCAGCTTTTCCCTGTGTGGAATGTGTTTTAAGTCTACCAGGTAGGGGCTTTTTAGCTAGCTGGTATGAATGTAGTATACAGGAAACTATCCATCTAGAAATTGACTGATTTGATGAAGGTAAACTGGTTCTTACTGGACCGTAATTTATGTAAACACGATCTGACCGTTTTAGATCTTTAGTTTTGTCTAGATGGAAATTAAGAACTCCTTTTATGTCTAGAGAAGGCAGAGAGGGCTCTGCTGGATTTGACCGGTTGAGAAAGAATGTTGGCAAAGGGATGGTTAGGTGAAAATCTGAAACCACCTTGAGAAGAAAACTAGGGTGTGTTCTCATTACCACTCCATTACTATAGAATACGGTGTATGTTTCAGTAGCACAAAGTCGGCCTTTACTAACTCTGCGCACAGGGTTAATAGAAACTAAGAAAGCTGCTTACCATGCAAGATGTTGTAAAGACGCCATGTAAATGGGTTCAAAGGGGGGGGGGGGGTTATTAATTTAGATAGAACAGTGTTAAGCTTCCAGGGAGGAGAAGGGGATTTAACAGGAGGAAAAAAGTTTTGACTGGCATTCTAAAGAAAGAGGTTTGTGATGGAGATTTCCCATAGGCAGTTATAGCTGCAAGGTATACTTTAACAGAAAAAAATGTAAACAAGACCTTGCCATACAAAGTAGGAAAGATATTACCACATCTTGACACAAGATGGATTGTGGATGTTCTAAATGCACCAAATTCAAAATGTCTTCCACTTAAAGGCATATGATCTTATAGTGGAAAGTCGCTTAGCTTCTCGGAGAATGTTCATGAATCTTGTGGAAGACTTAGATGACCATGTTGCAGGAATCCAGGTGCCAGTAAGTTCAGTGATGGAAGGTTGGGAAGTAAGATCCGGCCTTCAAACTTGTACAAGAGATTCTGCCTGCACAGCAGTCTCTTCTGTGGTCGAACTGACAGGTAAAGGTGGTCCATGGACAAATCCATTCCGGTGCTATCATTATCTTCCTGAATTTGGACAGGTAGAGTATGATAAGAATCACTGGTATGAGAGGGATTAGAAATTTCTTTGACCAATCTATCAAGAGGGCATTCCCCTTCAATCCTGGTTGGTAAACTCTGGATGCATTTTGTGCATCTGCAAACAAATCTATTTGTGGGTAACCAGAATCTTAAAAAATGTCTTGCAAGTCTTTGTTGTTTGGAACCCAGTTGTGGTTTTCTTGAAATACTCAGCTGAGTTTGCTCGTACAACCTGAACACCTGGAAGGTGAGAGCCGTTGTTAGTTTTCTTGCTATTAACCATTTCTATATCACTTGAGATTCGAAAGAGTGGCCTCAAGTGAATTCCGCCTCCATGTTCAGATAATACATTGCTGTTGTATTGTCTGTCAGAACAAAAAAGTAGTTTGTTGTTAATTATAGAAGGTTGATATGGTAGGTTTTTTCCTTGTCTGACCATACTCCATGGGTTTTTAAGTGTCACACCATGACTGATACTGCAGGGACCAGCCAGCAGCTCAACCTGGGTCCCTATGCACATCTGGAAGTTTCTCAACTTAAAGATTTGTGCAAAGCATGGAAAATTGCCATGGGTCCTAAACACAATAAAGCCCATCTCCAGCAGTTGCAGGCAGAGAATGATAAGGCCCTGGCAAACAGAACTTCCCCCACTGGGGAAGAAGTAGAAGATGAGGAGGTAGCTGAGGAGGATGCTGACTCCATCACTACCCTCTCAGATAGCAACACTTCTGGTAGTAGTAGCCCCAGTAGTGTCACCGATGAAGCAGGCACTGAAGATGTAGATCTTCAGAAACCGGCAAAGAGGATAGCTCTAGAAGCTAAACTCTTAGCCATAGAAAAAGAAAGAGCTGAGATGGTGTAATGCTATTAAGAAAGATATATTGACCACTGACTCCATTTTGTATAACTGACTACATTTTCTGTGCTGACTCCATCTTGTGTAACCAACTCCATTTTCTTTGCTCACACGCAGTTGAAGGGTGGGGAGGGATGTTTTCGCTCTTCACTTGTTTTCGCTCCTCATCGAGCAGAGTAAACTGGAACATGTTGTGTGGGATGCGTGCTTGATACCTTTCAGGGCAGTGATTGTTGTTGCCAGAGAAATGTGTGGAATGTACAGCTCTGTCTCGAAGTCAAAATACAGGGGCCTGGCCAGTTTCTGTCTTGACCTTGACACAGACCAGAATGGTCAGCTCGGTTTTTCGGAACAGAAGAACAGGGGCGAGGCTTCTAGAACCTTCGCCTCAGGTTGAGTAAAAGTATTAAAAGCAGGGAATCTTGGCACCCAGACGGGAGCTCGCTTGTGGCACAGACGTGTCGTCACAAGGGAACTTGGGTCCCGATCGAGAGTCCTGCCTGGGCTGTCAAAAGGGCTCCTCCAGCTTGAGTTGGCAAGGATGTCGAGTGGAACTCTGGGACCTGCTCGACGCAACAGCACCGGACGTCGCCTTCCTCACCGAAACCTGGATGAACGCCTCCTCAGCGCCCGACATCGCCATAGCCATCCCGGACGGATACAAGATCACCCGGAAGGACCGCGTCAACCAGACGGGAGGAGGCATCGCCATCGTACACAAGAACACCATCCGCATCTCGACTAACTCCGACGAGACCTTCACCGCCGCCGAACACCTACACTTCCAGATACACACTGACCCCAAGACCACCCTCCGAGGCACCCTCATCTACAGACCCCCGGGACCACGCACACTATTCAGCGAAGACATCGCAGACTTCATCAGCCCGCACGCCATGCCCTCCGCCGACTACATCCTCCTAGGGGACCTCAACTTCCACCTGGAGAACAACAACGACAGAAACACCACCGCCCTGCTGGACAACCTCGCCAACCTCGGACTCAAGCAACTGGTGAACACGCCCACCCACTACGCCGGCCACACGCTTGACCCCGTCTTCTCTTCCAGCAAGCACATCTCCTTCAGCCACGCCACCGGACTCCACTGGACCGACCACAGCTGCGTCCACTTCAGCTTCAGAAAGACTGCGACCCACCACCACCCGCAACAGGTTCCCCGCCGGAGCTGGAGCAAGATCACCGCCGAGCAGCTCACCGCCTCCCTCAGCCAGAACACACCCACCAACACAACGGACCCAAACGAAGCAGCCAGCAACCTCGCCAAGTGGCTGACCGCCTGCGCCGACGACCTCGCACCACTAAAAACCCTCCCAGCAGACCCGGAAGCAAGAAAACCCCTTGGTTCACCAACGAACTCAAGGAATCCAAGAAGAACTGCCGCACTCTCGAGAAAGCCTGGCGACTCGACCAGACCACAGACAACAGGACCGCCCTCAAGCACGCCACCCGCAAACACCACCAGCTGATCCGTGCCACCAAGAAGTCGGCACTCAAAGAACGACTGGACAACAACGCCCACGACAGCAAGGAACTTTTCAGCATCGTCAAAGAGTTCTCCAACCCCAGCGCCGGAAACAACGACATCACCCCTCGCAAGACCTCTGCAACTCACTCGCCGCGTTCTTCCACCGCAAGATCACCGACATACATAACAGCTTCGACGCACAGACCACGCACCCTACCGCCGAACCAACGCCCGCCACCACCACCCTCTGCAACTGGACCCCGATCAGCACCGAAGACACCACCCGCACGATGAACTCCATCCACTCCGGATCACCAACCGACCCCTGCCCACACCACGTCTTCAACAAAGCCGACGCCACCATCGCACCCCATCTCCGGGACATCATCAACTCCTCCTTCCACACCGCCACCTTCCCGGAGAGCTGGAAGCACGCCGAGCTACCGCCCTCCTGAAGAAACCAACGGCGGACCCCACCGACCTCAAGAACTACCGTCCCATCTCGCTCCTTCCGTTTCCGGCCAAAGTCATCGAGAAGACCGTCAACAGACAGCTTGCCGCCTTCCTCGAGACGAATGGATCCCTCGACCCCTCGCAGTCCGGGTTTCGGGCCAACCACAGCACCGAGACCGCCCTTATCGCAGCCACCGACGACATCAGAACCCTAACCGACAACGGGGAAACAGCAGCCCTCATCCTCTTGGACCTCTCCGCGGCGTTCGACACCGTCTGCCACCGCACCCTAGTGAAGCGCCTCAGCAACATCGGAATCCGAGAGAAAGCACTGGAATGGATCATCTCGTTCCTCGCCGGAAGAACCCAGAGAGTCCGCCTCCCCCGTTCAGATCCGAGGCCACCGAAGTCATCTGCGGCGTTCCACAAGGATCCTCACTCAGTCCAACCCTCTTCAACGTCTACATGAGCCCCCTCGCAGCCATCGCACGCCAACACAACCTCAACATCATCTCCTACGCCGACGACACCCAGCTGATCCTCTCCCTCACCAACGACCCCACCACCGCCAGAGCCAACCTACACGACGGGATGAGAGACGTCGCCGACTGGATGAGGAACAGCCGCCTTAAACTGAACTCAGACAAGACAGAAGTCCTCATCCTGGGTTCATCACCCTCCGCCTGGGACGACTCTTGGTGGCCCCCGGCCCTGGGCACCGCGCCCAAGCCAACGGACCACGCACGCAACCTGGGCTTCATCCTGGACTCCTCCCTGTCGATGACCAGACAAGTCAACGCCGTCTCATCTTCGTGCTTCAACACCCTGCGCATGCTCCGCAAGATCTTCAGATGGATCCCCACTGAAACCAGGAAGACCGTCACCCAGGCACTCGTCACCAGCCGACTGGACTATGGGAACACCCTCTACGCCGGAACCACAGCCAAACTTCAAAAAGACTCCAGCGCATCCAGAACGCCTCCGCACGACTCATCCTGGACATCCCCGACACAGCCACATCACCGGACACCTGAAAGACCTGCACTGGCTCCCCGTCAGCAAGAGAATCACGTTCAGACTCCTCACCCACGCACACAAGGCCCTCCACGACCTGGGCCCCAAGTACCTCAACGACCGCATGACCTTCTACACGCCCACCCGCCAGCTACGATCAACCAGCCACGCCCTCGCCACCGTACCACGCATCCGCAGAGCCACCGCCGGAGGAAGATCCTTCTCCTACCTGGCAGCCAAGACCTGGAACTCCCTCCCCACTCACCTTCGGCGAACCCAGGACCATCTCTCCTTCAGGAAGCAGCTCAAGACCTGGCTGTTCGAGCAGTAAGTTACCCCCTCCCCCAGCGCCTTGAGACCCTCCCGGGTGAGTAGCGCGCTCTATAAATGCCGTGATTGATTGATTGATTGATCAGTGAGGTGTTACTTACTTTGTGTATATAATTACTACGTTTCTTTGTCCCATGTATATATACTACATGTTATTCTAGTTTTGTGCCTAAGTTACTCGATATTTGGGAGTCTGCATTTACTGATATATATTTTGCCTTCCTTCTGAAAATATTGGATTAATAAATGTGTGTGTCACTTTAAATGCACCAGAGTCTGTTTTCTTGCCTCGCCTTAAGAGAGTGCTAGGTCTTGTTTTATTGCCTCGTCTTTTGGGAGTGCTGATTTACGTGTGTTATTTAAAGGTGCAGCAGTACATTTGCCTCCTCTCAGCAGTGCTGGGTTAAGGTGTGTCCTATTGTTTCAAATCAGACGCACTACAGATGGGCCTAGGACCCATCTCTGCTGGCAGCAAAATAATAAATAGGGAGGCAGATTCTGCCGACTCCAAAATCCCCAAAGGGATTGTTCCTAAATATTTTGAGGGTGATGATATCAATAAGTGGTGCCAGGGGAAGAACTTGCTTGGTGCCATGACTAAGGCAACAGGACACTGAAATGGAGACCTTAGCTGTAAAACAAAGAAAAATGCCTCTAGTCCACCTGCAGTTACTAACATCCAGATGGGTTCCTAGGTGTGGCCTGACCATGTCAGTAACCCCACTGAGGACACACTAGTCTTTAAGGGAGAGGTAGACTTAGTCTGTGTTGACTGGCCAGATAACATGAAAAATACAAGCAGTTTCCCAAGATTAATGGGTCCAGGATAGAGGCCTTGAAAGATAATGTGGCTAGTGTCACCAAGGTGACCCAGCAGGTAGTTAACTCAGATCAGTACCTGATTGGAAGGACCTATCCAGTCACCAATGTTAGCAATATCAACACAGTCCATCCTTTGACTATGGTCACTTTGGACTGGGGGGGCCCAAGTGCCACTGGTGGTGCCCCTTGAGTGCCAACCTGAACCTTAGGGAACCTTGGTTCTACCCCCCAAAACTCCAATCCCAAAACCGATGTACTCACCTGTAACCTAACACTTTGTTTTTCCCATAGGACTGAATGGTGGGATTTTCTATAAAAAATCTTCTAAGTGTTGAACTGTCTTATACTGAACACACAGTAATCTATTGCTTGAACAAGAGTTAACCTGCTTACAAGTGTCCTATGTTGTGTAAACTGTGTGGGAGTATGCATCATACCAAACCAGAACTGTAATCGAAAAGTACTTACCTGCATTTTTTAACTGTTTTCTCAACTGCAAAAAGTTATCCGAGTGTTCCTGCAAATCCAGTTTTCACTGTCTTGCTGAAAGTAACATTGTATGAAGAGTTTAACTTACCTGCTATTTAGTGAATCTTGATAACAAAATAATAACTTTTTATAAAAACAATTGGTCTGGAGTGGGTGACATTTCTACGTTGAGTGTATACAACACATGCTCAACGCTACCCTCCTGATAAGCCACAATGCCACAAAAGAGTAAGGTATTATCTACTTTAGCCTCTGCTGTACCTCTGGGGATCCACTGGACTCTGTGCACACTATACCTTACTTTGGTATAGCATATACAGAGCCAGCTTCCTACAGATCCCAAATCAGTACCCCTCTTCCTAGGAAAAGGTACTTGGTATTCTCAGAGGGAACTGAGCCTGAAGAGATTGGGCCTTACCAGGCAAATCTCTTGGGCCCAGGGTGACCCTCTAGGATGGATCTGTGCCAGGGATAAGAAACCTGTCCCACTCTTGAAAGCCTGAGGCAGAAAGCTGCTGCACAGGAAAATGGTGAAATCAGTGGCACCCACAGGGTCTGATGGGCAGATGGGCTCCTATACACTGAAACCACAGATCTAAAACCTGGTGCAACTAGGAGAGAGGTAGTGCCTCAGAGTTTTAGAGTTACTCGTTACTTTGGCCCATGATATCCCCTTAGCTGGGCACCTTGGCCAGGATAAAACTTGGAGTAGTTCAGTCAACCACTTCTACTGGCACGGGATGTCTCAAAAGGTGAAGCGCTTTTGTCAGTCCAGTGTCACCTGCCAAGCCAGTCGCAAGGCAGGAGGCCACCGAAAGGCCCCCTTAATTCTATTTCCAGTGGTTGGGGTACTCTTTGAAAGGGTGGGGTCGACATTGTTGGCCCCCTGGACCCTCCAACAGCCCCAGGGAACAAATATTTTCTGGTGGTAGTGGATCATGGCACCAGGTATCCTGAAGCTATTCCCCTAAGGGACACCAATGCTCCACTGATGGCAAAAGCCCTCATTGGTGTATTTACCAGGGTTGGTTTCCCAAAGGAGGTGGTATCAGACAGAAGTACAAACTTCATGTCTGCATACTTAAAACACGTGGGATGAGTATGAAGTGAACTACAGATTCACCACACCCTATCATCCAAAAACCAATGGCCTGGTGGAGAGATTCAACCAGACATTGAAAGGTATGATTGGTGGGCTCCCTGAAAAACTCAGAAGGAGATGGGATGTCCTACTTCCATGCCTGCTTTTTGCCTACAGGGAAGTGCCACAGAAGGGAGTGGGGTTTTCACTCTTTGAACTTTTGTTTGGGCACGCTGTTTGTGGTCCTCTGAGTCTGGTGAGAGAAGGCTGGGAAAAACCTCTCAAAGAACCAAAACAAGACATAGTGGTGTAGGAAGCTGGCTCTGTATATACTATACCAAAATGAGGTATAGTGTACACAGAGTCCAGTGGAACCCCAAAGGTAGGCAGAGATAAAAGTAGATAGCACCTTACTCTGTACTTGTGGTAGTGTGGGCATGCAGTAAGGCTTTATCAGAGGGTCGTGCTAAGCATTTGTTGTACACGCTCAGGGAAGAAATGTCACACACTCAAAAACTGAACTCAGACCAATTTGTTTGTATCAAAAATATTATTTAGTTATTTTATTTCTAGAACAAAGCCAAGCCTGGGGCAGTTAAGTGAAATAATACTTTGCAAATCTTATGCGGTGATTTACAGTTGAATGCAGGTACAAATGCAGTTGGTTGATTTACAGGTAAGTCAGCAGTTCGTAATTACTTTTTAGTTACTTTACAGATTACTGAGCACGTTACTTGTTGGAATACTTTTTAAGTTACTTTTGCTAATCAGTGTGATATGCCTAGATATCACACTGAAATATTTCCTAGACAAAAGGTAAGTAATTCAGTTTTTACACATATGCAGTTTTCAATGTTTCATACAAACCAACTCCACACTTAGAAGAATTTTCAAGGAAAAGCAGTCAATGCAGTCCTATAGGAGGAAATGAAGTTAACGGTTTACAGGTAAGTACTCGTTTGTGGGAGTTGGTATTCTGGGGTTAGAACCAGGGTTCCCCCAGCGTCAAGGATGCACTGTCAAAGCACTCTCAGCGGCACTAGGGCAGCCGAGTGCAGAGTACTGAGGTCCAATGTTATCCAACAGAGGATAGGGGGCCTTCGGTTGGTGGCTGCTTACGAGCGGACCACAAGGTTGTGGGAGCAAAGCTCCTGGTGTTGGGCTCAGGGCAAAGGGGGATCCGATTTAGCACACAAAGTGCACCCACAGCGGAACAGGGGCGGCCGGCTGCAGTGTGCTGGTTTGGCGTCGGGTGCCTTGTTGATTTCAATGGGGATTCTCCGGTTGCAACAAACACTGCAGGCTCAGGGACGAAGTTCTTCTGGAGGCGACCACCGGTTGGAGAGGTAATTGGGGATGCCTGGGGTGGCACAAGACACTGATAGTTGGCCAGAATTCTGCCATTCCCCCCCACGTTGGCCAGAAGCGAACCCCTTGGGGTGACAGTCGGGTACACCCTCATCTGCCTGGCTGTTCCCTTCGTGCCCCCCCCCCCCCAAAAAGACTGTTGTGGGGCCCTGCTGTACCGCACGTCTGCAGGGCAGGTGTACTGCTGGCCCGCGGAGAAGGCTGGACCCCGGCGGCTGAGGGACCCGGCGTGGCAGTGTAGAGTTAGTACCCCTCGACTCCTGCTCCAGGAGTGGCCAGGAGGCAATCCACCCTTTTGAGGCTAAAGACTTCGCTCCATCCAGTATTGTACTCCCTAAGGCCATAAAAATGTGCTCTGTACGGAGAGGTTCCCTCTAAAAAGGTTAATTCACCCTGCTGAGAGAGCCATTTGGGGGCGTGGCTCGTGAAGACGACACCGACCGGTGGGCTCTGTGTGTGCTTGCCATAACAGGGGGGGGCGCGCGGTGCCTGCCTCCCGAGTGCCACTTCCTGCGATACTAGCTGCAGCACGAGTCTGACTTTCCTATTGGCGTTTTCGCCCCCAGGCGGGGTAGCTGGCTGAAGCACTTCCTCTCAGACTAGAAAATGGCTAAAGATTAGGAACCCAGGACGCACCGCCAGGGGAAAATGGACAACTACACTAAGGTGCTCCCTGCGCACACAGAGCCAGAGGAAGACGTCGCGAGTGCGCCAGACAACGCAGCTATTCTTCAGGCGATTCATGCCTCAAGAGAAGCCATTGAAGGCAAAATGGCAGAGATACGCACGGAGGTGACCAGTCTCCGGCAGGATGTTCGCAATATTGCAGATCGCGTCACTCAAACGGAGGCCCGTATATCCGAAGTGGAAGACATAACACGTACCTCCAGGGGCGATATCAAGGAATTACAGGCTACTGTGCGGGAACTCGTGTGGAAGGTCGACGACGCGGAAAACAAGGCACGGAGAAACAACCTCCGCTTTATCGGAATACCTGAAGGACAGGAAAACACCGACCCCGCCACCTTCTTGACGTCATGGTTGCGTGATGCCCTCCCAGGGGCTCAGTTCTCCACTTGCTTCCTCATTGAAAGGGCGTATAGGATGCCGGCTGCGAGACCCCCACCCGGGGCTCTGCCCCGACCCTTGATTGCTCGTTTTTTAAACTATCAAGACCGAGATGTCATTCTAAGGGAAGTACGGAAAATGGGTGAACTTAAGTTAGCCAATACCAGGGTCATGATCTTCCCTGACTATTCAAGGGAGGTACAGAAGATGCGGAGGTCCTTCGACTCTGTGAAAGTCAAACTCCGGGCCTTGCACATTCACTATATGCTTCTATTCCCAGCCAAGCTCAAGGTGATCTTTCAAGATTCAACTCAGTTCTTCCAGACACCTGAGGATGCCTGGGCTTGGATTGAGGAACGCCCGAGACTTGGATCAAAGGCTAGCAATACCGCATCCCACTCAGGAGCCCTGCAATCGAAGTGGGAGCCTCGACCACAGAGGGTGAAACCGAGACGGCATCTCACTGCAAGAAACTCGAGACGCCTGGGGTCAATGCAGCCAGGGACACCGTACAGACAGAGAGGGGCATCCCCGGAGGATGGGGGGGGGGGGTCTAGGGCTGCCACTGGAGACTCAACTCATGGAGATAGCACTCACGCTGACCAATCCGACCAGGACTCCCCGGAGGATACTGATGGTGACCACCCTCTACTCAAAGCTATACATCAGGCAGAAGGGTCCGGGACGACGGGCCTGGAAGTGGAGCCAGATCAGCAACTACAACAACACAAAAGTGGCGAAGAAATGTAAATCATGGGCGAGACGGAAGAACCAATCGGCGACACGGCAACGAGGCCCCCCGCCCAGACGAGTCTGTGTCAAGGAAGAGACTGTGTGAACTGTCTTCCTGGACTAGAGACATATCCTTTATAGTTTTGGTTGTTATTGGGGGGGGGGGAGGGGAAGGGTGGGAACGACAGACACCTCAAGGACACCTAAGCTTGTTGTTATGTTGGTGATTGCAGGGTTAAGTGTAGGACACGTGAGGATGTGGGGGGGAATGGAGAGGGGAAGGGAGGGGAGTGGGGGGGCGTTGGGGAAAAGTTCTTTTGGTTCTTTTGCAGGGACTGATAAGGGGCGTTTGCAGCATTGATACTTGCCATCCAGAATTGCACCATGGCCGTACAGTACGATGACAGATACTCCGTCCTCTCCTGGAACGTAAATGGGTTGGGGGACAAAGTAAAGAGACGCTTAGTCTCGGCGTATATTATAAGGTTGAAACCCGAGATCATTTTTCTGCAGGAAACACATCTGAAAGACACGCAGTGTAAGTTTTTGGGTAGAGGAGCTTACAAGACACTGGCGCATGCCGGCTTTTCTTCCGGGGCGAGGGGGGTTGCCATTTTAATAAAGAAAACCCAGCCCTTTAGAATTGAACGCACATGGACAGACCCAAATGGGACATATGTGGCAGTAAAAGGCATATGGAATAGGAGGGACATTGCTCTTATAAGCGTATATGCTCCTCATAGGCTACAAAAGCAGACGCTGGATAAATTGGCAGGCATTCTCTTGGAGGCAGACTCCAGTACCCACCTCGTAGGAGGAGACTTTAATGACGTAATGGACCCTCGATGCGATCGTGCTACGGTCCCTCTTGCAGGTTCCGGTGAGACACAACTCAAGAGATTCACGGACACCCTAGCGCTAACAGACTTATGGCGTAGGCACCACCCAGGTACTAGAGCGTATTCCTTCTATTCCGGAGCCCATAAAACTGTCTCGAGAATAGACTATATCCTGGCCCCGGCGGGAGAGGTGACTGAGATCCAAAAGGCAGAATATTTAGAAAGAGGCCTCTCCGACCACTCGCCCCTCTGGCCAACAGTGGGAAGAGGTAGGAAACGCTCGGGTAATGATTGGAGGCTCAATGCCTGGGAACTCAAGGATCCCAAGGTAGCACAGGAAATTTGAGTGGATTCGAAGCTCTATTTTAAAGAAAATGTGGGTTCGGTGGAGTCGGCTATAACCATCTGGGAGGCTTACAAGACAGTCCTAAGAGATAGGGCCCAGAACATAATAGCCCATAAAAAAGGCCAGGCACTGAAAGATATTTCGGAGATCGAAACTAGGCTACTCCAGTTAGAAAAGCAGGCCCTCTCAAGCGACGATCTCATACTGTTACGGAGAGTGAGGACTCTTCGCCAGGAATACTTGGCTATGGCCAGGGACGATGTGCAACAGGCGATTCAGGCCATGCATCGGCGGCTCTACGATGTGGGGGATAAGGCGGGTAGGCTGCTGGCATGGCTCAGTAGGAAAGAACTGGACAGTAGGTGGGTAACCCAGATAGAGACCGATGATGGCCAGAGGCACGTGACCCCCGTGGAGATAGCCGATGCCTTCGCTCATTATTATAAGGCTTTCTACACCAAGCGTCCCCTGGCGGGACCGTTACAGATTGAAAGCGATTTAGAGGCAATAGAGGTCCCCAAACTAGGAAAAGAGGATGCTCGAGCGTTGGAAGCGGAGATAACACTGGAGGAAGTAGGGGCAGCTACCAGTTACCTGAAGTCCGGGAAAGCTCCGGGTCCCAACGGACTGCCACCAGAACTCTTCAAACAAAATACTGCCTTGTTGGGCCCTCACCTGTTGAACCTTTACCGGGAGGCGCGAGATGTGGGCAGCATACCAAAAGACCTCCGGACTGCCACAATAGTGGTGATACCCAAGAAAGATAGACCGCCGCAAAAGTGCAGCTCGTATCGCCCCATCTCGCTTCTAAATATAGAGACGAAGATACTGGCGCGTATTCTCACTGGCAGGCTCACAACAGTCATATCTAGTCTCATTCACTGTGACTGTTAGAAATGGGATCTCTAGTTGGCAAGGGCTTGCACCTTTGTCCAAGTAGGGACCCTTCTTCCTAGTCAGGGTAAGGGAGTTACACTCCTAAAATAACCCCTGCTCACCCCCTTGGTAGCTTGGCACGAGCAGTCAGGCTTATTCTAGAGGCAGTGTGTAAAGCATTTGCACATAACCAACAGTAATACAGTGTAAGCACTACAAACGGACAACACACCAGTTTAGAAAAATAACCAATATTTTTATATACTCAAGACAAGACCAATTACGACAAAAATCCACAATACTATACTTTAAAAATGAATGCTTGATAAGGTAACTTCTTTGCAGGAATAACACAAAAGCAACGTTCGTACGAGTCGGTAGCCCCGTCCGGGTCTACCGCGATGCTGAATTACACAGAGTCCAACTGTTCCAGCCGACCGCGTCGCTACGGGCCAGCAGAGTCGTGAACAGACTCGGTCACAGTACCTTTCTCGTGGTGGCTGGTACAGAGTGTACGAGCCGGTCGGCGTTCGTCGCGGTTGCGGTGCAAAACGGAGCGATGCAAGGTGCGGTGTCCCTCAATGCGGTGCAGGCAGCGGCTCGATGAGCGTCGTGCAGACGGAGTCGGTGAGTCCAAGGCGTGCGGTGCAGGGCGAGACGGTGTACGATGCGGTGCTGACAGGTTGAGATGCAGGCAACCAAGCCGGAGTGCGGGAGCTGGCGTCGGACAGCAGTGCAAGTCGGAGCGGTGCGTCGCAAACGTGCGAGCAGTGCCCCAAATGCGATGCGGTCACGACTGTTGAGCCAGTTGCAGCGACCGCGTCGGTCGGGTCCGGCTGGTTCAGTGAAGCGATGCGAACTGCGGTGCCCACAGGTCACGGTGCAAGCAGCGGCTCGGTGTTGACGGCGTCGGACATCGCCTACGGTGAGACCAGGGTTGCGATGCGGGGCGATGCGGTCTGCGGTGCACACAGGTCACCGGTCAGGGATGGATTCGGTTGACGGAGTCGGTTGCAGTTCCCTTCCTCTGTGGCAACTGAAACAGCGTTCCAGAAGCGGTACCCAGAGGCTTGTGAAGTCTTTGTAGTCCCTGAGACTTCTTAACAGGAGGCCAGCTCGGTTTTAGGCCCTTGGAGATACTCAGCACAAGTTTGTAGAAAGTTCAGTCCTTTCACTGCCCAAGACAGAAGCAGCAACTGCAGGCCAACCCAACAAGGCAATAACTCAGCAAAGGGGCAGTACTCCTCCTAGCAGCTCTCCAGCTCTTCTTCTTGACAGGTTCCTTGATTCCAGCGAGATCTAAATTCATGGGGTCAGGGCCCCAATATTTATATCCCCAATTCCTTTGTTCTCTGAAGGCAGAGAGGCCTTTGCCTAGTCCAAACCAGTTCTGGAGCACTTTGTTGACAAGTCTCCGTCCCTTCTTTCAGAAAGTAGGTCAGGGACATCAGAAGCACCACAGGAGGTGGAGCCAGCATTGTGGAGGGAAGGCACTGTCCTATTCAGGTCCCAGGTGCATCTCCTCCCACCCATCTACATGTAGATCTTGCTATTCAGCCCTGTGCTGACTCACCCTGTCTCCTGGCATCCCCCAGCCCCTGTCACTCACACTCCAGACAAGGAATACACAACCTCGCAGAGGCAGGCTTGGATGGTCAGACAAGAAAATACCCACTTTCTAAAAGTGGTATTTTCAAACACAGAATGTTAAAACCAACTTCACTAAAAGATGCATTTTATCATTCTGAGTCCAGGCATACTAAACTCGAATTTCTACCATGTTCCCGGGGTCAGTTAGGATTATAAGCTCTAATAATCAAAACTGCCCGTTCTGGCCTATGGGGAACAGGTAGCCTTGCAATAGTGAAAAATGAACTAGGCGGTAATTCACTATCAGGACATGCCACACACACCAGGGCATGTTCTACCTTTCGCCTACAACGCACCCTGCCCACAGGGGTACCTTGGGCCTACCTTAGGGGTGACTAACATGTAGAAAAGGAAGCTTTAGGGACTTGCAAGTGTGCGCACTTGCCAAGTCGACTATGGCAGCCCCAGGCTGCGCACAGGCTCTGCGATGGCAGGCCCGAGTTACACTTTACGGGCTGTTTGCGTGGGTGGCACAATCCAGTGCTGCAGCCCACCAACAGCATTTGGTCTATAGGCCCTGGCACTCGCAGTGCACTTTACAAGGGACTGACACATAAACCAAATAGGCCAATCATGGAAACGCCAATCCGCAACACATTTTATGCAGGAGCACTTGCACTTTCCCACTGGACAGCAGTGAGGAAAGTGCGCAGAATCATTACACCAGCAAAAACAGAGTCAAAACCGGGAGGTCAGAAAGCAAAAAGTCAGGGGAAACACGCCAAAAGATGCCAAGTCTAACACATGTCCCCTCCAGCTGAAAGTAGGGAGAACTACCCAACCCCATGGGAGTTCTCTTCACTAAGGCGGAAGAACCTGGACAGACCATCTGCGTTGGCGTGTTCTGTACCAGGACGGTGTTCCACCGTAAAGTCCATTCCCTGTAGGGAGATGGACCACCTCAGCAGTTTTGGATTCTCACCCCTCATTTGCATCAACCATCTGAGGGGCCTGTGGTCTGTCTGAACCCAGAAGTGAGTCCCAAACAGGTATGGTCTCAACTTCTTCAGCGCCCAGACCACAGCAAAAGCTTCCCTTTCTATGGCACTCCACCTCTGTTCCCTGGGGAGTAGTCTCCTGCTAAGGAAGACTACAGGCTGATCCAGGCCCTCTTCGTTCAGTTGTGAGAGCACCGCTCCCACACCATGCTCTGAAGCGTCAGTCTGCACGACAAATTCCTTGGAGAAGTCAGGTGCCTTGAGCACGGGCGCCGTGCACATGGCTCCCTTCAGGCCATCAAAAGCTTTCTGGCAGGCCTCAGTCCAGATCACTTTCCTGGGCTGCTTCTTAGAAGTCAGCTCTGTTAAGGGGGCAACGATGGTGCCATAGCCCTTATCAAATCTTCTATAGTAGCCGGTGATACCTAAGAAGGCTCTCACCTCTGTCTGGGTCTTAGGGGGCTCCCAAGCCAGAATGGTGTCAATCTTGGGTTGTAGGGGCGCCACCTGGCCACTTCCTACCTGGTGTCCCAAGTACACCACAGAACCCTGCCCGATCTGGCACTTACTGGCCTTGATCGTGAGGCCTGCACCTTGCAGGGCCCTCAACACTTTCTCAAGGTGCTGTAAATGTTCTTCCAAGCTGGAACTGAACACAGCAATGTCATCCAGGTAGGCGGCACTGAAATCCTCCAGCCCAGCCAACACCTGATTGACCAACCTCTGAAAGGTGGCAGGGGCATTCTTCAACCCAAAGGGCATCACCCGGAATTGGTAATGACCTTCTGGGGTTGAGAATGCTGATCTCTCCTTGGCCCCATCGGTTAAGGCAATCTGCCAGTACCCAGACGTCAAATCAAACGTGCTGAGGAACCGGGCAGCTCCCAACCGATCAATGAGCTCATCAGCTCTGGGGATGGGGTGCGCGTCAGTCCTGGTGTCGGCATTGAGCCCACGGTAGTCCACACAAAACCGGAGTTCTGGAGTGGCACCGGGCGCAGCAGCCTTTGGGACCAAGACCACTGGGCTGGCCCAAGGACTGTGGGAGGGCTCAATCACCCCTAACGCCAACATCTTAGAGACCTCCTCCTTGATGCTGGCTCTGACCCGGTCAGTCAACCTGTAAATCTTGTGCTTCACAGGAGGGCTGTCACCAGTGTCCACGTCATGGGTACACCAGTGAGTAACACCGGGGGTCAGAGAGAACAGTGGGGCGAACTGTCCCAACAACTGGTGACAGTCCCCCTGCTGCTCCTGAGTCAGAGTAGGGGAGAGGATCACACCTTCTACTGACCCATCATACTTCTTGGTAGACAGGAGGTCAGGGAGAGGCTCAATCTCCTCTTCCACCCCATCATCTGTCGCCAAGAGCATACTCACTTCGGACCTCTCGAAGTGGGGCTTGAGGCGGTTCACGTGAAGGACCCTCAAAGGGTTCCTTGGAGCTTGCAAATCCACCAGGTAGGTGACGTCACTTTTGCGCTCCACCACCTCATATGGCCCAGTCCACTTGTCCTGCAAGGCACAAGGTGCCACTGGGGCCATGACCCACACTTTTTGCCCAGGTTGAAATTCGACCAGAGTGGCATTCTGGTCATACCATCTCTTCATTTCTTCCTGGCTTGCTTCTAGGTTCGCCTGAGCGAGTTTCCTGAAGCGGGCAGTTTGGTTTCTAAAGGCCAGCATGTAGCTAAACACATCCTGGGGAGTTTTCCTGGGAGCTGCCTCCCAGCCTTCCTTTACCAAACTCAGAGGTCCTCTGACAGGGTGGCCATACAGGAGCTCAAAGGGGCTGTACCCAAGAGACTTCTGAGGCACCTCCCTGTATGCAAAGAGTAGGCATGGCAAGAGGACGTCCCACTTACGCCTCATGGGTTCTGTTAGACCCTTGATCATGCCTTTCAAGGTCTGGTTGAATCTCTCCACCAGACCGTTTCCTTGTGGGTGGTAAGGAGTGGTGAACTTGTAGGTTACCCCACACTCCTTCCACAGGGATGTCATATACTTGGATATGAAATTGGTCCCTCTATCAGAAACCACCTCTCTGGGGAATCCCACACGGGAAAAGATCCCCATTAACGCCCGGCCCACCACTGGCGCCGTCGTTGTCCTGAGAGGGATTGCCTCCGGGTACCGGGTGGCATGGTCCACCAAGACCAGGATGTACCTGTTGCCCATGGCTGTCTTGGGATCCAGTGGCCCCACAATATCCATCCCTACCCTTTCGAAGGGTGTACCAACAACAGGAAAAGGTTGGAGAGGAGCTTTGACCTTCCTCCCACTCTTACCACTTGCCTGGCAAGTTTGGCAAGACCTACAGTGTGCATCTGACTGCCTTCGCATTTGGGACCAAAAGAAGTGGGTGACAAGCCTGTCAAAGGTCTTGTCCTGCCCCAAATGTCCTGCCAAAGGCACGTCATGAGCCAGACCCAGTAGGAAGGTCCTGAAGCGCAGGGGTACCACCAGCACACGGGCTGACCCAGGCTCAGCAACCTTAGGCTAACTGTATAGGAGACCACTCTCCCAGTAGATCAGATGTGACCCGGACTGATTACCAGCTGCCTGGTCTGCAGCCTGCCGCCGCAGACCATCCAGAGTAGGGCACTCGTTCTGCTCCCGGCAGAACTCCTCCCTGGTGGGACCCCCCTCTTGCTGCCAATGGGTCAGCTCAGAGATGTCTCCCAGTTCGGCTACCTGCTCCCCTGTAGGCACCGGGGCGTCCCCCTCGAGGTCCGCCTCCTCCCGGTCCGTGGGAACTTCGGGGGCCGGTTTCCCGCGCCCCCTGCCCTTTCTCTTGGCAGGGACTTGGGCCACTGTTCCAGGCTCCAAGTCCTCTTGATCACCCTTTCTGGCTGCCATTGACCGAGTAGACACGCATGCCCACTCTGGCAACCCAAGCATCTCCAAGTGAGACCTGAGCTCAACCTCCTTCCATAAGGACTGCTCCAGGTCGTTACCTAGCAGACAATCTACAGGCATGGTAGGGCTCACAACCACCCTCAAGGGACCTGAGACCCCCCCCATTCAAAGGGAACCTGCGCCACCATACACTGGCGCTCAGAGTTGTCTACAGCAACTACTTGGTGGAATGCCCCTGGGACTACCTGCTTCTCAGAGACCAGGTGACACCGGACTGAGGTCACACTGGCTCCAGTATCTCTGAGAGCCTCTACCCTGTTCCCATTGATGGTCACCCAGGTGCTATATTTCTTTGTGTTAGGGGGCACCTGGTTTCCTGGGACCATCTCACTGTCCCCTAGTGAGACAAGGGTCATTTCTGCGGGATCCCCACCCTCCTGTGGGCACCCCTCCTCCCCAAGCGCTACACTAGCCAACACTTTGGACTGTCCACCGGTGGGTGGCTGTGTCCCCTTTGGGCACTTGGGGTCCCCCTTAAAGTGACCTACCTGGTCACATGCATAACACTTGCGGGGGCCGGTCTCAACAGGCTTCCCTGTAGAGACCCCTTTCTTCTTATCACCGGGGGCTGGGAACCTTTACCCTGGGTACTAGTTTGGGGCCCTTTAGAGAACTCCTGTGCTTTACCCTTGTCCCCCCACTTTTCTGCTGGGGACCCTGCCCACCTTTGGCTGAGTCTCCCCCAAACGCTTTCTTGTGGACCCTGGTACTCACCCAGCGGTCCGCTTCCATAGCAAGCTTCCTGGGGTCAGTTAGCTTACTATCCACTAGGTGCTGGCGCAGATCTGCAAAACATAGACTAGACAAGTGCTCCCATGCAATCAAGTTGTAGAGCCCCTGAAAATCTGTTACACTACTGCCCTTCACCCAACCATCCAGCGACCTGCAGAACACATCCACACATTCCAACCAAGTGTTGGCATCAGACTTCTTACTGGACCTGAACTGATCCCTGTACTTTTCAGGAGTAAGACCATACGTAGTGAGAAGGGCATCCTTCATGTCAGCATAGGTGAGGTGATACCCTTTACCCAAAGCTATCAGAGCATCCCTTGCTTCTTCAGGGAAAAGTGGCCACAATCCTGCTCCCCAATTTTCCTCAGGGACCCCATTCATGTGTATGGCTGCCTCATAACCCTGGAACCACCTTTGTATGTCATCCCCTTCTTGAACTCCTTGCCTACATTCTTGGGAATGTGCACAATCCTGTCTGCCTTTCTGGACGAATTGCTGCCACCATCTGAGCCTGACTTACTCCTAAGTTCTAGCTCCTTCAGTTCTCTCTCATGCTCTAAGAGCATCTTCTTCTCCTCCATGGCCAATTTCCTCTCCTCCCTCTTCTCCTCCCGCTCACCCTCCAGCCTGAGCTTCTGCAGCTCAAACTGCCTTGCCTTCCGCCTGTCCTCCAGCTCCTCTGGAGATAGACTGCTGCTGCCTGACCTGGCGGGTTCCCCCTCACCCAAAAGCACATCCACCCTGGAAATAGGCTCCTCCACCTCCTCACTGAGATTACCAGGCTGCCCACTGGCATGTCTGGCTGCTACCCAGGCCCTCAGCGCCTTCTGTAGCTCCTCCTTCCTTGTGAGGCCTTTAATTTGGACTTTCAGGTTTTTACAAATCGCTCGTAGCTCCTTTACGGCGTAGGATTCCAACCTATCCTCCTCAAAGATAACTTCCAGAGATGCAACGGATGATGCAGTTGATTCAGGCATGACAAAAGTAGTGAGTTGAAAACTGGCAAGATCAAAAATAGGCCAAAAGAAAAAGAACCAGTATGTGGTACGTAATGGTCTGCGATATGGTAGTAGTGCACACCAATCACTAAGTCAAGTGCAAACACAAGTCCTATCCCACCGCTGCCACCAATGTTAGAAATGGGATCTCTAGTTGGCAAGGGCTTGCACCTTTGTCCAAGTAGGGACCCTTCTTCCTAGTCAGGGTAAGGGAGTTACACTCCTAAAATAACCCCTGCTCACCCCCTTGGTAGCTTGGCACGAGCAGTCAGGCTTATTCTAGAGGCAGTGTGTAAAGCATTTGCACATAACCAACAGTAATACAGTGTAAGCACTACAAACGGACACCACACCAGTTTAGAAAAATAACCAATATTTTTATATACTCAAGACAAGACCAATTACGACAAAAATCCACAATACTATACTTTAAAAATGAATGCTTGATAAGGTAACTTCTTCTTTGCAGGAATAACACAAAAGCAAAGTTCGTACGAGTCGGTAGCCCCGTCCGGGTCTACCGCCATGCTGAATTACACAGAGTCCAACAGTTCCAGCCGACCGCGTCGCTACGGGCCAGCAGAGTCGTGAACAGACTCGGTCACAGTACCTTTCTCGTGGTGGCTGGTACGGAGTGTACGAGCCGGTCGGCGTTCGTCGCGGTTGCGGTGCAAGACGGAGCGATGCAAGGTGCAGTGTCCCTCGATGCGGTGCAGGCAGCGGCTCGATGAGCGTCGTGCAGACGGAGTCGGTGAGTCCAAGGCGTGCGGTGCAGGGTGAGACGGTGTACGATGCGGTGCTGACAGGTTGCGATGCAGGCGACCAAGCCGGAGTGCGGGAGCTGGCGTCGGACAGCGGTGCGAGTCGGAGCGGTGCGTCGCAAGCGTGCGAGCGGTGCCCCAAATGCGATGCGGTCACGACTGTTGAGCCAGTTGCAGCGACCGCGTCGGTCGGGTCCGGCTGGTTCAGTGAAGCGATGCGAACTGCGGTGCCCACAGGTCACGGTGCAAGCAGCGGCTCGGTGTTGACGGCGTCGGACGTCGCCTACGGTGAGACCAGGGTTGCGATGCGAAGCGGGGCGATGCGGTCTGCGGTGCACACAGGTCACCGGTCAGGGATGGATTCGGTTGACGGAGTCGGTTGCAGTTCCCTTCCTCTGTGGCAACTGAAACAGCGTTCCAGAAGCGGTACCCAGAGGCTTGTGAAGTCTTTGTAGTCCCTGAGACTTCTTAACAGGAGGCCAGCTCGGTTTCAGGCCCTTGGAGATACTCAGCACAAGTTTGTAGAAAGTTCAGTCCTTTCACTGCCCAAGACAGAAGCAGCAACTGCAGGCCAACCCAACAAGGTAATAACTCAGCAAAGGGGCAGTACTCCTCCTAGCAGCTCTCCAGCTCTTCTTCTTGACAGGTTCCTTGATTCCAGCGAGATCTAAATTCATGGGGTCAGGGCCCCAATATTTATATCACCAATTCCTTTGTTCTCTGAAGGCAGAGAGGCCTTTGCCTAGTCCAAACCAGTTCTGGAGCACTTTGTTGACAAGTCTCCGTCCCTTCTTTCAGAGAGTAGGCCAGGGACATCAGACGCACCACAGGAGGTGGAGCCAGCATTGTGGAGGGAAGGCACTGTCCTATTCAGGGCCCAGGTGCAACTCCTCCCACCCATCTACATGTAGATCTTGCTATTCAGCCCTGTGCTGACTCACCCTGTCTCCTGGCATCCCCCAGCCCCTGTCACTCACACTCCAGACAAGGAATACACAACCTCGCAGAGGCAGGCTTGGATGGTTAGACAAGAAAATACCCACTTTCTAAAAGTGGTATTTTCAAACACAGAATGTTAAAACCAACTTCACTAAAAGATTCATTTTATCATTCTGAGTCCAGGCATACTAAACTCGAATTTCTACCATGTTCCCGGGGTCAGTTAGCATTATAAGCTGTAATAATCAAAACTGCCCGTTCTGGCCTATGGGGAACAGGTAGCCTTGCAATAGTGAAAAACGAACTAGGCGGTAATTCACTATCAGGACATGCCACACACACCAGGGCATGTCCTACCTTTCGCATACAACGCACCCTGCCCACAGGGGTACCTTGGGCCTACCTTAGGGGTGACTAACATGTAGAAAAGGGAAGGTTTAGGGACTTGCAAGTGTGCGCACTTGCCAAGTCGACATGGCAGCCCCAGGCTGCACACAGGCTCTGCGATGGCAGGCCCGAGTTACACTTTACGGGCTGTTTGCGTGGGTGGCACAATCCAGTGCTGCAGCCCACCAACAGCATTTGGTCTATAGGCCCTGGCACTCGCAGTGCACTTTACAAGGGACTGACACATAAACCAAATAGGCCAATCATGGAAACGCCAATCCGCAACACATTTTATACAGGAGCACTTGCACTTTCCCACTGGACAGCAGTGAGGAAAGTGCGCAGAATCATTACACCAGCAAAAACAGAGTCAAAACCGGGAGGTCAGAAAGCAAAAAGTCAGGGGAAACACGCCAAAAGATGCCAAGTCTAACAGTGACCAATCTGGCTTTATGCCAAGGAGGTCCACGAGATTAAACCTGCGAAGAGTGCATAATTGGCTTGAGGTAGCTAGCAATAGGGCAGACCCGCACTTAAAATACTCTCAGTCGACGCTGAAAAAGCGTTTGACACGGTTCACTGGCCTTCTCATGTCCATATTGGAAAGGTTCGGTTTTGGTCACAAATTTAGGCAATGGATAACTTTTATACGAGAAGCCAATGGCCCGGGTACGGGTAAATGGAGCGATCTCTGGGGAATTTCCAATAGAGCGTGGGACAAGACAGGGATGTCCCCTGTCCCCCCTTCTTTTTGCTCTTGTACTGGAGCCCCTTGCGTGCGTCATTAGAGCGCATCCGGATATGACTGGGTTTCGGCGTAATGACAGACTAAGGATGAACGAATATAGTTATTCACGGATGACATTCTTCTCTATGTCACGAACCCCGGGACAACACTCCCATGAATACTGGACAGTTTCGACCGCTATGGTAGACATGCCGGATATAAAATTAATTGGTAGAAATCCTGCCTATATTCACCGAACCAGGGATGGGGACCTCTTGACTGAGTCAGCTCCAGGTGGAACAAAACGGTATGCGATATTTGGGTATTTACGTAACCGTTGACAGACAGGAGGCCCTGAATCGTAATCTCCACAGGGTCCTCAGAGAATTCAAAACAGATGTTGAGAGGTGGAAGACGTTGCCTCTGACACTGCTAGGTAGGGCCGCCCTATATAAAATGGTGGTACTGCCCAAATTCCTTTATATCCTCCAGAACACGTACTACCCAATCCCAGAGGACGTCTTTGTTAAGATTGATGATGCTCTACGTACATTCCTCTGGGACGGAAAGCCCCCCAGGGTGGCCTTAGCCACCCTACAACGTAATCAATACAACGGTGGAATATCGCTACCGGATATTAGAGCCTACTATTGGGCCTCCCATCTGATAGTGATTAACGACTGGGAACACATGCCTGGGGATCACCCGACCTATGCGTTGGAGCGCACGCAATTTGAAAAACACCCACACACCCACTACATTTATGGAGAGAAGGGAGTCGCAAAATTATTAGTAGCTACGCAGGTGGTGGTGGCCGCCTGGACAGAAGCAGAAAGGCAAATTAAATGGACCAATAGCATCACCAGAGAAACCCCTCTTTGGGTGGGAGGGAGACAAAGAGTTTGCAAAATTGACTGGGTTTAAAAAATGGGATTTGCTGGGCATCTCCCAAATCAAAGACATACTAGACCACAACAAACTTGTCACCTTTCCCGTCCTCCAGAAGGAATACGACCTACACCAGACACAGTATTATAAATATCTGCAGTTGGCCCATGCGTGGGAGGCGCAACGTATAGACATGGAGAAACTCCCAGAATATGCCCAGTTAGAGGGTAGACTCCTCATGGGCGAAATAGCAGAACAAGCATTTGCAATGCAATAGGTCTCGCATTATTAAAGTTTGAGCTATTGGCATTGCTAAATAATGCAACACCAATAGCTCAAACTTTAATAATGTTATGTGGTATAGACTGGTAGTATGTTGGGTGTATTTATGTGGTAGTGAGCAGTGTTATTATTTGTTGAATGAAGTTGTGCTGAGTGGTATTATGTGTAGTGTAATTGTGATGGGTGGTTTTGAATTGTGTGGTGTGGTGTGGAATTGTGTCTTTGCGTTGAAGCTGGAGCCTTAAACACAAAAGCACACATTAATGCAAGCACAGTGTAAGAGCTTAAATAGGGAACTGGGTGGAGTATGCCTGTTTTTGAAGGAAGCCTCAAGTGACCAGTATAATATACTGGATAAAGCCAAAGGTGTTTGCCTGAATCATTAAAATGAGAGCTGAGAACATTCCATACACAGGAAAACATTATGCACTGACACAGCCAATCGTTGGCGAGTGGTTATAGTGAAGAACACGTTACCACAAACGAGAATATATGAGGAAGGGGAAGAGAGCAGAGAGGGATGCAGTTTTAAAATCTGAAGAGGGTCCAGAAGAGGAGGGACTGGAAGAGGGAAGACTGGGTTTGACCTGATGGAGGAGAAGAAGGTGCTGGCACAGGACCCACAGCAGACAGAGGTAAACAAACTGGGAAGGGCACCTAGCCTGGAATCCATAAAGCTGATAAAGCGGGACTGGCAACGGGTTTAATTAACTTAAGTAGCATCCACTTCACAGAGATGACAGAATCTCTGGTCCCTGACGGTTACCAACAAAAAGCTGCACCAAACGAGCATCGTATTTCACAAATGTCATTATTTCAATGCTGGCTGCAGAATAATGAAATAGTTAGATCATGCAAGGAGATTTCTCTGGAATGTCGGTGGAGCTCGGTCAGTCAGTCACAGGTGCAGTTCGTATAATATAGATGGGCCTTAGAATTTAACCTTCCTCTCTGTGTTATGGAGCAAAGCTTTTTTAGGGTTCTGGCTGCAGAGGTTTAAAATGCAGGTTGCCATAGTAAAACACGGCGCAGCTATCTAAAATCCTGCATTTTGAAGCTTCATTGCAGTGTTTCATTAAATCCATCGCGCAGCAAATGAAGCACCGTTTTCATTTGGGAGAAACATATTTAGAAAACTATCCCCCGTGGCCCAATTAGCAAAAGGTTCAGAGCTCACACCGGTGTTTTTGTCTTCTTTAGCGACTGGTGTGTGCGTGAGAGCAAAGGGTCTTTAGTAAGTAACTAGCAGGAAACCAACCTGTGAAAAGTGAGCTGCTGGTCAGCTGCGGCGCTAGGGGATTACTGCAGGGAGGAGTGCCAGCCTCGGAGATCGACCGGTCCTTGAGAGGGTGCATGGTGGCCTAAGAATTCCCTGACACCCTGAGACCAAATGTGCCTCAATCACACAATCTCTGGGGGATATTTTTGTCACTTTGAAGAGGCACACAGTCTCTAGCAGCACTCATGCTGAATAATAACTTTTCTCTCTGGGATCTCAGCCTCATTACTGATAAGGGAAGGCAAACAACAAATGACCATGCTTCCTAAAAGGGAACAAGGCATGGCTTAGATTAGAACAAGGTCGGGGGGGGAACACCCACACACACACACTTCATCTATCTCAACCTCTGCTCTGATAACTGAAGGCTGCACAACTGCCTGTCCTGCACCCCCCCCAGAAACCAAATACTAAACAATTAGGGAAAACACCCACCCGGTAAAAAGTCAAGCAAGAGCTTCTTGTGACTGCGACTTCACTTCCTGTGAGACAGCTTTCTGCAATGCCATCGCACACTGCCTATGCTAATTTGTCCCCCAGTGGTATGCCCACACATCGTCTTAAATCATCGTCCTGCCATCAGCCCTCTCCCTTCCTCACACCCGGGAAACAACAGCTTTCTAAGTCTCTAGGGAATATATATATATATATATATATATATATATATATATATATATATATATATATATATATATATAAAAATCTGCTTATATGGAAAGAAAGCGAAACAGCATACAAAAACAAATACAAATAGAAAACGGAAGTGACTGATGTGAGCATTCTAAATCAAGAACGAACTTAGACATGCGGTGATTATAAATAAATAAACTTGGCAGCTATGTGGTCGTGCGCGGAGTAGAGATTAAACGAACAAAGGGATAGGCTGGGAGACGAGGGAGGTCGGAAGTTTGAACTTATCTCCACACTGTAACGCTGGTAGGAAAAGTTACAGTAAAACTACTATTTGGCGATATGCAAACATTTACAAACATACGACGCTGCGTGTAACAAGAGAGACTTCCTAAACCAGTTTCTTGGGGGTGGAGCAGGTTTTGGGCGGGCAACGACGTAATATCAACAGCAAAAGAGCCCGTCTGGCACTCAGTTTCTGTAGGAAGCAAAGTAGATTACTGAATATTTATGTATCTTCGCTGCAAAAGTCCCCTTAAACCCTATCGTTCAATTAATTCTGAAAAATACTGGACGTCCCAACATTCTGAAAGGTGCTGAACATGCCGCGCCGCACGGACTGAGATTATTCGTGTCTGTGCCCAAGAGCTCGCGCTACCTACCGGATGGAAGACAGGCGGCTGCAGGAGGAAGCTGGCCGGGACAGGCTACATGGCTCCCTTGACAGTCGCCCACAAAGCCCTCGGCTAGTGCCACGGACTGTTCCTCGCGCGCGCACCAGGATGACCTGATGCGCGGCTCAAGTGAACAGCAGCAGCTGCTGCAAGTCACATGAGCGGGTCACGTTGCCTCGAAGAGCATAAATGGCGGCCGCGCGGTTAAAAAAAAAAAAAAAAACAGTGGTGCGCGCGCACCACAGAGGAGCGGGGGGAGGGAGCGCAACAGCGGCAGCAGACGAACGCGCGCTGCTGCGCGTTCTGGCCACCGTCGGGAATGGGCGCGGCAAAGGCGGGACATGCGCCCGCCTTTGACCAATCGCGTGCCGCCCCCATAAAAAAACGGACGATCCAGCCAATGTGGGCTTCTGAAAACAAAACCACACGCACGAGCGTGTAGGTCGTTTTCAGAAGCCCTTTCTAGAGGTCTCGCGCTGCGCGAGCAGTGCTGCGCACTGCAACGCTAGGCGCGAGACCTAAAAAGCAGTCTCCTGGACGTATCGAACCATAATAAATAACCAGCCAGACACACTCCTGAAACTTAGGGCTAAATGGGAAACTGAGCTAGGGGCCCTAGAAGATCTAGACTGGGAGACTGCGCTGATGCATCCACGGGAAGTGGCCATTAAGTCGAGGCTTCGATTTATTCAATTTAAATACCTGCACAGGGCCTATTACCACAGATCTCGCCTGCATAAAATAGGGAGGGCAGAAACCCCTAATTGCCTCAGATGCAACGAGGAATCTGGGGCATATTTTCATACAATATGGGAGTGTCGAGAGATACAAGCCTATTGGGAGAACGTACTGACTGAGATGGAGGCGGTGTTGGGCGATGCTATACCTAGAGACCCCAAATTTGTGCTACTGGGCATTCATACAGACGTAGACCTCCCGAAGCCAAAACTATTACTAACCAACCTTGGCCTGGTGGTTGCCAAGTGAGATTTGGCACGTAAGTGGAGGTCGACGCAGGGACCTACATTGGATGAATGGAAGAGGGGGATGGATATGTATACGACAGGAGAAAAGACCACCTATGCGGCCTGGGGATGCCCAAAAAAGTTCCTGAAAATATGGAGTCCGTGGATACAATACTATGGCCTTGAGCTGGACGTTTCGCAATTGGCCACCCAATCATAGAATAGAAGGATGCAAGGGGGGGGGGGGGGACCGAGACGTGGTGGATTTGAGAAGTACAAAACTGTGACTCATGTATCGCTGTTGCAAGTATCATTGCCCCTATATGTAAATGCTAACAAGACGTTGCTTCTAACACCTGCAAATGTTAACTATATTAATGTTGAATTAAAGAAAATGTTAATAAAAAAATAAAAAATAAAAATATATATATTTTTTAGTTATTTTATTTTCTAGAACCAAGCAAGCCTGGCACAGGTAAGCAATAAATACTTTACAGTAGTAACGCAGTTTGTAAATAGTTTGAATTTCAATTGTAAATGTACTTTGATTTGATTACAGTAGTGTTACTGATAATGCAATGCTTTTCATAAGACAGTACATATACTTTTTATAGGAGTTTTAGTAAAATTACAGGTAAGTTACTTTTGAGATTACTTTTCTTACACAGTGCAGTATGACTGGATACTGCACTGGGACATATCCTATAAACAGGTAAGTAAAAGCGTTTTTGTTAGTTAGTACAAAGTTAAAGAATTTCTTTAGGTTTTCCAACTCCACACTTAGAAACTTTTCATAGAAAAACAGTCAATGTTATCCTATGGAGGAAAATAGTGTTATTGGTTTAAAGGTAAGTACTTTGTTGTGGGAGTTGGTGTTCTGGGCTTAGACTCAGGGGTCCCCCAGGGTCAAGGATGCACTCGTTACACCCTCAGCGGCACTAGGGCGGCCGGGTGCAGAGTGCTGAGGCCCAATGTTATCCAATGGGGGATAGCGGGCCTCCGGTTGGTGTCTGCTGACGAGCAGGCCACAAGGTTGTGGGAGCCAAGCTCCTGGTGTTAGGCTCAGGGCAAAGGGGGATCCGGTTTAGCACACAAAGTGCACCCGCAGCCGTGCAGGGGCGGCTGGGAGCAGGGTGCTGTTTTGGCGTCGGGTGCCCTGTTGTTTTCAATGGGGATTTTCGGTTTTGGTTTTCAGTTGCAGGCTCGGTCCAGGTAGACTTCCGGGAGGAACCAACAGCTGGGCAGGTAAGTTGGAGGGCTTGGGTACGTAGGTGCACCTCGGGTTCTTTTCTCCAGGGCGCAGGGCGGCTGGATGCAGGGGTGTCTTTTGAGGTCGGATTTCACCTTACCAGGCCACTCGCGGTTGGGGGGGGGGGGTCTCCATGCAGACGCTGCAGGCGGGGAGTCCTGGAGGGGTCAACCCACGGTGGACTCAGACTCTGGAGTGCTGGGGGACCACGCTGGGACCGGTGGGCTACTCAAACTCAGGCAGTAGGCGACGGGTGCAGTGGTGACTCCAGGCGTCGGGTTTCTTTTTCCTCAACAGGCTTGGAGTCTTTCTTTGGTGTTTCTTCTGAACAGAGCTGTTGTTCACATGAGTTCAAGGCAGTCAGTCCTCCCAGGGGTTCTGGAGGTCGCTGGCTGCAGGACAAGAAGGTTTTTGGTGCAGGATCTCTGGAAACTGCAGACGGGCCGGTAGGGCTGGGGCCATGTCAGTTGTTCTCTGCAGTCTCCTCTGCTGGGCGTCTTCTTTCATCCTTTTTCTTCTTAAGTTGCGGGAATCTGCCTTCTTGGTTCAGGGATGCCCCCTAAATACTGTATTTAGGGGGCGTTTTATGGGTCTCGAGGTCAGTAGCCAATGGGCTACTGACCTTAGGGTGACTACACCCTGGGTGTGCTCAACCCACATGGGGGAGTGAGCTCAATCCCTAATCCTGATTGGGGAGTGCCTGCCATCTGCAAGATGGCGGGCACTGAAGAGGGGGCTTCACCTCGCCTCCCCCACCTGAGGGTGGGCACACCTTATGGGCTGGCTAATTTTTCCCCGCCTGTCTTCCCGCCTAAAAGGAGGAGAGACAGGAAGGGGGCCTGCTCCTGATAGCAGGAGAGGCTGGGGGTCGCATTACAAAGGCTGCAAGGCCTTTGAAGCTCCCCTGCCACAGATGGCTCTTCCTGGCCTGCGTGAGGTGTGAACACCTCCGCCCAGGAAAGGCTTTGTTTCTGGGATCAGGGAGCGAAGGCTCCCACCCTAGGGGTCCAGAAACATGTCTCGTGGTCGCAGGCTGGTGTGTACCAGTCAGGGAACCCACCAGAGGCTGGTCGTTTTTCATGGGGCATCTCTAAGATGCCCTCCGAGTGCATTTTTCATTAAATCCCACACTGGCATCAGTGTGGGTTTAATGTGCTGAGAAGTTTGATACCAAACTTCTCAGTTTTCAGTGTAGCCATTATGGTGCTGTGGAGTTCGTAATGACAAACTCCCAGCACCATATACTCTTAATGGCAGCACTGCACTTACAATGTCTAAGAATGGACTTAGACACTGTAGGGGTACAGGGCTCATGCACCTGTACCCTCACCACTGGTATAGTGCACCCAGCTAGAGAGGTGACTGATCTATGCCAAGGCAGTGGGTTGTAGGCATGGCACACCGGGATGTGTGCCATTTCGACTCCACTTTGTTCTGCACCAAGACACGCAGCCTGCAAAGGCAGTGTGTGTGTGTGTGTGTGTGTGTGTGTGTAAAGGTACAGGGCCTCTAAGGGTGGCACAATAAGTGCTGCAGCCCTTAGAGGTCTTCCCTGGTCACAGTGCCCTGGGTACCTGTGGTACCAATTTACCAGGGGATGACCTGTGACCAGAGATGCCCATTGGGTTTGGGTTAGTTTTGGGGAAAGAACACAGGCCCTGGGAACCTGATTGGCAGGGACCCAGGGCACATCAAGTCAAAGTGCATCAGTAGTCTGGCAAAAAGTAGGTGGGTTACTGCAACAGAAACCCAGCTTCTCACAACTTAGACCATCAATACCAAACATTTTTCAACAGCAGCTAGAAACTTTATCAATTGACATAGTAGCAGGATCGACTCGCCACACAGACATAAGATAAGCGCCTGACGAGTCGATCTTACCTCAAACTTCAGAAATAAGGGTTTTAAAAATATGCAACGTATTTTAAACAAATTGGGACACACACATACTATATGCAATAGAGATTCATGTGGCCACCCACAAAGTCTACAGTTGGTACTAGGCCACTGCTGAATCCAAGTCGGCGTGCCCTCTTTCAGTGGGTTCATTTTTCAATCTAATTTTTAAAAACGTTTTTTTTATTGAAGCCGAAAAGTGGGCATGGAGGTATGGCTGGATACGCAAAGACTGATATGAATAAATCACAGTCCATGCATAAGTTTTTGCCACTAAAGCCATTTCATCCGCATTTAAGGAATTAACTTTGATTTGTTTTTTTAGAATTAATTTATAATTGGGCATCATCAGTTCGTTAAGCCCAATCTGCAAGCCAATTTCATGTAAACAAGTTAAAATATAGGATCTCCAGGTAGCCGTATAAACAGATTTAATTATTTCAAGCCAGCAATTGTTCGCTAGGGAGGCAGGATCGGATGAAAACAAAGACTACATGCATTTCAAAATGCCCCTTGCGACACCATACACTGTCTTTGGAGACCAAACGCCAATCTTATTTCAGCTTGACCCGCTGACCTGGGGATCTCAAAAGTTGCTTTATAAGCCTTGATTACTAATAAATCCAATAGCTTTGCATCTTTCCCCTTTGAGATAGGTGAGCCATATGTAATAGTTGGCTAGAGCTTTGCTCTCATGACTTTAAGGAGATGATCATATGATTGGCAATTCAGTGATTTATGCAGACATTTAAAAGCATGAATTAAGGGTACAGGTTTTGCCCTTACATTTTTAAAATGATTCTTAAAAAGAAACTATCATCAAATAAAATCCCTAAGTATCTGTAGGTTTTTACAACTTCAATTGGCCCACCTCTGGCCCTCCATGAATTAATCTTTAATTTTGCTGGACCAATTTTCATGATTTTAGTTTTTTTAACATTCAGTTCCAGGCCATTCATTAGTATGTAATCATCAAAAGCATTTATCAATCTTTGTAGACCTATAGGGGTTTGACTCAACAGAATAATATCATCTGCATGTTGAATAGTTGAATATAACGAATTTGCACCTCACCTAATCTTGGAGAATCTGCGTTAACAGATTAAGTACCACCATCACCCAAGCCTGACCTGAACTCAAGTATTGGTATACAGAAGAATTATGGCCTCTATAATGTTCCGTGGAATGTCCCAGCCAACCAGTTTTTTTCCATAATAAATCTTGTGGAACTAAAGGCTGCCTTTAAATCTATAAAGGCGATATATAGATTTTTTTGATTTTTTTATTTTTAAACTGCCAGCTCTGCTAATAGAGTAAGGGCCAACAAGTTGGAAATGGTAGATTGACTCTTACGAAAACCTGTTTGATTGAGTGGAATTATACCTTGCTGTGTTGCCCATATTTCCAGGTCAATCAAAAGACGTGAGGCAAAAACCTTAGTGTCAACATCAGTTAAAGAGATTAACCAGTAATTAGCAGGGTTGTCAACCGGGCCGCTTTTATAGATAGGCTGCAGGATACTACCTTGCCATGATACAGGCACAATTTCCGATACCAATACCGCATTGAACAATGGGGTTAATATTTCGCCCCAGATATCAATATTGGCATGGACAAAGGCATTGGGAAGCCCGTTAGGACGGGGAGCACCATTTGAATGAAGGCCACGTAGGAGAAGGAAAATGCTACTTACCAGTATGCATCTGTTCTTGGCATGTAGAGCTGCAGAGTTGTACACTGTGCATAGATCGCCATCTGGTGTTGGGCTCGGATGCTTGCACTTTGTTGTTGTCTTGGAAGAGTCTTTTGTAGTCACGAGATAGGTGACTCCTCCTTTGGACGATAGTGCGCATGGGCATCGACTCCATCCTCAGATTGTTTTTCGCCATGATGGGAAAAAGATGGAGTTAGTAAGAAGTAAGAGATGTCCATGTGAATGTATCTAATGAAGATAATACTGGAACAGATACAGGTTCCGGGGGGGCAGGTGGGCGTGTACAACTCTGCAGCTCTACATGCCAAGAACAGATGCATACTGGTAAGTAGCATTTTCTGTTCGAGGCATATGAGCTGCAGATTGTACACTCTGCATAGACTGTACAGCAGTGTCTCCCTTAGCGGTGGTCACCTGTATCGGTTGCAGTAGTTTGAAACAATGTTTTGAGAACAGCCTGGCCTACAGAAGCTTGTTGTTTTGCCTGCACGTCAACACAATAGTGTTTGGTGAAGGTGTGTGGTGTAGACCATGTAGCTGCTTTACATATGTCATCTAAGGGAATGTTCCCTAAGAATGCCATGGAGGCCCCTAGTTTGCGTGTTGAATGCGCTCTAGGGGTAATTGTCAATGTGCGTTTAGCCTTTTGGTAGCATATTTGAATGCATTTTACTATCCACCGTGCGATCCCAGCTTTGGAGATGGGGTTACCTTTATGAGGTGGGGAGAAGGCTACAAACAGTTGTTTTGTTTTGCGAAAGGGCTTAGTTCTGTCAATGTAATAAAGTAGTGCCCTTTTGACGTCTAGTGTATGAAGAGCTCTGTGTGCTACAGAGTCTGGGTTTTGGAAAAACACCGGTAATTCAACCGATTGGTTAAGATGAAAAGCAGAAATGACTTTGGGAAGGAATTTTGGATTTGTTCTGAGAACCACTTTGTTATGATGTATTTGTAAGAATGGTTCTTGTATGGTTAAAGCCTGGATCTCGCTTACTCTTCTGAGAAAGGTAATTGCGACAAGGAAAGCAACTTTCCATGTGAGGAACTGAAGTTCACATTTATGTAGAGGTTCAAATGGGGGACCCATGAGCCTGGTAAGGACAATGTTTAAATTCCACACTGGAGAGGGTGGCAGTCTGGGAGGAATTATTCTTTGAGTCCCTCCATAAAGGCTTTAATTGCAGGTACTCTAAATAATGACAAATGTTGTCTGTTTTGTAAATAAGCGGCGAGCGCAGCTAGATGTAATCGTATGGATGAATATGCTAGATTACATCTTTGTAAGTGTAGCAAATAGCAAATGATGTCCTGGATGGAAGCATCCAGTGGATCAATTTTATTATTTTTGCAGTAGATGACAAATCTTTTCCATTTTGCTGCATAGCAAGCTCTAGTAGTAGGGCGTCTGGCTTCTTTAATGATATTCATACAGTCTGGCGGAAGGTTAAGATAACCGAACTCTAGGACTTCAGGAGCCAGATCGCTAGATTCAGTTGTTCTGGATCGGGGTGTTGTATCTCTCCATGGCTCTGCGTTAGCAATGTTGGGGAGAGGCGTAGTTTTTGGTGTGGAACCACTGAGAGCTCTAGTAGTGTTGTGAACCATGGTTGGCGTGCCCATGTGGGAGCGATCAGGATCATCTTGAGAGACTGTTGTCTGAGTTTGCGTACTACCAGGGGAATCAGTGGGAGTGGTGGAAAAGCGTACGCAAATTTGCCTGACCAGTTCAACCATATCGCATTGCCTTTGGACAATGGGTTTGGGAACCTGGCGGCGAAGGTTGGGCATTTTGCGTTTGCGTGTGTGGCGAACAGATCTATGTCTGGTTGGCCCCACATGTGGAAAAAGGGTTGGAGAACTTGAGGATGAAGTTCCCATTCGTGTATCTGGTGTGTCTGTCGACTTAGTAGATCCGCAATCTGATTGTGAATACCTGGAAGATGTTCTGCTAGCAGGTATATATTCTGTGGAATGGCCCATCTCCAAATGTTTTGTGCGAGCTGGGACAGCTGCAGAGAATGTGTGCCTCCTTGTTTCTGTATGTAGTACATGGCTGTCATGTTGTCCGTGCGGATCAGGACAGTTTTGTGTTGTAGATGTACTTGGAATGATTTTAATGCTAGGAATATTGCTAGTAATTCCAGGTGGTTGATATGGAGCAGTTTTTGTTGAGTGGTCCATTTGCCTTGAATTGTGTGGTCTAGGAGATGGGCTCCCCAACCGGTGAGTGATGCGTCTGCTGTTAGTACTATCTGTGGAACCGGCTCGAGGAACGGCCGCCCTTTGGACAGGTGTCGTGTATTCCACCACTGCAGAGAGCGATGTGTGCGGCTGTCTACCAACACCAGATCTGTAAGTTGTCCTTGAGCTTGATTCCACTGTTGTGCTAGGCATTCCTGTAAGGGGCGCATCTGAAGCCTTGCATGAGGTACGATAAAGATGCAAGAGGCCATCATTCCTATGAGTTGCATGAATACCCTTGCTGGGAGGGAGTGCTGCAGTTGAAATTTGCTGCTTAGGGCTTGTATGCTGGCTATCCTGGCTGGACTTGGATATGCCAGAGCTTTGGAAGTGTCTACTGTGGCTCCTAGATACTGATGTATGTGGGAGGGCTGGAGATTTGACTTGGGGTAATTTACTGTGAATCCTAAGTCGTGTAGCAGCTGGATAGTTTGAGGAGTGTGATTAACACACTGGTTGAATGACTTGGCTTTTATTAGCCAGTCGTCGAGATATGGAAAGACGTGGATTTGTTGTCTTCTTAGGTGTGCTGCCACTAATGCAAGGCACTTTGTGAACACTCTGGGTATGGTGGTGACCCCGAATGATAGGACTTTGAACTGATAGTGTTGTCCGTCCACTATGAACCTTAGATACTTCCTGTGAGCAGGGTGCATGGGAATGTGGAAGTAGGCGTCCTTGAGATCTAGTGTGGCAAGGAAGTCGCCTTGTTGCAGCAGTGGAAGAACCTGTTGCAGAGTGATCATATGGAAGTGATCGGACTGTATGTAGAGATTGAGGGGTCTGAGGTCGAGGATTGGCCTTAGGGTCCCGTCCTTTTTGGGGATTAGGAAATACAGTGAGTAAACCCCTGTTCCTTGATGCTGTAAGGGAACTGGTTCTATTGCCTGCTTTTGAAGCAGTGAGAGAACCTCTTGTTTTAAGAGTGCACTGTGTTCTGTGGACATTGGATGCTGTTTGGGTGGAATGTTGGGCGGGGTTGCTGTAAGTTCGAGGCAGTAACCATACTGGATAATATGTCTTACCCACTTGTCTGTTGTGATGGAATCCCAGACAGGTAGGAACTGTGAAAGTCTCCCCTACCGGAGTGGAATGGTCTGGAGGGAGTGGAGGGAAGTCACTATTTAGGAGCGGGGAGGTACGAGTGTTGTTACTACCTCGTCCCTCTGCCCTTGTTGTTGTTTCCCCTGTATCCGCCTCTAAAATATCCTCTATTGGGGGATGTGAGTGGTGTTTTTATATGAAGAGGAGGCGGTGTCTGTTCCAGTGTTTTTGGATGCTCCTAGAAGGAGCGACGAAAGGAACCGCGTGTGGATGGAGATTGCAATGCTCCCATGGACTTAGCAGTCTGTGTCCTTTTTCATCTTTTCTAGTATGGGGTCTACAGCCGGTCCAAAAACGTGCTCTTGATTGAACGGCTGGTTAAGGATAGCTGTTTGGACCTCCGATTTAAAACCTGAAATGCGTAACCAGGCATGTCGTCTGAGTAGCACACTAGTGTTAACAGATCTAGAGGCTGTGTCAGCTGCATCTAGGGCACACTTAATTGATGCGTTGGTTATGCGTTTGCCCTCCTGAATCAAATCATTTGCCTGGGTTTTGTATTGATCAGGCAAATGTTGTAATAGGGTCTCTAGTCGGTCGTAGTGAGCCCTATCATACCTAGCAAGTAATGCTTGGGTGTTTGCTATGCGCCAGTGATTAGCTGCTTGAGCAGCGACTCTCTTGCCAGAGGCATCTAGCAACTTAGATTCCTTATCCGGAGGTGGTGTGTCACCGGAGGTTTGAGAGTTGGCGCGTTTCCTAGCGTTAGATACTACTAGTGAGTCTAAGGGTAGCTGTCCCTTGATGTAGGTGGGATCGTCAGGGGAGGGTTTATACTTTTTATCAATCCTGGGATTGAGAATTCTAGTACTGACTGGGTCTCTGAATATGTCTGGGGCATGTTTAATGACCCCTTTTAACATAGGCAGGGTTTGGACAATTTTTTGGGACTGTTCAAAGGTGTCTAGAAGGAAGTCCTCCTCTGCAGGGTCTGAATGTATGGGGACACCATGGTACACAGCAGCTCTATTGACCAGTTGTCCAAAACCAATGTTGTCATCTGGGGGAGATGGTTTTGTTGGATATGGCTGGGGAGCAGGGAGGTCTGGGGGACCTATTGGGTCATCATAATCGTCCCAATCGTCCTGTGGTGCGTCTGTATCCTTGTCAGGATCAGTGAAAGGGTCATTGATGCCTCCCCCACCCCCCAAGTCATCATCAACATTATCTGGTGGTGAATGTGGTGGAAGTGTTAGAGGCTGTGGAGGAGAGACCGGCTTAGGAGGAAGAACTGGCTCAGGAGGAAGGACAGGCTTAGGAGGAAGAACAGGCTGACAAGGAAAAACAGGAGAAGAGGGCCTTATAGGCAAAGTGGCACAGTCTTTTTTCTTTACAGGCACTGCAGGAGTGTCTGATGAGTCCAACTTCCTCTTCTTGTGTGGAACAGTAGCCACATGTCCTGTTTTAGGGTCTATATGCAGCTTTTTCTGCTTGGGATCGACAGGATCCGGTCGGAAAAGTTCTTCCCGTTCGGTAACCGTTTTCGGCACAGACTTCTTCGGGTCCGAACGAGGTTTTGATTTGTGGTCGGAGGCCTTGGGAATTGGTCTAGGGTCCTTCGGCTTGGCTATGGAGCCGGGAACGTTTTTTGGTTCCAAGGTTTTGGCTTCGGAGCCGATGGTTTCGGCATCGAGGTGGTCGGTGCCGACTTCTTTGGGAGTAGGTTGGTCTCCTGTCTTCGATGCCGGCGGCGCCTGCGGGACAGTGAGATATGGTTTGCTCGGTTCCGAGCTGCCGGAAGGCCTGTTCTTTGTCTTCGGGGCCGAGCCCGAGGGCGGGGCTTCTGAAGTTTGTTTGTGGTCGCGACTGGGGCCAGCAGGCGGAGTGTTGACCAGGGCCTTGGTTTTTTCGGGTGGGGTAGGGGCAGTAGTACTCACTCGTTGACCAGGAGTGATGTGGTCGTCTGAGTCGTCTGCTTCGGACACGATCTGCAGGTCTTCAGAATCGTCCTCCGGAACATCGGGGCCTTCATCGAAGATGTCCACTGGTGCCGGAGCTGATCTCTGCGCCATGATGTGTCGTCGGGCCCGGCGATCACGGATCGTTTTCTTGGATCGAAAAGAGGCGTGGGCCTGGCAAGTGTTCTCGTTGTGTTCGGGCGAGAGACACAGGTTACAGACCTTGTGATGGTCACTGTGTGGGAATTTTGCTCCACACTGTGGGAATTTTTTAAATGGAGTCCTTTCCATGAGCTGTAGGCCCGAAAGGCGTCGATGGGCCCAACGGCCCGCGTCGACGACTGGAATCGAGATGGGGAGATGCGCGTCGAAGATCACGCGATCGAAAACAATACCGTCGAGTTGTAGATAGTTTGCGCGTCGAAAAGGTTTGGAAAAAACAGGAACCGGAGCGCAAAAGTTACATCCGAACACGATGGCGGAAAAAAACAATCTGAGGATGGAGCCGATGCCCATGCGCACTATCGTCCAAAGGAGGAGTCACCTATCTCGTGATTCTTCCCAGACAACAACAAAGTGCAAGCATCCGAGCCCAACACCAGATGGCGATCTATGCACAGTGTACAATCTGCAGCTCATATGCCTCGAACTGGCCATTTCATTACAACCTATACGATCCAGGTCGTTCTTCAAGTCAGGGCTGCTGTTTCATCCTCTTTCGTTGGAGGGGGGGGGCATGTGAGAAAGGGCCACTTTTTCATGGTTAGCCCCCCCAACTTTTGCCTGGTTTTGATGTGGTTTCAAATGTAGTGCACAGGGTCCCTGCCAACCAGGTCCCCTGTGCCAGTGCTACTTCCCTAGAAACAAATCCCTAATTGGCACTTCTGCCCTCTGTAAGTCCCTAGCAGTAAGAAGAAAGACAACCCTGACGAGAAGACTGAAGACAACTGCCTTGGCCCCAGCTCCTACCGGCCTGTCTCCAGCTTCTGCAAACCTGCAACTTGTCTTGCAGCTAGCGACCTCTGAAAACCCTGGCAGGGCTGCTGCCCTCGAAAAAGACTCCAATTTCCCATGGACAGTGGACATGTCTTTATCAAACCTACTCCGAATCCAGGCAGATCCACGCCTCATGCCCACTCTGAACCAGACGCCTACGGCCTGAGTGGCTCACCTGTGCACTGAAGTCTCCTCGGTGATCCTGACCTCGTGTCCAGCGTTGGCTGATCTCTCCTGCCCTCCATGACAGTGCCTGCAGTATAAATCCAGAGGCTCCCCCTGACTGCGATCGGCTCCGGAAAGAAGACACCGACATCGAAATGCACCCCTGCACCCGAAGCCCCTGGCCCTTGGTGAGCTGAACTCACGGTGACCCTACGACCCCCAACATCCTAACATACCCCTGCTGCAACCGCTGGTGCCATACCTGCAGCCTCTTTGCCGCAAGAAGAATCCCTATTGAAAAGCATTGGGCACCCAATGTCGAATATGCACCCTGCACCTGGCCGCCGCTGGCGGTGTAGGTTTGGTGATGCTTTGTGCCCCCCCCCCCGACCCCCCTGTGCTTAACCTAACCCTCAAAGCTTGACCCCTGCAACCGATCTACTTACCTGCAAGCAGTGTGGCTCGAGGAGCAAAGCATTGTGTCGAACTCAGGTTTTGACCTCTGCACCCGGCCACCCCTGTGCCGCAGTTTTGGTACTTACCTGACCCCTGGCCCATGCTGACTTTTGGCTCCAAAGGCTGATGTTGTCCAATACTTATCTGTTTAACGGCAATATTGCTTTTCCCATGGAATAACATTGGACTGTGTGAAAAAGTTTCTAAGTGTCCATTTTTCAAAGTGAAAAGTATTTTTGATTAAAAACGTACTTACCATATTACGAAGATCTGGGTCTTAAAATAAAGTACAAAGTATAATTTTCTAAAATTGGTCTGGATCTCCTTCTTGAGTCGCGTGTCCATTATTGATCACTGTTGTGCAATAAATGTCTTACACTCCTCTGTGTTAGGCCTAAGGCTGCTTGCCCACATTACCACTAATAGAGCACTTTGGGTTTTACATTGAGCCCAGTACAATTTTGGGGAACCCCTGGACTCTGTGCACGGTTAGGACCACCTAGTGGCAATTTCATATACAGAGCCAGCTTCCTACACCAGTGGATGCTGTTGTAATCTGGCCAGCGTTTTTAGATCATGCTCTACTCAGATTTATTTTTACGAAATTCACAACTCATCTATTTTGTAGAAGAGATTTAGGATGGGGTTTAAGCATAAATTATCAATAACTTTCACAGCATCTACTATACACCCTTTGCATACAAGGAAAAGGCCAAAAGAAATATTCAGTTCAATCAGACCAGAACCATTCCCAAAGATGATGTCGGTAGGGTACCTTTTTTCCACACAATATGGTTGGCCCGAAAGTTTCAGCACAACTGCCAAGAGGTGCACACTACCACAAGTGATTCACAGACACCGAGCCCAGCCTAAAGATGGTGCTACATTACTTGGGCTAATGGAGGAATGGGGGAAGAGGGGCTGTGGGGGGTTGGGGAGGAATGGGGGTAGAGGGGCTTTGGGGTTGGGGAGGGATGTCCAAAAAGCACTCTCACGCTGGTAGAAATGGGTTTACTTGTGTCGAAGAGGGACACAGCAAGATACTGGAGAGCCTAGGAGGCACCACCACTAATCAAGCAGCACACAGGAATTGATGTTTGTGCTAGACCTGAAGAATTCATCTATAAGGCCAGAATCTGTCGATAAAAGCATGTGAAGATATGGGGTCAGTGGATTAAAATAAATTCACAGGTCTTTGGTTCAGACTGATCTGTCTTCTGCTAAACAGCTTTAGCTACTACTGCGCATTCAACGATATTTGCAAATTCTCACTCACTACTGATGTGGTTCAATGTGCAAGTGTATGTTTTAGGTATGTGCCTGTTATAAATCAGTAAAAAGTTATAATAAAACAATAAAGACTGCTATATTGCCAAGCATTTAAATTAGTGTTTACTACTATTTGTAATGTTACAAGGGACTCCTAACCAGAAGAGCATTTATTAAAGAATGCAGAACAATGAAAGATCCAAATCTGGATGAATTGCATTGATCTGCACCCTATGTCTACATAGACTTTACTAAACCTGAGAAGCAGTAACATTAAATCACACTAAAACCAAAGAAAAGCAAGTTTATGCATTTATTCAGGAATTTCACACAAGGGTATTTCTTCAGTCAGGTGAAGTATAAAGAGGTACTCACTTCTTTTTCTCATCTTCTGTGGGTTTCTGCAAACCACCATAAAGCTCATCAATGTATATCTGATAAAGGCACTGCTCTTCTGAGACTGTTAACAAAAAAGAGAATTTAAATGAATAGAGTATTTCTGTGCGTCAAAAGCCAAAATGTTGTACCAAAACATTACTTAAAAGCATTACAAGTTGTCAAATATCTTTAAATGTGCCAGCAACAATACAGGGAACTACCACCTGTTGAACAAGTTACTTACCTTCGGTAACGATATATATGTAAGAAACATAGGTTAGTTATAGATTCCTTACCTTAGAATTACCCCCAGGCGTCAGACTGGATCCGGAAAGTTTTTTTCGCCAGCAGTACCCCTGCGCGTTGGAAGGTGGGGTCGGTCGCGTTCGACGTAGGCGTCGTGGTCGCCGGGATAACGTCGCGGCAGCTACATAGACGCCGCCCTCACGCGCGGACGTCAGTTCTGTACACGACTTTCCACGCAAGAAGCGCAGAGCCATGCAAGACACTGACCACTGGTGCACAAAACTAGGGCCCTGAAAGGAAGTCATTAACCCTAGAAGTCAGTTTGCAGAACGGGGAGGATGGGTGGGGCGGTAAGGAATCTATAACTAACCTATGTTTCTTACAGATATATCGTTACTGAAGGTAAGTAACTTGTTCATCTGAAAGAAACAGTTAGTTATAGATTCCTTACCTTAGAATAGATACCCCAGCAATACCAACCCCGGAGGTGGGTCTGTGAACTAAGTTCACACCAGAAAGTCCTGGAGAACAGAACAGCCAAAGAAGCCGTCTCTCCGGACTTGGCTGTCCAGGCAGTAGTGTTTGGTGAACGTGTGCAGCGATGCCCACGTAGCTGCCTGACAGATGTCATTTAGTATTAAATCGATTTTTATTAGCAGAACACTTAGCATGAAAATACATTACAGCATCGCCTACAACCCTGCGGACCGGCTATTGCACCTTCAGACCGGGAGGACGGGTGTAAGAAACTGGCTCTATATATACTGCACCAAAGTGAGGTACAGTGTGTATAGAGTCCAAGGGTCTCCAGAGGTTTGGCAGAGGTTAAAGTTAGATAGAACCTTACTCTCTAAAGTGGTAGCTTGGTCGAGCAGTAAGGCAGTATCAGAGAACAGTGTAAAGCATTTGATGTACACACTAAGTCAGCAAATGAATCCACACACTCAAGAACTGAACTCTAGGCCAATTGTTTTGTATAAAAAAAATAAACTGTAGTTTTATTTCTAAAACCAAGCAAGCCTGGCACAGGTAAGCATAAAAATACTTTTCAGTAGTAAATTACTTGTTGTACACAGTTTTAAAAGCAATGAAGATTGTACTTGATTTACAGGGGATGCAGTAGGTTGCAATACTTAGTAAATGCAGTACATTGAAATGAATGGCTTTTTAAGGTAAATGCAGGTAAAATTACTTTATGCGTTACTTTTGTAATCAAGTGCTGGACTCCTAGATTCAGCACTGGGACATTTACTTAAAACAGGTAAGTAATTACGTTTTTGTAGTTTGTACGATTTTTAGAGAATATTGTCAGATTTCAAAGGTCCACACTTAGAAACTTTTTGGACCAGTACATTGAAATACATAGGCTTTTCCTGTATATTGCAGTTAAGTTACTTTTCAGATTACTTTTTCTAACACAGGGCTGGATCCTAGATTCAGCACTGGGACATTTCCTGAAAACAGTTGAGAAAACGCATTTTAGTTAGATGTACGATTTTTAAGGAATATTCTTAGTTTTCAAAAGTCGACACTTAGAAACTTTTCACATAGAATCACCAATGTTATCCTATGGGAGGAAATTCACTTAGCAGGTAAGTTAGGTTATCGATACTTTTTCTTACTCAGTGCTGGATCCTGGATTCAGCACTGGGACATTTCCTGAAAACAGTTGAGAAAAATGCGTTTTTATTATTCGGCTGATTTTTAAGGAATATTTGTAGTTTTCAAAAGTCGACACTTAGAAACTTTTTGGGAGAAAAAGTGTCCATGTTATCCTATAAGGAAAAATGAGTTATCGGTTTCAAGGTAAGTAATCGGTCTTTTGAATTAGGGTTCTGGGGTTAGACTCAGGGGTCTCCCAGGGTCAGTGATGCACTGTTGTTGCACCCTCAGCGGCACTAGGGCGGCCGGGTGCAGAGTGTTGAGGCCCAATGTTATCCTATGGAGGATAGGGGGACTCCGGTTGGTGGCTGCTGGCAAGCAGGCCACGGGGTTGTGGGAGCAAAGCTCCTAGGGTTAAGCTCAGGGCACGTTGGGGACCAAGTTAGCACCAAAGGGCACCCTCAGCGGCACTAGGGCGGCCGGGTGCAGGGTGCTGTTTGAGGTCGGGTGCCCTGTTGATTTCAATGGAGATTCTCCGGGACAAAGAAACACTGCAGGCTCAGGGACGAGGATCTTCCAGGAGTGACCACCACTTCGAGGGGTAAGTTGGGATGTAGAGGGTTGGTTAGGCACTGTTGGTTTGGGCACACAAGGCCGTGGGACGTCGGGTGCAGGGGTGCCTTGGGACGTTGGATTTTCTTTCCCGCTCTGGTTGCGGTGGGGGGGGGTCCTCTGGATTGAGGCTGCAGGCATCGTCAGGAGGCTTGAGGCAGGTCAGGGGTCGCCGGATCTCGGGTCAGGATCGCCGGGGGGACCTCCTCTGGGTATTTGCCCACTCGAGCTTGGGCCGGATTCGGCGGGTGCAGAGTGTGCGGGATTCGCGGTTCCTGGCTGGCACCAGAAGCTGCAGTTCAAACACGTCCGGTGTTCACGGGAGAAACAGCTTGGAAAGTGCAGGCAGGTCCTCCGGGGTTTTTGAGGTTGCTGGCCGCTGAACACGCCGGGGTTTTGCAGGAGCAGGTTCGAGGGGAGACGGGCCTGTAGGGCTGGGGCCAAGTCAGTGGGCGTCGTCCTCTTGTAAGCTCTGCACGGCTTCTCGTCCTTCTTCTTCTTCTTCCTTTTCTTGTTGTTGCTGGATCTGAGGAAGGAAGGTTCAGGGTGCCCCTAAATACTAAATTTAGGGGCGTTACAGGTAGGTAAAGGGCAGGGACCAATGGGTCCCTTCCCTGGGGTGGGTACACCCCCTATTCTGCCACTCTCCAGTGGGAGGGGGGCAGGAGCCTGTCCCTGGTTGGCTGGGTCCCCCCATCCTCAAGATGGCGGGGACTCGAGGTTGTGCTTCACCTCGCCTCCCCCACCTTAGAGGTGGAGTTGGCAGAGGTGGGCACACCTCTCTTCCTCACAAGTTTTTCCCGCCGGTTCTCCCGCCCAACGTGGGGAGTAGAACCAGTGGGGACCAGTTGCTGAAAGCAGCAAATGGTCTGGAGAGGCTCACAAAGGCGGCATTGCCTTTGAAGCCTCTCCTTCGTGAAACCTGCCCATCCTGGGGGAGGACGCTTGGCACTTCGTCCCAGGATGTGCATTGTTTCAGGCCCCCGAGAGCAGCAAGCTCTCGACCCAGGGGTCCAGAAACATGTCTGGTGGTGGCAGCCTAAACAGCCACTCAGTCAGGTCACTAGGAGTTGGTCGAGTTTAAGGGGGTATCTCTAAGATGCCCTGTGTTGTTCATTTTACATTAAATCCCACACTGGCATCAGTGTGGGTTTAATGTGCTGAGAAGTTTGATACCAAACTTCCCAGTCTTCAGTGTAGCCATTATGGGGCTGTGGAGTTCGTAATGACAAACTCCCAGCACCATATACTTTTAATGGCAGCACTGCACTTACAGTGCCCAGGAATGGACCTGGGCACTGTAGGGTACAGGGCTCATGCACCTGTACCCTCACCACTGGCATAGGGCACCCAGCTAGAGGGGTGACTGATGTATGCCAGGGCAGTGGTTTGTGGGCATGGCACACAGGGATGTGTGCCATGTCGACTCTTCACTTTGATCTGCACCAAGACACGCAGCCTGCAAAGGCAGTGTGTGAGTGTCAGGGTACAGGGCCTCTAAGGGTGGCACATTAAGTGCTGCAGCCCTTAGAGGCCTTCTCTGGTCACAGTGCCCTGGGTACCTGTGGTACCATTTACCAGGGGCTGACATGTGGCCAGAGATGCCAATTGGGTTAGTTTTGGGGAAAGAACACAGGCCCTGGGAACCTGATTGGCAGGGACCCAGGGCACACCAGGAAAAAGTGCATCAGTAGTCTGGTAAAAAGTGGGGGGGTTACTGCAACAGAAACCCACTTACCTACAGCGGGACAGTGGGATAAAGGCTCACCCAGTCGGGTAATTAACACAGCATGTCGCCTACAACCCAGTCAGGGCCGACCGCGTTCATAAAGAAGAGATAACGGGCAGGCCTTACTCCACAACAAGTGGATAGTAGCAAAGTCCAATGTGCTGCGGGGTTTGAGAGCAGCAGCAAGCCGAAAGCCTGGAACAGACAACTAATTGCTAATGAGTCTGCTTTTGAAAAAGAGAACAAAAGAACATCAAGAAAAACCAACACCCACCCTCCACCCCCACCCCACCCCACCTCTCTCCAGTGAGCAAGAAACAAAAGAAAATATAATCCAGCCTATAGAAACTATTAGATGCGATAATCCACAATGCCAAAAAGGGTCAGGGAGCCCATCAGAGATAGACTGCGCTATGCGTCCGCGTGATCCTCGGGAATCAATTTCAGAATCCAGAGATAGATGGGACAGGACAGTTCCTGGAATTCAGTGGATAGAATGGAAATAAAGGGGGCCTAAATCTTGGCGTATTCGGATTTATTCCCAAGGGTAGCCATAGACAGCCTCTCCATACCTAAAAGATACCACAATTGATGCAGCTATTGTGTATGCTCCGGGATCCTGTCTGATTTCCACCCCGCCAGAAGCAGACGGTGTCCGGCATTCAGTGCTAACGCCATCTACCTCCCTCTAGTTGAGCGCAAGGGGAAGGTCAGCGCATTGGGCAACCCCAAGAGTGTATAGGCAGGAAGCCTGGGAATGGTGTCGTTGAAGGCCCCATCAATGTCATCAAGTATTCTCTCCCAATATCTCGTGAGCTTTGGCAGTTCCACAGCAAGTGAAGGAGGGTGCCAGGGCTACAGCAGCCGCGCCAGCAGAGGCCATCGCATAGAGAGTTCCACTTGGCTAGGCGGGCCGGGGTGTGGTACCAGTAGGATACAATGATAAAGGCGGTTTCAGCGTGACCCATGGAGTGGGCGGTGTGGTGTGATCTATAGAAGACATCCTTCCACTCCTTGTCCGATAGTGTGCGTCCCAGCTCTACCTACCAGCGTCTCGGACCTGCCGTCCAAGCCTTCTTGACGCCCTGAGTGAGGAACGAGTATATTTCGGAGATAAGTTTGTGGTCATCTTTTTTGTAGAAGAGCCACTTCTCAAACTGCAGCATCAGTCTAATAACCAAGGGTCGTGTTGTGGCACCAGACACCCAACGTATCATTTGTGTATGTAGAAAGAGATCTGAGCCAGTAAGGCCGTAGTCCTCTTGAAGCTGTTTGAAGGGGATGTGACCCTGTATGTCGAACAAATGTCCCAGATGTTTACACCCACCCTCCAGCCAGCGCGAGCCGACCCCTCCATCCATCCAGGGTGGAAAGTCAGGGGTTAAGAAGACCGGGGTCATCAGTGAGGGGAAAGTGGTAAGGTTAGCCCTCGTGGAAACCTTATCCCAAGCGAGCAAAGTGGGGCGGGTAACCGGCGAGGAATATAGTCCCCAGGCGCGAGCGGATCTAGGCAGCCATGCCTCCCTCCAGATATGGTGGCCTGCCACTGTCTGGTCCATGAAGACCCAGTACTTCTCAGTCATAGGATGATTCCATTCCACGAGGTACCGCAGCAGCGAGGCTTGAAAATAGCGTGTGATGTTGGGCAGAGCAAGGCTGCCCCTCCTTCTTAGGGCACTGCAGCAAGGTCTTCTGCAGCCGGGGAGAGATCGGGCCCCAAACAAAACGTTCAATCTCGGTTTGTATGTGTTGGAGCGAGTGCGATGGGGGCTGTAAGGGAAGCGTTTGAAAAAGATATAAGGCCCGGGGTAGTACATTCATTTTAACAGCAGCCAGCCTCCCAAACCACGTCAGAGGCAAGCGCCGCCAGTGGGCCAAATCCTTGCCGATGCGAGAGAGGAGAGTCGTATAGTTCACCTCCGCAGTTTTAGCTAGACTTTTGTAGAGAACCAGCCCGAGGTAAGTTATACCCTCCTCCACCCAGTCGAAAGCAAAGTGGGCTTGCAAGGCGTCAACCGTCTCTTGTGAAGCGGTAAGATTTAGCACTTGAGACTTCTGCATGTTTATTTTAAAGCCGGAGACCTGGCTAAAGGCCTGCAGATCGTCCACGATCGCCGGCAGCAAAGTCAGGGGACGGGCCACTGAGAAAATTACATCATCGGCGTAGAGGCTGATGAGATGATGATCTGATCCAAACGGGACACCTTGCGCCAGCGGGTTGTCCCGAAGTCGTTGAGCGAAAGGCTCCATATACAAGGCGAAAAGTAGAGGGGAGAGAGGGCAGCCCTGTCTGGGCCCCCTCCCCACCGGGAAATCGCTTGAGAGCAGGCCGTTGGCCCTGACTGCCGCCGATGGAGCGCTATATATGCTCGCCACACATCCTCGAAACCTGACCCCCAATCCGAAGTGTTCGAGGGTGGCAAATAGATACGGCCAGTGCAGACGGTCGAAGGCCTTTTCCGCGTCAACCGCCAGTAGTAAAGCCTCTTCCTTAGAGCGTTGTACCTTGTCAATTAAGTGGCAAATCCTTTTAGTATTGTCCCGCATTGCCGACTCGGGATGAAACCGGACTGGTCCGGGTCGACCAAACCGGGCATGAGAGGATTCAATCTATGGGCCAGGATGCTTGAGAATAGCTTTGCATCAATATTCAGCAGGGAAATCGGCCGGTAGGAGCTGCAGAGCTCCGGATCTTTCCCTGGTTTGGGGATGACCGAAATAGTAGCTCGCAGTATGGAGACCGTAAGAGAGCCCATGTCCGTGAAGGAATTAAATAATCGGGTGAGCAGCGGGGCCAGTTCGACACAATAGGTCTTATAAAAAAGAGCGCTAAAGCCGTCGGGGCCCGGTGCCTTTAGGGGCTTCAGTCGGGCGATAGCAGAGATCACCTCCTCTATTCATATGGGGGCCTCCAACCCCTCCGCCTCGCTGGGCGGAAGAGGAGTGACCGCCGCGCCAAGGAGGTACTCACCAGGGTCAGCCAGATTGGAGGAGTCAGCGGAGTATATGGTCTCGTAAAAAGATCGAAAGGCCGCCACTATCCCTGCATCATCTGTGACCTCAGACCCGCTCTCTCCCTGTATCACCTTAATAGCCTGAGCCGCACGCTGGCTGCGGAGACGATGAGCCAACATGCGACCACCTTTATTAGAGCCCACATAGTATTTGTGCTTCAGCCGAACCACAGCATACTCGGCCCGATCGAGATCTAAACGTTTCAGCTGGAGTCGCTCCTTCTCCAACTGGCGCCAAATTCTGGGGGCACCGGTACGCTTATGAATGGCATCCAGCTCCCTTAATTTAGCTTCTATTTCCGCACGTTTAGTCTGCCTAGTCTTGTTCTCATAAGCCGCTTTGGCGATGAAGGCCCCTCTCGCGACCAGTTTAAGTGCCTCCTGTAAGGAAGTGGGTTTCTGTTGCAGTAACCCCCTGACTTTTTGCCTTGACTCCCCTTAACGCCCCTACAATCTATATTTAGGTGGCCCCCTGACACCATGAGCTAAAATTCACCTGACCAAAGAAGAAAGACAAAGAAAAGCCTAAGACCGCAAGAACTGAATGTAAGAAAGTGGGTTTCTGTTGCAGTAACCCCCCCACTTTTTGCCAGACCACTGATGCACTTTGACTTGATGTGCCCTGGGTCCCTGCCAATCAGGTTCCCAGGGCCTGT